>OY728130.1:1449089093-1450339093 GCA_963277665.1 Viscum album
CCTATATCAAAATATATGTAGAAATATACACAACACACAAGGGGAGCACGAGGTGTGAGCTAATAGGATCACTATGATCCCACCTAGGGGTTCCGTAACAAGTCCTTGTAAAGAATCAAAAAACTAACAAAGTTAAGGGAATAAAGGCATGATACATTGTTAAAATATTTTTCATATGAAAATCATGGAAAAATTTTAATGTTACGTTTTTCTAATATTCCATAATATGTTAGGTAAAATAAGGTCAAAGAATTTCAAATACATAAAACTATTCAAATCCAATAAAAAAATGTAACACAAATCATACACTATAATATTCATTACAATGTAGATTAAATACTAACATCATGCCAAGGATCACTACAAGTCATGCTATAAAATTACTTGTACAATAATCAATTATTAGTGCACACTCACATCCTTATAGATCATTACCAAGGAGTAGAGAAACACTCTTTGAGTGAATCCCCCAATAATTTCAAGATCAATTTCCTGAAAAAATGGGCCTAGGAAACATAGTGTCACACCATGAGTGAACCCCCTACAATACATGGATGATATACATACACTAAAACTTCCACCTATGTACCCAAGGATTCAAATGTTATTTATCTTAAAAAATATTTTATCAAAACCATGATTTGAAAACTATTTTATAAATCCATTTCACAATGCTTTAAAAATTCTATTTTATTTTACCAAAAAAAGGTAACTATAAATTTTATCCAAAACATATTCCACACACATAAATCCGTCATGAAATTTTATTTATAAAACAATTAATACAAATTAAGAAATATAGATCATCCATCATAAGATATAGACAGAACCACCAAACTCAATCATGGGTTGAACACACTCGCAATAGGATCCACCAACATGGAATAACACAATGATAAAAAATAGGACCTCAAATCAATCCACACATCTCATAAATGATTAAATTTATAAAAATGATCAGAGAAGAGTATATATCACAATATACCTCAAAAAAATAATACATATCACTACAAAAAATATAAGGATCCCTGATCATAAGAATATCTCATGATGGATATTGAAGGAAAACAGTAGTATCAACACCACCGAACAATTGATCTATAAATGAAATGAAACAATGATATGGTGATCGAAGTCAATAATGGAGAAGAAAGGATTACTCATCCAAAGTATTGCATTGTGATTGAAATAATGATCAATATCTAATCAAAACAATTTAAAAGGATCTGAGGTCTGCAAAATCTCCCTTGATAGCCTCTAGGTTGAGAGGGATATGGATACAAGTTAATGAATTTATAATAACTTGTATGGTTTTCTAAAATCATAAATCAAGATATTTACACAGCATAAACTCTATTTCTCATGTCATATAATCCATAAAACTCCCATATACTAAAAACCTCATATCCACGGGTTAAAAATCTGTTTTTTATCATTACACGGTGTTTAATCTACATTCAAGACATTTAATCTTCAAACCATGTATCGTTTCACAACATCCTCTTGGCACCCCTTACATGGATTGAAAACACGTTACACAGCTTTTAAAATTCTCACACTCGGTACCTTTTCACGGATTCTACCCGGTGAAAAATATTGGGCATAAAATCTCATTATATTGTTCATATTTATCCTACATACATAAAAAATTCCTAGATTCATCTCAAAATCAAAAAACATCTCATGTATTCTCTAAACGTGTTGAGAATCCCACAAATCCGTCAACATATTTATAGCTAGACCCTATTAATTTTGAAAAAAACATACATCCTTGAACATTATGCCATTTTCCTTAGTAAATTTTTTGCATCATTAGGAATCTCAAAATTCCCACAAATAAAGAGGAAAACAATATGAGATAAAGTAAATACCTAAATGTCAGTAAACTGTTTTTACAAACACCCCACTATAAGACATTACATCCCTAGGATGTTATGTGGAAAAATGAAGTACAGAAAAGTAGGGAGGCCACTTCTCCTTCTTCATTAATTCACACTCTCGTGTTTAATGATAATATGATCCATGTCTCTATAACAAGTAGAAAAACAAAATCAATAGCCCCTGAGGTATTTTTACCTGAGAGTCAATGATCTGAACTGGCTCTTCAAGAATAGAAATTTCTCCCTCTAAATCAATCTATTCCTAACTCAAAATGTAATATGGACCTAGATGGAATTTCATAAGCTATAATATGTGGAAATTTTTTGAATTATTATCATTCGAACTTGAAATTAAAAATGATATTAAACCATCATAAGTGACCCATTGACCATAAATTATCCATCATATCACAAAGCTATATTTCCTTCTTTTCTAATCCAATAGTGACCCAAACAAAGAGATTCATTCAATAAAACCCAATCACTAATGGAAATTTCTGAAGGATAAATCTGTTTTTCAACATATGAATACTTCCAACTCTAAACAATAATAATATTACAATGTATATCATTAATAGACAATTTCTTCTCTTGAATGAGACTTGATCCCACCAAAAATTCATCACCCACCTATATGAATCCAAGAGGTTATCTCTATTGGTTACCATACAACACATTGAAATAATTCATTCGATAATAACTATTATTATAGGAAAACTCAACAAGTCTCATATGTATATCCAATGATCCACCAAAATCCAATACACATTCATATAGCATATCCTAAATATTTGAATAAAATGATATATCTAAGAATCTTTCTATGGATGATATGTTTCACTCAATCTAACTATATTCCCCATATCCTCTTACAGACTTCTTCATAATCTCTAAGTAAACCTATTATCCCTATTGGTAAAAAATTAGAATGGACTCCATATAATGTTATGATCTCCTGTACATACATCTTACCAAGATTTTCAACTTTAGTGGTGTCCCTGATCATAAATAATTGAGTTGAATTTTAAACCAATCAATCACTACCCAGATAGAATTCCTTCCTCAGGGATTCCTTGGTAATAGAACAAAAAAACAATGTAAAGCTCATCCTATTTTCAGACCAGCACCAGAAGATGTGAAAGAAAACCATAAGGTTTTAGAAGATATTCCTTTATCTATTGGTAGGTGTAGCAGTAAGACCCATAATATTAAATGTGATTATTTATACCCATCCAACATAATCATTGTATCATATCACAATACATATTCACAGTGCCTAGATTAATAGCTCATGATGAACCATTGAAATAAAATATAACTGATTTACTCACTGATACTGGGATGAAAAATCAATCACCAAAACTGCTAAAACCATCTAAAGAGAGGGAACAATAAGAAATGGTCTATCCACCATATAAGGTTTCTAAAATTCCTCTTAACATTCGTCAAAATATTAAATCAATATAATATACCCACGGATAGATGATGATAACTGGTCATTGTTCATAACCATAACTAAAACAACCTTTTAGGAATTTTGGTGCAACTGAGTGAACATTCCCATGAGATTCCACTAATCCTTTGATTTCATAATTTCATGCGACGATATATTCTTACTAAGACTGTATGCAATGAAAATCACCTTCCCTAGGGTGTAGATGATTTCTAATTCAAATATATAAATGTGTTCCACCCACATAAACAATTTTAGATTTTAAGTATTTCTGATAAAATGTTTATTATAGACTCTTATGGTAAAAAAGACTATGAAAAGATACCAAAAAAATATTGTTCCTCTAACACATAATTGCATTCATAACCAAATAAATCTCTAAGTTGGGATTGGGTTTATTCTTCTTATGTGATAGAATATTACAAGGGATATAACATACCAATTGGTAATATTTTATAATAAGACAACCCAAAAAAAACATAAAAGAAATCAAAGAATACCACATATCCCTTACCAAGATCAAGTAAGATCAGAATATCAGCTGATGTTCGACGTTATTTAATCTCATCAAAACAATACTGAATAATTTCATACCATTTGAATTTTACCACCTTATTGGTAAGAGTGGTCGAAGGTAAAACCAACATTGATAAATACTTGATGAACCATAGATAATATCGACCAAACGAACTAATAACTGAATCTCAAAGTCAATACATGGAACTTCCCATTAAAAACATCTTTTATATTCTCAATATCAACTGATAATCCTTGATCATAAACCAAGTATCCCAATTAATTCACTTCTTAGATCTAAAAATTTCATTTTGAAATATTTCCATACTAATAATTACTTCTCATGATATCCATAACCAAACTCAAATAGAAATCATGATCGGGAATAAATCACGAATATAAAAAAATTTATTCAACATGTTATATAACTAAAATGTCAAGATACACATGGAATATCTGATTCATTATTAAAATGAAAACTATAGGAGTTTTAGTTTGTCTAAATTATAGAAAATTATTTATAATGGTCATACATACTCCAGAAATCCATCTTCGGAATTTTAGAATACCAATATTGGAGATGATGATAACTTGACAAAAGATCATTCTTCAAAAACCACTTTTCCCATTTTAACATGTCAAATAAAGCATCCACATGTGGAAAATGATACATACCCTTAATAACTACTTGGTTCTACTTCTGATTGTCTAGAAACAATCAAATCAAACCATCAAAATTATTGGAAAATATCATATGGTATACCCAGGGTAAAACAAAAGGGTAAAAAATACCTTTCCCTACTAGATCCTAAAAATCTATCTTGATCTCATTCATCTCGAATGGTTATATTCAATTAAATTGTAATAATATCAGCTGCATACTTGGAACTAGTTCAATCAAAAAATCTACATCCCTATCTATAGAAAAATCAGGGAAATCATCTAAAAATATCAATAATTTCTGGAATACTAGATGGAAGATCAACTATAGAAGAAACATTATCGGGATAAACTTCTATAAACTACAAAAAATGGCATCTGGGTGGTAATGTTCCTACACAACCATACCTCATTTCCCACTCTCTGTTAAAAATGAGAACTCCCATCAGCTGAATGAAACAAGACATGCCAATGATAAAAAAGAACCCCATCATGATAAGTTTAATGCTTATATATCCCAATGATGATGTCAAATAGGTCCAGATCATGAATGATAATATCATATACTAACTATTCATTAGCTACCAAGGGTGAACAATTAGACTGAATCACATTCTCTTTCCTTTTCCCAAGAGCTATTTCTAACTCCATAATAGAGGACATCATCTCCATTGGATGATTAATTATATAAAAAATTGACCATATATAAATTAGTGTAAAGAACTAGTATAAAATAAAAAAATTTATAATGAATATAAAATTAAGATGGTACTTCTCACTATCATTGTACATTCATCTACCTCCACCAAAAACTCATATACTACGTGATGTTCCTTCACTCTTGAAGTATATGGTTAGGTCCCTATAGCCTTTTAAGAATCACACAATTTCATAGTCTCCTTTATAGCTAAAGATTATTCAACATATCGAGGCGTAGACATATCCTGATATAAACCCTATAGATGATCATAACTATAATAAATATTACACATCATGCAATTTAAGGAAATGAACATTGAATTTTTTTCAGTATTTCCACATTTATTTTAATTTACAGGCTCACGACTAGTTGTAACTGAGGATGTAGGGGAGGCCTATCACTGAGAACCACATCCAATAGACAAATGATGATCCCACCACATTTTTTATTACATTTAATTCCACAAAAACTGCCACTAGGTGGATGTAAAGGGGAATAATATCTCACCATTACTTTTATAATCCTTTATGCTATCATTTCCCAGTCTACCATATCTATATAGGTCAAAATATTTAGTTTAAATCCTTGTGATCTGATATTGAGTTTCAAACCCTAAAGTTAATTTTAATATATTAACTAGTATTTCATTACCAGCTAATGGAAAAATGAACTTTCTCCACAAATCAATTATTGTATGATAACATTGAATTCTCTTCCCAGTGCAAGGAGTGGCACTCCCAATACATCTTCATCATTACAAAATCTCAATAAAGCTACTAAAAGGATATATTCCTGAAATAATTTTTGTCCAAGCATGAATTATTATCCTCCTATTCTATGTAATCCCAACCTCTCTTTCTAGATCCCTCATGTCAGAACACTACACACTACCCCTTTAAACTATCATGTGTATCCAGGAAGTGAAATTTTTTCTTGATCTTTTCCAGTTATTCATCTACCTATTGAGGATCATTTATACCCTTAATGGATTGTGTCTTCTTGAAACATAACTCCCATGATATATTTATGTATCCTTCATATCATTATTATACCTTAATAACTTTTTTCTTAACATGTGGTACATATTTTTCAATATCACAAACTGGACACATGATAACCAAAATAAAATTTTTATCTAGGAGAGTATACTATTGTGGTTAATCTATTCTACCATCTTGAGTAACCTCTAGAACAAATATCAAAGGAATAAAATTGCACAGAAAAATAGAAGAAATGATTATGAAATAAGATAATGCCAATTCAAACTGGAATGTGTGGGGAAAAATTGAGATTAAGACCATGAATTCAAAATAAGAGATACACATGCCAACATCCCTTGGTAACTTGAGTCTCATCACTGCAAGATCTGGCTATGAACTCAAAAAACCGACCTCTCATGTCCCAAAAATTTTGTTTTTAGTTTTTAAAATATCCCATGATAAGAACTGTTGAATATATAAAACCTAACTTTAACAGCAATCTATAACGAACATGACCTGGATACCCTCTATAATTGGTACTTAGTCATCATATTATTGAAGGGAACTCATAATCGCAATAGGATCATGACTAGAACATGTGTAACTAATTAATAATATATAAAATTATCTCAACCAACCTAAATCAATGACCTGAAATATATATATATACAATAGAGGGAAACAGTGGAAGATAGAAATATATTCCATAACAGAAACAACACAGAAGAAGTGATATAACTTAAAAGAAATCAAAACATCCCCAAGTACAACTCCATTATCAATGGAAAACTAAAAAATAACTAGCTAATCCAAGTGATAGAATTGAAAAAATCATACCATCTCACTACTAGCTACCCTGACATAGCTAATATAAAACCTCACTAAGACATTATGGCACCTTCTATTTCCCTGTACCAAAAGTCATAAAATTTCTACACAATACTGAAGGGGTACACTGTAACACCCGAGACTTTTATGTTATATAAATCATCAAAGGAATCTTTTTCTATACAACACTTTCTTGGCTTGCTTTACACGCAATCGCGACCTTCCTCGATAGCTTGCGTCGTACGCAATACTGAGTTTCACTAAACAACAATATGCTATTAAAACTAGCCGTTATGAATAGTAATAACCACTTTTTGAAATTTTATAAATTTTATTTTTCAAAATGGACTTCATTTTTGGACTCAGAATATCGAAATTAGCCTAGGGTGAAATTTTGGTATTTTTCTGAAAACTTTCAATTTTTGATGAATAGTGAAACCACTAAATGGTAGGTTAAAAACTGAATTTTGCATAAAACTTAATTTTACCGCTTCTGTGAATGGAATTTCAAAAATCCGAGAGACACGGTTAATATCAAGGACTAAAATGTGGTTCAATGATATGAAAATAAATTTTTGGTGAATAGTAACTTTTTACTATTTTTACCGCGGTTAATAGTAAAAAGGGTAACTAAGGGTAAATATGATATTAATATTACCCTAACACATGTCCTAATTCTATTGGACAAGTGTAATTCGACCAAAAACAAACTTAGGAATAAAATATGACCATTTAGGCCCACTTGGATTAGATTAGGACATTTATTATTAATTTATTTAAAGAAGGGTTAAAATAGTTAAAATCAAAGTTTAATAAGTAAATCATTTTTAATATGGGGTTATACATAAGATAAATTCGACTATAAATATTCATTAGAAAGCTAAAAAGATTTCCTACATGATGGTATTTTATTTGTAATTTTTAGACATCAAATAATTTAATTTATTTATGACACAATGATGATGCAGTAATTATCTTATTAATGAAATATTGACAAAATTGATAATATAAATACCAAAATAAATGTAATTTGAGACTTTTTATGAATTCCACTAATTTTTTAGGTTACTATGATATATTATTATTGATTTAATCAACTTGGTTTGAACATATAATTCTGTTATGACTTTGACAAAAATCATATATCAAATAGTGTCAAAATTGACACAAAATAGTTTTTAAATCAAATATTATATTATTAATTGTTATTTTATTCCTAAAAATCTACGGTTCGGCCAAATGACTTAGATAAGGATATATATATTAATAATAAAAAATTTGGGGTTCGTTTGGCATGTTATAGTAAGTGTATTAACCATATAGTGAAAGAAAACAAAAAGACATGGTAAAAGTTAAATTATTTAACTTAGAGTTAAATTTAATTGATAAGGTTAAAATAATATCCTAAACTTGTCTAAATTCTATTGGTTGATAGGATTTCGACCCATCCTTACTTTAGCTTCGAAATAAGACCCTTTGGAACCATTATAAACCGATTTTGACTTTAATATAAAATAATATTTTGAGATATTCCTAAGGTGCCCCTCTCCTCCCTTATAAAAGGGCACCTCCTCCCCCTCCTCCTCACACCAATTTGAGCACTCATGCTCGGCCAACCCCTGCCATTTTCCCTTATCCACTTCCCTAGAATAATCCTGGAGGTCCTGGTCTTCTCCAAAGACCAATCTTAGTTCCTTAAGTGGAGGATTCAAAAAGGCGTTCCAAAGAAGAGGTAATATCCATTACCGATCTTTTCAATTTCTTTCTTCTTCAACTTCTTCTTCTTTAGTTGTTTCATGATAAAGTAATAACATCAGTATTACTTACATACTGATATGTTATTATAAATATGAAACAAACCTAATTCACCTTCTATCCATCCTATGGAAAAATGAAATCACCGCGCGTGCGTACGTACGGAATACCGTCTCCACGCCGTGGTGTAATCTATTTTCCACCATCACCTTACAAGGATGGGTATAATGGTGTAATGAGTAACTATATATGATTATTATTAAGTAATATTGATACTGAAATAATATATATATATACTCCAATACAATTCCACGATCATAGGAACGATATCATCACTCGTGCGTACGTACGGAATACCGTCTCCACGATGTGATGCGACTCGTTCTACATGATCTTCATTTCATAATGATTGTATAAATGAATTGAATGAATGAATATGGTATATACTACACTAATACCATTCTGGAAATGAATTATCTATAAACTAAAGATAAGAATAAGAATTTATTCGACAAAACACGCATAAGAACAAAAAGTTATAAAGACCCGAGTAACAAGTAACAATGAAATATTACTAACAAGAAGCTAATAATATGACCATATATGATCTCATATCAATATGTATGATTCTGTAATAAGTCAATAACATTATTTAAACCATTATACAGGAGCTTCGGACACGAACAAAGCAAATCGGACCAAAGGTAAGGGAAATATCACAATCTCATTTTTATCCGAGATTGTTTATTCGTAAGTATTTACTGGGGTGTATTTTATCATCCACATCCATGTTCCCTCAATATGTAATATTGTTTCCATCCACTTGAAATAGTTTAAATCCAATTTTACCCTTAGGTGAGTTTTTAGTAAAGAATATGAAAGGAATCTTTTGTCGTTTTTCCGTACGAGGTACTTTTTGACTTTTCCGACAAAAGTACGAAGAATGTTTTTTTTTAACTTATACGGCATGAATGGATTTTTAAAACATTACTTCAAAGAAGCTTCCTTTACATGTTTTCAAGTTTATTTTTAATCAACTTATTTTATTTTAAAGTTGTATGACATGTTATGAAAGGAAAAATGTTTTTGAAGAAGAAATGATATTTTCCTCAAGAATTCAAATCAAGTGTTTTATCAAAATTATTTTCCATCTAAGATAATAAAGGGTTCTGTTTCTATCCATATTTTTACATTGGTTTGACTATGTTGTGATGGAATTATGTTTATGAATTCCTTTATCATATATGAATTGATTTATGATGTCATGATGTTTCAAGAATCCCATTTTTGTTACATGTGTTATGCGATGATGCATGTTTTATGATTATGTGGCACACATAAGAAAGGATTCATTATAAGATGGGTGGGACCTATATCTCCCTCCAATGCATTGGGTAATGATTTTATATCTCATGAGATAGACATGGCTGGAACGGAAGGTTATTTCGGTTCAGTGATACAGGACTGAAACGAGGAGTGAACTCGGTTCAGAAAGGGACTTTGTCCACTAAGATATTCTTGGCAATGAGTCATGACTAACAAGAAATGATTTTCCATGATTATGTGTGCATGCCACAAAGATTCAAGTTTTATGTTATGATTATGGGGATCTCATTTTCACTTCTATGATTTATTCCATGTTAAGATATTATGATCTCTTTTGCAGGTTTTGATTTTCATAAAGATATGATATGATTTTTATTTCCTTTATTTTCCCTTGCTGAGCATTTGAGCTCACCCTTTTATGTTTTCTTTTCCCCAGGTCAGGAAGATGGATATTAAGTAGAATATGCTAAAAGGGACCCTAGATATGATGAAATAAATGGGAGACACTGTAGAAGATTTATGAACCAGTTGTTTATGTTTCCCCAGTTTCTAAAGACACTATACCTATACGGTCCTTTGTGGTTTTGTCATATGTTGTAATAAGAGTGCTTCAATTTTGAAGTATTAACAATGTATATAAAGTGTGGGTCGTTATAGTTGGTATCAGAGGCAAAGGAGGTAGGAATGTATCCGATCCTTGGGAACTCTCACATGTGAGCGTTGGACGAAGCATGGCTCTCCGCCCAAGGGCTTCATGAGGAAATGGCTGCCACTGGGGATGGTGGTGTGTCCCGCCCAGGGGGTGTAGCCGCCCATGGAGTGCCCTGATAGGTATCAACTATAGTCCACTGGAAGTAATTCCAGACCGTTATAGTTGGTATCAGAGGAAAGGTATAGTCAACCTTTGGAAACTAGGATGTGAAAGCCTTAGTAAGAACCCTAAGGATAAGTCTAAGCATAGAACACAATCTTAGAAATGGCCATGAATAACCTAGGATAATACCATAAGCATGAAAATTTTATTCTTGAATTATGTGGTTTCCTATTATAATTAGTGTTGCTCACACTATTCTTCTTGGTTTTAGTCAATGGCTGGAACCCGAAGGAACCGTGTTAATGCGGAATGCGATGGGCAATGAAATGATTGTCCCCCTGAGCAACCAAACGATATGGGAGTTGGAATGCAAAATCTTGTAGCCATGCTCACACAACTTTCTCAAGCTATGAATCATGCAGGATTTCCAAACGAGCAAAGGAGGGAGCAACATTCTGTTGAATCCTTCATGAGGCAGCGTCCACCTTCTTTCAGTGGGTCTACTGATCCATTAGTTGCTGAACAATGGATTAGTACTACTGAAAAGATATTTTCAGTTCTTCAATGTTCTGAGCATGATAAAGTCATCCTAGCAGTGTATCGTTTGGAAGGAGATGCGGATCAATGGTGGAATCTTGTTAAGAATACGAGGCAAAGGGATGAAATTGAGTCTATGGAATGGGACGAGTTTAAGAACTTATTTTTCAATAAGTACTTCCCTCGTATTCTCCGAACAAAGATGGAGAAAGAGTTCCTTGAACTGAAGCAAAGGGATGATGAATCTGTTAGTACCTATGAAGCAAATTTTACAAGACTTGCAAGGTACGCTTCTGGTATTATTATCCAACCTGAGAGTAAGATCGATCGATTCTTTAGTGGCTTAAAACCAAGTCTTCGAAGGGTGTTAGCCATAAGGGACTTCAATAGCTACGAGGAAATCGTTCGATGTGCTCTCAAAGTCGAGATGGAGATTGGAGTAACCCATCAGTCACATGGGTTTGATAAGAAGAGGAAGATGGAATTCAAAGAAAAATCTAAAGAGCACACGGAAAAGAAGATGAACTTTCCCTTATGCTCAAAGTGTGGAAAGAAACATGGAGGGAGTTGTCTTAAAGGGACAAGTAAATGTTTTAAATGTGGAAAGGAAGGTCATCGGGCATTTGAATGCCGTGATAATGGGAAGAAGATGTCTAATGATGCAAACAAAGGAAGGGATACACAGAATGAACCTGCTACACTTCAATGTTTCAAGTGCAAGGAGATGGGGCATTATGCTAATCAATTCCCAAATCCAAGGGTTGATGATGATGGTCGAC
Source organism: Viscum album (assembly GCA_963277665.1). Taxonomy (NCBI): domain Eukaryota; kingdom Viridiplantae; phylum Streptophyta; class Magnoliopsida; order Santalales; family Viscaceae; genus Viscum; species Viscum album. The sequence goes on from OY728130.1 coordinate 1,449,101,322, forward strand.
GTCAACAAACTCTTAAGGCTAAAGAAAAAGGAAAGTCACATGCAATTTCTATCAGCGATGTGGAGTACGATAACGATGTGGTGAAAGGTACACTTACCATCCACTCTAAAGTAGCAAATGTTTTATTTGATTCTGGATCCACCCACTCTTTTATTTCTGAAAAATTTTCTAAGGGTATCACCGTATTACCTCAACAATTAGATGTTGAGTTAGCTGTGACAACACCTAATGGCACATCAATCGCATCAGAAGTTTATAATTCTTCTCCGATCGAAGTTTGTGGGAAAGTGCTTCCTGCAAATCTTGTGATCCTTCCTTTAGTGGAATTTGATGTGATTCTTGGCATGGATTGTCTTTCTCTACATGGAGCTCATATCAATTTCCAAAGAAGGGAAGTCACATTTCATATTCCAGATCAACCTACGATCGTCTATCAATGCAAGGATGAACATAACCTTCCAGTGGAAATTTCATCCATCTTATGGGTATTGATTCCACTAAATGAAGGTTATTTATCTCAAATGGTTGGTGAGGAACTCACGATTAAGAATATGCCCATTGTACGGGAGTTTGATGATGTCTTTCCGGAGGAATTGCCGGGTCTTCCACCAAATCATGAAGTTGAGTTTTCAATAGAACTCGTACCGGGTGCTTTGCCTATTTCAAAGACACCTTATAGAATGGCCCCAATTGAGTTGAAGGAATTGAAGAAGCAACTCCAAGAGAATCTTGATAAGGGATTCATACGCCCTAGTGCGTCACCTTGGGGAGAACCTGTTCTATTTGTTAAGAAGAAAGATGGATCAATGAGACTCTGCATTGATTATCGAGAACTTAACAAGATCACTATCAAGAACAAATATCCTCTCCCACGCATTGATGACTTATTTGACCAACTACGCGGAGCTCAATACTTTTCCAAGATTGATCTTCGTTCAGGGTATCATCGATTAAGGGTCAAAAGGGAGGATATACCAAAGACGGCTTTCCGTACAAGGTATGGACACTATGAATTTATAGTGATGCCATTTGGTCTTACTAATGCCCCTGCTATCTTCATGGATCTAATGAATAGAGTCTTTAGAGACTATCTTGATCAATTTGTGGTAGTCTTTATAGATGATATTCTTGTCTATTCAAAGAGCAAGGAAGAGCATGAAGATCACTTGAGAATTATATTGAAGACCCTGAGAAAAGAGAATCTTTATGCCAAATTTACCAAGTGTGAATTTTGGCTTCAAAAAGTTGCATTTTTGGGTCATATAATCTCAAAAGAGGGGATATCTGTGGATCCAGCAAAAACAGAGGTTATCGAAAGATGTTCAAGACCAACAACAGTAACTGAGATCCGAAGTTTTCTTGGTTTGGCTGGATATTATCGACGTTTTTTAAAAGATTTTTCACGGTTATCTAATCCAATCCCCAAGTTGACTCGGAAAGGAGTTAAGTTTGTCTGGACAGAGGAATGTGAAGAGAATTTCAAGGAGTTAAAAAGAAGGTTATCCAGTGCACCTGTGCTCACACTGCCTTGTAGTGGAGAAAGGTTTGTGATCTACAGTGATGCATCCAAGAAGGGATTGGGGTGTGTTCTTATGCAAAATGATATGGTGATAGCTTATTCCTCACGACAGTTGAAAATCCATGAGCAAAATTACCCAACACATGATTTGGAGTTGGCTGCGGTAATCTTTGCATTAAAGATTTGGAGGCATTACCTTTATGGTGAAAGGTGTGATATTTATACTGATCATAAAAGTTTAATGTATATTTTCACACAAAAGGAGTTGAATATGCGCCAAAGAAGATGGTTGGAGCTGATTAAGGATTATGACTGCTCAATCCATTACCACCCTGGGAAAGCAAACAAGGTGGCAGATGCATTAAGTCGACAAGACCATGCTAGTTTATCCATGATGAGGATCACAAAAGATCCAATATTTATGGATTTACAAAGGATGGATCTTGGAATTATAATGGAAGGGGAAAAATCTTATCTTTCTCAAATGAATGTTCAACCATCTATACATGTGAAGATTAAAGAGGCACAGAAAGAAGATGTCGAGTTACAAAAGAAGGTGAGAAATGTTCCTGAATTCAACCTTGATTGTGATGGGATAATAAAGTTCAGGAATCGGGTTTGTGTTCCTCCCATCCTCGAATTAAAGAAAGAGCTGCTGGATGAGGCTCATAGTTCTTCATTCTCTATTCATCCTGGAAGCACGAAGATGTATAGGGACCTGAAAGAGTACTTCTGGTGGGATGGCATGAAAAGAGATGTTGCTGAATATGTCTCTCGATGCTTGATTTGTCAACAAGTTAAAGCTGAGAGACAGAAGTCTAAAGGGATGTTACAACCATTACCCATACCCGAATGGAAATGGGAAAACATCACTATGGACTTTGTCACAGGACTTCCTAAAACATCCAAAGGCAATAATGCTATCTGGGTCATAGTTGATCGTCTTACAAAGTCTGCACACTTCATTGCTATTAGAGAGGATTTCTCTCTAGATCAGCTTGCCAGGATATATGTAAAGGAAGTGGTAAGATTGCATGGAGTACCACTTTCTATTATATCTGATCGGGATCCGAGATTTACCTCGAAGTTCTGGCGAAGTCTTCAGCATACTCTGGATACAGAGTTGAGTTTCAGCACTGCTTATCATCCCCAGACAGACGGTCAGTCTGAGAGAACAATTCAAACCCTAGAAGATATGTTGAGAGCTTGCTCTATGGATTTCAAAGGAGGTTGGGATCAACACCTACCTTTGGTGGAATTTTCTTATAATAATAGCTTTCACTCCAGTATTCAGATGGCTCCTTATGAAGCTCTCTATGGAAAGAAATGCAGGACTCCAACTTGCTGGGATGAAGTTGGGGAAAGAAAGTTATTAGGACCTGATCTCGTTGATGAAATGGCAGAAAAGGTCAGATCTATTCAACAACACATAAGAGCAACTCAGAGTCGACAGAAAAGTTATGCCGACAACCGAAGAAAAGACCTAGAGTTTGAAGTGGGTGATAAAGTGTTCTTACGAATATCTCCCTGGAAGAGGGTTATGAGATTTGGAAAGAAGGGGAAGTTGAGCCCTAGATATAACGGTCCTTTTGAAATACTGGATCGTGTTGGGAAGGTAGCTTACCGATTGGCGCTTCCACCGAATCTCTCTCAAGTTCACGATGTGTTCCACGTATCTCTCCTGAGAAAGTATATACCAGATCCTTCACATGTACTCAGCTCAGAAGTTGTACCGCTGGAGCAAGATCATTCTTATGAAGAACAGCCGATAGAGATTCTGGATCATAGCGAAAAAGTCCTACGAAACAAGACCACTCGCTTGGTGAAAGTTTTATGGAGAAACCACCAACTTGAAGAAGCTACATGGGAGCTTGAGGATATGATGAGGGAGAAGTATCCTCATCTGTTTGTTGCAAAGTGACGAATTTCGAGGGCGAAATTCTTTTTAAGGGGGGTAGAATGTAACACCCGAGACTTTTATGTTATATAAATCATCAAAGGAATCTTTTTCTATACAACACTTTCTTGGCTTTCTTTACACGCAATCGCGACCTTCCTCGATAGCTTGCGTCGTACGCAATACCGAGTTTCACTAAACAACAATATGCTATTAAAACTAGCCGTTATGAATAGTAATAACCACTTTTTGAAATTTTATAAATTTTATTTTTCAAAATGGACTTCATTTTTGGACTCAGAATATCGAAATTAGCCTAGGGTGAAATTTTGGTATTTTTCTGAAAACTTTCAATTTTTGATGAATAGTGAAACCACTAAGTGGTAGGTTAAATACTGAATTTTGCATAAAACTTAATTTTACCGCTTCTGTGAATGGAATTTCAAAAATCCGAGAGACACGGTTAATATCAAGGACTAAAATGTGGTTCAATGAGATGAAAATAAATTTTTGGTGAATAGTAACTTTTTACTATTTTTACCGCGGTTAATAGTAAAAAGGGTAACTAAGGGTAAATATGATATTAATATTACCCTAACACATGTCCTAATTCTATTGGACAAGTGTAATTCGACCAAAAACAAACTTAGGAATAAAATATGACCATTTAGGCCCACTTGGATTAGATTAGGACATTTATTATTAATTTATTTAAAGAAGGGTTAAAATAGTTAAAATCAAAGTTTAATAAGTAAATCATTTTTAATATGGGGTTATACATAAGATAAATTCGACTATAAATATTCATTAGAAACCTAAAAAGATTTCCTACATGATGATATTTTATTTGTAATTTTTAGACATCAAATAATTTAATTTATTTATGACACAAAGATGATGCAGTAATTATCTTATTAATGAAATATTGACAAAATTGATAATATAAATACCAAAATAAATGTAATTTGAGACTTTTTATGAATTCCAATAATTTTCTAGGTTACTATGATATATTATTATTGATTTAATCAACTTGGTTCGAACATATAATTCTGTTATGACTTTGACAAAAATCATATATCAAATAGTGTCAAAATTGACACAAAATAGTTTTTAAATCAAATATTATATTATTAATTGTTATTTTATTCCTAAAAATCTAAGGTTCGGCCAAATGACTTAGATAAGGATATATATATTAATAATAAACAATTTGGGGTTCGTTTGGCATGTTATAGTAAGTGTATTAACCATATAGTGAAAGAAAACAAAAAGACATGGTAAAAGTTATATTATTTAACTTAGAGTTAAATTTAATTGATAAGGTTAAAATAATATCCTAAACTTGTCTAAATTCTATTGGTTGATAGTATTTCGACCCATCCCCACTTTAGCTTCGAAATAAGACCCTTTGGAACCATTATAAACCGATTTTGACTTTAATATAAAATAATATTTTGAGATATTCCTAAGGTGCCCCTCTCCTCCCTTATAAAAGGGCACCTCCTCCCCCTCCTCCTCACACCAATTTGAGCACTCAATCTCGGCCAACCCCTGCCATTTTCCCTTCTCCACTTCCCTAGAATAATCCTGGAGGTCCTGGTCTTCTCCAAAGACCAATCTTAGTTCCTTAAGTGGAGGATTCAAAAAGGCGTTCCAAAGAAGAGGTAATATCCATTACCGATCTTTTCAATTTCTTTCTTCTTCAACTTCTTCTTCTTTAGTTGTTTCATGATAAAGTAATAACATCAGTATTACTTACATACTGATATGTTATTATAAATATGAAACAAACCTAATTCACCTTCTATCCATCCTACGGAAAAATGAAATCACCGCGCGTGCGTACGTACGGAATACCGTCTCCACGCCGTGGTGTAATCTATTTTCCACCATCACCTTACAAGGATGGGTATAATGGTGTAATGAGTAACTATATATGATTATTATTAAGTAATATTGATACTGAAATAATATATATATATACTCCAATACAATTCCACGATCATAGGAACGATATCATCACTCGTGCGTACGTACGGAATACCGTCTCCACGATGTGATGCGACTCGTTCTACATGATCTTCATTTCATAATGATTGTATAAATGAATTGAATGAATGAATATGGTATATACTACACTAATACCATTCTGGAAATGAATTATCTATAACCTAAAGATAAGAATAAGAATTTATTCGACAAAACACGCATAAGAACAAAAAGTTATAAAGACCCGAGTAACAAGTATCAATGAAATATTACTAACAAGAAGCTAATAATATGACCATATATGATCTCATATCAATATGTATGATTCTGGAATAAGTCAATAACATTATTTAAACCATTATACAGGAGCTTCGGACACGAACAAAGCAAATCGGACCTAAGGTAAGGGAAATATCACAATCTCATTTTTATCCGAGATTGTTTATTCGTAAGTATTTACTGGTGTGTATTTTATCATCCACATCCATGTTCCCTCAATATGTAATATTGTTTCCATCCACTTGAAATAGTTTAAATCCAATTTTACCCTTAGGTGAGTTTTTAGTAAAGAATATGAAAGGAATCTTTTGTCGTTTTTCCGTACGAGGTACTTTTTGACTTTTCCGACAAAAGTACGAAGAATGTTTTTTTTAACTTATACGGCATGAATGGATTTTTAAAACATTACTTCAAAGAAGCTTCCTTTACATGTTTTCAAGTTTATTTTTAATCAACTTATTTTATTTTAAAGTTGTATGACATGTTATGAAAGGAAAAATGTTTTTGAAGAAGAAAGGATATTTTCCTCAAGAATTCAAATCAAGTGTTTTATCAAAATTATTTTCCATCTAAGATAATAAAGGGTTCTGTTTCTATCCATATTTTTACATTGGTTTGACTATGTTGTGATGGAATTATGTTTATGAATTCCTTTATCATATATGAATTGATTTATGATGTCATGATGTTTCAAGAATCCCATTTTTGTTACATGTGTTATGCGATGATGCATGTTTTATGATTATGTGGCACACATAAGAAAGGATTCATTATATGATGGGTGGGACCTATATCTCCCTCCAATGCATTGGGTAATGATTTTATATCTCATGAGATAGACATGGCTGGAACGGAAGGTTATTTCGGTTCAGTGATACAGGACTGAAACGAGGAGTGAACTCGGTTCAGAAAGGGACTTTGTCCACTAAGATAGTCTTGGCAATGAGTCATGACTAACAAGAAATGATTTTCCATGATTATGTGTGCATGCCACAAAGATTCAAGTTTTATGTTATGATTATGGGGATCTCATTTTCACTTCTATGATTTATTCCATTTTAAGATATTATGATCTCTTTTGCAGGTTTTGATTTTCATAAAGATATGATATGATTTTTATTTCCTTTATTTGCCCTTGCTGAGCATTTGAGCTCACCCTTTTATGTTTTCTTTTCCCCAGGTCAGGAAGATGGATATTAAGTAGAATATGCTAAAAGGGACCCTAGATATGATGAAATAAATGGGAGACACTGTAGAAGATTTATGAACCAGTTGTTTATGTTTCCCCAGTTTCTAAAGACACTATACCTATACGGTCCTTTGTGGTTTTGTCATATGTTGTAATAAGAGTGCTTCAATTTTGAAGTATTAACAATGTATATAAAGTGTGGGTCGTTATATACACAGCCTATGAGCTAACTCACTCAGTAAGATCCAACCTAGGAGTTAAATAATATATATCTATACAATAATATAAATTTGACCAACCATAAATAAAAAAATTAATGATACATAATTAAATATATATTTATATCAAAATCATGGTAAAATTATTTACCCATTTTTCCACATTTAAAAAATAATACAAGTAAAACAATTTCAAATCATTTCATATATATCAATGAACTAATATCAAATTATATAAAATAATATGTCACAAATCATATCAAATAAAAAAAGAAGAATAAAATATAACATGACACCAATGAACACTATCGGTCAGGCTAGAAGACTAATCATAAAACAATAAATGACTAGTGTGTACCCACATGCTTAGAACTTGGGCCTATGGAGTAGAGAACACACCATAAGTGAATCCTCCAAAAAAGTTCATATTAGTTCCCAATTAAAATTGGTCTAGGGAAGAGACGAACACCCCATGAGTGAACCCCCTAACTATACATGGATGATGGACCTAATCTAAATATTCCACCTAAGATCCCAAGACTTCCCATGTGCTATATTTTCCAAAAAAGTTCATCAAACCAATTCTTTGGAAACCATTTCAAAAACTCATTTCACAATGTTTTCAAATTTACCTTTTTGTTGGCCAAAATAAAGGAAAACAAATTTTTATCAAAAATAGATTCCATGCCCACAATTCTATTATAACATTTTACTTATAAAATAATTTATAAAAATAGATCAATTTAGTTTTTCGACATTAGAAATATACAAAACTGCCTGCCCAGAAAATGGGTTTTATAGGCCCCCAATGAGATCCACCAACAAGGAAGAACACAAAGTCAATAATAGGGGAACTATAATCAATCCGCACATCACAAAATCGATTAAATTTTGTTAAAGAGTGATGAAAGGGATAGATCACAAAATAACTCAAAGAAACTCATATTCCAAACCACAAACAATATAAGGTTGTCCTGTATCATATGATATCATCATGGATCTAGAAGTTAAAATGTAGAATCAACAACATAGAAAAATGATCTATAAATGTAATAAATCATTGTTTCCATGAACAAATTTAATGAAGAAGAAAAAAGTATTACACATGAGGAAAAATACACATCCACCATAATGACAATTAATCACAAAATGAAACAATTTGGAAGGATCATAGGTCTCTATAATCAACACTATGAACCTTTAGGTTGAGAGGTAAGAGGGATGAAAGGAAATGAATGAATCATTCCTCATAAAGTAACCTGAAATCCAAACTCATGATTTTCACATTATTTATATCCCATTTTCACATCTTATAGTTTAAGAAAGTCTTGTATACTGAAAAACCCATAACCTCGGATTGAAAATCACGATTTTATCATTATAAGGAACATAATATACATTCAAGGTGTGTAATCATTATTCCATGTACAAGTTCACGACATATTCTTAGCACCCATTACAAAGCATGCAAACATGTTACACAATGTGTAAACTTCTCATGCCCTATACTACGTCAGATATTCTACTCGGGGACTAATATCAGGTGTATAATCCATTTACATGGTGTTTATATCTCTAAAATATGGAAAAAAATCCCAAATTCAGCTGAAAATACTACAAAGAACTTTATTATTTTCTAAACTAGTGGAGAATCACAAAAATACATCAACACATTTAATCTCATGCTCCATTATTTAAAATAAACATATGACCCCAAACAATAGTACATTTTCACAAGTCAATTCTCTCTATCCTCTGAAGTCCATAAATTTACCCATATAATGGTGGAATAAAAAAAGATGGGAATGAAATACCTGAAAGTGGGAAATGTGATGTTACAATTTTGGATCAAATACCACTTTTGATTAGAATCATCCATTATATGGAATACAGTCATGAAATATGTTTCCCATTCACTACATCCCAAAGATAATATTTTCATTACTAAATACATGATCTTTTGTGATGCCAATAATTGGTTGGTGGTTCCATTAAATAATAGAGATTGTTAGGTTATGAGTAGTCCAAAATTGTTTAAACATACTGTAGAGAAATTTGATGTTAAATTTATGCAAAGTTATTTTTCATAACTACATTCAACTTATACAATATAACTATAATTTTCTCTACAACCACACTAACCTCAGATAATTTATATAGAGGGATTTATAAACATTTATTTTGATTGGTTTTATGGTTTTTATTCCCTTCGTTAAACACTTTTTCTAAAAAATAAAATATTCTTAAATATTCCATGAATAACACATTGAATTATTAATAATAGTATATAATTCCTATGCATTAATTACATTACGTTTAACTTTGTAACATTTCTAGAATATCCTCAGGACCTTACATAGGGTTATGTTCCTGAACTATTTTTTTCATAAATCTAGTTCATATGGTATCTACTAATATTTCTCTGATATAAACTATAACACCCTGACTCCAATACCCTAGATCTAGTATATATTTATTTACATTGGTACACAATACATATATCATTACACGCATTATCAAATAGTTTAGTAGTCTTAAGAAAATAGATAAATAAATAAATATTTCATAATATTAAATAAAATATCATATAAATACAATAATGATTTTTCATTTCACCTTATGAGTCCTTAGGTAAAAAGTAGTAATCTTCATGGTTTCCCTCAGAAATAAAAAAATATCTAGGGGTGTGATAGATTACTCAAAAAGGGGTAGTTTACAATAGAAACAATCATATCATAAGAATGGAATAAATGATAATCCCTTAATAAATGAGTAAAAACATTTCAATAAAAATAAAACATTGGGAATAATACATCATTGAATAACCAAAAAAATAAACATACAGATAAAAATAACTAATCTCATAGGGATAGAATGAATAAATTTTGATATCATAACCATACTAAAATGGACTTGTTCCAAGAAAACATACATAAACTGGTGTGAATTACACTAAATTCCCAACTATTTTGTCTCTAGTGGCCCATTGATGCATCGAGGGGATATATAATTTTAGGCCCTACCTATCCTACAATAATCCCAAAGATTCCAATATATAGAGATAATAATGAACCAATACATATATAAATGTTTCATACGGATCCTAATACATAATATTGGTTAATTAGTTAGTGTTTGTCAATATACAAATAGATAATATATGGATTATCAATGTAACCCCATTTGATATAATATTTTGTCTAAAATGGTAAATATTAAACTATATGAATATTCACAATCCAATAGAAAGTTCATTTATCAATAGAATAAAACAAGGTAGTTATTGGGGATACTTTATGTTGTAGGAATATTAATAATAAATAATCAATCATTATGTTTTATAAACAAATGTGAATCATCCAAATAATATCCCATGAGAGTATCAAATTAGGTTTTTAGTTATAACCACTTTTTGTATAATGAATGAAATTTTGATTTAATACTAAACCAACATTTTTCAAGTTTGGTATCCCTATGTCCATTACTTTTATATGTGAAATCCACTTATTTTTATCTAGATATGGATTTCATTCTAATAAATTACACATTTGTTTACACTATTAAAAATTTAGTATGTTTTATGGCTAGGGGAAATTTTGGTAATTATAATGCCTTATAAATGTGGTGTAATAAGATAAAATAGTGGAATATAATAAATAATATAATTAGAAATATATATAAATGATTTATAATAATATTTGGTGTTGAAATGAAATAGAATTGGAAATAGTAGCACAATTAATGAAATAGAAAAAGTAATGAACCCTTACTTCAGCAAATAACGACTTAACCCATGTTTATAATGAGAGGAAATGAGTAATACCACATGGAAAAAATATCAAATAGATTGTAATATCATGTAATTAAAATCAATGAGATACATGAAAATTATTTATAAATTATATTTTCACAAATAGATATCCATTTTCATGGAAAAAGATGGATTATAAATTTTTACCTAGAATGATAAATTATTAAAGATTGAGATGGGAACCTTAGAACCTTAGCACCTCTTTAAATAGACTATTGAGTAATGAATTGTTATTAATTAAATATTAATTCAATTAGGTTGGAACATAATTAAATAATGGATGGGTATATAAATAAAATAATTTATGATTCTGTATCAATTAATGAACATATTCCATGAAAATATATGTTACGAAAAAAATAAAAAAATGTCTTACACAAGGTTTTAGAACATTATTTTTTTATTTTATGTTATTTCTTATAATTTAATGTCTTAGAACAAAAATAAACTATTTAAAATCAATTTTGGTGTCGAATTGAATCTTTTCCATACAAAATATTTTCCAAAATCATAAAATAAAATTTAGTTTTCAGAAGATTTGTATAGTTTTGGAAAATTAATTTTTTTACATTAAAATAAATTGTTTTAATTATAGAATCTATTTTGGTTGACTAAGTAATTTTAGAATGTATTACATAATTTTTAAATCATTATGACATCATGATACTTACCACATATCCATACAATATTTTAATTTTTTGAAAAGAAAATTAATTGTTTAAAAAATAATGAAAAATTCATTGTTTACTATTTTTTATATTTTCATTACGAATGTAATGTATTTTTTTGAATATAATTTTTTAATGAGAATTTTATTTTTAACATTAATCTTCTACTGTATAAAATGGTCATGTGTTTAGTGAAGAGAATTTATAAATACTTTTTTATAGTAAATCCTATTTTTTCTATGTTATTTGTGTGTAATTATATTTAAATTCATTGATTTATATCCTTTTTTATTTGTTAATTGTATTAATATAAAATGATTATATTTATTTTAATTGAATAATGCATGAATAAATATTGAATTTATATTAAAATGGTTGTATTTCCAATGGTCTGGTTCAAAGGGTCATATTCCAATAGCTACATTACAACGAGCATAATACTCCATATATATGCACTTCACTATTAAATAAGAACATCATTTATATCTTTTCTCTATTCATAAAAAAATTATTATATTTCTTATGGTTTTCTTCATAATATAAATTTGACTTATATATTTTTAAATCATTTTAATGTACGATCATATAGGTTTCAATGTTGTGGTGGTGCATTATATTTCTATGTGTTATGTTGCGCTAGTTATGACCATTATTTTGTATATTATTCTCTAGTTTTCTGCTGTAATATATATTGAGTAATTATGATGAAATAATATAATGTGTAACAACCTATGTAAGGTTCATAATATTTCAAATTCACACATTATAAATATTAATGAATTAGATTTTAAATATTTATATTCATTATAAAAATATTTAGTAATATTCATTCAAAAAGGAAATAGTTTTTTTATAATATTTATTTACAGGTTTTATATATTTTTATATAAAATAATAATTTCTAATTTTTTGAAATTGAAATTGAAAATTTATGTTAATTTATGATATATTCATGAAAAAATTAACTTTTAGTTAAATTTTTTGTTATTTTCATAAAAAGTTGTTTTTTGGGTGAATATTAGAAAATAACAATTTTTAAGAAAATCATTTATTCTTTTCATATATTAACTATATCGCTCTCTATTTTTAATAATTTTAAATTTTAATTACATTATTTTAATATAACATAGTCATTAAAAATGGAATTCATGTTTTTAAATATTATTTCATTATTTGGTAAATATTTACAACATTTTTTATTCTTTAAGAATAATAACATTCGTTAAAAATAGTTACCCTGGTAAGAATTAAAGTAGTTTAAAAGGGTTAATACTATAATAATAAGGGTTAAAAAGGAATTTAAACTTAACTAAAAACTATTTAATGGTATTATTTAGAACATATACAAATATTAATTTGAAAATGGTCCATTTTAGAGAAACATTAATTGAGTAAGACATTAATATATTTTAAAATTTTAACATTTTGTTTTATGTCCACTCCCTCGCTTATGAAAGGACGCCTCATATCCAATATTCTAAACAATTTCAAATCCAATTATTTTATATAATTTAGGCCTAAATTTCATATTAAACATATCTCCCTAGATCCTAGAGGTCCTTTTTTATCATTATAGCATCATATAAAGGCTTTAGGTATAAAACTAATGTGGTTATCTTAAAAAGAGGTATAGATTTTAATCAAGTTTTTTTATTCTATTTTTTATTTTAAATACTTGAAAACTATATTAACCAATACCATATAGTAAAATAATTTCCTAATATATAATTAAATTTAATAATGTTAATTTTTTAAGCCTTTTAATCAACTTATCTATATAATAAAAAATTAAAACATTGTGCATTCGTACGTACAGATTACCGCCACACAAGATATTATTTTTCAATTTCCATTACCAGATATTATGGATTATCAAAATAATGAATAAAAATGAAATAATATGATATATGTTATATAAATTTATTTTTATAAGGGTAAATAAATATTATTATTCTTTATTTATCATCCTATAAAAATAAACACATCTCTAATTCTTAAATGTGGATCATCTACTCACGAACCGATATATTTAATTTTTCATCAATTCCTCCCATGAATGGTATATGTTGTTTTATTTAAATAAATAATATGATATTTATGATATAATTATAATTCTAGAAAGTTAAAATAATAATTACCTTTTCCCACATGTTTTATTAAATATTGAAACATTACTTATTCGTTTGTATGTACCACTATCTCAAAAATTGTACCGTAATTTGTTTACAATAATATCCTTACAATGTTGGTTTTAATACAATGAATAAGGAATAAAAATGATAATTAAAACATTATTGAGTTTTTGAAAATGATATATTTATGATCCATTTTACAATAGTTACCCAACAATATCAATTTCAGACTTAGTACTAGAATCTTCTCAAAATGTCTAACATAAACATAATTGATTAAGTAATTAATTAAAAAATTTCTATAAGTGAAATAAAAATGCATAATAAAATTGAAAATGGTTATTAATAAATTAAATAATTAACATATTTTTATTATTTAGGAAGATAAATAACATATGTTACTAGTTGGGCACTATATAAAGGATATTATATCTTAAAACCTAGTTTTAGAATGATTTGAATATTTCTATCTAATTTTTTCCTATATATCAATAATTTTTTATCGAAGTGTAAGTATTTAAATAAATTAATTAAAGATTAATTTTACCACTGCTTTAATATTCATACAATGGGCGTCTAATGGAATATTTTTAATGTATTCGAAACAAAATGGTTAACCTTTTTTACAGTGTATAAAAGGAATTTTTTTAGCATACAAGATGTCAATGCCTTTTCCTTCTTCCACATATATTATAAAATATTTTATTTCATTTATTATATTTATTTTTTATTAAAAATAATTTTTTTATTCCCTTTATAATGGTGTTTTTTGAAAAATAAAATTTTAAATGAAAGTAATGTTTTCATTATGGATTTGAAAGTCTATTATTATGAGTTCGATTAATTAAATACAATATTTTATTTGTTTTATTAATGTTGTAGTCCTTGTCAATTATGTATAATGATTATATAGCTTTATATATCTCACAAATTTTTTGGCTAATAATTATGTTCTTTAGAATTTTATATTGGAATTAATTTGGTATGTTACTCCATTTATGAGGGTTCTTGTAAGGGTCTATGAAGATGATGTCAAATGGTTCCTAAAAGAATTATCTATGCCTACTAATTTGTCTTAATTAAATTATTATGCTTTTATAATGTGATATAATGATCATTTGGTTAATGGAATGATTATTCTATTTAAAGGAACAAATTATATTTTTAACAAAATGTTTTTCACATGTTATAATGTTTTCAATGAAACCATAATGTATATGATTTTTCATTTAAACTTTCTTAAAATTAGTTTTGTGATAAATTATTTCCGTAAATCTAGTTTAATGTTCAAATAAAAAATTATTTTATCTCAACTTTGGTTGTGTTAATGGAAAACACTCTTATATGTTCTCAAGGTTTTGAAATGGACTCGCGGGGTTTATATATCCTTTTTATATGTACCATAATGAGAAGTTTGGTATCATATCATGTTTGAAATATTTTTATTGTGATTAAGGATGGTTAATAACAATGATGAAGTCAGGTTTAAAATATTGATGATTTTTTATGAAAATAAACACAATTCTTATTAAAAGTGTTTGAATTTTTTAAAATAGAAACTTAGTATAATTTTCCACTTTTTAATGTATGGGTTTATAAAAAAATATTTATGAATTTATATTATTTAACTATAAACTAAAAATTACTTTTGGGAATTAATGAAACTTAGTTATTGATTTAAAACTCGATATTATAAGGAAGCTAGAACAGGAATGCACTTAAAGAAAAATGTCCTTCTAAGTCAGTCAATTGAAATGGTTTGAAATATAATAGTGTATTTTTTTGTGATTGATTATTAAATTCCACCAATATATTCTAGTGGAGTAATTATGAAAGAGAAACCATGTTTAACATAATGTAATATATCTACTTTAGATCACTTCTTTAAAAAATACCCTTCAGAATTCAATGGAGTTTTTTCCCAAGGATAGACGAAGGATTGGTTAAATAATTATAAAAGATATTTTATGAAGTGTATTGTTCAAAACATAAAATTATAACTATTTCAACTTAATGTTTTTAAGGTGAATTAGATCATTGGTGGTTAATGGTTAAGAACATCAAATAAATATAATATATTCATGCCTTTGAATCAGATTAATTTATGAATATTCACCTTGAGAAGTTATTTTATAATTTTTTTTGACTGGGAATGGATAATAAATTCTTATAATTGAGGTAGATAGAGTAATATTTAGTTGTCACATTTGAAGAAAACTTCACTCGAATTTAAATGGATGCACCAAATAGAATTCATGAATATGATAGTAAAATTAATTAATTAATCTCATGATTGATGCCCATAAATCCAAGATAATTTGATTCTCATAAATTAAAAATTTGTGAGAATATTCTTTGACATGAAAAGAAGTTAAATATTGAGTTTTTTAGTGATCATTTATTCCATGAAAATATGCAAAAAAAAGTTGTTCAAATGAAATTTAATGGGGAATAATACATCTAATAAATCTGAATGTAAAAAATAATGATTCTATTTTGTGATAAGTGTGGAAAAAATAATCCTAATGAAATTTTTATTATTATTGATAAGTGTTTTCTATATGGATATTCTCTAAATATGGCTTATAAATAAAAATATGATCATAAAAAATAATTAAAATATGGAAATAAGATGCTTAAATTATAATGTTTTGTGAAATTATTTGACTTCTTGTCCAAATACAGGAATAATGATGAAATTCATCAAGATATTAGGAATAAAGTTTTTTATAAATACTTTGAAACTACATTTAAAAATGTTATACCATCTATAATTTCAGTGTGATGTATATTACTTTTTTATTCTAGTTTTCCAAATGCATTGTTTGATTTGAAGACTAAATTTACATCGATTTTTAATAAATTTACTGATAAATTATAAATTTCACATCATGAAATGAAGGCGTTGATTTTGGTAAACAAAATGTATGGGTATTATTATCGAAAAAAATATATTAGAAAAATCTTCATTTTAGCATCTACAGAATGAATTTATATGTAAACGTTGTTGAATTTACCCTTGTATAGTTTTATATTATTCTGGGTATGGATTGGATATCTATTTACCATTCTATGATAGAATATAGAGATAAAGAATATATTTTTCTGAATTGAGTTTCAATTTGTATATAAGAATAAATTCATACCTTTTATAACATATCATGAATATTATGGTTTAATTAAACATGGAAATGAAAATTATCTTAAATATATTCTTGATAAGAATTAAATTACTAAAAATAAAGATTTTATTATACTAAATTCATATTTTGAAGTATTTCAGATGAATTTTAGAGTACTATATCTGATCAGTATAATTAATATAAATTTTCTTAGTTCATTATGATAATATAATTTCAAAAACCTCAATATCTAATGACTATGGAGAAACATTTGTAATTGAAAAAGTAGTTACAAGAGTTTCATTATAACAGTTTCTTGATAATAGTTTTATTCTTCTTGTAAATTCACCTAGGGGAATAAATTTTTTGTTTCTGTGAAATAATAATGTTTCCCTAAGTCTCTATATATAATATCAATAATTTAATTACATCATTGTTTAGAATAAATATCCATTTCCTTATATGGATAATTTTTTTTATCAGCTCTAGGTGCTTTGTATTTTTTTGTATGTCAATGTAACATGTATGTACCATCAACTAAATGTAAAGAAGAATTTCATTTCAAAGATGATGTTTCGTACTAGGTATATGAATTATGAGTCTGTCGTTATTCCCTTTGGATAGAAAAATTCTCTAGAAGTATTTATAGATAATATGAATTGAGTTTTTCAAAAACAAATTGGATATATTTACAGCTTTTTCATTGATGATATTTTGGTATATTATAAAATATATAAATATCATGAAAAAACCCGAAGTATTTTATACAAACCAATATTGAAATGAGGTTATATGGAAAATGTATAAATTTGAATTTTGGTTGAAATATATTTCATTCCATTGGAATATTATAAATAAATCTGTTATATAAATAGGTAAATTCGGAATTAATTTTGTTTAAGAGTGTACAATACCTACTAATGTTATTGTAATTTGTACTTTTCTTTGATTAGTGCGTTACTATCGATGGTTTTCTTTTTGAAAGATTTTCTTTGGTATCTTAACCAATTACTAATTTATCTTGAAAAAAAGTAAAAATATTGTAGATGAAATAATGTGATGAATGTTTCCAAAAACTAAAAAAAATTATTGAACACTCTAGTTTTGTCCCTTGTATATAAAAATGTGGAATTATTCATCTACTGTTATGATTATTTGATGGGAAATTGTTTTATTTTAAAAATAAATGGTCAGGTAATTTCTAATGATTCACATACATTTAAACAAAACAAGCGAAATTATCCTACACATGATCTAGAATAATTTTCTAGTGTTTTTGTTTTAATAACATAGATACATCATTTATATAGATCAAAGTGTAAATTAGATATACTCATAATAAAATTTTTAGGTAAATATTCTATCCAAAATAGTTTAAAATGAGATAATGTAAATGGTTAGAACTAATTAATGACTTTTAATATATGATTAATTACCCTCTAGGAAGAGAAAATAGGGTAACTGATGCATTTATTCAAACATATAAAGAATCATTAACTATGTTATAAATGTGACATCATCCTTTTCTAAATTATTTAATGATTATTTTCTTATATATTTTTCACGAAAAAACTTCCTCTATTTTATTTTACATGTCACGACATTCCTAATTTCATGAATGAATTAAGAAATATCGGAAGGTGGTTCATGTTTTATAGTAATAGGTATAATAGGTTGAGTAAGGAAATTTTTCTAAGATTAACATTGTAAAATAAGTTGTTTTTATATTTAGAATAGGATTATGTGTTCCTCTTGATTCATAGTCTAAAAAGAAATTGTTAATTTGAGCTTGTAGTTCTCTATATTCTATTAATCCTGTTATAAAAAAGATTTAAATATACCATTAGGATTCTTATTAGTGGATTGGAA
This sequence comes from Viscum album, assembly GCA_963277665.1. Lineage (NCBI taxonomy): Eukaryota > Viridiplantae > Streptophyta > Magnoliopsida > Santalales > Viscaceae > Viscum > Viscum album. The sequence continues at coordinate 1,449,120,018 of OY728130.1, forward strand.
TAATGAAATAAATTACTAATTTTAAAATGAAATTTTGTATTTTTCAAAAGGTTAAATTCAAGCAACAACTACTGAATGGAATTTTTCTCCCTTTTGTAGTTCTAAAGTGGAAATGAAAGAATATATCCATTGATTTTGTGGTATTATTAGAAAATAAATATTGATATAATAATGTAATTTGGGTAATTTTAGATATATAGAATATATGTAAAAACTTTCTTCCAATTTGTGATAATATCTCATAGGACTAGATTTATAAACTTTGTGTTACATAGATCTTATGATTTCATGGGGTCCCTCTTTCTATTGTATCTCTCTATGATCCTAAGTTTACAACTAATTACTAGAATGGAATTTTGAAATCCTTACGTACTAAATTAAATTTCAATATAGATTTCCATTCTAAATATTATGTATAGTTAGTGATAATGATTCATACATTGGAACACTACTTCAAACATGTTAAATGGATAGTCAGGGAAGTGGTTTTTTCCACCTATAATTAATAAAATTTACTTTTAAAAGTAGTTTTCATTCTAGTATATAGATGAAACAATTTGAGGCATTACATAGAAAGTGGTGAAAAAATAATTATTGATGTCATGATGTTGGGGATAGAATGTTGTTAAGAATGAAGTTTGATAAAAGAAATGTTTGATAAGGTGAATATGATTAATTAATATATGAGGACCATTCAAAGTAGGAAAAAATATAAACAGATAATAGAAGTAACGATCTCTCACTCAAAATAGGTGAACATGTATTTATTAAAGTATATACATTGTAAAGTGTTATCTGTTTGGTTAAAATGGTAAAGACATATTTTTAGTTTATTAGACCATATGAATTCCAAGAGAAGGTTGGATCTATTTCCTATTGATTTTCCTTGCCTTTGTGTTTATCCTACGTACATGATGATTTTCATCTTTCATTTTTAGGAAATATATATATCAGGTGCATCTCATGTTTTGAGCCATGATGATGCCAACATGGAAGAGAATATTTCATATGTGGAATATCCAAAACAAATTTTTTATCACGTTTAACATGTGTTATAGAGTAAGATGATTTATCAGGTTAAGGTTTTTTGAAAAAAAATAAGACTAAATAAGCAACAATGGAAGAATAAAATGTTATAAAGGGAAAACATCCATAATATTCTAATAAATGAATAAACTTTTGAGGATGAGATTTCAAAAAGGGGAGATGAATGAAATGACCTAGGTACTTTTGCTAAAAGATAAATCTAATTTCTTATAAATATTCATTAATTAAATTGTATTGAGTTAAATTCATTATAATAATAATATGTATCTTTTTTATTGTAATGAAAATAGATTTATTCATAATAAATTAATTTACATGAAATATATAATTTTATTTATATGATTAATTTTTAATTTATAGAATTTGAAGTTGAATATTTATATTTATTTTTGAAATGAGTATAAAAAAATTATATTTTAGTTGTTTATTATAATTTTTAGAAAAAAGTTGATTTTTGGTTGAATAGTAGAAAATTCAGATTTTTAGGAAAATTGTATTTTATTTTATTGTTTATAAAATGTTAAATTTTTTATTTTATTTCAAATATATTTTATTAGTTGTTTTAAAACATAATCCAACATATTTTTTCAAAATAATTTTTACATTTAAAAATCATTTCTTATAAAATCTATTTTCTATCGTATTTCCAATTATAATTTTTAAATTAATTTTTACAAAACAAGTAGATTTAATATTATAAAAACGATTTCATATTTACAATAATTATTTATAAATATGGTAAATATTTCTATATCATTTTTTATCATTATTAATAGTAACTATGGTAAACAACTAGAAATTGCGGTAAGAGGTAAAGATAGATAAAAGAGTTAAAACTAAAAATAAAAGAGTTAAAATGAATTAAAAACATGTATAAATACTATTTTATGGAAATATTTATATATTGTACCTACGTTTTTAAAAATGGTCTATTTTGGAGAAACTTTTCTTGAGTAAAACATCAATATATTTTAATCTTTTGGAAAATTCCAAGTCCGTCATCTCCCTCACATATAAAAGGATACCCCATCTCATTTATTATAAAAAAAATAATGAGTTTATTATCATTGACAATACCTATCCAAATACCTTTATAACATTCCTCCCCACGTCAAATAGGTTCTTTTTTTCATAAAATCATCTTATGAAGGATTTAGGAATAAACCAAATGAGGTTTTTTGAAGAATAAGAATAATTCATAATTGATTGTTTAAAATTTATTTTTAATCTACGTCCATATGAACTCTCTTAAAACATTAAATATGATAAAAATATTATATTCCATACATTTAAATTTTATTATATTTATTTCATAACCATTTTCATTTACTTTTCCATATAAATAAGAATAAAAACATCTCTCGTGTGTACATACGAACTATAGCCTCGCGATACGATGTATTTCATCTTCCATTACCGCCTATTATGGCTAGAAATAATTATGACTAAAATTTTAATAAAAGTATATATATGATATTGATTTCATTTTGTAATGGAAAATATATATTCAAATACTTTCTTTATTATCTGAAGAAAAACAAAATTATTTTTCTTATTTACGTGCATATTACCACTTTAGAGACCAATTTTTTTCATCACCATAATGAATTATGGGTTTTATTTTATTTTAAAGAATATTTTGGTATAAATAATATAATTACCATTTTTTGTTAAAATAATACATACCTTCTTTCCAACATTTACATGATAAATGGAAATGTTACTGATGCATACGTACAGACTTCCGTCTACAAGATTGTAACATAATTATTTTCTCATAACCACATTTCATATTTGGATATAAATGTATAATTAATTTATAAAAACTATATTTATAACATTTTTTATTTTATATAAATGTTATTAACATTATCCATTTGACCATAGTCATCAATTCCAATCCATTCATAGCTTTTTAGTTGAAAGTTGTAAAAACGTCAGAGTTGAAATTTATTGATTATGTGATTAAGTAAAAAATAGATACAACTAAAATAAAAAGAATAAAATAAATTAAAAAATTTATTGTTAAATTATATAATTTTACTAGGTTTATTATTTAAGAAGATAAAGAATTTACATGAAAATTTAAACTCTATGTAAGTGATATTAAATCATAAAATTGAGTTTAAAAATATTTCCAATATTACATTCTAATATATTTACTCCATATCAATTCTATTTGATTGATGTTTAGATATTCTAATAAATTAATTAAAAATAACTTTTTATATCTAATTTTTCTTTCTAAAATAATTTTTAGAAAGGAATTATTTTTTTGTTTCATACAGAATTTTTATCATTCATTACAAAGTACAAAATGAATTTTTTTTAACATGTAAGACATCAAATTACTTTCCTTACACATAAAATGGTATTTTATATTTGTTTTAATTTACAATATTTCATGTTTTTGTCAAATATAAACTCTTATTATCTTGGTTCTGGGTATTTTATTTTTAAAATTGAGTTTTTATATGAAATGGATATATCAAAATCTAAAAATCTTTTACTTATGGGTTATAAGGTATCTTCTTTTATTTTGGTGATGTATATGCAATATTTTATGGGATTCATGTATGATATAGTCCTTTTAAATCTTTTATCATGATGGGTGACCCTGATATATATCTCTAATGCATTGCGTAAAGATTAAGTTCTCTAGAAAATTAATATGGAATTAATTAATTATATTATTTCAATTTTAAGGGTTCTAATATGGTTTTTATAAAGATTATTCCCCAAGGAACCTACATAACATTTCTATTCATTAAAATTATTTTTTATTTAAATATTTTTAACTTCACAAGGTAATATAAGGATATTTTATTTAGGGTAATGATTAATCCATGTAATATTATAATGTTATGTCTTTAAGAAAATATATTTCATGGGATCATGGGTTTTCTAAGAAACCCTAATGATTATTATTTTTCTTTTAAAGGTTATTTTAATGTATTTTATGAATTAATTTGGTAGAAAATATTATTTAAGGTTTAGTAAATAATTATTCAATACCATGTTTTATTATGTAGAATGTAATCTATCTTATATGATATCATGTGTTTATAATAGATGAGAAAGTATATTAATTTATATTAAAATGTCTGTTACCAAATTTTTTGTTCCCATCATAATTGTTTTTTAAAATACTATATGGTTTAAGTTTGATTAGGAACAATGATAATGTTATTTTAAAAATGTCAAAATTAAAAATGAAAAGAAAATTTGTTTCATTTTAAATGTATTTTGTTGTAGAAATTTAAACATTGTAATGTATAAGCTTATAATATTAATATTTTTAGAAGATTGATAGTATGTAAGGAGTTTTTATTACCCAATAATGTTGATGAGAAGGTTAATGTTTCTAATATATGTGTTATTATATTTTGATTCATAAAAATTGAATGTGGATTGAAGAAAACACATAGAACCTGGATGTCATCTTGGAATATTTTCTATTATATATAACCAGAGATAAATTCACTTTTATAGATGGATTAATATGTGTTTTAGTCAATTCCATTAATAATATTTCATGAATAATATTCATTTTGAAAAACTAAATGGATTTTGAGCTTATCAAATCTTGATGTATCTTGAGAACGGGTTGTTTAAGAAGTTTATGACTTCTCCAATATAGTTTGAGGATTGTGTAATACTATATTTCCCTTAATTTTTTGATAAATATATCTATAAATTTCTAATACAAGTACTTTATTAGTGTTTGAGGTGGAGATAATTTTTATAGGGGTTGTGGCTGAACATTTAAATAATCTATGTATATTTTTATGCTATATAAGCTTAGGAATTATTCTAGAAATGGTTGAAGATGAATAGATGTTATTTTAATGTGATTTAAATAGTCTAAGATGAACTAGACTTGTTGGATATCCCTTGATATGGTTTTATGAGTTTACGAGGTGATTCTATGAAATCAAAATTTCATATGTAATATACTTTTTTTATTTGTAATTTACTGATTGTAAAATAAAAAATCCATGGTAAAGTATCTCACTTCCCGATATATAGTAATCGTTCTAATTTATTTCTAAAAAATTACAAAGTCCATGGAAATAAATCATGGATATGTAATATATTTAACATGGTATTTAAGATTTCTTTTATGTGAAATATTAATTATATTGGAATATTATAATTTGAAAAATATTAAATAGGAAAAAAATATTTTCAAGAGTGTGTAAAAAATTCATTAACGGAAAAAAAGATATTATTTCATAAGTAAGATATGTTAATTTATTCATATTAGATTATACCATGCATATATTAAAATGTGGTAAAGGAAATGACTTGCATTGATATGTGATATATTTGAGACATGTGTAAGATATTCATCTGGATTAAAAAAATGTGAGAATGGTAAAAAACATATATAATAAGTATGACATTTTGAGATGATTTGAATGAATCTATTTTTTAATTAAAATTTAATGAAGAAACAAATATTTGATTGAAATATAAAATTTTGGATAATTCATAATATCTTAGATAATATATATGAATTTTGTTAGATCACAAATAAATATATAGAAAAGGAAAATACGTTACATAAATAAAAAACATATTTTAATCTTACCCCTGTATATGTGAGATATTCTTTTTTCAAGTTTTTTCATTTTTTTTAAGAATAAGATATATCTAGATTTATAGTTGTGACAATGTTATATTATTATTTAATTCTTAAAAAATCTTTACTATATTATGAGTTAGTTTTAATTCAGGTAACAATTTATTGTAATGAATATGTAAAATGTTAAATAGATTATGTTCCATGTAGAAAAATAAGAATGCATTGAAAAGTAGTTTAGGGATGAAATAAAAGATAAATATAGTTTTTTTATTTGAGATGGTTTCTTTCCCCCAGGAGAAGATTATTTCAAGGGGCATGAAGAAGTGAGTATTATGGGAATGATTTACCCCATAGGGTAATGAAGTGGTATTTTTTTAATTTCATTAGAAGGATATAATAGTTGTTTTCCTACCATTATAGAAGATTCTATGATAAAACAATAAAAAACAAACTATTCTACATCAAGGTAAGTTTTTTCACACTATAACAGTTTCACTACTTGTTTCCCTAAATATGTAGAAATAATGGTTTTTGGTTATTGTGGAATTTTGAAAGAATTAACACATGATTTTTAGGGATATCGCGAGGAAAAAAGATAATAAATATGTAAAACAAAATATTGATAATTTGTTAAACATTATTTATTATGTTTATAGTTATTATATAATTATTAAATTTCTATAATCAAAGAGATTCATGGAACCATATTTTATTTTTATTCATGTTTTTATTATTTTGAATAATATTAGAATCTCTAAAAGAGACTAAAAGAAGATTGAATGATAGTTCAAATAGTACAGATCAGAAAACCAAATCATGGAAATTTGGATGAGGAAAAATAGTGAGGAACACTCCATTACATCCGTGGTGAATGTGATAAAGTGTGGAAGAGTATTTTCACCAATGGAATACTAGTTGGAGAATAAAAAGTCCAAAAATATCAGGAATTCATTTCTGGATAGGTTTTCATTCAAGAGAATTGAGAATGGTTTTTCTATATATTATTGGTATTTTCAATGGTTTGGTTATAAAAAATTTAATATATTGACTATTAATTCTACCAATGGAACAAAAATTTATCCCACATCAAGAGAGAGAAAATAAATGTTTATGAAGGATTCATAAGAAGAATGTTTGGAATATGTCAATATTAAAAAGATTTAAAATTTATGGAGATACATTTGAAACTTGTAATGAATGTGGTTATAGAAGAGATGCATGATTCTTTAAATCAACCAAACATATTCTAAAAATATTAGATAATATTTGGCCACAAAATAAAAAAATAACTAAAGGTCATTTCACCTTGGGTTCTGAGAAAAATAAAAATGTTTTTCAGAACAAACCCAATAAATCATTAAAGGATTTTTCACCATGAAAAATAATCTACTTTTACTATAGAATAATAGGTCGCATTGTAGACTCCTGGAAGAAAGCCTTGGGTATTTTTGTTGATTAAAGAAAGATTTATTGGAATGGAAAATAAATCCAAGAGGAAAACAATTCGATTTTTTTTTATTAAAATCATTTATATAAAACAACGAAAAAGCTCAAAAAATGTATATAATTGTTACATAGATGGAATGATAATTTCTCTATCAAACATCTAAATTGAAAGGAATATTGAAAAATAACAAGTCAATGAATGTTGTAAATAGAAAATAATTACATCTGATGAATAACTTCCATGTCATGATATGTTATTTAAGAAGGATTTCCTTATAGTTCTTGATAATTTATGTGGGAGGTGAAAAATAGTTTTATAGAACATAAAATAGTATTTTATATTGTTGTAAAAACTAATAGTGAAACTAAATTAGCCAAAAAATCATTGGAATATGCATATTATATATTAAAAAATAAAAAAATATGAAATGAGGGGAAAATAAGAAGAGAAATATGACAAGGTTACCCAATGAATTCTACATTCTTGGAATCTAAGGGATAATGTGTTAAGAGATTTACCTAATATAGAGTTGGGAAGAATGGGTTACCATAATTGATATTCAACTTTCATCCTTTTTTCTCTCACAATGGAGTGAATGAGTTCCTCCTTATTTATAAACATAGAATTAATGTTTATGAATGTGTTTAAAGGGTGAACTAAATAACTGACAATGATTTCAAATCTAGCTTGATGATTAGGAGTAACAATGTTGTTAGAATCTAACTTTTAGTATCTTAAATCCCAATTTATGAAGAGATCATCATTGAAAAAGTAATTTTAATGTATCCCTTAAGGGGATATGTCTGATAAACTATTTTGATATATAATTCCTTAAATATATAGTATTCTAAAATGTTCTTGAAAGTATTTCATTAAAACTCAATGGTTTTATATTCTCCCATCCTAGTATCTCTATAATAATTTATGATGTTATGTTAGAGTTGTATAATTTATCAATAACATTAAAATAAAGATAATTTAAAAAATATATAAGGGTTGATTTATGAAACAAAAATTCTAGTTTGTATGAATGATTTTTTTTTTTTTTGTTAATATGTATTCCTATATTCAATTTCAAAACTTCATCAGAAAAAAATTAAAATGGTATCTCTGAAGAGTAATTTTAGTTATTTTATAAGTTGGTAGAGAGAATAAAATGAATAACTCATATTGAAATTCATTTTCTATATAGTTATTGATAAAAAACAAGGGAAGGGGGTATTAAATCAATTTGGTGTTAACTTGTATTTATTGTCAATAAAAATTAATTCAATAATAATTTTTACAAAATATGATAAAGAATAATTTCATGGAATGACTTTGATGTACCCAAGCACATTTATGAGAATATTGACTTTCCCATGAATGGCTTGATAATTTGTTGAATTCTATGATATAAATGAGGACTGAAAAAATGGATCTTGGATATGAGCTTGAAAGATCAAAAATTATATATACTCGGTGATCCAATAAAATATATTATTTGATTCAGAATAATCTAATTTATTCAAGATAATAATATTGAATATATAATATTTATTTGGAATAGATGGTTGGATATTGAGATTATTGTTTCATGATATTTCCTAAGAACTTGCTATTAATGTATTTGATGAGTTTTCCATTATAGTATGAATAATGATGAATATTATATCTCTATGAGTAATTTGAGAAAGCACATTGTGAAATTCTATCCTAATTACATGATAGTGTTTGAGGATCTAGAGTTGTTTGAGGTAGTTTATGGGAATTAAAATACTCTAAGGAGAATTTTTATACTCAATATGATTTTTAATTCTTCTATTAATTATTAAAGATGATATAATGTCATTAAAAATTTATTTTAAATTTTTTTTATAAGAGATAGAGTAATTAGAGATGACTTCAGAAGTTTTGAATAGGTTCAAACGTGATTTTATGAAATCTAGACTTCATATATAATATACTTGTGTTTTACTCATAATGGATGAATTAGAAAAGGAAAAATCATATGTAAGATTCTCTTTACCCATTATATAAGATGAAATTTGAGATCTTCATGAAGAAAAATAAAATCCGTTGATAATTTATATTTAATGTGTAATATTTTTTATATGTAGGAAAATATATTTTCTTGAGAATGGTATTTACTTTAGAAATATGAAAACAAGAAAGACCTTATGCTGACACATATGATATTTTGTAGGGTGACTACACAAATGCATTAAATGAATGAATCTTATGTGGTAATTTAGATTTTTAAATGAATATGTAATATCTTTTCTAAATCTGACATAAAATATGAAAATATGTAATATCTTACATTGATACATAAGATATTTGAGAAACATGTAAAGTATGTTTTGAGTTTTATAAAGAAAATCAATAATGGGAAAAACCTAATGTTGTACAAATTATATTTTCAGATAGTGCAAAATAATCATCCATTGAATATATATTTAGAATCGTACTAGAGTATTGATACATATAGAAAATTTTTTATGATATATAGGATTTTTGATAATAAATAGTATTTTTTGCAGATCATGTAGAAATATGAAAAAGTAAAAAATCCTACATATATATGTAAGATATTAAAATATTTACACAGTGATATGTAGGATATTAATAACATAGGGTTATTGATTTTGAAAAAAAATGTGTTAATTATAAAGATATAATAGGGAAAATGTTGTGGTATTTTTTAAAGCATGAATATCATGATTCTTTTATCAATATTTCAGGAATCGCGTAACTATTTTTGTAAAAATGAATAATGTTGTTTAACTAACTATGAACTATAAAGAAGATGATCATGTAGTGAATATTTTTGAGTATGTAATAAAAGAAAATTATGGTTTTGTTATTTAGGATTCTTTTATACTACAAGGATAAAGGTATGTCATGGTGTGTGATGAAGTGACTATTTTGGGAAAGAATCAAACCATTTTGTTATTCCATGAGGGTTAGGCAGAATTTTGGAATATAATAAAGGATTGTGTCACATCACAATACCTTATTACATAATGCAACCTTGTAAAAATAAAAAAAATACTTGTCATGATAAATTAATTTTGGTAGAAATAGTTTTATTTTATTAGATTATATAGATGAAAAATTATTTTCTTTTAGTTATTTGGAAAGATTGAAGGAACACAATGATGATTATTGATGGAGATCATGAGAGAACAAAATTTATAATTATGATTTTTCAATGAAAGGGGATTGGTTATTCAATTTTAAATTATTATATAGTTTTTATTTTAAATCATAATGGAATATAATTAGGTATATATCATGGAATAATAATGGTTAAGAATTCATTATTTTAGTATTTTGAATAATTTTTGACACACTTGATAAATATTAATGGATGATTGAATGATAGTGCATCATTCCTAGATTAAGGGATTATCCTATTCTTAAATATGAAAACTATTATCCATGAGTGATTCTTAATATCTAATAATATAAAGAGAAGAAGAATATTATTTTTGTCGCTAAATCTAGGTTAGAGCCATGAATGATCATTTTTTTAAAAAAATAAAGGCATATTTGGAATCAGTGAACTATCCCATGACACCGAAGGGAGATGGGTATAGGATCGGAGGTCAGTGCACAGCATTGAAAATTTCATTCAAGATCTTGCATTTCCAATGCAATGTTAAATTGATTCATTGGCATCAACCTTCCAAAAAATATCATGTTTAGAAGGGCTAAATAAATTTGTTTGGTGCCAATAAGAGGGGTCACATGCAAGATCTTATGCGCCCAATTTCACTCTAAATTACACTTTCATGCAGGACACCATTCACACAGCTATGGTAAATTTCAACTATAAATTTAAACGAACCCATTCATTCAGTTTTACTTTTATTTATAGTGAAATGTCTCTCTCATGTGTGAAATACAACCCATTCCGTGACCTCAAAAAAGACATGACCTCAAGGCACTGAAACTTGCATGGAAGATCTCCCAGGGGTCCTCCTTCGGGTGGGTCCACTAGGGCTTGATCCTCACCCACTTCCTATTACTCAAAGACAACTTCATGAAAATGATCCATCTGGCGCACAATATTTTCCTTTGATCAGTTCTTCTTTCATCACTAACCCATGATTTTTTTGGGAAGGCTTTCATATTGTGTGAAACCCCTCATCTAGCACAGATGTGTTTAATCTAGAATGAACCTCTTCCAATGTGATCCAAGTATCATCCTTACCCCAAGGAACCATGTCTGAGTCCCTTTTGTGTTTAACACCCTTATCTTGCATGTACTTCCTATGTGTTTCTCTCCAAGCTTATACGAAGTGATTTCAGGGTTCCCCGATTGGTGTTTCACATTGTGTTACCCAGCATTTTTCTTCATCTCATAAGCACACTAATTGATATTTCTTCTCTGTATATCCATGCTATCGTGGACTATTTAATGGATCGCTCTACAAACCAATTGCAACATATCATATTTGGTGTCTCCCCTCTCTATGGATTAAAGAATGCCAGTTATGTATGTCCTAGGGTGAATATTGAATCCACATTGCCCGAGCGACATGAAGATAAACATCCAATCACCCACGTCCATGACACAAGACGCTAAATTTTGATCATTGATATTTTAACAAGACCCTAGAGGAGCATAAAGGGGATGGGAATTATCACCCTCTCACTCCACTCTCCATGTGTGTTTGCTTCTATTATCACCTAGGGATGTCTCTATATAAGCATAGACCCAACACGATAGGGTTCTCCATGTATGGTTGCCAAATCCTTATCATACATCTGGACAGCTACTCGGGCTTCCCTCTCTAATTAAGCCCCAGTTTCCTCTTTCGGCCACTAACCACATGTAAGCCATGCTCCATTCGTCGTGGATGAACCTTTGATGACATGATCTCTAGGTCTTTTGTTGAATCTTGTTTCTTACATCGAGAATGACTCACATGATCTTATAGTAACCATCACCCATGACATTATCTTGGGACACCTTATAATGTAATCCCCATGCACCATTTGTGACCAAACTATGTGGAATTTTACCCTTATCCTTTTCATGAAAGGTATGTTGGAATCCTCTTTGAGGTTTAACCACATCACCCATTAGCCCTGACCACTTCACATCTACTCACCCTCCTCCCACTTGATATTAAAATTTATGCCCCTTTTGTCCATCATGATGTTAAACTATATGCCCTTATCGTCCTGCATGACGTTAAAATGTATTCCTTTAAACTACATGGGTTTCTATCCGTGTATCCTTGACATGGAACATAGTAATCCTCCCTATGTTTCAACCCCAAACACTAGTATACATCGACATCCAATTAATTGGGACTAACATCATTTGTCCACTGGCCTTCCACAGTGGTGTCAGACCAATTCTTAATCCTTCTAATTATTTAATCCCCACACTAACTTTATATTCCTCCAACCCATAGTGCCCCTCTTGAGATGGGTTGAAAATCATGCCTAAGCCCCAGCATGTCCTTAGGTTGTTGTCCTCTATGTACACCTTGATAGTGTTCCCTCATATCTAAACTATGTGGACATTGATCTTTTATGTTTTTTAGTAAGGTATATAGAAAGCCTCCCTGAGGATCAATACCAGCTCCTTTATCTCATTTTTGTCTCTCCCTCGAGTCTTTGTGCCTCGGAAACATCATGCCTTAAATTAATGGTTCCATTTCATTCAGGTCCCATCAATGCATCCATTTTCATGAGCCTCTGACTAAAGTTACTCATCACCCATTCCTGAACTATGGGGAAATTTATTCCCTTCCACTGGGATACATTGGAAACCTCCCTGAGGTTCATGCTCAATACCATCACCATTTCACCAGTCCTTGATTCAATCCCTACGAATTCAGTCATTTGACACATCATAGATATTCTTCTTGATTCCACTGAGGCTGCCACATCCTGGTCATTTAATTCCATCCATTCAGTTATCTAAACATGTGTAATCCTCTATTAATCCCATTGACCTTTGTAGCACCAGGGCCTCTACACATGTGTAATCCCTATCATGTCTTTGGGTTATTTTTATTGTGTACACCCTGATCCCATTAATCACCCTATCAAATAACATGGGTATTGATTTCTATCTTCAAAATAGGGTATGTAGGAAGACTCGCCAAGGTTTGATCCAACCAATGGTAAAACATGGTGTCCCTTTTTGTAGATACCCGCCATCATTTGGTTTGCCCTTTGAGGTGTCTAGATCAGCATTCATGGTGTGAAATCGTTCTCTTTGGGGGATAGACCATCCTAGGTCTGTAAATATTGGGGGTTTCGACCATCCATCTAGTAAACTCTCTAGGGGATCCCTCTTAGGGATTTAACCATCTAATCCACTCCCATTAGTGATCCAATCAGTCCAACCTGTCTCTTCTAGACATTAAACTTGCGGAATACCCTGTGTCGAACATGGGAAGCTGATAAAAACTTTGGAGACGAGCCTCCAAAATACAATTCCCTATATTCAGAATGGTATGCCTCATGTTTTGGCACCCTTGAAAATCCATATAATAAGGGGAATAAATCCATGTGTACTAGTGTTTTAGAGTCTACGCATTCCAGTGATGCCAAACATGACTACTCCCCTTACGAAAGTTTCCTACCCTAACATGACCCCATAGAATAACCTGATAGAAGTGGGGTAATTAACAGGAATCCAAAAAGATATGGAACCAGTAAGAGTTTCACAATCAACATCTTAATATTTTTGGAAGACCAATACTAGGCAATAAATTTCATGGAGAAATCCTTGGAAAGAGATGATAACATATCGTCATCTCGTTTAGATTAAGGAGAAAGAATACCTGAATAATTGATGGATTTTCCGCACCTTTATAAATTGGGAATATGGGGAAATAGCTAGGCATCCTTTACATATGGATGTGTACCCTGGATAAAGTGCTAAAAAACAAATGGTGAAGCAGACATGAAATTCTTCTCTTCAACCTCGATATTACAAGATATTAGGGAATCTGTAGATCATAATGTCACATAATCCCGATATAAGGACCCAAATACAAATTAGAAAATAGTGGAAATTCCGTGAAACATTATAGGATTTGGGGTGGTTAATCATTGCCCATCCCTTTCTTTAATGTTTTTAGAATGGATCATTCTATCAGACCATGGAAGATTGAACAGCGCTGGGGAACTGAGAATCACATTCCTATTATCTATACTAATTGCATAATTTTCCTACTTTGAAGGACCCAAGCTACAACTACAAGAATCAAATCACCTCCAGCCCATGGATGCAGGGTTAAGGGTAATGCCAACATGATAGTCCCATACGACTTTATCTCTTCCATGACATCTCCTTCCACCACAGCTGTCAGGCTCCCATGCTCATCTCACCCTCTAATTTTTTTCAAATGATGGTCAATAATACTCTTGTCAGTAGATACGAATAGTAGGGGGTAATCACGACAAGGGATATGTCCCCTAAAGAACTATAGGTCTCCAAATCCCATCAACGCTACCATCCCTAAGGGCTGTACAAGAAGCCACTTCTCGCCACTCTAACCTCCAATAGATTTGAGAGCCTATCCCTGATGCACTCCTATGATTCAATCCCTTATACGGATGAAGGAAGGGATTCCCGAGTTCTCCCAACTATGAATTTAGCCATGGATCCATGAAGATGGTCTCCCACCCAGCCACAAAATCTTTGTCATCCGGTCCAACAGATAGAGGAGAAGGTGGTCCATACCACTACATAGCTAGCTCGGGTAATTCGGCAACTATGTGTGGTGCACACTCATGAAGATTCCCACTGTGGGGCATAATATTCCATGGATTATCTCCCCCAATCCACCACCGGCGCATGCTATTGGCCCCCATTTATTGTTATGGCGTAGGGGAACTTTCCTATCCCATTGTAGGAGCTCTTCCATGCCCAGTCTGGAGGGAGGCACCAGCGACCCCAGAAGCAGACTGAGTTGTCTCCTCCAGTCACAAGTGCAAGCAGCATCCATCACAGGATAACATATGATGATTGTATTTAGTATGGAGTTCCTCCCCAAACCATCATCATACAAATTTGAGGTCCTCCCAACACTTACAACCATTATTGAGGTCCTCCCCATTCCATAATTATCCAACCGAGTGGAGGTACTCCCCTTCTTGTTAACTCTCAGCATGAAGGTCCTCCCAATGACCTTGGTCTCTGGTATGGTTATCAACATGAGGATCCCATGTGCCCTGTCACTTACAATCATAGATGTCCTCATCATGTTCTCACCAACTCATGCGGAGGCCCTCCCAACTTCATCGATTTTCGTCATAAAAGCCTTTCCTATATCTAGTATGGCCTATACGAAGTCCCTCATTATACCAAATCTACCATAGTCAGTCGACATAAATTTCATCCAATCACTATGGATGAAATACAAAAAGGTCCTCCCCATTTTCATAAAAGATCCAGGGGAGGCCATCCTCGATCCATAACTCACAATCATATAGGTCCTCCATATGTTTCATTTGACATTTGATCAGGTGTTCCTTGCTCCCTGGATGGTCTATGTGGAGTTCCTCCCTGTATTCTAGTCAACATCTTTCCAGGTTCCCACCACACCTTGGATCGTCAAAGCAGAGTTCCTCCCAATTTCAATGATTTACCTTGCCCTGAAACCCCATAATGGTGAAGGAGGGAAGGTCTTCGCCACCAGAGGAAGAACCTTTAGAAACCTCAAACAATAATCAAGTTCATTCTCTTTTCAGATTCCAAAGAGAAGTTTTATGCAGTGATGCAACCATCTCCCCGATCCCCTATGTCAGAAATTGGGGCAGGAAAAAGGTGTATTAGCTTTGAACTCTGAGAAAGTGAGATGCACTAGATCTCTAAGGCCCTGTCATCATACATACAGGATGAGGATGATTTGGTCCTGTTCTAGGGTCTGGCTGTGCAATCCTCCATAGTATCAATATGATCATTCTCTAATGAAACAATAGATCATGGAGTGTTGTTATGGGGACCAATAGAGGACAAGAAACAGCTTGATCTGGCACTGATTATCACCACCCCCATGAAGGAAGTAGTTCTCAACACTCTATCTTACAGGGATGTGGTGGTGCATTCAGTGCATTCTCTAGAAGACATCCCAATATACAATGACTTTTCAGCATGTTCCCAATACACTCCACTGAAAAGTTTCTTATCAAAATGGTCCTATTATTTTCCATTACCTATCCCACAATCACCCCCAGTCCATGAGTGGGGAAAGCAAGTGTTGTATCCTGAGTCTGAGTCAATCCGTTTGTGACACATTCTAACGACGGACCATTTTCACTATTTGTTATGTCCAATTGAAGCTTCAAATTTTGATGTTCTAGAGTACCTATCCTTGGAAAAGGATAAGTGCTTCTACCATAACATAGGGACAACGTATTTCCATATCTATTGTCAATGGTTAGATGACCACAAAATTTGAAAACACTTCATTGACATTTTCCAGTAGTGCCTCCAGATAGAGTTGACTACACTCCCTATTGGTCAACACCGTGCATAGCCCAGTTATCATCGGGCTCTCTTAAATCGATACATCTAGTGATTCACTATGACCCATAATGATATTAATGAGGCTTCCCCACATGTCCATATATGCAGTTGGGGATAGTATGATTCCCTACATTTCAATCCCTTCCTTTGACAGCCTCGTTCACCTAGTGTTATCGAGGATATGCCTCCATGACTCTTAATAGTGAACATGGTCATTCCAGATATATACCTAAAAGGTGGTACTAGCATAGTATTTAGTGATTTGGATTAGACCGATGGGGTAGCACAACACTTGGATGGCCCTACAGGTGTTTTCACTCACCAAAAAGAACATCGCTTGGCCTTCCTTCACCTTTTGAGTCATTTCCTCTCTGTCAAGACCCTGATAAGGGTAAAGAGTATGATGGAAAAATCATGATTTTAAATTCATCTAGACCAGTGCATAAGACAAAGGATGATTTTAAAAATGGTGCACTACCCTAGTAGCTTGCTAAACAAAAAAAGATGGTTGATGAGCTCGAGAAAGAGTGCACTACAAAATGATGACCATATTACTAAAACCCTCAACTGGGGAAGTAGGGGCAGGTACAAATTCCACATGGTGATTTTCCTCATAGTGATATCGACAACCCTACCCATATATGTAACTTCTCGACCCGGAAGACACTAAATTGGTGCTCCGAGCATGTTCTCTATAAGGCCTCTAGCGTGCCTCCCCGTATGCCAGAGGCTACTGACTAGTAGTGAGGGCCTAGGGTGTGATAGTTAAGAGACTATTACCTCATACAATAGTAAGAAAAAAGTGGAAATAACTAAGTATCATACACATCGGAAATTTTACAGAGTTGGGAAGCAATAAACAACTGAAATAGAACAAGCTATAATTGTAAAATGTTGTAAAAGCTTGAACAGCTATGTAATAAAATAAAAGACTAGTCACCCACCGGGCTGACTATACAAATACAAGTACAAAAAAACTGAATATAAATGTTTAGGTATCTACTACTAAATCCTATCCAATACGTGTACCTAATCTCCAGAAACTGTATAATTGTAGCAGCCCGATTAGTAGAACCACTCGAGCAACTCTGCTCAATCATGCAACATTAGGCCTCAGCCCTATCCTCATGCAACATGTGATCCACCTGAAAAGAAGACATAAGGTCTACACATACACCATGGTGTACATTAATGGGTGAGAAATAATCTTAGTAGGGCACCCCACTAGCAACCTATTATTGTGCAGCTAAACGTTTATGCAAAAACTATGTCCTCAACCTAGCTGGAACACAACAAAAGGTAGTAAACTAAACGTGCAACCACAGTCGAACTCAGGGTATGTAATCCATGTCAACTGGGTAAGTGCCACCATGGATGTCCATATCTATATACATACACATGTATAGTATCATTCCTATAAACATATACATAAATATGAATATTCATGATTTGGTGAATTAAATAATAAGAAACCACATCAGAAGTTGATCCTTGGGACTATAAACCTGATCTCCTGGACATCCTGTGCAAGTTCATTGAGTTAGACGGCATGCCACTCATGTTTTGTATCATTAAGTCGATCTCTGGGTCCTTAATCCAATCGACATGTAACTTCTTCGGCCAAAACTATAATTATATCTCTGAGTAAGCTAATAAAAATAAATTAACCCTCTGGGAAAGATCTCATAGTCTAACCCCTTTATTCAACAATCCATCAATCAAACACACCCGACCACCTGGGTAGCTCTCATGGTCTGAACCCTATGGGTCTAACATAGCATAAAATAAATTATGAACGACCTCCGGGTAGGTCTCACATTCAATACCCCCTGGGTCCAACATAGTATATGGAAACCCGGGCATCTCTCCTAGTTTGAACCCCTGTGGTATCATGTATACAAATAATCTCTGAGGAAACAGTCATAGAAAATTCCCCTTATAGTCAAAAGTGATTAATGACTATCTGAGGAAGCACTCTAGTAAATTCCCCTTATATAAAAAGTGTTTAAAGACTCTCTAAGGAATCACTCACAGTCAATTCCCCTTATAGTCAAAAGTGATTAAAGACTCTCTGAGGAAGCAGTCAAAGTCAATTCACCTTATAGTCAACTACACCAGGTTCTCACGGCCCTGTGTAAGTCAATAGAGCATGTAAAAGCAATATAGAAAAATTAAAATTCAATAAATACTTGGCTAAATATTCTATAACATATCATGAATGTCAGATAAAAACACTCCATCCTATCAATACTAGGCATGGAAAACAATGTAGTATAATAGGAAAAGCTATACCAAATTGTCAATATTAAGAAACATGGGTAAACACATCCACAGTAGGGTAAAAACCCTGTTTACAAAAAAACCCACCTACTCAGGCACAAAAGGCATAGTATGAATCCAAACAGACTAGAAATAATCCTCGTGTCAGGCTTAATAGACACCACCCAGGAAGATCCTCTAGTAACCACTACTGCATTAGTAAACCAAGTAAGATATAAACAAATAGGTGAGGGTGGCCCTAATGCCCATCCCAACAATACATCAATAGTCCTAAGGGATTACTAGTTTGGAACGGGTTCTAGATGACGCCCAAACACCATCCCTACATAAAACTGACATAACAACTCAGGGTCGGTCAAACAACGGGCACCCACTTGGTCCCTCAAGACAAACACTATAGAGGCATCACACTCAGAATCCTCCAGGTAAACACGATCGAAATATTCCTACACTAGATCCTTAGAAAGAGTAAGGAACGTATCCTACACTAGATCCTAAAATGATGGACAAAAAAAAAGAGATAAATCTTCCAAGGGACTCCCTAGGTCAGCACACATGTCAAGGCATCCCTCAGAGGATCCATGGAGGTGCCCGGTCTCATAGAATCAAAAACCAGAAGGGATTTTCTAACAAGGGGGACATCCTCTATATAAAAGTTGTGGGATATATTTCCCAGATCATCTCATATTAAAGGTCTCAACTAAGTTGGTCTTAACACCCAACTTATCATCGAAACCACATATCTCTCCCAGGTGTCAACTTAACTCGATAAATAGAGGAAAAATCTCTCCATTTAAATATAAAATTCAAAAACCCCATTTATATGACCTATAAATGTCAAAATAATTCAACCATTCTGATCTACATGGAAAAAACGCTCTGAATGGACTACTCACACACCCAATTGTGACTTACGGGGCCCAAGGTATTCCAAAATTACTAAGTTGAAGTATTATATGGCCAGAACACATGGCCAGGCCCTTGGGGTATGCCAGTGTAAGAGTACACACCGTGTACATTACTGTACATGGCGTGTATTGTCCACAAAAAGTTACCTTGTCTGTGTTTTCACCTGAACACATTCCCATGTGCCACTACATGGCATGTACTCCTTAAAACCCACTATTTTGGGTCCTATATTACACAGTCAGTCACACAAACATCCAATACAGGGTGTGTAGTCAAAGTACATGACATTCAATTTGGAAAACAACGTCTTCCCCAAACTAGAAGAACACATGGCATGTTTCCCTGGAACACACGCTGTGTATTCTGGGTTTTCCAACTGGAAATCAATCAAAACGCCCGAAACACCCGTTTTCACCCCTGAAACAATAGATCCATCCTTAAGAGGCCAAAAGAAACAAATATAAGTCTTTAAAGACATAAACCAATTTTTTTTAAGGGGATCTATTGTGGAAACATAAATGGACCTACCTTTGGGTAGAAACCGCCAAATCTTCGATTAATTTCATGGCTCCCGGTAGTAGCACGACGACTAAGCTCATCGAGTGCTTCAAATTGGTACCCCTACTATCTTCTAACTCTCTCATTCTATAAATCCAATTTCTCCCATAGGTCATGAACTAGGAGGAGGCTTTTAGGATGTGTGAAAGGAGGAGAAATGATTTGAAGGATGAAATGAAAAGAAAAGAAAAAAAAGTAAAAAAGGTCTCTAGCCGGCCCCAGCACCCACCATGAGTTTATTTCTTCCCTAGGATAAACTCCCAATTCCAGACTCAAAGACACAGAAAGAATCTCAATCTGATTCTCCATTTAAAATTTATTTCCAAAAAAACTTGCATGAATAAATTAATATTTAATTTGATAATATTAAATATTAAATATTCCCCCAAAATTCAAATAACTCACATTTCCACCATACTCCTATACTCAGGTAAACTCTCTATTCAGGGAAAAACAGTGTTGTCATAAAAATTATCTGAGATCAGATTGTTTGGTAAAATGACAATTTTACCCCTCACGAGCATCCAACTGCAAAAAGTAAAATTTATTCTCCAAACAAAAGTCCAAAAAAACATGGGTTATTACAAGCTCCCCACCATAAAACTTTTTGTCCCCGATAAGCCCAGTGAAAAGACCATCAACCATGCTCCCAACACAAGAATCTGCAAAACCAAGCTATCTGGACATTCCACTAACCATCCTTATAGAGTTAACAACCACCTACAGCATAGAAGATATACAACTATGACAAAACTACTACTCCCCACCATAGAAATACCCTTTTCATCATCTTAAAAGAAACTTTATGCCTAAAAGCCCACTGGAAAACAATGTAGTTTAACCTAAACAAGGAAAACCACTGTCAAATGTTCAATGGGGCACTCCCCACATTTGGATTTTCATACACAGCTCCAAGACCACAACCAGAATAGGTTCCATCCTCAACAGGGATGGACATTAAAAAGGATCTCAATGTAGGGTTGAAGCTCCCTCAGCATACTCAATATGACTCATGATATCACATGATCATCTCTTATAGGTGTACAAAAAGATTTCACTAATGGTGTGTCCATCTCCCTCTGAGCCACGCTATCATCCTACAAAAACCCGCCAAGGATTCCTGCATGGTTCAACCATTTCACGGTAACCTGACATTTCAAAAAGTCACCTCTATAACATAGGGACATTCAAACACAACATATGTGGTCCCGGACCACAAATGTCATAAAACAACGGTCATTGGACCATCCCCGACCACTCTCCAGTTTAGATTCAGATAATAACAATCACAACCAAAACATCAAAAACATTATTCGACCAGGCCAAGCACCCAAACAGTCCAGCCCGTCGAATCCAGTCATGAAAAACAAGCACCACCAAAAGGCATTAGAAAACACGGGCCAACCATTATAACACAGGCTTCCAAAGAACATAACAGACATAAACCTTAAATGGTTCAAGACAAAACCAGTGGTATCTAAGTCTTCCACCTAGCCCTACAGAAGCTCATCACTGGGAAACAAGGTCTAACCACCTTGCCCAAAATATCCAAAACCTCTCAGAAGACAGTAAATATCAAAACTACCAAAGAAAGTCAAAACCAAAACACAACCTACAAGGGCCCTAATCCTCTCTGAGCATCCTTAATAGAAACTACTCCCTAGAGTTCAAAACCTAAGTAGAAGAGATACTAAACTGACCCTCATCGGGTATCCGTATACGAAAATACCACAGGGAGGTCTAGTTCACTAGAGAATAATTGGTATATATCCACATAATACTCATCAACTCAACTAGATAACTATAGAACAAAGAAAAAACACCCAATAAATGGGGTAAACAAAAAGGCATCACATGCCACATCAACCAACACGGGTCACTACACCACTTCTGCACGAGGACTGAGTCATCCTTCTCACACCAACACCTCAACGTAGATCCACATAACCTGCCATCCATGTCAAAAGTATGTGTAAGAAGACCCAAAGGTCTCACTCGTTAGTAAAAACACACAATAGCATGCCTATATGTTGTGAATCCCATATGCCTAGTATGATGCATGAGACGCCTCTTACCTTTGTCGGCGAATAGACTAAATCCATCCCTGGCATCTTACCAATGGCCAAGAGAAAAATATCCATAGTAAATCAAAACACCACACAACAAGTGTGTCGCTCAAGGTAAAAATCTTGTACCACAATAACATCACAAAATCAGAACAACAATCCCAAACCATAGGAACCAGGACATCTTATCGGAACAAGTGTTCTCGAAGCACCAGCTCGATATCCATCACAGGATCCAACACATTCCTAATACTCTTATCTACCATATCCTAAATATTAAATACCAAAAAAGAAAACACTTCTGATACCACATTGTAACATCCCCACCAGGAAGCCACTAAACTATTGCTCTGAGCCAGTTTTCCACAGGGCCTCAAAAATGCCTCCCCTTACACTAAACGCTACTGACTAGGAACATGGGCCGATGGTGTGTTATTGGGGAGACTTTTCCCTCATACCAAAGTAATAAAACAAAGGAAATAACTATGTATCTAACACAGCGTAAAGTAAACAGAGTGTGGAATCAATAAAAACTGAAATAGAATAATCTATAATAGTAAAATGATGTAAAATCATGAATATCTATGCAAAACAATACAACACTAGTCACCCACAGGGCCGACCATACATAAAAAAGTACAAATGAAAATGAATGTAAAATTACAGGGCTCAGCTACTAACTCTTAGCCGATCAACATACCCAATATCTAGACACTGTCGAACTGCAGCAGCCTGATCAGTAGAACCACTCGAGCAGTTCTGCTCGATCATGTAACACTGGGCCTCAGCCCTATCCATCATGCAACTAATGATCAACCTGAAAAGTAGACATAAGGTCAAAAAATACACAGAGGTGCATGTTCTGGGGTGAGAGATAATCTTAGGAGGGAACCCCGATAAGAAACCTATAACTATGCTGCTAAATGTTTATGCAACAACAATGTTCTCAACCTATCTGGAACAAAACAAAAGGATGTAAACCAAATGTGAAACCACAGTCGAACTCAGGGTATGTAATCCTTGTCAACCAGGTAAGAGCCACCATGGATGTCCATATTTATGTGCGTACACATGTATAGTCCCTTACCTATACACATATACATAAATATGAATATTCATGATTAGGTGAATTAAATAATAAGAAACCACATCAACAGTTGGTCATTGGGACAATATGCCTGTTCTCCTTGACATCTTGTGCAAGGGAATTGAGTTGGACGTCATGAAACTCAAGCCGTGTATCATTAAGTTAGTCTCTAGGTCAGTAATCCCATCGACATGTACCAGCTTTGGCTAATACTAGAATTATATCTCTAAGAAATCTAATCAAAATCATGTAACCCTTTGAGAAATCTCTCACTGTCTAATCCCTTTGTTCGACAAGCCATCAATCAAACACACACACCTACCTAGGAAGCTCTCACTGTATGAACCCTCTTGGTCTAACATAGCATCAAATAAATTATAAACGACCTCTAGGTTTGTCTCACTGTCAATACCCCCTAGGTCCAACATATTATATGACCTCCTGGGCAGCTCTCATAGTCTGAACCCTTTGGTCTCATGTACACAAAGTCTCTATGAAGAAGCACTCACATTCAATTCCCTTTGTAGTCAAAAGTGATTCACGACTCTCTAAAGAAGCACTCATAGTCAATTCACCTTCTAGTGAAAAGTTATTAAAGAATCTATGAGGAAGCACTCATGGTCAATTTCCCTTAGAGTCAAAGATGATTAAATACTCTCTGAGAAAGCACTCACAGTCAATTCCCCTTATATTCAACTACATAAGGTTCTCACAGCCCTGTGGAATTCAGTCGAGCACGACAATGCAATTCGGCGAAAGTAATCCACATAAACTACTTTTCTAAACAGTCTACAACATATCATGAATGTCAGATAAAAAAACTCCATCCTACCAATACTAGGAATGAAATATAAAGCAGCATAACTGGGAAAGCTAAAACAAATAGTCAATATCAAGAAACATGGGAAAACACATCCACGGTAAGGTGAAAACCCTATTTACAATCAAAACACACCTAATAAAGTGCACAAGGACTGGTAGGCATCCCAAAAAACATGAAATATGCGTCACGTCAGGCTTAACAGCCACCACCGAAGAAGCACCTCTGGTAAACACTATTTCATCAGCAAACCAAGTCAGATATAAACAAATAGGAGAGGGTGGCCCCAATGCCCAACCCAACAATACATCCATATACCCATGGAATTTCCTATGTGGAATGGGTTCTAGGTAACACCTTAACACCATCTCCAAAACAAAACTATTGTAAAAACTCAGGTTTGGTCAAACAATGGGCACCCACTAGGTCCCTCAATCCAAACACCAAGGAGGAACCACACTCGGAATGATCGAGATAAACACGAGCAAAGGCATCCTACACAGGATCCTTAGTGAAGATTAAGGGAGTAATCCTACATGGGATCCAAAAATGAAGGACCCAAAAATGAGATAGATCCTACAAGGGACTCCCTAGGTCAGCACACATGTAAAGGCATCCCTTAGGGGATCCTTATAAGTTATCGGTCTCATGGCCTCATAGACCAGAAGGGAAAATATCACAAGGGGGATGTAACCTATAGAAAATTTATGGGATATAGTTCACATATCATCTCATATTAATGGTCTCAACTATGTTGTTCGGAACACCCACCCTATCATCCACGACAAGTCTCACTCCCAAGTGTCAACTAAACTCGATAACTAGAGGAAGAACCTCTCTATTTAGATACAAACCCACAAAACCCCACATAGATGACCTATAAATTTCAAAATGATTCCACCATTTCCATCTACATGGAAAGACACTCAGAATTGACTACTCACAGGCCCAATTCTGACTTCCATGCCCTAAGATATTCCAATCATACTATGTTGAAGTAGTGCATGGCTAGAACACCTGGCCAGACCCATTAGGTCAGCTAGTGTAATTGTACACAGTGTGTACTTTACTGTACACGGCATCTACTATTCACAAAAATTTACTCCGTGTGTGTTTCCACCCGAACAATGCCCATGTGCCACTACATGTCGTGTACTACTTAAAAACCACAATTCTGTGTCTTATTTCACATGGTCGGTCACACATACATCCACTACATGGTCTGTAATCAAAGTAAACGGCATGTAATTTGGAAAAAATAATTTTCCCTGAATGGGAATAACACACAATGTGTTCCCTCGGAACACATGTTGTTTCTTCTGGGTTTTCCGATAGGAAAGCCATCAAATCGCCCGAAACACCCATTTTCTCCCCCGAAAAAATAGATCTGGCCTTAAGAGGACACAAGAACGATATATAAAGAATTAAATACATAAAAAAAACTTTTTTAAAGGGGATATATGGTGAAAACATAAACTTCCATACCTTCCTGCAGACACTGCAAAAGCTTCGGTTGATTTCATGGCTCCTGTTTGTCGTAGGCCGACTGAGCATGTCGAGAGCTTCTAATCGGAACCCATCTTGCCTCCCAACTCTATATATTTCTCAAAATAAAATTTCACCTTTAGTTCGTGGTCAAGGAGGAGGCATAAGGATCATGCACAAAGAGGATGAGTAATTAATAGAAGGATGAAATCAAAAGAAAAAGAAAAAAAATAAAAAATAAAGGGGTCATGGCTGGCCCCGATGCCCGACATGATTTTATTCCTTACTTAAGATAAAATTCCCATTCCGGACTCAAAAACACAGACAAAATCTCAATATGATGCTCTGTTAAAATTTTATTATCAAACGAACATGCATGAATAAATTTATATTTAATTTATTAATATTAAATATTAAATATTCCGCCAAAATTCAAACATCTCAAATTTCCACCAAACTCTGATCCAGGGGTAAATTCCCAATTTTGGGACCAACAGAGTTGTTAGAAAAATTATTTGAGATCCTATGGTTGGGGAAAATGACAACTTTACCCCTCATGAGCATCCAACAACAAAAATTCAAATTTCTGATCAAAACCAAAATCTGAAAAAACATGGGTTCTTACAATCTTGAAATGAAAGAAGCTGGTGTTTAGGCCAAAAGACACTGCTATGCATCACCAAATCCACCTAATCTGCGTGACAACACACCTCATGTCCCAGATTGGGTTCTATCAGCCGCTCCATAGGTCTCACTGGTCGCTCTATTGGTTATTCCCCAAGCTCTTCGGGTAATTCTGTCAGACACTCCATGAGTCAATGTACCCACATACCATGTTAAAGAGACTTCAAACGCATTGGTGGTCTAGGACCCTCATCCAGACAGGAACCCTCACCAAGATGATCCGATGGATACTTTTATTTATCTCCTCGAGGATCTAGAAACTCGACTTGTGGCAATCATTCTTGATGGAAATCAATATCCAGTATGAGTGAAAGATTTTCCAGCACCCCTGGGTTTCATAAATCCTACTTTCTCCTATTTTAATGGGATAGGGGATCCATTGTAGCACCTAGACAACATTATTTTAAGGTGTATACCCATGTTGGTCACTCCATCACAATATGAATCTACTAAGCTCTACTGTTTTGTATAAACATTGGAGGGCATCATGTTTGTCTCGTAAATCCAGTTACTCGTTGGCTCAATAGCTTGTTGGGAGGATCTTCACAGGTAGTTTCTCTACCAGTTTGGTTCAACCACCAGGAATAATAGAATCCCCAATATATTCAAATTCAAGCAATGTCCAGATGAGTGAGTCCCAGACAGTGTCACCAGGTCAAAGGGCCCCATATATTCACTCGACGTGCCACTAATTCAATAACATGTATTTAACGATGTGTGTGGGGATGGACAAGACTGAACTGGTCACTAATCTCATCACATAGTACATTCTAGGTGGGATATGGGATTTCTTTGACAAATCTAAATGTATAGAAGAAGCCTTGCATCCATCCATGAAGGACCGTCTATTACCTCCTATAGCTTTCACAAGAACACCTGCCAAGGAAAATACTACTGTTGGGGAACAAATACAGCCCCCTAGGTAACTAGAATTGTTACATGGAGAGAAATCTCTATACCCTCACCAAGGCACACAACCTCAAGCAAAACCCCTATCTTGACAGTCCCTGTCATAGAATCGGTATGATCCCCCAAAAAATGCACCACCATTGGCTTGGAAGGATAATCAGGTTCCACCTCCTCATCAGGGTCTGTTAGACCCTCGTTAGGGACAAGATCCCAATGTCCCTTTCCTGGATCATGGGAAACCATATCTAGTTATTTAATAAGTATCAGGTTCCCATTTATTTTGAAATATCTTGGACCAGGGAATCCTGCAGTTGCAATAATGCAAGAGGCCCAATGAGGCGGGTCTCACTGATTTCCCCAGTTACTGCCGCAATCATTGGTTCCTTGGGCACACATTCAATATGTTCTATATTTTTAAAAACATGATCCAAGACTAGGTCGATGACAATATAGTCAGATTGGGTCCAACCCTGGAATAGGTGGCATGTGTTTTTGTAAATACTTAATGAAACAGTGTGGGTGAATTACAGCAGGTTTCTAACCACGTGTCTCAAAAGTTTGATGATTGGAAATCCCACAAGGTAGTCATTCATTCCCATGGTAATATCCATGAAAATTTAAATCATATTAATCTTTCATAATTCTCTATGCTACCTTTGGATACTACCTCTTCATCAACATATCAGTCATCATCCTATTAGTTAAGAA
Organism: Viscum album; assembly: GCA_963277665.1. Classification (NCBI taxonomy): domain Eukaryota; kingdom Viridiplantae; phylum Streptophyta; class Magnoliopsida; order Santalales; family Viscaceae; genus Viscum; species Viscum album. The sequence goes on from OY728130.1 coordinate 1,449,148,093, forward strand.
AGAACCAATGACACAACGGAAATCAAGTCTCTACACCTGTTCCAAATCCATCCCATACTATGAATGATTTCATACACCTAGAAATGATGATTTCCCCCAGAATCTTCCAGAAATGGAGGATTCAGAATGCTATAACCAAGAGAATTAATCTATCAATAAAATTGAAATGGTAAACCCTTACATAGTTCCAGATGAAGCAGTGCATGAGGTGGACCCTCCTAGTGACCCTAGTCGATTCTAGTGTCGATGAAGCTGTGGGTATGTGAATATTCAGAATACATTGGTTGGTGCTTCTATCCAAATTGTGTAATATACCGAGACTAGATAGTCATCCCAGTCCAGAGCTTTAGATGTGGATCCTTCTCATCTCATTTTATCAGATTAACTGGGACCACCATTTTTACGGCTTGATCAGGAAGAGACACCACTACCATACTAGGATAAGCCAAATTCTATTATGGATAGACCTCTTCATTTATCCATCAGTCGGTAGTAACTATTTTACATTCGACTAGTGAGAAGCAGTACATTCCTAAAACCATCCATACTCTACCGGTTCGGCCAGCAAAGCTCATCATGCCGCCTATTGCTGAGTGAACCACCGTCAGCAGAAGTGTACGCATGGTTTGAAAATATGATTTCATCAAGCATAGTTCCATTATTATTACCTATATTTTGACCCTCAAGTTTCTATACCTATCAAAAGATATGTGTGAGTCACTCACATTGGATTTAAGAACAACCATCCTGTTTGAAATAGATGTCACAGCCATAGAAACCTTCCATGCAGTGGCAGTCAAACCAGCAGAGTGTGAGTCCATAATATCTTTCTCAGAAGAAGAAAAAGGTTCTCCCGTAGATGGGAAAATTCTCCCATTGTACATCATCTATTAGTTCAATGGTTTAGAAGTCTGTCGTAGTATGGTTGACACGGGTTTTGGGATCAATCTTATCCAACCCCGGATGCTCCAAAAATTAGGTCTACCCAATGTGGATCGAAGGCCCTCTTACCAAAAGATTCAATGTTACGACAGGATGGAGAATACACTAGTTTGAAATATATTCCTAAAGACCCGGTTCGATGGCCTATTTTCCATCACTAAGTTCTTGGTTTCCTCAATGTACACCGCTTACAATGCATTAATGGGTAGACAATGGATCCACCAGTATGAGTCATTCCCTTCATCATATAACCAATTCTTTAAGTGATCCCTTAATGGTGTATTAGGAGTAATAAATGGTTATGTTTCTCTCATTTCCTCTTGTGAGGCCCACAACATGGATTTGAAATACTAAAATAACAAGGAAAAAAAGATTCAGGCTAACGAAGTTGAGCATAATACCATTGTGGCCGACCCATGGGCAGTACAGGATTACACTTACATTTTGATAATTCACCGATTGGAGGCCATAACCCCATACATGGGACATTGTTATTTCATCTATATGATGTGAGGAAATCACGTTCCAAGGTATTAGGAACATCAGAGGATCACATAGTACTCTTATAAGAACCAGGATTCAATTATACTAGAGCCCCTTACCCCTGTGATGTATCACGATGTTCTCCCCATGGAAATGGAAATGTTTCAAACTTTCTTGTTTCCCCAGGCTAGGATAAATTTGCTCAAGACCAAATACCACTATTGATTTGACATTATCAACCGTCGACCATTGTATTGAATTCTATATGGAATCAGATATATAGATTTCATTGTCATGGCTTCAGTAGTGTTAGAGTCCCCCAGTAAGGATTCCATTTCCGCTCATGCATGCACTAGTTTCACATTAAGATCATCCAATTTTGAATTGTTTCCTCTTAATGATGATCATATCACCACGAATGATGAAGATTATTTGGATGATCATCCTCTCGCATTTAAAGAGGATGTCTCCACTATGGTCGATGAATTGGTAAAGGTGAACATTAGCACCGAGAGAGATGTGAATCCAACACTGATCATCTCAACCATGCCTTTAGAAAATCAATAGAAATATTTGTATTTCTTGAAACAGTATTGAGATATATTTTCATGGTGCTTTGGTGTGATAGAAGTACTAAATACACATGTCACAGTCTACCACCTTGGCCTCCTAATAAACCATCACTACATTTAACAACCTGTCAGGAAGATGTACCCTTCTCAGGGTGTGATTTCCAAGGCCTACGTCAATAACATTATCAAAGAAAACTTCGTAAATGGTTTCCACTACCCCAGATAATTATCCAACATTATCCCATCATGAAGAGGATCTAACAAATCCGAGTCTTCATCGACTTTAGGGATCTCAACCCCTACTATCTGAAGGATGATTTTACCCTTCCAATGACAAAACTATTGATTGACACCACCAATAGATTCTAGTATATCTCCTTTATTGATGGATATTATAGATATAATAAAATATAAATGGATACCAAGGATGAATAATACATCGCCTTCAATGCACCACAAGATACCTTTTGGTTCCTAGTGATTTATTTTACTCTAAAGAATGTAGTTTCAACTAATATGTGTCCCATGAACCACATATTAACGAAGATTCGTGGGATGTTAGTGGAATTATATGTGGATGATTTGGTGATCAAATCCCACAAGCATCAGGACCACCTCTGGGGTATTGAGAAAGTGTCTATCTTCATATTTTATCACCATCTGTAGATTAACCCCTTAATGTGCACCATCTATGTTACCTCTGGAATGTTATTTGACTTCATCGTCAGGTATATAAGTATCTAGATCAATCCTGAAAAGATAATTTCGACCAATCATATGCCTCATCCAAGAAACCTTCTATAGATTTGAGGCCTTCTAGGCCACTTAGCTTATATAGGCTAATTCATCCAAAATCATGTCGGGAAATGTAAGAAATTTTTCCGACTCATGATGAAATGTCTCGATTATCAGTTGGATGATGAGTGTGAGACTATTTTTAAGGAAATAAATTAGTATCTACTATAACCACTTTTTTGGTGCCACCTCTCTCCCGATATACTATGGTCCTTCATGTGACTGCATTGGAATTATCCCTTGGAGCCATTATTTCCCCTATGAATAATTAAGGGATAGAGAACCGTTTATATAATCTAAACTGCATGATCCTCAATAAAGAGGAAATATATTTGTCTATTTGGAAGAGATTCAAGGAAATGATATTCACAATTTATAAATTGAGACATTACATACTTCACCATGAGATACAACTGGTGTTATGCGTGGATCCACTGAAGTATATCATGAACCATCCCAAGTTGACAGGCTATCTACCTTAGTGGGTAGTGATACTTAAATAGTTCGATATCAGGTTCATTCCCCATAATTATATTAAGGTGAAGGAAATGTAAAAAATTCTTGTCACCCATCCATCCCTTATAGAGTACTCTATAAACCATGATTTATCAGATTAGGCAATCCACTCAGTGGATCAATCCATGTTCTGTTGGCAGATGAACATTGAAATAACTTCAGGCAGTCTTCCTGGAAGAAGGCTCAATTATCCATGAAATAATAGGGTAGGACTAGGTATCATGTTTTCCATGCCTAATCAGACTACCTTTCCCAATTCATTCATGTTTTTAGAATGCATCACCAATAACGAATCAGAGTATCAGGATATCATAACCATCCTTGAGCTGGCCCTCGAGATTGTTGTTCCTAATCTTCATGTGAAGGTGGATTCTAATCTAGTCATCAAATATATTAATAGTGACTTTGTTGTTATGAATCCAGAGCTCACACCTTTGTGACAGTGCACTCTCCAGGTAGTGTCCCAGTTCCCTTCCTTAATAGAGATCACTCATGTTCCTCGGTCAGAGATCTGTCGAGTAGATGGCTTGGCCATCCTAGTCACATGTCTTTTAGATCCCAAATATGGATATCTGATCATTCATGTGGTGCATATGAGATTCATCACTCCTGTCACTCTATAAGAAGATTAAATCTATTAGGTAAGTAATTTTATTTTTTAGGCATCCACATTAGGGCCCTCAGGTTCTCCTGCAATGGGTGAAGGGACCCTCGATTAGATAACTCATTCATTGAGTACCTCCAACATAGTGATGTCTCGATACACAGAGCTGAAAATGAATGAATCTATTGGTTCATAGTGTAGTTCACCCTCTTGAGTGGTCCCATCCTTGAGAAGGTTCTCCCAAAAATGGGTTTTATGGATTAATCTTCTACTACATTCAAGGGGATGACATTCCCTAGGTAATATAGGGAGTTCATGATGGTTCATTTGGAGCTCATCAAGAAGGGATAAATCTCTCTCATTAGATCCGAATGATGGTTTATTTTTTGTCCCAACATGATCAGTGACTATATTGATTTTTCCAATAGGTACAACGTGTTCCATATCCGCACTAATTTTTCTCACTAGCTGCCAGAGCCACTCCATTCTAATAATTACTCTTGGACCTTTTTTGTAAGGGGATTTGATGTAATGGGATCATATCTACCATCCATGGCTAACTAGTGAAGGTTCATTCTGACCTCTAAGGATTTTTTTTTCCAAGTTGGAAGATTCAATTCCACTCATGGAACTTAGGTCATGTTCCAGAATTGATTTTATGATATTCAATATCATCCATGATTCAAATTTCCTCGCATTATCCTCATTGAAAACAACACAAAGTTCCAGGAAACTGAGATGAACAAATTCTATGCCAAGTAAAAAACTCTTTCTAATCATACCTCTCTTTATAATGAATAAGAAATAGGGAAGATTTAGGAATTAAACAAAACCCCCTCTAAAATCTTCCTGATTATGGTTGGTCAGACCAATAGAGTTTTCTTGACAAGCTCCCCAATGCTCTCAGGGCTTACTAGACGACTCATAATTCCTCAATGGTGACTCCATATTCCCTACTATACAGAACAGTGGTAGTCCATCCCATCAATATTTAGTTTCCATCACTCCTCATAGCTATCTATGATCATCAAACAGAAGATAGAGTAACTGAAGTTTGTGTGGTTGAATTTGATTCCCTTACTGAGAACAGGGTTCATTCCTTGCATTATTTGGAGTGAAATAAGAATAAGATTTCCAGATCATTCAATAAGAAATTTCAACTCTGTTATTTCCATGATAGTGACATGGTGTTGGACCTTGGAACACTAATGATGCTTGATAGGATGCCACCAAATATGGATACCAAAAGGGACGGATCTTGTATCATTCAAAAGGTTTACCCCAATGGTGCGTACTCTCAGGTCACTATTAATGGTGAGTGTATCACTCATCCCACCATTGAAAAATTTCTCATGTAGTAATTCTCCTGATAAGACCCTTTTCATCTCAAAAGATGTTTAATTTTATATGGTCTGAGCTCTAGGACCTTTAAATATGATTTGTTTCTTCATACATGATGAGAAACTGCAGGTTGTAATAATACCTCATGGTCGGATCCCTGTGACAATAAACTAAGATATACCTCATCCTTAAGGAATTATGTTAAACTGTTTGGTTATCACCATGCTTTACACATCCTGTAATTTGGGTCTCCATCATCATTAACATCAGAAATTACCCCCCTAGAGGCTTGGTCTGACATCACCTTAGCTCACCTACCGTTTTCTGCCAATTTCCTGGAGGATCACAAACGACAGTTTGACAAAAGTCATGCAATGTGGATATGGTCAGTAGTTAATTCTAAATTGTTTTTCCACATTCAATGCCACAAAATAAGGATTCAATGTTGAGAACATGGTTAATATTTATCCTTAATCCTTATCACTGTCCCCACGGTCTCCAAAATATCGATTGTGGTGATTCGCCTTTTTCTTACCTTCTATCCCACAAACATGACATCAAACTGTGCATCTATAGTCTGATTTATAAGACATTAAACTATGATCTACCTCATTTGTACTGCATGAAATTAATCTATATAGTATTTTAATAACTATGTATGCCATGATTCCCACCCTTATGGGATATGTAGGAACACTCGAACACATCATCTTCAGGTCCAGTCCCTGTTATTAGAACCTTCTCTTTCTCTTGGCCTCTTGATTTAAGTTTTCCTCAGAATATGTGGTGTAGTGTGGACTTATGTTCTCATTCACTTCGAGTTCTAAATAACCACAACATGTACCTCTCTTGAGGTCTCTCCATTACTTGTCCTTATGCATGACGTAGAACTACATGACATTTCTTGATCTACGTATGGATTGATTCCCATAAATATGAGATATGTAGGAACTCCCAAAAAATTCATATCAAGTGCATCACCATGGATCACAGATTTTGTCTTCAGTCAGACCTCTCACCCTATGTATCTCAGGATCATGTGGGACTATCTGGAATTATGTCCTTATTCACGTTGGGATTACAAATATCTCTTCACATTTCCCCATTCAGGGGCCTCCTCTTTTCGTCCTTACCACAAGATGTTAAACTACACAACATTTTATGAAATACATATGTCTTTAATTCTACACACACATGATGCTGAGGAACACCCATACATTTAGTCTTCGTTTCCATCCCATCAAAAATCTAAATCTCTTTGTTTCCCCCATCGGGATTTACTTTTTTTTCAAGGGATACATGTGGTGAGGTGCATACATTTTTCCCTATTCACATCGGGTTTGTAATAGCCACACCATTTTTCCCTCCTTCACGAGCATCCTATTTTTTTTTGTCCTTACCACAATATGTTAAACTATATAGAATTTTAAGAACTATTTACGGCTTGATTCCCATCCTTATGGGATACAAGGGAATGATCAGGGATATCACCTATGGGTACATCACCATACATCCAAACCATAAGACTTTAAACAATGTTTCATCATCACACATTACATTAAATTGCTGCATCATTTATATATGATGTTAAATTGAATGGGATGATCCTGTAATATGACTATAAGTTGTGGAACTATCTCCCTAGAATCATGATGAAAAAATGGAACCACATTGTGGGGTCCTCACTTGAGGGGGCATCACATTTGGCATCAGTCATCCACCGTGCTATTTTTCAAGGGCTACATATGGATTGATTCCGACTATGATTCTGCATTCTCCATCCTGGGTTGGTTGCTCCCAAAAAATTACACCCTCACTAAAGAAAAAATGATATCCATCAAATCCTAATATTTCAGTCCATGAGCTAGACCTTCATGATAATCCCCTTCATAACTATGTGTGACCTGATTCCCATCTGTATGGGATATGTAAGAATGCTCGTACATTTCATCTTCGAATCCAGCCCTAGTCTCCACAAAGTTTGTCTTTCATTTATCCCCATTTCCCTGAAACATTTGTGATTTTATAATATGTAATGAGGCCTCTTTGGACTTCATCCACGTTAAATTACCCATAAAATACAATGTGCCCCTTTTAGGATACCTCCGTTCATTAACATCCTTATTATATGGTGTTTAATTTACATAATTTATAGAACAACATATGGAGTGATTCCCATCTTCAGGGGATATGTAGGAATGCCTAGACATTTCATCTTCAAGTCCAGTCCCTAGTTTATCAACCTATTTTTTACCTTTCCTCCACTTGTCTCCATGAGTTGTACACAATTAACTAGACCCATCGACCCTTTTTATTCCTCATTAACACACTCATATGTGTAGATTCTTCATGGACATGTTTTCTTTCCATTTCCAGGATTCATGAGTCCCTTTATTTGTTATTCCATCATCTTTCTCAACTAAGAGGGCCCCCCAATGGTACAAATGCTTGGCCTTAGATATCACCTACCATTTCAAGCCAACACCCTAGAGGATTTTTGAAGGAAATTTTGAGTTAGGTTCTATTATTCAAATATTGTTAGTTTTTAACCCTTGGCTGTTAGTTCCTATTTCAGTCCATATGATATAGATGATGCACTTCGAATAAGGTAAATAGATATCTTCCAACTGTACATCAACCCCATTATTCCATAAATATTGTTCTCGTGATTCACATTCCATTCAATATCATCATGTTAATATAGAATAGCATCACCCTCAGTGTTATCCCTTTATGCACCTTTTCATGCTGGGAGGAAGAACCAATGTCATGGGGTCACCCTGGAATCCACACTTTTTCCCCTATCTTGTGCTTCCATGTATTGTAAATATATTTTCCACCTTTGTTTCCCACACTGATCTTGGATCACAGGGGCTTGGGTATTTGGGTATGGTTTTTTCTTATGCTAAAGAGTCATGCTTTCTCTTGGTCTGAACACTATGACCCTAAACTAGAAGCATTGGTCCCCAAGTCCATGCATCAGGACTTCAAACTAGGTGTGTTCTCTTAGAAATTTTTAATTTGGTATGGATTACCTTGTACCCATTCACATTGGGCTATTTTGTGGCACCACGTCACACATTTACACATTGGTAATCTTCCCCTTTTGGTCTAATCTTCATGACCATAAACAATGATTTCTATGTCCTTGATTAATTATGTAAAACTACTCTTTTTTCATCTAGGATGTGCATTTATAAACTACCCAGCCACATAATGTCATTTTTCATGAAGACATTTCCACATGGGAATTGTCCCTCTGCCATTCCGCATTCCAAAACTATGTGTGTATTGATTCTCACCCATTCTAGATACACATTCACACCTAGGTACTTCACCTCGAGGTCCAGTAATAGAATGGATCGAGCTCTATGAACTTAAACTAACATCCTTACTGCCTTGGTTCACACGATGTTAAACTGCATAACAATTATGTTGTTTCTCACTTAAGAGGATATCAATCCCTTTTGGTATCAGTCATTTTCTCAATGGGCCCATCCCTGGTTGATTTACCTTCAAGGCCCTTTGACTCTAACTATGGACCGAGCTCTATGGAAATAAACTAAGATCCCATACATGTGTATCGTATGATATAAAATAACGGTCTATCATCCTCATTTTTATGACAAAAAACTGAAATGAATTCATTAACCACTCAGATAAAGCCTTGTTGAGAGTAGGTTTGACACTAATTCAGACTAATACGTTCACCGATTGTAGTTTCTTCATAGTGGTGTGGTTTCTAGAGTGTGGGACTCTGTTCTAAGAGATCATCACCCCATATTCACACTTTCAGTGCGCTTAATATGGATCCTCATATTCTTATACGTTAATGGGAACCCACTAACTATTTAGTACCATGCCATTTTGGCTCACCTACCATCTGAGGTCAATGTTCTGTAAGGCACCAGTCAAAATATTGAGTTAGGCCCCATGTTTTCGAATACGGTCAGCGGTTGGCCCTAATTTGTTTTCCCTATTCTAGGTTATTGTGATATTGATGTTGTGTTTCAAATAACGTCAGAAGTTACCCTCTATATTCATGTCTCCAACATTTTGTTCCAAATTTTGTGTATTGTGATTCGAAGACATTGTTCCCATTTGTTCGGATTGATGCCAACACCCTTGGAATTAGCCAACTTGTTCACTAGAGCGCATTGAAGAAGACAAGTTTACGACTCTAGGAACCATACCCTCCAGTCATAGCATCTCTCCACCTAAATAATTCAATTGGTCAGTTGACAATAATAGACCCTAATTATTCTATGATTTTTCGGGAATATCAGACACAATGTGGATGAATATGTAGTCCCCACATGTTTCACCAATCGGTTTTGACTCACGTAATCATAGGGATTTATTGTTAGAAATTACATAGTCATGACCAAGATTCACTAATTAAAATGATAAAGAAAACAATATATACATTCATGTAGTTCAATATGGGTAAAAATATATAGAAATGTGTTTCATGCGTCTGACCAAAACATGACTCTTATCGATCAAACCCTTCAATGGACTACTCTAGAACTATATCTTTCTGACTAGTATAATCCAAAATGGTTTCCTTCTACCTGAGATCCATTTCATCACCAGTCGCCACAGAGCGAAGCTCATTATCCCTGCTTTTCATTAATTCCCATTTTCATTTTGGCTTGAAGTTTTATTTCTTCCATGCATTGCATGATTTTAGACATCTTCCATCTTAGATCTTAACCATTCAATGTGCTCAAATATTCTTTTAATAAATGTTGATTTCCAATTTTCTTACTCTTCAAGGTGTCAGACATGATACTCATCCTCAAGAATATTCATGATGTTCTATGATTTCTTCTAACACCATGAAATATCAGAGCATTGGATAATCTCTCTCATCTTTTCATCCATATAATCATAGATTATTATATGAAGACGGTGGAAATACACCCCTCCATCACCGAGAAATCATATCCATGTGTGAAGTGACACAATACAATTCAACCATTTGACCTCTAATTGAATGAGGAATAATTTTATGCACATTCATGACTTGAGTCACTTAATGTTACTCTCATCGTCCGAGTAGTATTTTATTCATCCATCTCCATAGGATATGTAGGCCTATACAAATGAAAAATAACTAAGATTTTAGTCCCATGGTCCTCATCTGACAACCTTCCTTCATCAATGAACTCACCCCCACCTTCCTGGAGCTTAACCATGGTGTTCGCATAACCCATCATTACAGCTCCTTGTTCATTGGGTGCCAGTTCCACACTAGTATGAATGATTGGTACTGTGAAAGCTACTACAATCACTTATAGAGCTCTCGTGGATATTCTCGAATTGATATTTTTCCAAGACTACATTCTTGAGATCATTTTATTGGGGTAAAATATCTTGGAAAGTTGTGTTCTATGATAAAGTATTTCATCCTGAAATGTTATAATAACAAAAGATACAAACTCAATTGTATACAGTCCCTGAGTCATGACTGGAGCTTCCACCACAATAGATCCATCTGTGCTTGTTTGTTATATGATAGGTGCTAGCTCATTATGATTAGAGGGAATATATTGAGACTCTGAGATTCTCATTTCAAATCCTCCATCTAGAAGACTACTGACCACTTCGTCCTTGAATGGCCCTCCACCCACTACAGTCATGGTTGGTCCTCCGACCAGCTCAATCCTAGATGAAACATCATGAGGACTTCATTCCACATCCATATACACATTATTATCCAATGAAGAGAGAAATTAATTGATATCATTATTGATCTATTTCTGAACATGTCAAATTTTAGTTTGTTAATTCAAATTATTAAAAGAGAAAGAATAGTGGAGATAATAGTGGTGACTCGCCTCTAGTTTTTTGACCAGTTTCATGTCACAACCTGCAATTTTGCCCCTCTAACATGGGATTCCGGGGCAAGATGATGTCCCCTCAATTTGGGCTTTCTCTGCTCACTCTTCCTCATATTATTATTATTCTTCTTCTTCTTCTTCATCACCTTCTTCTTCTTCTACATATTCATCATCCCTGGACATCAGTTTTTTCAAGTCACTCTCTTGGCCAATAATCACTTTTACTAGAAGATACAGTTCTTCATACCACCCTCATTGGCATGAATAAATATCCTTGGTTGTTAGGTACGCATGACGATGATGGAAGTCCACCTTCTCCTTCTTCTTTATGTGTCCTATGTCTGGTGGGTCAATCCCAGTGTGCACCGGTCTCCGCAATACCACTTTAGTGAATATCCATTCCCACAACGTCCTCTACGAAGACCATATACATGTGAAAATTGAATCATCAGTGGGTTTTATAGTATGTATTAGTTTCTTCTAATGTACTTCCCTAGATAGGCCATGAGCTTGGCCATGCGACCACCTATCATCAGAAGGTAGAGCTGTATTCCCACCATGTCAGGCTCCAGCTTTTGATGTTCTATCCCACACCATTCCAGCTACATGTCTTACTCCCAATCTCACTTCCCCATTAATACATCATCTAAAAACACATTTTCTAGAATACTCACTGGCAATCTTGATTTGACAAATGCGTTTCCAAATAATTTCCTCTAGGTACGTTGTTATCCAATGGTCAGCATACTCCATTGATAGGACAACATTAACATCAATGGGAGGAAGGGAGATGGCCTCATCGAAGCCAAAAACCATGAACACAAACCAAAATTGTCAAACTATGTAGGCATTCTACTCCTATAATAGTTTTTTATACACTTACTTTGGTATCTTCTACATTAACCTGAATTGCATGGAATACCTTATTATCGAATAGGGTTTCAAAATGATTTTTTCATCGATCCGGGCTACCATCACACCACCCTTGATTCCTTGTAGGCATTCCATCTACTCAAATGGTCCTCACCCATCATCTACCATCTGTATAGTTGGGGTCTAAAATGGGTGGATGTTCATGTTTTCATGGTTACTAATATTGATATTAATCCTCTCCTCATTGAGCGTCAAGGTCCGAATTTAATAAATATTTAGTAGGGATGACCATAAACCATCACCAGAAGGGATTATGGAATTTAGGATGTAATATATACAACAATGAGTAGTAACCCATCCAGGAAGAATTAGGAATGGTCCACATATTCTCCCATGTGTATTTCCTCTATATATGTGACCCAGAATGTCACACATCCTGGACAATATATGCACCCCCAGATTAATCTTGTTCTTGGACAACATGATTCCCACCATCCCCAACATCCTTGGAGGAACCCCCATCCTCATGGCCCTCACTAGAAGCAACCACACACAAAGAAATACAATATGAAATCATGAATAACGCATATTCGGGTCATGTCTTTCATTTACGATAAAGCACCATTATCGGTACTTGCATGCTTCACTACCAAAAATGCGGTATAGGGAATCGCTAGGATTTTATCAATTCAAATTAAAAATCACTGGTAAAAGGGGGAATTTTATCAGTGCTAGAAAAAAGTGAAGAAAAATATACCCTTTATCAGTGCTAATATTAGCGTTGATAAATGTTTTCAATAGAAAATATTAATAATTTATATAAAAAATCTTAGTTATATTCAAAAATAATGTTTATATGTATACATTAAGTAAAAAGTACATGTTTATTATGTTTATTATGTTTATATTTTATTTAGGTTTATTATGTTAATTATACCTTTTTTATAGAATTATTATACTATATGTTTATAATATTATGTATAATACTTTTTAATATATATATATATATATATTCAAATAAATATTAAATACATATATATATTAATTTAAATTTATGTTTTCAAATAATGTCTGAATTGATGTGTACGTTCTTCTTATGAATATATGTTCATTTTTTACACTAATGTTGTCCATTTATACTATAGTGCTTTATATACTTGTGTATTCATTCATCTCCTATATATATGAAGCATTATCTTCTCATAAATACATAAAATGAAGATAAATATATTTTAATAACCAATAAATGTAATTATTATATATAAAAATATAAATATTTAGTTATATATAACTATTTAATTTAGAAATATATTATATATAATTATAATTATATTGTTTCCGACACATTCATTAGGGCACGCACATCCGTCTGTGGAGGATGTGTGACTGTTTCCCCACATTCCTACTTTCCAAAGGTGGGCGGCATCCACTCCTAATTCAGGGATGTCTTCACCTTGATCGAAATGGGATGACGAGATGTCAGTTCTTCCTTCTGTGGATTCCTCTTCGTAACTCGTCACATAGTCCGGGTCTCCCTCATAGATTTAAGTTGGGGTTCGTCAATCTCGTTCTCAGTGCCATATCTTCTTTGATGTCGGTTAATTACACTACTTCCATCAGGACATTCCATGGGGCCTTGACATGGTAGAAACCTTCGGTCAGAGTAGATGAAAACACCAGGAATATTAGGGAATCTCTGGGTGCGTGGACATAGGAGAACCTGTATTCTTCCTCATAAGAGGGCATCTCATGAGTGCAGCACCTGAGGCATCCCACGTCAGTTGTGGGGTATCTTATGCTAGGGAAATACCTCTAAGGTTTTCCTCAGCTTCCCGTTTTCAACACGGGCTATGCCTCTAGTTTAACATCTTGTAGGGAAGGTCATGATAAATTCATGTTGAAACGGACGGCCGATTGTCGCCTATTGACCGGTCAAAATTCCGGTGCTCTGCTAATGTGTATAGCAGCACTCGGGTCGAATCCTCGGCGATGATACTTTGTAATAGTTGTTTGTTTTTAATTAATTGTATTTTGATTAGGGGGGTTTGTTTGCAGAGATTAATTGAAATGATTTATGGATGATGTTTGATTTTCCAAATTGATAAAGATTGGGGTGAGTTCATCATTGGGAGTTAAGCATGTGATATCCTTGAGCCTTACTTTTTATTGCATTAAATTAACACCCATGTCATAAGTTGACGTTGTTTGGAATTCCTAAGTGTGAAGGATTTAATCCAACCCTTAACGTAAATTAGGGTTCTAATCTCAATCAAAACTTATTTATGGTAGTGTATTTATGGTTCCAATAATCCATGGAAACCACTCGTTAAACAGAACATATCATTAATCCATTACATATTATGTTCAACACACACAATATTAATTTAAAGAATACTCATCGAGAAAAACTCTCAATCACTTAACAACCCTAAATTATAACTCACCCCAATGAGAGATTTACTCATCCATTTTTATGTTTAATATTCTGGTTAAAATAATTATGATGATAAATTCAGAATAGAAGAAAAATAAAGGGATTAGAAAAGAGTGGTACGTTGACACACACACACGAACGATGATGATAATTAAAAACGGATTTTCGATTGAATGAGGAAGAAAAAGAAGGGAAGGGGATTCAACTGAATTTAAACTATTTTAAGAACATAAATATAAAACTACAGAAGGTGGATGAGAATAAGAGATATTGAAGAAGTAACTTCCATTAAAACAAAATTACAAAGAAAGGACTTCCAAAATTACAAAAACGAAGAACACAAAAGTAAGTGAAAACAAAGAGAAGAGGAAAGGTACCTCAAGTAAAAACATGAGTATGGAAGGTCCTCCCAAGCCTTTAGAAAAGATTTGGTCGTGCCAATATGATCTCCACTCTTCGGATATGCAACCCCTCTCAAGGAGAGAAGGGGAGAGTATTTATAGCCCAAGGAGTGGACTGTTTGCATTCCCAATCTGTCCCTCCACTTTTATTGCCAATTTTGCTATTCAGACAGCTGAATCTTTAAATATCTCCTTCTTAAAAGCTGTAGAAAATAATGTTGTCCGACTACGCTAAAAATTTGGAGTCATTTTTACTTAAGGATCAAAAGTTATGGTCGGTTGATTAAACAAAATTAAACTGTCCATTTCAATCCTGTCTTTTTGAAGTCCATAATGTGAAAGGGTTTTTGAATATGAAGATCCCTTCGAATCCGAATAGTTTCTTCAACAAACTCAGCCGCCTTTATCTCCTCTTTCACACTGAAAAATATCGTCTCGATTTGATGCTCACATCATGAGATATATCATGCATGCTATACTGATTTTAATTCTCCTCCAGAATGGTGGGCTGTATTTCAATGCTTTATTTGGGCCCCTTGTACTTGGATTTTGGCCTTGAAAGTTTTATCTAAGATGACATGTAGTGTCCCCCGAATTATGGTTGAGAGTTAATGTTTTTGGACTTCTGTATGGAGCCCAGTAAATCAATCTTCATGGCTTGCCCAGTTTGTTCACAGATTCGTTGGTCTTGTTTGTGAGGACCATATGACCCTTCAAATAAAAGAATTGGATCATGGTTCCTTCTAATGAAATGGTTTATATTGAAAGGAAAATCCTAAATAACAAGAACCACACAATTTGGAACAGTATAGTGATAGTTATTATTAATACATTAAACTGACTCAATTGGACTACTTCTAAAAATGCTCAAAAATTATATTTAATATTTAAATATGAATATTACAGACAAATTATGCACTTTTCATTTAAAATCAGTAAAGGGAGTTAGTAAAATGTAATGAATAAATGAATAACATCAACCCCCCACACTTAGGATTGTGCATGTCCTCATGTGCAACAAATATAAAAAACATGACAAAATCATTTTCACTCACCAACAAAAAATAAAATTTTATTTTTTTACCAATCAGGGGAGGTTCAGACCATTTCACTCATCCATATTTAATTCCACCACAAGTTGTTACAGAAACAATGTTCCCAAAACAACTCATTTTTCATTCTCAAAATTAGAAATAGAAAATGTGGGCACTCAAAACATACTCCACTCAAGATGATAAAATTAATTTATGGAGCTTCACTAATTCACCAACCAAAAGTGAAAATCTTAAAGTTTGAAAAGAGCTCTCAGATTACAATCCCTATCCCAAGTGAACAGGAATCAAGAGGTCTTTTTGAGGGGTTTTTCTATGGCTATGGGACGGTATGAATATAATGTCCAAGAGAGCGAAGAAGAGGGTTAAAATACCAACATAGAAAAAGCAATGCACATTTTTTTGAAATAAAACATGGAAGGAAATGAAAACACATATTTACAAGGGAATGATTGTGTGAATAAAGACATAATAGATGAATAAAATATGAAGGTAATGAGATGATGGAATATTTACAAGACACAAAACTTCTCCCAATGATATAAGAATATAATGCAAGTGTTCATTTTTTTTCATTTTTTTCTTTGTTTTTTCGAAAGTTGACCTTGAGACAGATCTCACCCTCATATCCCAACCCATGTTTGATCTCCTCATGACACTAATTGTAATAGTTATAACAAGATCAAAGGTTTAGGAAGAGTTATTTTTGACCTACCCAAGACACAACCCATTTGTTTCATTTTTTTTTGATTTGTTTTTGAATTTTTTTAACACTTTTCAATATCATTTGTATAATACATTAACTGAATGAAAACCTTCCCCCCACACGAAAATGGATGCTTTCCCTCAATAAAATGACACCACACCATAAATTAAGGAAACTATACCCAAAAATGAAATCCATTCCCCCCCCCACACTTAAATTTCGAAAAATTATGCAATGAAAATCCATGTTGATATTGGGTGGGAAAAGGTATTGGGCTTGTAATGTGGATATCAAAGAAAAGGTTTTCATAGGCTCGATGGGGCTTTCAAAAGGAGGATTAATGTATGCTTAATGGGAGGCTATTTGGCTATTATAATTCTCAAGTGGTTCAGAAAAATGCCCCTATCATATTAATGCCCACTAAGGAAGGAAATTCAGCTCGAAGGTCCACAAACTCAAGACTCACAAAAGGGGGTGAAAACACACATTTTGAAAAGATGGCCATATGTGGCCTTGGCATGAAAGCAATTGTTTGTTCTCACGGTTTGGGAAAAGCATTTTCCAAATCAAAAATTGAGCATTCAAAATTTGTTAATTTTGACACAAAATTCTTTATCCAAATTCATGATGAAAATACAAAATTTTTGAGATGAAAACATGCCTATTAACTCCCCAAAATGGTTGGACAAAATTTCAAAACTTGATGGTGAGTAAGCATGACTCTTTTTTTGTAATTTTTTTAAGTAACTGTGTTTTTTTGGATTTTTTTAGTTTTTAAGGTTTTTTTTTAAATACACACCCACACACGAAAGATAAAAAGAAAGGGTGTGATGAATAAAGTGGTAAAAAAAATTAAAGAGAGAGGAAGAAGAAGAAAGAGGTAGAGAGAGGAAGATATAGAGAGAGAGTTAAAGGGAAAGAGGTGCCCCCTTGTTTGGATTTGGCGGGTCGCCTTCTCCATCCAGTGGTAGGTCGGCTAGATAATTTGGGGATTCAGTGGAAGTCGAGGTTGATCCAAGATTGTGGGATGTTACCTGAAAAAGAAAATTCATTATTCATATAATGAAAAACTAAAAAGAAAATTAAATTTCACAAAAGTAAAATAAAACATGGTTTGCCTCCCAAGAAGCGGTGCATTTATTTGTCTACAGCTGGAAAATTACAGTGGACTACCCATAGTCTGACGGTGGCCATTGTATTTTCTCAACTCTAGTGTGCTTCTAGTAAAACTTTTTCTTTTGGGAGGCCTGATGATTCATTGGATAATTTATTCCCATCCTTTTTGGGGTGCTTGAAATTCAATTGGGTTGGAAAGATAATATTTCTATCCTCACTTTGGTCTTCAACCTGAGGAATGATTTACCCACAAAGTGATGGTTTTCTATTCTTGGAAATTCAGTAATATGGCTCAATTCTGATGGTTCATTTAGGTAAGGATCAGATAACACAAAAGTAGAGTATGAGATCCCAATTGTTTTTGACTCATTTATTTCATCACTTACCGATGTAAAGTAATCAGGATCAGTGGAGTCATAAGACTGAATAAAAATTTCAATATCCTTTATTTCAATGTTTTTCACCAAATAATGGTCAATTTCAATCTCACCAGTGATCACTTTATTAATTAGGGTACAAATATCACAAACATCACTACCATCAGGACAATATAAACACATTGGTTCAAGGTTTACTTCACATATAACAGAATTTTCAGAATCATGGATAGGAAAGGAGGAATGTGGGATAATCTGATCTGAATCAACAAATGAGAATTCTAGTTCATTTTCCTCATTACCATCCATGTTGGAGCATTGGAGGTCATAGGTGAGATGAGATTCCAAAGAGTTTTCAAGATCCTTTAGATCAATGGAGTTTGCATTTGTAATGTCAACATCAATTTCACCATTAATCACTTGGTTAATGAGGATGCAATATCCACACACTCCTCTATTAGTAGAACAGGAAGAACATGATGGATTAGGATTCAACACACTCTCAGAGGGAGTTTCAGAAACATGGATAGAGAATATAGATTGATTCTCTAATGGGTATCGCATGGAGTGAAAAATATTGAACCTGACCAGTTGGTCTCCAAATTCCATGGATAAGATGCCAGCATGGATATCAATTTTGGTTTTCGATGTCATAAGGAATGGTCTTCCTAGAATTAAGGGAGATCGATAAGAGTTTGTCTCCCCTTCCATGTCAAGGACATAGAAATCAGCAGGGAAGATAAGATTATTGACTCGGACAAGAACATCCTCAATTATTCCCCCAGGACTGGTTGTGCTTCGATTGGCTAACTGAATGACAACACCCGTTGGGTTAAAGGGACCTAGACCAAGGTTGGAGAATATGGATTTGGGCATGACATTAATTGAGGCTCCTAGGTCTATGAGTGCATCATCATAGTTGGAACTTCCAATTTGGCATGGGACTGTAAAGGTCCCTGGATCGTTGCACTTTATAGGAATAAACTGCTGGGTGGAAACATTTTCAAAGGTCCTAAGTTGCCTCTTGTGGGTGCAAAATTCCTTAAGAAACTTAGAATACTTAGGAATTTGTTTTATGGAATCTAAGAGGGGAATTTTGACTTCAACATGTCTAAACATGTCGAGCATTTCAGGATCAGGTTCAAAGGACTTCCTTGGTTTAGAAACAGCTTGAGGAAAAGGAATTGGATTCCTAAGTGGAATGTAAGGAGGTGATGGAATGGATTCAGATTCCTTTTCAATTTTCTTTTTCTTTTCATTTTCTAGGTCAACATTCAAAGGAGGGTTTGAGGATTTATCTTGAGGCATAGAAAGTTTCTTTCCTGATCTAAGTGCAATTGCACTTACATTACCCTTGGGGTTGGGTAATGGTTGAGCTGGGAGTTGGGAAGAATTTGATTGTTGTTGCTGGCTCAGGTGGGATGCAAGTTGACCTGTTTGAGTTTCAATGTTTTTAAGGCTAGAACGGGTGAAGGAGGCAAGATCTTCCACTGCACTTTCCCATGGTTGCTTGGAAGAAGAAGCTTGTCCCAGATTGGGATTACCTTGATATTGGTTCTTGGGAAAGCGATTGTATTGGTTTTGGAATTTGGAAGGCTCACTAGGATAATGGAATCCAGGAGAAGGAATAGGAGGATTGATCCTTTGAGGTTGAGGGACAAAATGGTAAGGTCGTTGGAAGTAACCAACACCTTGACTGCATTGAAACTAGTTTGGGTTTTGAGGAGGGAATTGAGGGGTATGAGAGATGGTATTACCATACCTCAAGCCTGGGTTAAAGGTAGAAGAGAAAGTCTCAGAGTGAGGTTGGTTGAAGTTTCTAACAAACTGACCTGATTGATGAGGGTTGGGGTTCCGCTGAGCATATGCTACATTGAGCTCCATTGGTCCAGATGAATCGGATTGATCCTCTTGAAGTTGTGGACATGTGTCAGTTGGATGAGATGAAGAGTTTCGGATTCCACAGTTCTTGATAGGTCCAGGGAATAGTGACTGTGGAGAAGATGAGGTTGGGGCTTTGGTAGCCACCTCTAGTTGACGCACAAGACCTGTAAGTTCACTCATCCACTCAGTCATCTTTTTAGGATCTATGGATTGATTATCTTGGGCTTGTTTGACTTGATCATGTGCTTGCATATGGAATTGTTGTGTGTTTACAGCCTTGTTACTTATGAGATCTCTTACAGCTGCAGGAGTTTTATCAACCAGAGCACCACCACTTGCGGCATCAATGAGAGTTCTCTCCATAGCCAATAACCCCTCATAGAAGTATTGGATCAAGATTTGGTCAGGGATTTGATGATGTGGGCAGGTTGCCACAAGCTTTTTGAACCTCTCCCAGTACTCATGGAGTGATTCACTTGGGAATTGACGTATACCACTTATTTCCTTTCGGATGGAAGCTGTACGAGAAGCATGAAAGAATGTTTCTAGAAAGAGACGCTTCATGTCATTCCATGTAGTTATGGAACCAGGAGATAGGTAGTAGAGCCATAACGTAGAAGTTTCATTTAGGGAGAAATGGAATGCTCGAAGTTTGATTTGTTCTTCTGAAACACCTTGAGGCTTCATGGTAGAGTACACTACTTGGAACTCTTTAAGGTGAAGATGCGGATCCTCACTGGCTAGCCCATGGAAATGAGGTAGAAGATGAATCAAACCTGATTTGAGTTCGAAGTCAGCCTCTATGTTTGGATATTGAATACCAAGGGGTTGGTAATTCATATCAGGGGCAGAAATTTCTTTCAATGTTTGTTCCCTAGGATTGGCCATATCGAATTCAATTGGTTGGATGTGGACTGGTTCTTGAATGAGTTGATTATCTCTTATGTTCCTCCTAAGTCAACAAAGAGTTCTATCAATTTCAGGGTTAAACAAATACGAGGGATTGTTTGGAAGGCTATGGGGCATTCAGAGTGATTTTGGAAGAAAGAGGAAGATGGGTTTTTCTTTGAATTTTTTTAGTTTATGATTTTTATGAGAAGACGGGGTTTTCTTTGTGATTTTTTTTCAATTTTTTTTAAAATTTTTTATTTTTTGGGGTTTTTTGACAATAAACAGAAATGAATGACTACTTAAAAAAGCTTCCCCCGCTACAGCTCCATTTGAAACGCATGGCCGATTGTCACCTATCGACTGGTCAAAATTCCGGTGCTCTGCTAATGTGTATAGTAGCACTCGGGTTGAATCCTCGGTGATGATACTTTGTAATAGTCGTTTGTTTTTAGTTGATTGTATTTTGATTAGGGGGGTTTGTTTGCAGAGCTTAATTGAAATGATTTATGGATGATGTTTGATTTACCAAATTTATAAAGATTGGGGTGAGTTCATCATTGGGGAGTTAAGCATGTGATATCCTTGAGCCTTACTTTGTATTGCATTAAATTAACACCCATGTCATAAGTTGACGTTGATTGGAATTCCTATGTGTGAAGGATTTAATCCAAGCCTTAACTTAACTTAGGGTTATAATCTCAATCAAAACTTATTTATGGTACTGTATTTATGGTTCCAATAATCCATGGAAACCACTCGTTAAACCAAACATATCATTAATCCATGACATATTAAGTTTAACATACACAATATTAATTTAAAGAATACTCATCGAGAAAAACTCTCAATCACTTAACATCCCCGAATTATAACTCACCCCAATGAGAGATTTACTCATCCATTTGGATGTTTAATATTCTGGGTAAAATAATTATGATGATATATTAAGAATAGAAGAAAATGAAAGGGATTAGAAAAGAGTGGCAGGTTGACACACACACACGAACGATGATGATAATTAAAAACGGATTTTCGATTGAATGAGGAAGCAAAAGAAGGGAAGGGGATTCAACTGAATTTAAACTATTTTAAGAACATAAATATTAAACTATAGAAGTTGGATGAGAATAAGAGATATTGAAGAAGTAACTTGCATTAAAACAGAATTACAAAGAAAGGACTTACAAAATTACAAAAATGAAGAACACAAAAGTAAGTGAAAACAAAGAGAGGAGGAAAGGTCTCTCAAGTACAAACATGAGTATGGAAGGTCATCCCAAGCCTTTGTAAAGGCTTTTGTCGTGCCAATATGATCTCATCTCTTCTGAAATGCCAAACCCTCTCAAGGAGAGAAGGGGAGAGTATTTATAGCCCAAGGAGGGGACTGTTTGCATTCCCAATCTGTCCCTCCCCTTGTATCGCCAATTTGGCAATTCAGACAGCCGAATATTTAAATATCTCCTTCTTCAAAATTGTAGAAAATAACGTTGGCCGACTACTCTCAAAAGTTGGAGTCATTTGATCTTACGGATCAAACGTTATGTCCAGATGATTAAACAAAATTAAACTATCAATTTCAATCCAGTCTTTTTGACTTCCATAATGTGAAAGGGTTTTTGAATATGTAGATGCCTTCAAATCCGAATGGTTTCTTCAATAAAGTCGGCCGTCTATATCTCCAGTTTCACACTGAAAACTCTCAGCTCGATTTTATGCTTACATCATGAGATATGTCATGAATACTATACTAATTTTAATTCTCTGTCAGAATGGTGGGATGGACTTCAAAGGTTTATTTGGGCCCCTTGTACTTGGATTTGGGCCTTGAAAGTTTTATCCAAGATGACATGTAGTGTCCCCAGAATTATGGTGGAGAGTTAATGTTTTGGGACTTCTTTATTGAGCCCATTAAATCAATCTTCAAGGGTAGTCCAGTTTGTTCACAGATTCTTTGTTCTTGTTTGTGAGGACCATATGACCCTTCAAATGGAAGAATTGGATCATGGTTCCTTCTAATAAAATGTTTTATATTGAAAGGAGAATCCTAAAAAACAAGAACCACACAATTTGGATCAGTATAGTGATATTTATTATTAAAACATTAAACTGACTCAATTGGACTACTTCTAAAAATGCTCAAAAATTATATTTAATATTAAAATATGAATATTACACACAAATTATGCACTTTTCATTTAAAATCAGTAAAGGGAGTTAGTAAAATGTAATGAATAAATGAATAACATCACGTGTCTTTCAAGGTTTTCCTCAAGCATCTCATGATTATCACGAGGTAGGCCGCGAGATTAAAGTCTTGTGGAGACGGTTACGCCAAAGGTGTGTCTTCTGAGGTTTTCCTTAGGAATCTCATGATTATCATGAGGTGGGCCATGAGTTTAACGTCTTGAGGAGATGGAATGAGGGTGATCAGAAAGTCCCGTAGAGACAGATCAGATTGTTACATCCCAATGAGGGAACACCTGGAAGATGGATGAATAAGAATGCCCAATGAGGATGGATCTGAGGTGGTGGCCCCATGGAGGGGATATGTCACACCGTAATGGCTGATCTAATCACCACTGAGGGTGGATCAGGAGGAGTGAACTCTTGGATAGGGGACACCAAGGTTTACCATTGATTGGGATTGAACCTCAGGGAGGTTTTCTTATGTACCCTATGGAGACGACAGGGATCGAAGCCCAGGTAGTTCGAAGGGGTGATGAATCGGGGTGTACACAAAGGACATCGGCCCGGAGACATGCTAGGGCTTACGCGTGGATAGCGGACCATGTACTTCTTGGAGCAGCGAATAGGGTGGATGACATGATCCCACTAGGATGTGGCGGCCCGAGTAAGAATCAAGATGGATGATGTAGAATTTCATGGAGTGGAGGGGGAATGAAATGGGACTGTCATGAAGGTGATGGTAATGTTGGTAATGAGACTCGAAGAGACTTCCTACATATCCCCGTGGCTGGGAATCAAATTATGCATAGTTCAGTGGGACGTTGGGAAACCTGAGGAAGTAGCCCGTGAGAATGGACGCATGGATGGGACCCAGAGTAAGTGGAACCTTCAGGTTGTGGCATGACCTTCCCGAGACACATAGTCTCGAGTGAATGGTCAGGATGAGACATGAGTGATGGTCTTGAGACTCGTGGAGCCCTCCTACATATCCCAATGGTGGGGAATCAATGTCCTCATAGTTCATCTGACGACAACCTACATACGAATTAGGTTGACAATAGCTTACCACTGAATGAGTTCGTGACGACTTACCGCTGGATGGGATGACAACAGCTTACCACTGATTGAGGTCACAACGGCTTACCGCTAGATGGGATCACAATGGTATTCCACTGGATGGGGGTCGAACCGACATGAAGTTGGTCGAAATGACTGGGTGGTGGGCTTGAACCTTAGGGAGTCTTTCTACGTATCATGCCTTGACATGGATCAATGTCCTCGAAGATTGGGTAAATGCGTGTCAGCGAACCGACGTGTAGATGGACCAGGGGTCCGATTGGTGTTAGGCTTGAACCTCGTGAAGCTTCCTACGTACCATGCCTTGACATGGATCAAAGTCCTCAGAGTTCGGGATGGTATGTCGGAGAAAGGATGTGAATGAGGACCTTGGTCTAGGTGGATGTTGGGATTGAACCTTAGAAAGGCTTCATACATACCATGCCTTCGCATGGATCAAAGACCACGTAGTTCAGTGTGGATGTCAGAGAACCAATGTGGTGATGGACCTTGGTCCGATGGATGTTGGGATTGAACCTCATGAGGTTTCAAACGTACCATGCCTTGACATGGATCAAGGACCACATAGTTCATAATGGTGTGGGGATTACACTCTAGGCTGCCCAAGTGTTGGTGAACCGACATGAAGGGAGTCGGGATGACCAAAAGATGGTGGGCTTGAACCTCGTTGAGGCTTCTTGCGTATCCCCATCAAAGACCATGTAGTTCAGGATGGTGTTGGTATTACACTTTATGCTTCCCAAGTGTTGGTGAACCGACTTGAAGGGGGTTGGGATGACCAACGGATGGTGAGATTGAACCTCGTGGAGGCTTACTATGTATCCCCATGGCATGGAATCGAAGAAAATGTAGTTAAGGATGGTGTGGGGATTACACTCTAGGTTTCCCAAGAGTTGGGGAACCGACGTGAAGGGGGTCGAGACAACCAACGGATGGTGTGCTTGAACCTTGTGGAGGCTTCCTACGTATCCCCATGGCAGTGAATCAATGAACATGTAGTTTAGGATGGTGTGGGGCTTACACTCTTGTCTGGCCAAGTATTGGTGAACCGGCGTGAAGGGGGTCGAAAGGAGGAACAGACGGTGGGGTTGAACCTCATGGAGGCTTCCTACATATCTACGTGGTAGGGAATCAAATACCACATAGTTTAGGATGGTGTGGGAAATACACTCTAGGATGCCCAAGTGTTGGTGAACTGATGTGAAGGGGTTTGGGACGACCAACAGATAGTGGGATTGAACCTCGTGGAGGCTTCCTACGTATCCATGTGTCAGGGAATCAAAGACCATGTAGATCATGATGGTGTGTCTCTTACACTCTAGGCTACCCAAGTGTTGGTGAAACGATGTGAAGGGGGTCGGTATGACCAATGGATGGTGGGATTGAACCTCAGGGAGGCTTCTTACGTATCCCCATTGTAGGGAATCAAAGACCATGTAGTTTAGGATGATGTGGGGCTTACACACTAAGCTGCCCATAGGGGATTTCATGGTCGATTCCTACTACTCTAAGCCCACGTGATTCGTGGTCGATTTGAGAAAAAATAGGCAGAGAGGACATGACGATCACAGTGCAAAGGTGCTTCCATGAAGAGTGGTGAATAGGAATTATGCAAGGAAGCTGCATGGGTGCCACTATGGAGCGACACTGGTGAATATGACTTATGCGGGGAAACTTCTCGGGTGCTGCTATGGAACGAAAATGGTTGTGGGGTTACGCAAAGATGTTGCACCGGTGCTGCTATGGAAAGTCTCTGGTGAATGGGGCTTATGCAAAGAAGCTGTTCGGGTGCCACTATGGAGCGGCACTGGTGAATGGGGCTTACGCGAGGAAGCTGCCCGTAATGTCTTCCTTATGTCTGGCCATGAGGGCATCCCAACTCACTGGTGGGTTGAGGCCTTCACCAATGCATTAGCGAAGAAGAGGGATAATGCCAGCGTGCGTTGGAATCTGTTCGAACAATGGAAGATGAAAAGTGTGTGTTACATGCCCGACATTCGGAAGGCAATGAGGGTGGCATGGCGATGGAGGATAGTTGTTGAACGTGGCGGAAACGTAGCATCCGCATCATGTTAACATGGAATTGGGACAGACAAATGAGGGTTGACTGCTGACCGTGTTCGAAACTTAGTACCTGTCGCAAATGTTGTCTAACATCTTCCAGGGTGTTGGCCCAGGGCGGTAGGTGAGTCGATGCGGCATGAGACCAGACCGTTCGAAGGTCCCTCCAGACATGGAAGTGGATGAAGATCTGATTGAAGGACACACAAAGAGTGAGGTGGAGTGATGGAATGTTTGAATGGATCCCAATGCTCTTGAAATTACGCCACTATAATCATGGCATTTGGCATATTATTCTTGTCACATATGGCATCTCTTTTTTAGAACAAGAGGCATCCTATTATGGAATGATAGGGAGTGCTGCAGTTTAGAGTCATGTAGAACGGACTATTGGCATCTCATGCCTAGAGCATAAGGCATCTCTTATTTGGAGCAAGATGAATCCTGTGTTTGGAATATAGGGTTCACTAGAGTTTAGAGTCATGTAGAAAGGACTGTTGACATTTCATGATCGGAGAATAAGTCATCTCTTGTTTAGAACAATAGTCATTCTATGTTAGGCACATAAACATAATTACAATATAGAGTCTTGTAGATAGGACTACTGGAATCTCATGCTTGGCGCATAAGGCATCTCTCGTATTGGGCAAGAGGAGCCCTATATTGATCATATAAGGATTACTATATTTTAGAGTCCTGTAGATAGGACTACTTGCATCTCATGATTGGAGCATAAGGCATCTCTTTTTTGGAGCAAGAGGCATCCTATGTTTCGAACATAGGGAGAACTATAGATTAGATTCTTGTAGATAGGACTGTTTGGAATCCCATGCTTGGAGCATAACACATCTCTTATTTAGAGAAAGTGGCATCATATGATTGGAACATAGGGATATCTACAGTTTATAGTCATTTATAAAGGACTGTTAGGTATAAGGTCCCTCGAAATGGATGGTATTGGGTATTATGCAGGGGAGGCCCTTTCTGGTTCAACCTGGTATAGGATCCAAGTGATTGGGTTTGGAGGAGATTCCTGAGGAATGGTTCTACTCCAGGTACTCGGGGAATTGATGATGAGAATCTAAAATCAGCAAATGGGAATGAAACAAAGAGGAATATATCGACTCAATGTGTTTCATGGTGTGCATAAGAGTTTCTCAAATCATAGTGTTCCATAGGTGGAAGGTGGGTACGCATAGAGGAGCAATGGAAAATCTTGACATCCCGACCTGAAAAATCTACAGTGCGACTCTGAATTTATCATAGGGGTCTGTGATGGTAGCGAAGGGACGGGCCCGAAGGGCCGGGACCGAAGCCAGGCAGTTACCCCAAGTGGGGGAGCTGGGGCTGCTCCCCCATGGTATGGACCGGAAGGTGTGAAGTTTAGATCCACACAATGGATATGTCTTCGCAAAGTAGATTCATGGAGAAAAGAGGCTCGGGGAGCATGGGGTCTCGCAGAGCATGGACTCATAGAGCATGGACTCACGGAGCATGGACTCGCAAATCAGCATCATGGAGCATGGAATCGCGGAGCATGGGCTCACAGAGCATGGGATCACGGAGTATGGGATCGCCGAGCATGGGCTCGCAAAGCAGCAACATTAAGGAAGCTACTCGTGGAGTAGGGACTTGTGGAGCAGTTGCATGAAGGAAGCCGCTCGTAGATCATGGCCTCATGGATCCCCTTCGCGATGGAAAGCGGAGCTCTTCAAACCAGGAGATCGGCCGACCAAGGGGCAAAGACACCATCCAAGGGGTTGGAGTGTCCCTTCAGAGAATGGGGGTGAGAAGGGTATTTATAGGCAAGGGGCACAGCAAAACAATGCTCGCTCGATGCGAAGATGGAGAATGCTCCTTTGCATACTCACGAACTTCAAATGCTTTTGCAGAGCATCTTGTCTTCTTGCTTCGTGGTAGGTTTGCAAACTTCAATTGTGATCATAGAGCGTCCCCGCCTCCTTGATTCATGGTGGGTCTTCGCAGCGCATCGCATATGTCAATTGCAGTCGTAGAGTGTCCCACCTCCTTGCTTCGTGGCGGCACTCTACGATCGTGGAGGGGGCTTCACGAATGGGCTTTGCGAACCAGTTTTCCTGCCCAAATTCAAATGTCCATGACTCCTAATCCATAACTCTGTTCGGGCCCTACGACCTACCAAATCGAATCTTGTGAAATGGACAATGATCTTGGATTGTGTATGGAAGCATTTGGAAATTTTTTGGGATGATTTTTCTGGTGACAACATATATATAACTACTTAGATATAAATAGGTTTAAATAATTATAAAATTACATAATACATTTCAAAATTATAAATATATATTTATGAATAACTTTTTAATACATTAGTTTTCTATTTATATAAAATTATAAATATGATAAAAATATTGGTTATAATATTATAATTATTATAACGACCCATACTTTACATACATTGTTAATAATTCAAAATAGAAGTACACTTATTACAACATATAACAAAACCATTAAAGGACTGTATAGGTATAGTGTCTTTAGAAACTGGGAAACATAAACAACTGGTTCATAAAATATCTACATTTTCTCCCATTTATTTCATCATATCTAGAGCCACTTTTTGGCATATCCTACTTAATATCCTTTTTCCTGACCTGGGGAAAATAAAACATACAAAATGGTGAGCTCAAATTCTCAGTAAGGGTAAACAAAAGAAATATCAATCACATCATATTCATAAGAACATATCATTTTAAAAATCTTAACCTGCAAAAGAGATCATAATTTCATAACATGGGATAAATAATAGTAGTGAAATGTAATCCCAATAATCATAACATAAATCATAAAACGTTGTGGCATACACACATAATCATATAGAATCATTTCTTAGTAGTAAAGACTCCTAGCCAAGACTATCTTAGCAGACAAAGTCCATTTCTGAACCGAGTTCACTCCTCGTTTCGGTCCCATTTCACTGAACTGGATTAACCTACCCTTCCAGCCATGTCTATATCATGAGATATAAATCTATACCCAATGCATTGGAGGGAGATATAGGTCCCACCAATCTCATAATGATACCATTCTTATGTGTGCCACAAAATCATAAATCATACATCATTGCATAACCCATGTAATAAATATGGGATTCTTAAACATTGTGACATCGTAAAACAATTCATATAAGATAAAGGAATTAATAAAAATAATTCCATCACAATATAATCAAATCAATGTAATAATAGGGATAGAAACAGAACCCTATATTATCTTATATGGAAACTAATTTTGATAAAACACATGAACTACATTCTTGAGGAAAATATCCTTTCTACTTCAAAAAAATTTTCCTTTTGTAACATTTAATAAAATTTTAAACTAAAAGAATTTGATTAAAAATAAACATGAAAACTTTTAAAGGAATAATCTTGGAAATAATGTTTTATATATCCATTCATGCTGTATAAGTTAAAAAATACATTCTTCTCGTACTTTTGTCGGAAAAGTCAAAACGTACCTCATACGAAAAACGACAAAAGATTCCTTCCATATCTTTTACTAAAAACTCACCGAAGGGTAAAATTGGATTTAAAAAATTGTAGGTGGGAGGAAATAATATTACATATTGAGGAAACATGGATGTGGATGAAAAAATACACCCTAGTAAATACCAAATTATAAACAATCTCGGATAAAAATGAGATTGGGATATTTTCTCATACCTTGGGTCCGATTTGCTTTATAATTGTCTGAACCTCCTGTATAATGATTTAAATAATGTCATTGACTTATCCCAGAATCATAAGTATTTTTATGATATCATAGATGGTCATATTCATTGCTTCTTATTAGTAATATTTCATTGTTACTTGTTATTCGGGTGTTTATTGCTTTTTGTTCTTATGCGTGTTTTGTCGAATAAATTCATATTATTCATTTTAGGTTATAGATGCCTCATTTACAGAATGGTATTAGTGTAATACATATCATATTTATTCACTCAATTCATTTATGTAATCATTATCTAATGAAAATCATGTAGAACGAGTCGCATCACATCATGGAGACGGTATTCCGTACGTACGCACGAGCGATGATATCGTTCCCATGATCATGTAATTGTATTGGAGTGTATGTATACTATTTAAAAATCAATATCACATTACAATAATCATATATAGTTATTATTTACACCATTATACCCATCCAAGTAAGGTGGTGGTGGAAAATACATTACACCACGGCGTGGAGACGGTATTCCGTACGTACGCACGTGCGGTGATTTCGTTTTCCGTACGATAGATAGATGGTGAAATAGGGTTGTTTCATACATATAGTAACATATCAGTATATTAGTGATACTTATGTTATTACTTCTTAATGAAACAACTAATGAAGAAGAAGTGGAATAAGAAATAAAGTTGAAAGAATCAGTAACAGACATTACCTCTTCTTTGAAGCGCCTCTTTGAGACATCCACTTAGAGAATTAAAATTGGTCTTTAAAGAAGACTAGGACCTCTAGGATGTTTCTAGGGAAGTGGAGAAGATAATTTTTCAGGGGTTGGACGAGATTGAAGTCTAAATGTGGTGTGGGGAAGAAAGGGAGGAGGTTCCCTTTTACAAGTGAGGAGAGGGTCACCTTTGAAAAAACTTAAAATATTATTTTATTATAAAGTCATATTCGGTTTTTAATAGCTCCAAATTGATTTATTTCTAAGCTAAGGTGTGTAGGGGTAGAAATACTCTCATCCAATCGAATTTAGACATGTTTAGGTATCTATTATAACCTTATCATTTAGATTTAACTTTAAGATAGATAATTTAACGTTTACCGTGTCTTCTTGTTTTCTTACACTATAAGGTTAATAAACATACTATAACAAGCCAAAAGAACCCCAAGTTGTTTATTATTAATATATATAACCTTATCTAAGTCATTTTTCCGAACCTTGGATTTTTAGGAATAAAATAACAATAAATAATATAATATTTGTTTTAAAAAGTATTTTATGTCAATTTTCACACTATTCTGTAATTGATTTTTGTGAAAATTATAACAACATTATTAGTTCACAAAAAGTTAATTAAATCAGTACTAACATGTCATATTAACCTATAACATTATTTTAATTCATAAAAAAACTCGAATTACATTTATTTGGGTATTTATAACATCAATTATTTCAATATTTCATTAATAATATAATTACTACATCATCATTGTGTCATATATAAATTAAATTATTTAATATCTAAAAATTACAAATAAAATACCATTATGTAGGAAAAAAAATTATATTTATAATTAATATTTATAGTCGAATTTATTTTATGTATAACCCTATATTAAAAATGATTTACTTATTAAACTTTGATTTTAACTATTTTAACCCTTCTTTAAATAAATTGATATTAAATGTCCTAATCTAATCCAAGTGGGCCTAAATGGTAATATTTTATTCCTAAGGTTGTTTTTGGTTGATTTAAACTTATCAAATAGAATTAGGACATGTGTTAGGGTAATAATAATATCATTTTTACCCTTAATTACCCTATTTACTTTTAACCGTGGTAAAAAAAAGTAAAAAGCTACTATTCACCAAAAATTATTTTCAGCTCATTGAACCAAATTTTAGTACTTGATATTAACCGTGTCTCTCGGATTTTCGAAATTCCACTCACAGAATCGGTAAAATTATGTTTTATGTAAATTTGGAAATTCTCCTAGGAGGTGGGTAAAAGACGGTGAAAAGTTCAATAAAATTTTTATATATCTAAAATTATTATAAAATAACTCCAATGAATTTCATTGAACTTATATAGGTATTATGTATCAATTTTGACATAAAATAAATTTAAATAAAATAAATAATTATTTAAATAAAAAGTCGGTTTTTAAATAGTAACCCAGTGTTTTCACTATTCATCAAAAATTGAAAGTTTTCAGAGGAATACCAAAATATCACCCTAGGAGAATTTCAATATTCCGAACAAAAAAATGAAGTCCATTTTGAAAAATAAAACTTTAAAATTTTCCAAAAGTGGGAATTACTATTCATAACGGGTAGTTTTAATAGTATTTTAATAGCATATCGTTGTTTAGTGAAACTCGGTATTGCGTACGATGCAAGCTATCGAGGAAGGTCGCGATTGTGTGTAAAGAAATCCAAGCTACTATTGTGTGTACTGAAGGATTCCTTTGATGATTTATATAAAAAAAATATTTCTCATAAAAGTCTCGGGTGTTACATTATACCCCCCTTAAAAATAATTTCGCCCTCGAAATTCGTCACATTGAAACAAACAGATGAGGATACCTCTCCCTCATCATATCCTCAAGCTCCTTTGTAGATTCATCTAATTGGTGGTTCCTCCATAAAACATTCACCAATCAAGTAGTCTTGTTCTGTTGGACTTTTTCACTACGATTGAGAATCTCTATCGGCTGTTCTTCATAAGAAAGATCTTTCTCCAATGGTACAACTTCTGTGCTGAGTACATGTGAAGGATCAGGTTTGTACTTTCTCATGAGAGATACATGTAAAACATCGTGAACTTGAGAAAGATTCAGTGGAACTGCCAATCAGTAAGCTACTTTCTCAACACGATCATGTATTTCGAAAGGACTAGTATACCTAGGGCTCATCTTTCACTTCTTTCCAAATATCATTACTCTCTTCCAAGGAGATATTCGTAAGAACACTTTATCACCCACTTCAAAATCTAGCTCTTTTCTTTAGTTGTCGGCATAACTTTTTTGTTGACTCTGAGATGATCTTATGTGTTGTTGAATAGATCTGACCTTTTCTATCATCTCATTAACAAGATCAGGTCCTAATAGCGTTCTTCCCCCAACTTCATCCCAGAAAGTTGGAGTCTTGCAATTCGTTCCATAGAGAGCTTCATAAGTTGCCATCTGAATACTAGAGTGAAAGATATTATTATATGAAAATTCCACCAAAGGTAGTTGGTGGTCCCAACCACCTTTAAAATCCATAAAGAAAGCTCTCAACATATCTTCTAGATTTTGAATTGTTCTCTCAGACTGACTGTCTGTCTGAGGATGATAAGCATTGCTAAAACTCAACTCTGTATCCAGCGTATGTTGAAGAATTCGCCATAACTTTGAGGTAATCCACAGATCCCGATAAGATATAATAGAAATTGGTACACCATGCAATCTTACCACTTCCTTCACATATACCATGGCATGCGGATCCAGAGAGAAATCCTATCTAATAGCAATGAAGTGTGTAGACTTTGTAAGACGATCAAATATGACCCAGATAGCATTATTTCCTTTGGATGTTTTAGGAAGTCCGGTGACAAAGTCCATAGTGATGTTTTCCCATTTCCATTCTGGTATGTGTAATGGTTGTAACATCCCCTTAGACTTTTGTCTCTCATCTTTAACTTGCTGACAAACCAAGCATCGACAGACATATTCCGCAACATCTCTTTTCATGCCATCCCACCATAAGTACTCTTTCAGGTCCCTATACATCTTCGTGCTTCCAGGATGAATAGAGAATGAAGAACTATGAGCCTCATCTAGCAGCTCTTTCTTTAATTCTTGGATGGGAGGAACACAAACCCGATTCATGAACTTTATTATCCCATTACAATGAAGGTTGAATTCAGGAACATTTCTCACCTTCTTTTGTAACTCTACATCTTCTTTCTGTTCCTCTTTAATCTTCACATGTATAGATGGTTGAACATTCATTTGAGAAATATACGATTTTTCCCCTTCCATTATAATTCCATGATCCATCCTTCGTATATCAATAAATTTTGGATCTTTTGTGATCCTCATCATGGATAAGCCAGAATGGTCTTGTCGACTTAATGCATCTACCACCTTTTTTGCTTTCCCAGGGTGGTAATGAATTGAGCAGTCTTAATCCTTAATCAGATCCAACCATCTTCTTTGGTGCATATTCAGCTCCTTTTGTGTGAAAATATACTTTAAACTTTTATGATCAGTATAAATGTCACACCTTTCTCCATAAAGATAATTCCTCCAAATCTTTAATGAAAAGATTACCGTAGCTAACTCCAAATCATGTGTTGGGTAATTTTGATCATGGATTTTTAACTGTCGTGAGGCATAAGCTATCACCATATTGTTTTTCATAAGGACACACCCCAGCCCCTTCATGGATGTATCACTGTAGATCACAAACCATTCTCCACTACAAGGCAGTGTGAGCACATGTGCACTGGATAAACTTCTTTTTAACTCCTTTAAATTATATTCACATTCCTCTATCTGAACAAACTTAACTCTTTTCTGAGTCAACTTGGTGATTGGGTTAGACAATCATGAAAAATCTTTCACAAAACATCGATAATATCCAGCCAAACCATGAAAACTTTGGATCTCGGTTACTGTTGTTAGAATCGACCATCTTTCGATAACCTCTGTTTTTGATGGATCCACAAATATCCCCTATTTTGAGATTATGTGACCCAAAAATGAAACTTTTTGAAGCCAAAATTCACACTTGGGAAATTTGGCATAATGATTCCCCTTTCTCAGGGTCTTCAATACAATTCTCAATTGATATTCATGTTCTTCCTTTCACTTTTAATAGACAAGAATAAAATATATAAAGAATACCACCAACTGATCAAGATAGTCTCTAAAGACTCCATTCATTAGATCCATGAAGATTTCAGGGGAATTAGTAAGACCAAATGGCATCACTATAAATTCATAGTGTCTATACCTTATACTGAAAGCCGTCTTTGGTATATATTCCCTTTTGACCTTTAATTGATGATACCTTGAATGATGATAAATCTTGGAAAAGTATTGAGCTCTGCGTAGTTGGTCAAATAAGTCATCAATGCGTGGGAGAGGATATTTATTCTTGATAGTGATCAAGTTAAGTTCTTGATAAACAATGCAGAGTCTCATTGATCCATCTTTCTTCTAAACAAATAGAACAGGTGCTCCCCAAGGTGATGCACTAGGGCTTATGAATCCCTTGTCAAGATTCTCTTGGATTTGCTTCTTCAATTCCTGCAACTCAATTTGGGCCATTCAATAAGGTGTCTTTGAAATAGGTAAAGCACCCTATACGAGTTCTATTGAAAACTCAGTATCATGATTTGATGGAAGACCCGGTAATTCCTCCAGAAAGACATCATCAAACTCTCGTACAATGGGAATATTCATAATCATGAGTTTCTCTCCATCCATTTGAGATAAATAACCATCATATAGTGGAATCATGACCCATAATATGGAATAAATTTCCACTAAAATGTTATGTTCATCCTTGCATCGATAGATGATCGTAGATTGATCTATGATATGAAATGTGACTTCCCTTATTTGGTAATTTATATAATCTCCATACATATAAATCCAATCCATGCCAAGAATCACATCAAATTCCATTATAGGAAGGATCACAAGATTTGTAGGAATCAGTTTCCCACAAACATCAATCGGAGAAGAATTATAAACTTTTGATGTGACTATTGTGCCATTAGGGGTTGTCATAGCTGACTCAACATCTAATTATTGAGGTAATACGGTGATACCCTTAGAAATTTCTTCAAAAATAAAAGAGTGGGTGGATCCAAAATCAAATAAAATATTTTCTACTTTAGAGTGGATGGTAAGTGTACATTTCACCACTTCGTTATCATACTCCACATCGCTGATTGAAATTGCATGTGAATTTCGTTTGTCTTTAGCCTTAAGAGTTTTTTTGACATCGATCATCATCAACAACCCTTGGATTAGGGCATTGATTGGCATAATGCCCCATTTCCTTGCACTTGTAACATTGAAGTGTAGGAGGTGCACTCTGTGTAGCCTTTTCATTGTTCGTATCACTAGACGTCTTCTTCCCATCATTGCGGCATTCAAATTCCCGATGACATTCCTTTCCACATTTGAAACATTTACTTGTCCAGTTAAGAAAACACCCTCCATATTTCATTCCACTCTTTGAGCATAAGGGAAAGCTCATCTTATTTTCAGTGTTCTCTTTAGATTTTTTTTTGAATTCCATTTTCCTCTTCTTATCAAACCCATATGACTGATGGGTTACTCCAATCTCCATCTCAACCTTGAGAGCACATTGACCAATTTCATCATAGCTATTGAAGTCCCTTATAGCTAACGCCCTTCAAAGACTTGGTTTTAATCCACTAAAGAATCGATCGATCTTACTCTCAGGTTGGATAATAATCCCAGAAGCGTACCTTTCATGTCTTGTAAAATTTGCTTCGTAGGTACCAATAGATTCATCATACTTTTGCTTTAGTTAAACAAACTCCTTCTCCATCTTTTCTCAGAGAATACTTGGGAATTACTTATTGAAAAATAAGTTCTAGAACTCATCCCATTCCATGGACTCAATTTCATCCCTCTGCCTCATATTCTTGATAAGATTCCACCATTGATCAGCTTCACCTTCCAAATGATAAACTACTAAGATGACTTTATCATGTTCAGAACATTGAAGAACTGAAAATATCTTTTCAGTAGTACTGATCCATTGTTCAGCCACTAATGGATCAGTAGACCCACTGAATGAAGGTGGACGCTGCCTCATGAAGGATTCAAGAGAATGTTTCTCCTTCCTTTGCACGTTTGGAATTCCTGCATGATTCATAGCTTGAGAAAGTTGTGTGAGCATGGCTACAAGATTTTACATTCTAGCTCCCATTACGTTTGGTTTCTTAGGGGGACAATCATTGCATTTCCCATCGCATTCGTCATTAACACAGTTCCTTCGGGTTCCATCCATTGACTAAAACCAAGAAGAATAGTGTGTCCAACACTAATTATAATAGGAAAAACACATAATCAAGAATAAAATTTCACACTTAAGGTCTTATCATAGGTTATTCATGGAAATTTTTAAAACACTAAGATTGTGTTTTATGCTTAGACATATCCTTAGGTTTCTTACTAAGGCTTTCACTTCCTAGTTTCAAAGGTTGACTATACCATTCCTCTGATACCAACTATAATGAACCATAATTTACATACATTGTTAATAATTCAAAATTGAAGTACACTTATTACAACATATAACAAAACCATGAAAGGACCCTATAGGTATAGTGTCTTTAGAAACTGGGAAACATAAACAACTGGTTCATAAATTATCTATGTTGTCTCACATTTATTTCATAATATCTAACGTCCCTTTTTTGCATATCCTACTTAATATCCTTATTCCTGACCTCGGGAAAAGAAAAAATTCAAAAGGGTGAGCTCAAATTCTCAGTAAGGGTAAACAAAAGAAATAACAATCACATCATATTCATAAGAACATGTCATTTTGGAAATCATAACCTGCAAAAGATATCATGATTTCATAACATGGGATAAATCATAGTAGTGAAATGTAATCCCAATAATCATAACATAAAACATGAAACTTTGTGGAATACACACATAATCATAGAGAATCATTTCTTAGTAGTCAAGAATCATATCCAAGACTATCTTAGTGGAAAAATTTCATTTCTGAACTGAGTTCACTCCTCGTTTCAGTCCCATTTCACTAAACCGGTTTATCCTGCCATTCCAGCCATGTCTATCTCATGAGATATAAATCTTTAACCAATGAGTTGGAGGGAGATATAGGTCTCACCCTTCTCATAATGATTCCATTCTAATGTGTGCCACAAAATCATAAATCATACATCATTGCATAACCCATGTAATAAAAATGGGATTCTTAAACATCGTGACATCATAAAAAAATTCATATAAGATTAAGGAATGAATAAAAAAATTCCATAACAACATAATCAAATCAATGTAATAATAGGGATAGAAATATAACCCTGTATTATCTTAGATGTAAAATAATTTTGATAAAACAGTTGAACTTCATTCTTGAGGAAAATATCCTTTCTACTTCAAAAATATTTTCCTTTCCTAACATGTCATACAATATTAAACTGAAAGAAGTTGATTAATAAAAAACATGAAGACATTTAAAAGAAGATTCTTTGAAATAATTATTTAAAAATCCATTCATGCCGTATAAGTTAAAAAAACATTCTTCTCATACTTTTGTCGGGAGAGTCAAAAAGTGCCTCATACGAAAAACGATAAAAGATTCCTTTCATATCTTTTACTAAAAACTCACCAAAGGGTAAAATTGGATTTAAAAAATTGTAGGTGTATGGAAATAATATTACATATTGAGGAAACATGGATGTGGATGATAAAATACACCCCAATAAATACCAAAGTATAAACAATCTCGAATAAAAATTAGATTGGGATATTTTCCCTTACCGTAGGACTGATTTGCTTCATAAGTGTCCTAACCTCCTTTATAATGGTTTAAATAATGTCATTTAATTATTCCAGAATCATACTTATTTTTATGATATCATATATGGTCATATTCTTATCTTCTTTATTAGTAATATTTCATTGTTACTTGTCATTCGGGTGTTTATTGCTTTTTGTTCTTATACGTGTTTTGTCGAATAAATTCTTATCCTTATTTTTATGTTATAGATACCTTATTTACAAACTTTTATTAGTGTAATACATATCATATTTATTTACTCAATTAATTTATGTAATCATTATGCAATGAAAATCATGTAGAATGAGTCGAATCACATCGTGGAGACGGTATTCCGTACGTACGCACGAGCGATGATATAATTCCCATGATCATTGAATTGAATTGGAGTGTATGTATACTATTTCAAAATCAATATCAATTTAGAATAATCATATATAGTTATTATTTACACCATTATACCCATCCAAGTAAGGTGGTGGTGGAAAATAGATTACACCACGGCGTGGAGACATTATTCCGTACGTACGCACGCGCGGTGATTTCATTTTCCGTAGGATGGATAGATGGTGAAATAAGTTTTTTTCATACTTATAATAACATATTAGTATATTAGTAATACTGATGTTATTAATTCATAATGAAAAAACTAAAGAAGATGAAGTGGAAGAAGAAATAAAGTTGAAAGAATCGGTAACGGACATTACCTCTTCTTTGAAGCGCCTCTTTGATACCTCCTCTTAGGGCACTAAAATTGGCCTTTTAAGAAGACCAGGACCTGTACGATGTTTCTATGGAAGTGGAGAAGTGAATTAGGCAGGTTTTTTCCGAGTATGAAGGCTCAAAGTGGTGTGAGGAAGAGAGGCAGGAGGTGCCCTTTTATAAGGGAGGAGAGGAGAACCTTTGGAAAAACTAAAAATATTATTTTATTATAAAGTCATATTCTGTTTTTAATAGCTCCAAATTGATTTATTTTGAATATAAGGTGGGGATGGGTCGGAAGCCTCTCATCAAATAGAATTTAGACAAGTTTAGGTGTATATTTTAACCTTATCATTTAGATTTAACTTTAAGTTAGATAATTTAACTTTTACCGTGTCCTCTTGTTTTCTTCCACTATAAGGTTAATAAAATTACTATAACAAGCCAAAAGAGCCTCAAGTTGTTTAATATTAATATATATAACCTTATCTAAGTCATTTGGCTGAACCTTGGATGTTTAAGAATAAAATAACAATTAATAATATAATATTTGTTTTAAAAACTATTTTATGTCAATTTTGACACTATTTGGTAATTGATATTTGTGAAAATCATAACAGCATGATTAGTTCCAAAAAGGTTAAATACATCACTTATAACATGTCATATTAACCTTTAAAATTATTTTAATTCATAAAAAGTATCAAATTACTTTTATTTAGGTATTTATAACATCAATTATGTCAATATTTCATTAATAAGATAATTACTGCATCATCATTGTGTCATACATAAATTAAATTATTTAATGTCTAAAAATTACAAATAAAATACCATTATGTAGGAAATCCTTTTATATTTCTAATTAATATTTATAGTCGAATTTATCTTATGTATAACCCTATATTAAAAATTATTTACTTATTAAACCTTGATTTTAACTATTTTAACCCTTCTTTATATAAATTAATATTAAATGTCCTAATTTAATCCATGTAGGCCTAAATGGCCATATTTTATTCCTAAGGTTGTTTTTGGTCAAATTATACTTATCCAATATAATTAGGACATGTGTTAGGGTAATAATAGTATCAATTTTACCCATAATTACCCTATTTACTTTTAACCGTGGTAAAAAAAGTAAAAATTTACTATTCACCAAAAATTATTTTCATCTCATTGAACAACATTTTATTCCTTGATATTAACCGTGTCTCTCGGATTTTTGAAATTCCACTCACAGAAGCGGTAAAATTATGTTTTATATAAATTTGGAAATTCTCCTAGGAGGTGGGTAAAAGACGGTGAAAAGTTCAATAAAATTTTTATATATCTAAAATTATTATAAAATGACTTGAATAAATTGAATTTAACTTATATAGGTATTATGTATCAATTTTGACCTTAAATAAATTTTAATAAAATAAATATTTATTTAAATAAAAAGTCGGTTTTTAAATAGTAACCCAGTGTTTTCACTATTCATCAAAAATTGAATGTTTTCATAAAAATACCAAAATTTCACCCTAGGCTAATTTTGATATTCTGAATCCAAAAATGAAGTCCATTTTGAAATATAAAATTTAAAAATTTTCAAAAAGTGGGTATTACTATTCATAACGGCTAGTTTTAATAATATTTTAATAGCATATCGTTGTTTAGTGAAACTCGGTATTGTGTACGACGCAAGCTATCGAGGAAGGTCACGATTGTGTGTAATGAAATACATGTTAGCGTTGTGTGTAGTGAAATATTCCTTTTATGATTTATATAAAAACAATATTTTTCTCATAAAAGTCTCGGGTGTTAAAATGATGACTAAATGGAAAGTTTTTTTGTGCTAACTAAATAGCACTGTTAAAACATTTATTTATCTACACTTTGATAGTGCTGATAAAGGAATTTTTTATCAGTTCTTTCACATGTAGCACATATAAAACATTATTTTATCATCACTTGTTTGGCACTTCTAATGAATGACCTATATCAATGCTAAAAAAGAACTGATAAAGGCATGTTTTATAAGTGAATTCAACTTTGGCATAGATAAAACACACTTTTATCAGACCATTTTATCAAGAACTAATAAAAGTGTCACTAGGTTTTATAGATTAACCCTATGATTCTCCTCTTTCCTCTCACCCCCATTCTCTCTCAGAATACTATCATTTTTGTCGCCACTATCATTTCTGATGCCTCCAACACTATCATCTCTGCTGCCACTGCCTCCTCTCCTCCC
The DNA here is from genome assembly GCA_963277665.1 of Viscum album. Classification (NCBI taxonomy): domain Eukaryota; kingdom Viridiplantae; phylum Streptophyta; class Magnoliopsida; order Santalales; family Viscaceae; genus Viscum; species Viscum album. Next base: position 1,449,189,478 of record OY728130.1, read on the forward strand.
TCCTCTCCTCCTTCCTATCCCTCCTCCTTCGCCACCGCTATCTCCATTGTTTCCACTGTCTCCACTAAAACAGATGCCACTGTCGCCAAATCCTCTCCTCCCTCCTCCCCTACCTCTTCCTTTTCATTGGCCTCTAACTCCTCCTCCATTACAAACCTAGTTTTTATTGTTGTATTGATTATATTTTTATTTTTACCACATAATTCGTATTTTTTCAATGAGATTTATGAATCTTTATTCTTCATACGATGAATCATTTATTGAAAAAAAACATGTATTCTCAATGATTATTTTATTGTTAGGTGAGTTGGATAATGGTCAATTCACACATAGAGATTTTAGAGTGGATATTTTGCATGGATTTTTTCAAGGGATGAGAAATAATCTATGATGGGGTGTGACTAGGAAGAGTATATTTGAGGGAAAGACCCTCAAGGGTCCTAGATAGCAATGAGGTGAACTACAATGTAATTTCTGGTGATTTTAGGTGTAAACAGATTTAAATATGGATGAATATAGGAATATAGGTGAATAACATGACTCCACAATGTGAAATTCAAAGGAACACATGGTATATACATCCATAGATGTGGTTGTACGGTTTTAGTAAATTATAGTTAGTACATAACAAACGGTATAGATTCAAACACCATGTAGTCTATATTAAATTAAATTCTACTTTCCTGAGATTAATTTGGTATGATGAGTACATAACTAGCCACATGAAATGTAGTTTGAGTAAATTTCATGTAATCCTACTTGACCAAACATAGGTAGTAGTGCACACTTTTTAATCATGTGGGAATAACACACAGTGTGTCACCTCAAAATTTATTATATAGCATAATATAACATGGATATATTTATTTGGGATACATTTCAAGAACCTATTGGTCTCATAATTTCTACATATCATAGTGAAAGATACTTTTATTAACTTCAGATGACATGTGAGAGGCAATAAGTGAGAATACGACTGCTGAGGGGATATACATTGTATACACATACAATACATTCCATGTTCTTTTTCTAACATTTATGGGTTTTTATATCACCAAGTTCATGACCCTTATTTAGGTGCATGAATATATCATGTTCATTTTCTATATAGAATGCAGTGGTGATTTTCCCTTCAAAGTCATAGGTTGTATGTGAGGTTATTCATTCAATTTAATCATATTAGTTTCATAGGAATGGAGATGGGGATTGTGTATGTTGATCAAATAATTCATGGGGTAGGGGTTTCCCATGGTTATGTGATGATGGTAGGGTGTAGGTCTCCCATATTCTTCATGATTTTTTACACTCCCCAACTCACATATAGCTAATGTCTCCCAAATCGATCATGGGGTCGGTACACTCTCAACACTGATGAGGTATTGATCCCCTACATAGAGCTAATAGAGTTCAGTACTCCCCCACATATCAAAAGAGTTTGATACATAATATTTTAAAGAACAATACTTGATGTGCTGACGGTCCTCTATTAGGGATTGAAACTACCTCGAAAAATGTATATACTACACTGAGGTGTTGGTCCATTTCTATATATTTTTAAACGTGAAGTGAGTTTTTTAATAACTCATTAGTTATGATAGTAGGTTTTAATACTCCCTTGATCAATATCATTCATTCATTAAGGAATTGGTTCCCCTATACGTATCTATAAAAGTGATGTAATAATGGTGGGAAACAAGGAATGGTAATCCCCTAATTTATGTTCATTCCCTATTAAATAGTGGGTTCCCCTAAATATATTTTGGGAGTATTTTTGAAAAAAGGTTGATCAAATTAGTTACATTAAATCTTTTAACTTCTCTGGTATCCCTTGGTTTCCTTAGAGATGTGACTTACAACTAGGATATCAACTTCAAACATCATGAATTTTTAAATACATTGATAATATTTTGTTTATTAGGAGATAAAACCTTAATGGATTAGATCCAAGATGACTTAGTCTTATTATCATCAATTTGTATTCTTATAGTAGAAAATATATCAATATTTCCATGTATTTCTCTTGATCATTTACCTACACTATGGGTTAATCTACATCGTTTATTGTCATTAATTTATGGTTTATTGAATCATACTAAGTATGTTAATAATCAACCCTACACAAAATTTATTCCCACATGTGTTCTATCCATGTAGAAAAAAAAGGGTTTGAGGGTGGTATTAGTGGACTTGGAGATGGTATAAATAGTTCAGATCTAAAGGATGATGGTACAAAGTAGATATTTTTGGTCCTTTTTTGTAGTGATTAATATTATAGTTGTAGGATAATCATGTAGGCCTTATTGTATAGAGGATATATCCCCTTTTCCATGTTAATTGGGTTCTATAACCTTGAAAGATAGTTAGTACTTATGGTGTTTTGTATATGTGGTGATGTACTCACTATGTGATGTTTGATGATTGTGTTGTATGAAAAATTGTTTTATTATATTTATATACATAGATTACATTTCTTATTATTAGATGCATTGGATACATGTGTTTGTTATTGGTAGATATTTTCTTTGGTCTCTGATAATGTGTGATATGCCTACTCAGTGAAAGCAACCAGCCCTAGCCTATTATAGGTGGGATTGTGGAGGAACAATCATCTTAATGATATCGTGGATGGGGCTATAGCGTCTTGGGTAATTTTAGAGTAATATTTTAGTTATTTATTACTAGTGGTTGAGTTCATAGTATTTAATCATGTGAATAGTGCTTTGAGAATTTAGGGAAATAATATTTAAGAGGTTTTGAGTTTGGTTATTAGACCAAGGAGACCGACATAGGTGTCTTAGAAAACATATAATTTCGCTAGGACTATGGTAACATTTTAGTTAACTCATATCACTAAAAAGTTTATTACAAGATTAAAAAATGTTGGGAAATGCATCATATAATGATAAGTTACGATGTTCCCTATTCTTCATATTTCTTCTTATTTACAAATAATCTAATCCTCAGGATTTTATCCTATCTAATAAAGTGTGATAGATACTTATAGATAGATTATGCAAAAATATAGATCCTATATGATCCTTCTCTTTTATTTGGAACTCTTTCTATAAATTAAGGAATGATGAGGGGGTTTTGAGAATGGGTTAAGATATCTTTTTAACCCAAAACTGAATTACTTCCTATCCACTCAATTATTTGTATAGACTTTTTTATATATTAGATGGTATATCCATTTGAGTTGGAAAATAATACCAATAAGATATATATATTTTACAACTTCCACCAATAAAGGTATCATGGGTTTTGAAGGAAATCATAATCATTAGGAAAAAGTGGTTTTTTGTTATAATTTATGACTTTTTCAATCATCTATTTTTGACTCTCACTCACCATCTTCCATTTGTTTCATTATAATCCATACATAACACTGTGATCCATTAGTGGATGATTTTTTTATAAAACTCATGATATGACTACATTATTGTGGTTTGATTTTCATCCCTTCGTCATGATGGTGATTTATCTAAGGATTATGGATCCTTTATAAAGAATCTTGATCATGTATGGGTATACATCGGGGCCCATGTACCTAGTAAGGTATTCTCTTGTCATGTTTTCATGTGTAATTTTTGAAGATGACTGGTTTGGGTGGTGTAACGTCCTAGTTCTGGGACATTACAAAGTGGTATCAGAGGAATTATTTTCTTTTTGACTTACTTTTTGGAGCGTATAGCCAAAGATAAGAAGAAAATAGGTACTTGGTAATACGCTATGGCCAGGAGTAGCTAACTCATGTATAGGGAAAATCCAATATACCTCATTATTTCAATTTTCTAATTTGGTTGTTTTACAATTGATTTGTTACCACCGTTTGGTGATTCACATGTTTTGTGCTATTTTCATTGATATTATTAAAGTTCTATTTCTGTTGCAACTCGAGGAGATGAGGGTATTCCATGTCATGCATCATATAGGAACTTGTTAGATATCACATGTCATTGATTATTTCCATGCCATTTAGGTTACATTAGTGATTGCATGTTGTTGTGATAGATGTTGTGCTAGATATAAATGTTGTTTTGATAGATTCCATTATAGAATACCTACTTTTTATAGGGTATTAAATTGTGTAAGGTTTGATTTAATTGAATGCCAATATTTAGTTCTGTAGGTGTTATAGGCCCTCAAGGAACAAAAATTGGTTTAACATTACTCTGTTATGTTTATATATATCATGTATAAGATCCCAATATTTGATTTGCGTGGAGTATGGGACCTCACAGATTGGATTTTGGAACATTAATGTTATTTTCAACATTTATAAGGGTTCCAGAGTATTTGTTGAGGCTCACTGTCTGTAAGAACCCATAATACATGGCATGTAATGATAAATACATGCCATGTGTCCTTCTGTTTGAGAAAGAACTGGTTTTCTTAAGTACACCCAATGTACTATATGTGCACGCTGTGTAGTCTTGAACCATGTGCCTGGCTATGTTGGCAGAGACACAGGGTAGGGAAATCTCTAGGAGAACACGTCGTGTACCAGGTTTACACACCATGTTGTGTAGACCATGTGTCCACCCATGTGACTAATGACATGGATGGATAAAACATAAGTCATATATGTTGTTTCTATAAAAAACACACCGTGTAGATTCAGACATGTAACCGATCATGTAACTAACAACACGGGTTAGAGAAGTCTGTCTAGTACACGCCGCGTCTAGCACTAACATGTTGTGTAGTCTTGTTCTAGGATAAACGTGTGACTTTGACATGTAGAAGAACTCAGGAAGGGGAAGACGATTCAAGTAAATGTTGTGTGTTAGGAGAACACGGTGTGTGTATGGGGTGTTACACGGCCTGGGTTGGCAGAAGTACACGCCCATGTGATGGCTTAATGGAACACACTGTGTAGGCATTATACATGTCATGTATCCATGTTTTGAAAAACTTAAATGCTTTATTTCTCTTGTTCCCTTATTACAATTCAATGTTTTAGTACCTGTTAATCATGATCTAAGGTGTGCGCCTGTCCTTGCAGAGTGATGCCACCGAGACATCCTCTTGTTGTCTTCTAGTTATAGGGTAGTGATCAGAAACTAGACATGGATGATCTGGGAATACTAGCAGATTGTCCTATTATGCCAGTCATGGAACCAGAAATCATTCTGGAAACAGGTTCTGATGCACTATTCCGAGAGGGCTTTATGAGGTTTGCAGACCCTCTGAGGAGTACCACATCCTGCCCCTTCTATGGCAGAATTGACATGGGTTTTCTAGTAGCAGCATCCTTCCACCTTCACAGTGGAATGAGGACCTCATGCTACATTGTCATGGTCAGAAGCCATGATTTCTATCATTGAGCATCTGAAGATACCTCTACAGAGGATGGTAAATCGTTATACATATATTTTTCGGGACTCCACCAAGAGATGGTGGGATGTGATCTCATAGGAGGGATGCATGCAGGTAATGGCTTGGGATGAGTTCCATTGTGACTTTAATGACTTCTTCTACATTGATACTCTGAGGGACGATCAAGCCCGAGAGTTGAGGAGTCTAGAGAAGGGTACAATTTCTATTATGGAGTATTCTTCTATCGTCACAGAGCTTCATTGCATCATGCCTTTTCCAGGTGGTGATGAGTTATTTCTGTCAAGGATGTTTGAGGATGGTCTTAGGCACGACATCTGAGCTCATATGAAAATATTTTGGTTGATTTGCGTAATTTCTGTAGTCCACTAGGTGATAATCATGGAGAGAAATCAGAGGGATTATAGATTAGGGAACCATGGCGGTTTGACATTCAGAGTTGGCATCCCTCCTACTGATAATAGTAAGTGCCATAGGGAGTCTATGTGTGGGGATCTGAAGAGTCGGGACACTTCTTCTAGTAGACAGGTGGTGTGCTACCAGTGCAAGAAGAGTGGGAATACGAGAAGACATTTCCCGAGAGACTCAGTGGAGTGTGAAGTGAGGATTATTTGTCATTAAATCCACAATCAATAATTTTTCCCCAAGAACAATGCAATATAGAAATCCCTAGATTGTATCTGGAGGAGGTTGCAATTTGAGTTGCAAAGCTATCACTTTTTTTGTTTTATTTTCTCATGAAATGGAAAATTGGGGATTTTATTAAAGACTCAAGAACAGAAAATAAATAAAAAATAATGGCAAAGAAATTTTTTTATTGAGCTATAAAATTTATAGGAAATTAAATATGTTTGAATCCAGAATCAAAATAGTGGTTATGGACACGTTTTAACCTCCCGAACACTCCCCTCTTCCATGTTTAAAATTATCCCCCTAATAAATCTCTCAATTCCTACCCAAATACCTATGGAAAAACACCTTATTTTGCAATGATATCATATTAAATCCACAATATTATTTTTCCCCTCCTATTGAAGTGATACAATTATTTGAAGACATTCAAATAATAAAACCTAATTGAAATCACTATGCTCAACGAAAAGACCTCACAACAGAAATTTAAATAGAGAAATAGACTATTTTACTTCATAGATTGGGAAACCATCCAAAATAAACATGTTAAAAATATATTCAAGAAAGAAAAAAACTGATGTCATCCATGAAATATAAGTTCAAGAGAGATTCTATAGAGAATACACATGAAGATCAAAACTCGGAAGGGGGTGTCTGTTAGTTGATGTCATCCTCAACCACATGGTTCCTAGCCTCGTATCACTTGAGCAGCCCACATCATCTCCATTCTAGGAATAGTTTACACCATCTTCATCAAGGTCTACACAAAGACATCCTCCCCTTGAAAAGAAATAGATATAGGGAGATAAGGGGAGGAGGGCTGTAAATTTTTCTGTCTAGATTCTGTCCGCCCAAAGTAGTCTTGTATTAGGAACCCTCCTTGGATGAATCAACCTCTAGTCCATTTTAAATAGTTGTTCCAAATTATATCTTCCATCTCTTCTTCAAATTTCATCCACTTTGGAGAGGTTATGAAAAATTTAGTAATTAAGTACTCAACATATCTTGCTCTGTGCGAGGAGATTCTTCATCTTCAACATATGTTTCTCTCTCACATAGTACCCTAATGAGATAATATGTCCTTAAAACACGTCATTCACACGCATCTTGGAGTCCTCTTTCATGTAAAATTGTAATTAATGACATTGTACCCTTGTATCCGGAGTTATACCTCATTGAATGATGTTGTCTCCACACAACTGACCATAAAAAGTTTCCCAAATAATGATTTATTTGGGCCCTTAGATGGACAATTTAGAACATGGTCCCATTGAAAAATTTGATTACCATATTCTAGGGGTGACTAAAAATGAATTATTCAAATTGGATCAATATTTTAAAAGATATGCCCAACAAATCAAACTAGTGAAAAAATGTTTTAAATCCAGAATTAGTGCATCTTCACAATTTACCTCAAAATACAAAAAATTCATAAAATTATGAAATGTAACATGTAATGACACATTGGTAAGGATTAAATCATTTAAATGAAGACAAAGTATATTGAAAATATCATCTCTATTAGAGTGCCGATCATGCAGAAAGTTTGGCCATCTTTAGCGCTTCTGTCAGTTCTTCTCACCATCCGCTTATGAGAGAGGTTCTTCTATGACTCCTCATTCGGGAGCAGCACCAAATATTTCCCACCATTATAGGAACATGAGTTTTTTTGGTCGTTCAAGCCAAGGTGGAGGTCATGGATTTGGTAGCTAGTCACCAGGATTTCAGCGATAATTGGGTGGATCAGCTCAGGGTGGTCAGGTAGGGTCATAGGGTCACGATGTAGGACAAACTTTTGTAGTGGAGTAGATCCTGGGGGAGAAAGATCCCAAATACTCTACATTTTAAGCTATGATCCTATTTGCGTCAGTTTTAGCATCTTCTATTTTCTATTGAGGTGCTTCCCATAGCTTTATATTTATCACTACTGTGGAGATCATTGGGCTATGTATCATTTATTTTGATGAGATCTTGTCGTTAGACACTCTGTTAGGGACTAAAATGACTAATTTACGTCAATTCAAGAAGTGACCTCTAGAAGTTGGTGGGTTTCACTTATTATGGGACATCTATTTCTTAGAGATTAATTTCTATGATGTCATTCTTGAAATGGACTAGTTAGTTTCCTTCTAGGCAGTTGTTGATTTTTATCGTTGTAGGGTGAGTTTCACATCACAAGAGAGCAGATTGTTTCTTCATAAGGGCCAACGGGATGTCCACGAGAGCAGAGCGGGACCTGAGCATCATCGGTTGGGAGGAGTTATAGCCCATATTTCTAGTCTATTTCTGGATGACTAGGGGACTTCACAGATGGACTTTCATCCAGTGGTGGATCATTTCAGGGATGTCCTCCAGAGGAGTTTTCTGGTTTTCCTCTAGAGCGAGTGGTGGACTATTCTGTTGATCTCATGCTAGGAGAAGCAATGTTATCCATTCCCCATTATAGGATTTCTACACTAGAGTTACAGGAGTTTAAGAAACAGTTGGAGGAGTTGCGGGTAAAAGGGTTCATCTGACCCAGTACCTCTCCTTGTGGTTTGCCTGTCCTATTTATAATGTAGGTGGATGGTACCCTCAAACTTTGTGTGAATTATCAGATGTTGATCCAGTTGACAATCAAGAACATATATCTCTTGCCAAGGATTGATGATCTCTTTTATCAGCTTCAAGGATCCCGGGTGTTATGGAAGAATGACTTGAGAACTGGTTACCATCAATTGCATGTTAGACCATCTGATATAAATTTTACAGCTTTCCAGAGCAGGTATGGTCTATACGAGTATGTGGTTATGTCTCCTGGTCTCACGAACGTGCCCACAGTCTTCACGGAATTGATGAAACAATTGTTCCATTCATACATGTATTCTTTCGTGGTAGTCTTTGTGGATAACATCTTGGAGTACTCTCACACTCGACACGACCATGTCACACATCTTGATATAATTTTGAGTACACTAGAGATCATTAGTTATATGCTAAGTTGTCAAAATGCAACTTTCGAATGGACCAAATTCACTTCTTGGGACATGATATCTCTGAGGCAGGAGTTTCAGTTGACCCAATGAAAGTGATTACAGTAGTTTCCTTCTAGAATCCAAAAAACGTTTTTGAGGTACTGAGTTTTCTAGGGTGATCAGGTTACTGCAGACATTTCATATAGGAATTTTCATGCTTAGCAGCACCACTGACAGAAATGAATAAGAACTGTACGAAGTAATTTTGGTCATATTCTTGCGATTTAGACTTTCAAGAGAGGAAAGGGACATTGACTTCAGCACCGATACAAATCTTCCAAGAGCTATGCAAGAGATATACTATTTACTATGATGCATCAGGTATCGGGAAGGGAGAAGTGATTATGTAGGGAGAAGGGGATGTTGCGTACATGTCTCGGTAGTTGAGGCCACATTAGAAGAACTACCAGACACACAATCTCGATCTGGCTACAATTGTTCTTGATTTATGCTGTTGGAGACACTACCAATTGGGAGAGCATTTTGGGGTTATCACCTACCACAAAAGTCTAAAGTATATCTTCACTCAGCGTGACCATAATTTGATAAATCGAATTTGGGTTGAGTAAAATTAGTCTTTTGAAATCGAGGTAGACTACATGCTTGGGATGGGCCACGTAGTGGCTCATGCATTGAGCAGGGGGACTCAGGTATAAGCAGTTCAGGAGGTGAGCAGTGAGTTGCAGCTTAAGGATCTGTTCTCTGAGATGCAATAGGAGGAGCACGACCTACAAGGTTAAACATTTATATCTTATGTAGCTCTTACCTCTACTCAACTTGATTGGGTGCGAATGAGGCAACTATCAGTTTTTGAAGGCCTAGTCCTTTGGGAGAGTGTTATCGGAGAGGAAATTATTCTTGGATGGAAAGTAGGCTTCGATGATATCTTCCTTTTCCATGGGTGCATATGGGTGCCAATAGACATATGTGAGGATATGTTTTGGGACTTTAATTCCTCAGTTGGGGAAGTTCATCCTTGTGTCACCAAGATGTACTGTGATCTACACTTTCGGTTTTTGTGGTCAGGTATGAGGAGGGATGCAGCTCAATTTTTCATGAGATGTTCCACCTTCTAGCAGGTGAAGGTGGAGCATCAGTGACAAGTATGGATTTTGCAGTAGTTACCTATTCCTGAGTGGAAATAGAACGAAGCCGCGATGGACTTCATGATATGTTTTCCGAGGTTTACTCGAGGGAATGATGTAGTTTGGGTTGTCATTGAATAAATCGCAAAGGTTTCTCACTTCTTGCCGATCACGTAGATCTTTAGTGTCAATGAGATAAGACGGTTGTACATCAGAGATATTTTATATATACATGGGGTTCCACACTCCATTGTTTCATATAGGGAGGTGCATTTTACTTCTTGGGTCTTGTAGGGAAATTAATGGGCTTTGGGTAAACATGTATTTTTATGTACAACTTACCATACCCAGATAGATTTCTAGTACGAGAGTACGATTTAGGTGCCTGATGGAATGCATCGATCATGTATCCATGATTTTTAAGTTTCTTGGAAGAAGAACATACGTCTTGTGGAGTTTTTATACAAAAATTGTTCTCAAGAAACTATTCAGATGGAACCTTATGAGGCTTTGTACGGTAGGCCATGTCGATCTCCCATATGTTGGCTTGAGTCAGGAGAGGCATCTAGGTTGGGACCTCATCTTGTCCAGAATACCACAGAGCACATAGAGTTCATTCAAAAGAGGTTTACTACTACTCATTCGCTCCAGAATTTTTATGTATATCGACAGACACGACCACTGGAGTTCGAGGTTGGAGATCTGGTTTTCTTGTCTGTCACACCAAGTTTGGGACATTGGAGGATTAAGAGGCAGGGTAAGCATTCCCCGAGATATGATGGACCATTTGAGATTTTGGAGAGATTTGGATTGATTTACTTTCATCTATAGTTACCTTAGAGGTATCAGGAAATGCATGATGTCTTCCACATTTCTCATCATTGACGTTACATCTCATAGCCATCTCTTGTTTTTCAACCCAAAGAGGTTGAGTTAGAGGTGGACGCCTCGTTCGATGAGCATCATATCTGGATTATTGATCGAAGTAAAAAAGGTTCTCTATGGCCTTTCTGTTCCCCAGGTACAAGTGCTATAGTAGAACGGACGAGTACAGGACAAGACATCAGACAGGGAGGTCGATGTATGATCATTGTGGACGGAGCTGTTCAAGGATTATTCTTCTACGCCGCCTTGATAGAGAAATTCGGGGATGAGTTTTTTATGGGGGAATTTTTGTATAAAACTAGATCTTCTTTTCCGGTATTAATATTCCTTTCTGGTTTTTTTTTTTGAAAAAGAGGTGTTTCTGGAAATTTTAGGTGTACACGTCGTGTACTTTATGTACACGTCGTGTACCCAGTTGTGGCTGGTGACCATGGGTAGGCTATGTATGGGCCGAGCACATGGTCATGTGGGGGGACCTGGTGTCCGCCTAAAGAGGAGGCCAGAAAAGGCACATACACCTTGTGATCTTTTAAAAGGCACGCTGTGTAATGTCTTTTTTTCATTAAATGGACGGGGGTAACATTAGATGGAAAGAACCATCTTCTTCTTTGCCTCTCTCATCTGAGAGCATCTGTATGGCTGTGGATCTTCTTTGAGCCATTGACACACCATTTCTTCTCCTAATCGACTATCGTCGATTGCGTTGGAATCACATCACAGAGTTCTTCTTTCTTCCAGAACATCATCACCTGATTTCTCCACTTTCACAGGTTATCCTCAGTTGAACGTCTAAAGAGTTTTTTATATCAATGGAAATCTAGTGAAATTATAGGCATGAGGTTCACATATAGTTATCTCACGATGCCGAGGTAGTTTTTTTGTGCCTTTCCTTAGATAATCTTTGAATTTTATGTGCAAAATGGCCCAATACCCTAGAATAGGGTATTGCGTGTTTATGATTTTAGACCTTTTATTACCTTCTATGACTTGTTTGTTTGTATATAAATGAATTTTTGTGAATAAGGTTAACATTGCCATGATATTTATGTTGTTACCATGTTTTATTATTTTGAATGTTGTGTAAAGCATTGCCTATTAGGTGGATTCTTTGCTTTCCCTGCCATGTTTTGTTTGGGTGGTGTAAATTTATTTGACATGCTATGATATGTTGTATATTGTTTAGCCAGGTTGTTATTGAGGTTTAATTTGGCTACCATATATTTTTGTGCATGATTGACTAACACAGGGCCATCAAACCTGGTGTAGTAGACTATACAGAGAATGAACGTTGAGGGATTCTCCAGAGTGTCTGTTTTGCTGTTACGTGTGAGACCATAGGGGGGATGGACGTTGAGTGCTCCTCAGAGTGTATGCAATTCCATGATTTGGGTCACAAGGAGAATTGGATTTTTAGTACTTCCCTATAGTGCCTATTATTTATCGATAGAAGACTATATGGGGAATTGACGGTGAGTTCTTCCTCAGAGAGTATGTTCTAAAAGCTTAACCAGAGGGGTTAGACTATGTGTACGCCCAAGAGGGTTGCTCGTGTTTGTTTTGGTTGAACCAAAGGGGATAGGCTATGGGTACTTCATGAGGGTTACCTAATTTTGAATATATTTTTACTCTATATATGAAAATGAATGAATTTGAAATTATAGGACTGTTACTGTGTGTTCTTCCTTGTTTACTGCTTCATTTAGTTTTTTTCCTGCCATATATATTCATTGATTGTTAGGAACTGATCTTTGGGTGGTTGCCTACAGGGATTAGTCTCACACCATATTTGGGTCAATCTTTTGGGCCCAAAAGATTATATTTTTGTAATAATAGATAAGGGAAACGCCTTTCAACTTCTGGTGCTTGATTGTTGAGGATCTGGGAAGTATGGGGCCAATCTAAGGCTTGCGATGCTGGGGGGAATTTTATCTATTTTCTGTTGTACATTGGATTAGTATTGTATTCCAGAATTTTGATCTGTTTGCATGCTTTCCTAGATATATGTATCTTGAATCATATATATATATATATATATATATTTGTGTGTGCTCAAGTTGTTTATTACTTCCATAGGTTACCTGTTGCATGTTTTACTATTTCCTCTATTTCTATCTATTTTACTTCTGTTGTGTTACTCTGCCAATGAGGGCATTGTTTTCCTACTATCACACAAAAGGCCCTCGCTGCTAGTCAACAGCCTCTGACATTTGTGAAAATGTGATTGAGGCCATGTGACCAACCGTGTACGGGGAACCTCTAGGCAGATCCTGGAACTGGTACGTTATAGGCGGTGAGATCAAAGGAAGTTATTTCAAGTAATGTATATGTTTTAATGAAAAAAATCTTATGATTCCCCCCATGTTTGCATCAATATTTGAGTATTCTTAGTGAAGATGCACCCTTTATATAGGATTTGGTTTTTGTTTCAACTAATAAAACTATATTGGTTCCATTGATGGACCTCCAACTATAAGATAACATCAATATTATATACCTACCTATTGTAGGCCTAATTTCCAACTATGGAGTTGTTTATTAGAAGATTCAATGGTGCGAGAGTTGTTGAAGGGAATTATGAATTGATCCACTCTAATAATCACTACCTTTAGTTAGTTCTTGTCATGTATAATGCATTTTCATTTAAATATAGGGAAATATATGTGGGATGAACAAACATGGTTAGGAATCAATAAGTTTTTTGGAGTGCAATTTATGTACTCTCTTGATAGAACATTATTATAGATGTCCTTGAAATGAGTTATTCTTCCTATACCATATGTTTTGGAGTTGTAGATTCCAATAATGCTCATAGAAACACCCTTATATTCTAGAGAATTTCCAATAATTGAGACTGTCTTCCAGTCTCCCGCAACTGGTAATGTGAGATTATATTTAGAATAAAAATAGTTCTTTAATGATATTACTCTATTGTATATGTGAGATCCAGTGGTACCTACCTGGATATATATATATATATAAGAATAATAGTACTATGTGGTGATACATGATATATTAAGTGAGGTGAGATCCACCCCCATTAGTGAGTTGGATCCCGTTAGGTGTGGTGAGAGGATCCCACCGTCAAGGATTTTTAGTCATATAACAACAAATTGATAAGCATGGATGTATGAACTAAGTGAATAAATGAGAAAATACATCCTACGAATGTAGATGAGTGATTCAAGGATTCCAAAGGGAAACCCACGACCACCCCTCAATAGGAGAGTGATGTATAAATCAACGTTCGTTATAGAGGTGACAATTAAGTGTTACTAGTAGTAATGATGAACATGCTTGTATCCTTTATTGAGAAAATGAACTGAATCTATCCTTGTATCAGTTCATGGTAGAGCCTATTAATTAAGTAAAACACTATTTCAGTGTCCTGACCAAAAATAGAAAAATGATATATATATGATTGTTTGGAAATAAATGATTTTTATTAGTTTTTATGAACATAATTGGTTATATATATAAATTAAATTTTTTGGTTCAATATTAATATAGTGAATTTTTTATATATTTTGAATATATATAATTTATTTTGTAATCCAAACCCATAATTATACTCTAAAATACCATTTAGAAAATATATTTTTTATATTTTTCGTGAGAAAAAAATATTCATATTTCATTTTTATTGAAAACCTAAATGCTTTTACAGATAAACAAAAGAATAAAGTGAATGAGAATAATTATAAAACTTACATATTAATATATATATATAACATGGTAAATATAAACATAAAGTATACCACATAACAAAGAAAAACACAACACGGTAAAACAATATCGAGGATATTGGAAGAACTAAGGACATTACTTTTGAAACAATCCACCGAATTAGAATGTATTCCTGCTAACCTAGATCCCAAATTCCCTCCATTAGCATCAAAAAGAGTCAATCTGGTATCATGTTCTGGAACAAAACCAGGGGACCTCAGCTAATTGGTTTATTTTAATTTTTTTTTCAATTTTAAAGATGACTTCATGTAAATGGTTAGTTATTTAATTGGATTTCTACTATTATATTATAAATTGTTTTCAAATGATATTAAAAGTCTATAACTTTTTTATCCATGGTTACTTTTTATATCAACATTGTGTATATTTTTAAGGACCAGAACCTAGTTTCCCAGAGCTGGTGACTTATTTGATTAAGTTAGCATACATACAAGGAATACGAATCTTGAAGGGCCGAGTAGTTTAGTATTATTGAAACCAAGTTAAATAAATAAGTTGATCATTACAACATGAAGGGAAAAAACACTAATTTATTCCACTAGAAACATCACGTCTCCTAGATTATTCTTGCCAGTCATTTATAAACTATATCTTCATATCCTGAGAAAAATGAAACCAATGAAATGGTGAGATCAAATGCTCAGTAAGAGTAAAAAATATAGCGGAAGATAATATAAACATTAGACATGGTGAATTATTGAAAACACATGCCTTTAATAATAAACTTGAAAACATTATGGAAGGAAAACGAGCTGAGTAAATAATTCCATAATAAAAGATAATCAGGGGTATTCGACTAGTCGAATAACCACATGAACATTCAATTACTAGCTTCATAATTCAGGAAGTGCATATGCTGGAAATTCTAAACATTTTGTCATGGCCTCGGACAAGACATATAGTTATTAAGGCCTCGAACAAAATCTATATCACATTGGGAAAGGCCTCGGCCAATTCCACGTCTAGTTGTCTCATGAGACCTACCGATGCATTGAGGGGCTATAGCAGGCCCCACCCAACACATAATAAGTCGAATTAATTCCTCACATGTGTAGGGAAATCATATAATAGAAATATATTCATATTGAAACTATCATATGAAATATACCTATCTTTCCCCAATCATTAAGCATAAAACACTAACCATTTAGAGTAACATGATGAATGGTTTTAGGATAGATCATCAACAATAGAGTTAGTCATAAAAAAAATTAAACCAAATATGTTAGATGAATTCATAAATGATTAAACCCAATAATACCATGGAATCAACAAGAGTGTTGAATTAGATGAAAACACTCATAAAATCATTATGCAATTCTGGAGAGAAATACTCTTTCATTTTAAAAAGAAGAGTTCTCTTGGAAAAATCTTCTTATAAAACCAGAAGTAAAGTAACATATTATTTTTATATTAAAATGAGTGGTTTTATAAAGATAATGGTTTCCAAAAACATATTACTGAGTGCCCTTGAGAATAGGTAAGAATTTGAGAAATTCCCTTGTACAGGGCACGTATTTTTGAAACAATTTTGAATGTTCCTTTTAAAACGTGTAACTATCAATAAAATAAGGAAGGATTCTGGTTTGTAAAAATATATATGATACTCACATAGAATATATGAGGAGTAAATAACAATACATAATAGTTTCATTGAGGTATTTGGACAATGAAAGTGTCCTAAATAAAAAAGGAATTTCAGGTGGAAAAACCATTACCTTAACTCCAAACGTGTTCTGATCTTGTACATAAGCTCATATAATATGAAATTATACTTGTTAATAACTTATTTCAGAACCTATTATACATGTATTTAGTTACCATAATTCTGGTTAGTTCATTTATGTCTTTATAGATAAGTTATTGTATTGAATTTCGTCGTTCTGGAGTGTCTGTTTCCTTTATTTTCATATTCGGTTCACTTATTTTTAGGTAATGAAGTTCATGTGGAATGGATATAAATCTCCAGGATTGGAATTATATATTATTAATGAATATAAATAATTTATAATGGTCCTTTATATAATTTGGTTACATTGAATGAGGATGAATCGTTAGATGGCCACCACTTCGATTATTCGGCGGTATTTGAAATATTATGAACTAGTTTTGTCATATAACTTAATTATATGCACATATTCTGGTTCCTGAATATTAATTAGGTTATAAAACATATATTATAGTCGGGTTAAACATGAATATGGTTTCATGACTAGTAATGAAGAAGAAATTGATGAAATAAACTTCGTCGTCCATGAAGGTTATAAATCAGAACTTCATCGACGTCGATTTCGGTTATAAAATAAAAGGGAGGGAGTAAGAATATATATTATGGTTCTTCCATTAACATGATATAAATTCATTATAAAGGTGTTAATGGATTTATCATGATTATTTGTATAGAGGAGGATAGGATAGGATAGCAAAAGAAGATAAATTGAAATGAAACCTAATGAAAAAGAATGGTGATTTACCTCTTGAAATAACCGCCTTGAAAAAGTCCTTAAGGGAAGGGGTTTTGGTCTTTTTGGTAGACCAGAAGCTTCTTGGACGTGGGGAGGGACTATAGAAGGTTAATTGGGAAGAACTTTGAGGAGCTTCAAGGCATAGAGGAGTGAAGTGAAGAGGAAGTGGTGGGGGGTTTTATAGTGGAGGAGTGGGGTAAATTTTGAATATTTAATTCATTATTTTATTATTTCCATCAAGAAAACCAATAGTATTGTTGAATGTGACCCCTAATAGTAATAATGGAATGTGAGTTCAAACCAATTGGGCTTACATAATCCTTTCATTTCCTTTGATGCAGTAAATCAAGTATTTAGCATTTATCGTATTTTATCGTATTTTACTATTCATAAACAATTCTTGAATTGCAAACAAATCCCAAAAATTCTCCCCTACCATTTTTAGATGTGTAGAATTAAAAAGTGAAGTCCATTTTTGAAAAATAATTTTCTATATTTTTTTAATTTAACTTTAAAATAAAATCATACTTAATTAAAAAATTAACAGTTCTAATTCTACAACTACTTCTTTATCACAATGAAAAATTAACCAAGATGTTATTATCTTCTAGCCTTAAGAAAATAAAATAATAATAAAATTTACAATTCACGGGGGTCATATTACTATTCATATTACTATTCATAATGGTATGTTACTATTTACTAAAAAATCATGTTTGTTCTATCGGACTCCAAATGACATACTGAACACAACTCTAGATTACCATTTTTTGAAATTCAAAACATAGAAGAGACAAATTTGTGTTTAATGGTTAGATTATAAAATTGCATTCTATATTTATTTTCAAAACCTTGGGGTGTTATATTCTCCCCTCCTTACAAAAATTTCATCCTCAAAATTCACAGAATATTACCTAAAAAGATTCGGGTATGTCTTTTACATAAGCTCCTCAGGCTCCCATGTTACTTCCTCCATCTTACGGTTCCTCCATAGAACCTCCACCAGACGAGTCGTCCGATTTCTCAATACTTGTTCTCTAGTATCCAGAATCTTGATAAGTTCTTCACAGTAAGATAGTTCAGGCTCAAGTTCCACTTCTTCATAAGTGAGTACATGTGTTGGGTCTGTCAAGTACTTTCTTAACATTGACACATGGAACACATTGTGAACCTTTGAGAGACTTGGCGGCATTTCCAAATGGTAAGCTATGGCTCCAATTCGGTCCAAAATTTCAAATGGTTTGATGTACCTAGGACTTAACAATCCCTTCTTACCGAATCATATTATACACTTTCATGGAGATACCTTTTAGAAAACATGATCACCATATTGAAACTCCAAATCCTTCCTTCGGTTATCTGCATATCTCTTTTGCCTACTTTGAGCTATTTTGATATGGTTATAGATAATCTTCACCTTTTACATTGTTTCTTCAACATGTTATGGGCCCACGAGCTTTCTTTCACCAACATCATCCCAGCAAGTTGGTGTACGACATCGCCTCCCATATAATGCTTCATAGGATGCCATCTGTATACTTGAATGAAAGCTATTGTTGTAGGAAAAATTATACGATAGGTAAATATTGGTCCCAGATGCCTTGAAAATCAAGTGAACAAGACCTCAACTTGTCTTCCAATGTTTGAATAGTCCATTCTGATTTTCCATCAGTTTGTGGGTGGTAGGCAGTGCTCAAATGAAGATCAGTATCTAGGTCCTTCTAAAGAATTTTCAAGAATCTTGATGTAAAACGTGGATCACGATCATAAACAATTGATAGGGTTACTCCATGAAGTCTCACAAATTCATTAATGTATAGTATTTCTAGATGTTCAAATGGTAGATCTTCTCTTATAGGCAGAAAATGTGTCGACTTGGTAAGAATATCAATGATGAACCATATTGCATTGTTCCTTGTAGGATTCTTTGGTAGTCCCATGACAAAGTCCACCATGATATTATCCCATTTACACTCAGGTATTGGAAGAGGTTGAAAAACTCTTCCTGGTTGTTGCCTTCAAGATTTCACTTGTTGAAAACCATACATATTGACACAAAATTAACAATCTCCCTCTTCATGTTGTCCCACCAAAAATTTTCCTTCAAATCTATATACATCTTAGTGCTACTTGGCTATATAGAGAAATTGGAACTATTAGCATCATCCAAGAATTCCATTTTAGATCAAGTATATCGTGAACAAAATGTCTCTTCCCAAATTTCAAAATTCCATCTTCATATAGGATGTCACTCAATATCCATCATTCATAGCTTTAATCTTCTTTTGAAACTCCACATCATCATCTTGAGAACTTTTTGTCATTTCTAATAAAGAAGGTTTGGAAACCATTTGTAAAAGCAATGATTTTCACCTTCTATGGTTACTCCCATTTCCATCTTAACTAGATCCATGAAAATATTATCCCTTTCAACTATCATCTTGTTCAAAACTCCGTGATATTTTCTGCTCAAAGCATCTACCACCTTATTTGCCTTCCCTGGGTGGTATTGTATCATGAAATCATTATCCTTGAGTAGATCAAGCCATATATTTTGCCTCATGTAGAGTTCTTTCTGTGAGAAAATATACTTCAAACTCTTGTGGTTAGTATAAATCTCACATTTTTCACCGTAGAGATAATGTCTCCATGTCTTCAAAGCAGAGATTACAGTAGCTAATTCAAGATCATGAGTAGGATAGTTTTTCTCATGAATTTTTAGCTGTCGTGATGCATAAGCAATAACCCTATCATTTTTCATAAGGACACAACCAATTCCTTTCTTTGAAGCATCACTATAAATAAAAAACCCGTCATTCCCCGATGGTAGAGTCAATATAGGAACATTGACTAATCTTCTCTTCAGTTCATCGAAAAATTATTCACAATCTTTTGTCCAAACTAATTTAACCCCTTTATGTGTGAGCTTCGTGAGCGGGTTAGCCAGTCGGGAAAAATTCTATACCAAACGCCAATAATAACCTGCTAATCCAATAAAACTGTGTACCTCAGTTATGTTTTTCGGTGTGGGACAATCATGGATTACATTTGTCTTTGCAAGGTCAACTAGGATTCTATCCTTAGAGACAATATGGCCAAGAAAATAAATCTCCTGAATCCAAAATTCACACTTTCTAATCTTCCCATATAATTCATGTCTTCTAAGAGTCTTCAGGTTAATGCGCAAGTGATTTTCATGATATTCTCAGCTTTTGGAGTATACCAAGATATCATCAATAAATACCACTATAAAATAATCGAGATATTCCTTCAATGCTTTTTTCATTATATCCATGAAGACAGAGGGTGCATTAGTCAATACAAAAGGCATTACTGTAAAATCGTAATGCTCGTACCTGGTTCGAAAAGCTGTTTTCAGAATGTCTTACTTCTTCACACTCAACTGATGATATCCAGATCGGAGGTCAATCTTTGAAATGTATTGAGCTCCATGCAGTTTGTCAAATAAATCATCAATGCGAGTAAGGGGATACTTGTTTTTTATTGTTATATCATTGATCTCCCTGTAGTTGATACATAACCTCATAGATCCATCTTTCTTCTTAACAAAAAGGGCAAGGGCTCCCAATGGAGAAACACTAGGGCGGATAAATCCTATATTACTCAATTCCTCCAGTTGTTTCTTTTGTTCCACTAATTCCATAGTGTTCATTCTATATGGGTTCTTCGATATCCAGATAAATCTAATGGAAACACATCAACATATTCTCTCACAATAGGTACATCCTATATTTGACCATTCATTTCCTTACCCACAGTCATTTAATTCCATTCCTCCCCAATAATTGAATTTAGTTGAGATATTGGGGGTGGATCTAGATAAGATTTAGGTGGTGAGAATTCTGCTCTAAAGATAAGGTGTTCTTTATCATCGTCATCAAAAAAAGTAACCTCCTTCTTCTTATAATAAATTTTTGCACCATGGTCCTAATGCCAATCCATACCGATGATTACATGGGTATGATGATGAGATCTACAGATATAGAGAATTTATATTCCCTAATGGGAACTGATTGATAAAACTTTGTATAAATGATACTTTCCATAGGATTTTTGACTGACAACTCCCTTGTTAAATCAAATTGGAAATATCTAATTTTCTTAGAAAACTAGGAAGATATGAAACAATGCAATGATCCAGAATCAAATAAAGCATTGGCTAAACTTGAGGAAACAATTAAAGTACCTTCCACCACATCATTAGGAACTTCAACATCTATAGTTCCGATTTCCTAAACTTGTCCCTGATCCCTTTCCCTTTTCTATTGCATATTTCCTTGACGTTTTAGACAATCATTTGCATAGTGTCCCATCTCCAGAAAACTATAGAGTTGAACATCATTGGATTCCTTCTTCCCATTTCAATCACCTGCAATATGCCATTTCTGACCACATTTGTTGCATACTGCTTTTCCTTTTAATCATGCACCAGGGTGTTTCCTTCCAAAATTGTCACATGGTGGAAATTAGACTCTTCCCTTCTTCCCCGTATCCTTATTTCCTTTCCCAGGGTTTTTAGCAGCCCTCTTCTTTTCTTACTTTCCATTAAAGTCATAAGACATTGAGAATTATTTTTCTATCTTGATGGAAGATGAAACTATATCCTTATATTATTAAAAACATTGGGAGACCAGTTCCCGCTGGAGGAATGGCTTTAGGCCGTCAAAGAATCGATCAATTCTTCTCCTTGTATTTCGTATGTAGTCTATAATATGTCTTTCTAATCTTGTGAAATTATCTTTGTACCTTGCAACATTCTCATATTCTGTCTTCCTCAGAGTCAAGAATTGTCTCTCCATATCTGTTCACTGCTCATGAGGGAAATATTTTTCTAAGAATATTTCCTTAAAATCCCTCCATTATATCTCTTCTATCTCTTCCTACTCTTTTTTGTTTTGGATTAATGACCAACACTTATCCGTATCTCCTGATATATGACATAATTCCATTACATCCTTCTCTCTTTCATTACATCCCAAAATGATAAATATCTTCTGAAGAGAACATACCAATTACTCTTCTACAAATGGGTTTGTAGTCCCGTTGAATGATGGAGGTTGTTTTCGCATAAAGAGATCAAGAATGAATCCTCCACGTGGAGGATCCGGATGCTCCATACGGGTAAGGTAATTATTCATAACAAGAGTAATTTGTCCCAGTATACTTATGAGTTTCTCAACACTAGTCACAGCACCAGAGCCAACATCATTGTCTTGCATTAGAGGAAAATCCCTACAAGGGACACGTGCATTCATGCGATTTCCATTCCGTCCACTATGTGCCATATCTAGATAATGGCATACATTATATTAGGTTATGAATCATAATGTATAATCTTAACTTAAAAATACTTAGAAAAATTGAGATCCTACTTACGGATAATCCCATATTCAAATAAATGACTTCATTGAGGAATATTTAAATTTAAACTCCTTCATAATAGCTTGTAAAGAAAATGTTAATTATCCTAAGCATCTCCCTCGGGAGTGTCATCATCAAGAGTTTAGTAAGGCCTATTGTTGTGCACCCATTCCCGTTCAATTCTAGCTCAAAGCAGTGTTTTGGGTTTTATAACTAGATGCTTATGTGCCAGAGCCGCCTCTACCTGGTCGTATCCAGACATGGATGCATTGCATGAAATATCCACATAATCTATTCTTTACCAAAATACCAGGATTTTATTGTTTTTATATCCTAAAATACTAACTTAGGGACTCTTCCCTAATTCTACGTTTTCTAAATCTAGTTTCCAAGTATTCTACTAAACTTCCTATGATACCAACTGTAAGGACCCGACCCCAGTTGCCAAGAGCTGGTGCCTTATTTGATTAAGTTGGAAGACATACAAGGAATACGAATCCCAAAGGATTGAGTAGTTTAGTATTATTGGAAATAAGTTACATACATAAGTTTATCATTACAACATGAAGCGAAAAAACACTAATTGATTCCACTAGCAACATCATGTATCCTAGATTATGCTGGCAAGTCATTCATAAACTATTTCATCATATCCTAAGAAAAATGAAACATTAGAAAGGGTGATCTCAAATTCTTAGTAAGAGTAAGCAATACAGCGAATGATAATATAAAAATTAGACATGGTGAATTATTGAAAACACATTCCTTTAATAATAAAATTGAACAAATTATGGAAAGGAAACGAGCTGAGTAAATAATGCCATAATAAAACATAATCATGGGTATTCTCTTAGTCAAATAACCACATAAACATTCAATTACTAGCTTCACAATGAGGGAAGTGCATATTCCGGACATTCTGAACATTTTTTCATGGTCTCATCCAAGACATCTAATGATTAAGGCCTAGATCAAAATCCATATCACATTGGGAAAGGCCTCGACCAATTCCACGTCTAGTTGTCTCATGAGACCTACTGATGCATCGGGGGGATATAGTGGGCCCCACCCATCACATGATAAGTCCAATGAATTCCTCATATGAGCGGGGATAATCATACACACCATTTACTTTCATCTTGAAACTATCATATGAAATGTAACTATCTTTCCCCAATCATTAAACATAAAACACTAACCATTCCAAGTAATATGGTGAATGGTTTTAGGATAGATCATTAACAATAGAGTTAGTCATAAACCATTAAATCAAATATGGTAGATGACTTAATAAATGATAAAACCCAATAATACCAAGAAATCAAGATGAGTGTTGAATTAAATGAAAACACTCTTATAAAATCATTAGGCAATTCTGGAGATAAATACTCTTTCATTTTGAAAAGAAGAGTTCTTTTGGAAAAATCTTTGTATAAAACCAGCAGTAAAGTAAGATAGTATTTTAATAATACAATTAGTTTTTTTTTAAAGATAATGGTTTCCAAAAACAGATTATAGAGTGCCTTTGAGAATAGGTAAGAATTTGAGAAATTCCCTTGTACCAGGCACATATTTTTGTAACAATTTTCAATGTTCCTTTTAAAATGTGTCACTATCCATAAAATAAGGAAGGATTATGGTTAGTAAAAATATATATGATACTCACACATAATATATGAGGATTACATAAAAATACCTAAGAGTTTCATTGATGTATTTTGACAATGAAAGTATCCCGAACGAAAATAGAAGTTCGGGTGGAAAAACCCATACCTTAACTCCAAACGTGTTATGCTCTTGTACTTAAGCTCTTGGAATATAAAAGAATACTTGTTAATAAATTATTTCATAACCTATTAGACATGTATTTATTTTCCATAATTCTTTTTTGTTCATTTATGTATTTATTGATAAGTTATTGTATGAATTTCTTCGTTCTGGAATGTTCATTTCCTTTATTTTCATATTTGGTTCACTTGTTTTTATGTAACGAAGTTCGTGTGGAATGGTTATAAATATCCAGGATTGGAATTATATATTATTTATTAATATAAAGAATTGATAATGGTCATTTATATAATTTGGTTACATTGAATGAGGATGAATAATTAGATGACCACCACTTCGATTATTCTACGGTATTTGGAATATTATGAACTAGTTTTGTAATATAACTTTATTATATGTACATATTCTGGTTCCTGAATATTATTTAGGATATAAAATATATATTTTAGTCTGGTTCAACAATGAATATGGTTTCATGACCCGTAATGAAGAATAAATTGAATAACGAAACTTCGTCGTCCACGAAGGTTATAAATCAGAACTTCATGGACGTCGATTTCATTTATAAAATAAAAGGGAGGGAGTAAGAATATTTATGATGATTCTTCCATTAACATGATATAAATCCAGTATATAGATGTTACTGGAGTTTTCATTATCATTAGGAGAGAGGAGGAGAGGATAGGATAGCAAAAGAATGTAAATTGAAACAAAACCAAATGAAAAAGAAAGGTGCTTTACCTTTTTAAATAACCTCCTTGAGAAACTCCTTATGGGAAGGGTTTTTTTCTTTTGGGAAGACCAGAAGATTCTTGTATGTGTGGAGAGACTAGGGAAGGGAAATTGGGCAGAACTTTTAGGAGCATAAAGTCTTGGAGTAGTGAAGTGAAGAGGTAGTGGTGGGGGGTTTTATAGTGGAGGAAATGGGTAAATTTTGAATATTTAATTCATTATTTTATTATTTCCCTCAAGAAAACCAATAATATTGTTTCATGTGACCCATAATAGTAATAATGGCTTGTGATTTCGAACCATGTGGTCTTACATCATCCTTGAATCTCCTATGATGCAGTAAACCAAGTATTTAGCATTTATCGTATTTTATCGTATCTTACTATTCATAAAGAATTCTTGAATTTTAGAAAAATCCCAAAAAATCACCCCTACCATTTTTCAACATGTAGAATTCAAAAGTAAAGTTCATTTTTGAAAAATATTTTTCTAATTATTATTATTTTAACATTTAAAAAAATCATAATTAATTCAAAAATTAACATTTCTAATTCTACAACTACTTCTTTATCACAATGAAAAATTAACAAAGATGTTATTATAATCTAGCCTTAAGAAAATAAAATAATAATAAAATTTACTATTCATTAGGGTCATATTACTATTCATATTACTATTCATAAGGGTATGTTACTATTCACTAAACAAATCATGTTTGTATTATCGGACTTCAAATGAAAAGCTGAACACAACTCTAGATGGACATTTTTCGAAATTAAAAACATAGAAGAGACAAACTTATGTTTAATGGTTAGATTATAAAATTGAATTCTATATTTATTTTCAAAACCTTGAGGTGTTACAATTTATATTTTGTAAAATATTAATACCAATGAATCAAATTGGATGGATATAAATAAAGAATGGATGGATTCCAATCGTCTAATCAAAGAGATTGAAGATATAGTGAAAGAGTTCATTATGTCCTCAAAAGATCATGCATATGATCCTTCCCAAAACCATTTTCCATCTTTAAACTGTTTTTATTCAAGACAAGTTAGTATAGAAGAGTTGCATAAACACTTGATCTATCATGGAATAGATTGAAGTTATAAGTGTTGGAATGAAAATTGGGAACAAGATAATGTAGGTAGTGACTGGGATAACCCTGAGTTTAATGGATATTTTGATGTGATTAAAAGTTTGGAATATGAAGAAGATCGTATTCAGGGAATGATTACTGATGTTCTTGATGATAAAGATTGTATTAAATAAAATGACATGGATAGTTAAAGATGAACTTTTTGATTGATCAAAATTGTTTGAGATGTTAAAGAGTTTTGAAAAGATGCCATTGTATGATGGTTGCACTAAATATGCATCATTGTTAGCTGTACTAAAGTATTATATTTTAAAATTTGAAAATGGATGGAGTGACGCCATTTTTATGGAATTACATGATCTCTTGAAGGAAATGATCCCAAAAGATAATGAGCTCCCATGTCAAACATACGACGCCAAACGAATGCTATGCTCGATGGGTATGATCTCTGAAAGAATCCAAGCATGCCTGAATGATTGTATACTATTTTGAAAAGACCAAAAATCCTTCAGAGAATACCCTAAGTGTGGTGTTACTCAATACAATAAATATGAATATGGTCTTATTAAATCTGCACAGTACATTCCAATCATTCCATTGTTTAGGAGCCTATATAGAAGTGAGGACACTGGAGAGAAATTAACATGGAACAAAAATAGAAGAAATAAATATGAAAAACTTCGACATCTAGAAGACTCTACACAGTGGAAGAGAATTGATCATGAGTATCTAGACATTGGAAATGAGCCAAGAAACCTTCTTATTGCGTTATCTTGAGATGGAGTGAATCATTTTACTTTTCAAAGCAGCACTCAAAATTCATGTTTGGCTATGTTTGTAAATTATGACTTCCCATTGTGGTTATGCATCAAAATGAAAACACATCATGTTATCTAATCTTCAATCAAGACCAAAATAACTCAGTAATTATTTTTATGATTATTTGGATCCATTGATTGGGGATTTTAAATTATTATGGGATTCAGGTGTCATAATGTATGAGGCTTATAGAAATGATAATATGACATTGAAATCCATGTTTTAGAGGATGATAAATGACTTTTCTATTTATGGAAATTTGTAACCATTTATAATTAAAGGAACTCTTAGGTTCCCCATCTCCGAACAAGGTACACAATCAATTAGGAATAAACATTCAAAAAAAATAGTATTTCTATGTCATCATAGATTTCTTACCTAATAAAATATGTATCAATCTTGGATGACATCATTCAATGGAATTTTAGAAGAACATACACCAATAACTCCACTAATAGTTCATCAACTATTTGGGAAAATTTAATATGTGGACACTGCTTTTTGAATACCATTTTCTAAAAACCATACAAAAACTGGTTTAAAAAATAAATAAGTTATTTTTTAATTACCATATTGTAATTTTCTATACATTAGAAAATTTATTAATGTCATGGATGTTGAAAAAAAAGCATGTGATATTTTCATCATCATGTTTCTAAATGTACCCGGTAAAATAAATGTTGTAATTAAAGATATGTTGGACATTTTTGACATTGGAATATGAGAATATTTGGCAGCAGTGAAGGGTGAAAACCGAACATTTCTTCCTCCTACATCTTACAATATTTATAGTTATGAGAGATATTGGTTTTGCAACTTCATGAATGACGTAATGGTTCTAGATAGATATTCATTGAATATCAAGAACATTGTTTCAATGCACGATTTAATGTTAAAAGTTCTGAAATCACATAACTACCAGGTTTTGATTCATGATCTAATTAATTTATGTTTTCATTTCATTTTTCCCAAGAATTTCTGTTATTCATTAACGAAGATTTGTTTCTTTATCAAATCTATATGTAGAAATATTATGGACCTGTAAAAATTCCTGACTATGAAAAAATAAAACTTCAGCATATTATTTGAATTGGAAATGTTTTTTCCCGCTGAAATTATTTGATATGATGGTTCGTTTGATGGTTCACTTAGTGATGGAGATTTGGATATGTGGTCCTATTCACTATAGATTGATGTACCCCATTGAACACTATGTGAATATTTTGAAAGGGTGTGTCAAAAATTGATGTTGGCCTGAGGGTTGTATTGTAGGGTGATATATTTTAGAGGAATTCATCGAATTCTATATTGAATACATGTCTAGTGTACAATTTATTGGTCTGACAAAATCTCATCACATTGGTAGACTAGCGGGTGAAAGAATTTCTGGAAAGGAGGTCATCGCAGTCAATATTTTAGATCGGGATCAGGACCACCATTAGATTTTTCATTAATGTTTGGACATTGAACCATATTTTGAAACCCAGAATGAATTTTTTTACATTAAAATCCATCATGGGTTGAATAATGGATATCAAATAAACATAATAAACAGTTATAAGATCGTTTTAGGACCATATTTTTAAAGAGTCAAATGAAAATCTAGACTCAATTTTAGAACGACTTTGATGGCTAGCTATAGGAACAAGTGTGTATGTATTATCTTTTAATGGTTATGTAATTAATGTTTATACATTCTATACTAATGAACAAGATGAAGATAGTACCATGCATAATAGTTGAGTTACACTTGCGGCTGAAAGAATGCATGTTTTTGGTGCAAATGATAGAAATCCAATCTTTGTGAATATGTTATATTTTGTCATCACCAATAAAATATGGGTGTTAGATTATACGACATTTGGAGTGCTGATTTTTCATTGAAAGTGGTTTGATAGTCGAAGTTATGTCAGAAAAGATAATTTGGGATTTGTAAATGTTGATTTCAGTAAGGAAATGTATGAAGAAGAACCATTTATAATGGAATCACAGGCAGTACAAGTATTTTATGTTCTAGATCCCACAAACCAAAAATATTCAATAATTCTATAATCGACCAATCCTACTGAATAGTCAGATGAAAATTCCAGAGATGATGGCCCTTTCATTGGGAAAACGCATTCATTTTATAGTGGTCCTAGTGTAGATTGCATTTTTTATTTCAGTGGAGATCACAATGAAGTGATTTTGATATGAAATAGAGGGGTAAAATCCCTTAAACCATTAAAAAAAGAGAGTTGAATAAACATGTTATATTTTTTTCTAATATACATCGTTGTTTCCTTTGTAAATGGGGATGAACTTGTTTGTTTATGTTTCAAAAATTCCAATCGGTTTCTAACGGGTTTACTCGTAGAACCAGAAACATCCAATGATTCTATATCCATTTGGACCTACATTCCAATGGTAGGTGCTCATTAGTTGTTGACCGATGAGGCTTAAGAATTTTCATTGGTCAAGGGGATGGGAGGTCGGACTCATCACAACTTTTTGGGGGGAATTATTGTCTATTCTGGGACTCTCTTTATAGATTTGAGTTATGTCCGTGGATCCTTATTAAATTACCAAGTATGAAAATGAGATTTTCATTAGATCTGACAATCAGTGATTAATATGTAATATATTTAGAGAATATTTTATATGTATTTGAGGTTCTTCATCAATAGATAATCATACATATAATGAATTAATTATTCTTAGTAAATGGTATCCTTCCAAACATTATATTGAAATCTCTTGGTCATTATGATGGCCATACTAGTTTTAAAGCCACTCTGTAGGGCACATGAAGTTTATTATCATTCTAAAGGAAATGGATTATTTTAGAGTTGGGATTGTTCCCCTATATGGGTTACCTACGTGTCCATGTTTAGAAAAGGAATCATAACCCATGTAGTTCGAGTAAAAGAAGTATGAGGTTTATGAATTATTAATGGCCCAAAGAAATATTTCATAATTACTTTTATGCTCTAAGCTCATGTGAGTCATGCTCGGTTTGAGAAACAAGAGGTATCAGTAAAACCTGATGAATGTGCCACAAATTATGAAATCATAAGAAATAATGTGGGGATTATGTATGTATGATTTCCAAGATAGATGAGTATTCGGATTTACATTAGGGAAGAAACTCAGTAACAGGGTCCATGAAGGTATATGTTCTTTATGGAGATTTGGATACTTAACTTAGGACATAATACTAAGAAGGTTTCCCAAATTATAGGGGATTTATGATTGGGTTTTATTCCTTAAGAGGAATCACATATCAAAAGAAATTAAGACCGGGGCTTACTCCTGAGAAGGAGGCCCATGTTAAAAAGAATTTAGAATTTGGAGACATGTGACTGGGGCTCACTCTTAAGAAGGAGGCCCAGGTTAAGGAGACTTGAGATTTCTGGCTTATTCTTAAGAAGGAGGCCCATGAATAGGGAACATGGGGAATACTTTTAAGGAGGATTCCCATATTAAAAATCTTTTGACTGGGCTTACTCCTAACGAGGATGCCTGAATTAATGATCTTCTCATCTTAAAGGATGAGGTTGAATGAATTCAATCTAAAACATTAGTGACATATGAAGATATGTAAATCTATATGTTTTAAGAGATATTCCACATAATTTCTTTCAGATAAGAAATCAAACAAAGGAACCATTCCATAAATGCTTTTGAAGAGGGTTCTAAAGGCAAAATCATGAAGAGGAGAGGTGGATTTGAGGAAAAGAAGCGACCAGGTAGGAGGGGCACCCAAAAGTGTTAGGCGTGCTATTCCTTTTCGAGTGTGCAGGTTTTGGTCATGCAAGTATACTTGCGTGACACTTGGGTACTTGCGCACTGGTCAACCCATAGGGTAAAACTTGGGTGAGGCTTGGCTCATGCCCTTAATATTGTCCCTAAAGACTTCCAAATGAGTGGCGTGCTGGTTCTGTTGAATGGATAAGGTGGCGCACAAGTGTCTTCATTACCCTTAAGGGTTATACATTTAGGCGTGCAAGTTTTTATTAAATTCAACATGTAATCATTGTTCTCCCTCTTTAGATCTTTCATTCTAGGTAAGAAATTACCTTAAAAGTGTTCGGAAGACTTCAAGAAGAGACTAGGGCACCAAGAGTTGAAATATGAGTTTTTGGATTTTTCATCCACGAAATGGGGGGCCCACAAGGGGTATCTATAGGCACTGAAGACCATGTGAAAAAATCAAATAGGGTTTTCAAGTCACCTGTGAGCCCAATATGTGGTGCGCAGGTATACCTGTGCGACCATCATGAAGCTTGCACGACCCATTCATAAATAAATCATTGTTCAAGCCTTTGTCAATTTTTTATGTTTCTTCAAAGGATGAATCTCCTTGTGCTAAGGTATTTCCCTTTTCATTCTTTAGACTCTGTGAAAGAATGGAGCTTCAAAAAAAGTCCCCCCTCAGTGTTGGATTTGAAAGGAATGAGGATTTGACTCTGAGGTAAAGAAGAAATCCAAGGAGTTTTGGCACACAAGTATATTGATTTTCCGCGGTTTCATTGCTTCTGTTCGTGTCACGCTTCTGCAGATGTATTGCGACTTGCGTGGTGATACATAGGTGCCAAAACTTTCACGACACATTTAAACTTGCGCACCAACATTGGACTTGTGCACCTTAATTCCTTATCTATTTTTTTTACTTCTATTCACAAATTTTATGAAAAATCCACTTAATGTTTAATTATTCATCCTTTGTGCAGATTCAATGTTTCCTAGAAGAATTGGAACGGCTGATGAACTGGCTAGCAAGCAAATTGATGACATGATGAACATTTTTGGCCATGATTACTATGATATCTATGACATCACTCTTCCATATTTGTCCAAGTACCTGAATAAGTATCATCTTAATTTCCCACAGAGCATCTACCTGCCTTTGTATGGCCATGGTCATCTACAAGGACTCAATGTTCCAGATGAAAAGAACTTTATGCTGGAGATGCCACCGCACTGCTACTCCATTTCGGTTATGTTGTGCATTAAGAGTAGAAAAAATGGTGTGAACTTTCAAATTTTTCCTCCAGGCCATTTCCTTGTAGATATGAAAATGGAAAACCCATGGGCTGAAATTTTTTCTGATGCTGGTTGGTGGAGAGAAGATTATAATGGCATTAAAACCATATCTGAAAAGAGTACTCTCTCCAAATTGCTCCTTACTTCCAATTCTCCATTCTCAAATCCATGTATCCATTTTCCAAGTTTCTTGGATTTAAACAGAGTCACTGTTTGATCAGAAGATAATTTTCTCAAACTGCATTCAAGAACATTCTTTTATAATTGTTCCAAGAAGAGCTGGAATCACTACATCACTAATTGTATCCAGTTAAATTAATGAACTCTAGGTGGTCGCTGAGGAAGCGTGGTATTCCGTAAATCAAATGAAGAGTAATGTTAACAGCCATTTGTAATTCTTGAAAAAGAGAAGAGAATCCATTCTATATATGTCTTTCAAACTATTGTGCATCAATGAAGAATACTTTAATCTTCAATCATTTGTGCCTACATTCTTTTGCTACCTGCTTTAAATTTTTAACTATGACAATATTCCTAGTAAGCATAGTTTGATATTTTCTAGGATTATAAAAAATAACCTTACAAACATTACATCTTTTAATTGCTCAATATTACCTAAATCATACAAAATGTATGTTTAGTGAGATGGGACATGACTTTTGTTCAGAGTTCCATTGACTTTTATGGGCAGTTTAAAGTCATGTTCATCGAACATAAAAAATAAAGGCTAATTTTTAAGGTCGAATAGCTTTGACTGAATGGATTAAAATTGACTCAATTCCTTGATAATTTATCTAAAAACATATTACCACACTCATGTATGGGGGAAAACATGTAAACTATGACTTAAGAAATTTTTAATCTGAGGAATGATACGAAAAAATGGCTAAAAGGCATTAGAAAAATTATTTCCCAATAATGAAGTTACCAAAATTTAACAAACCCATTATGCGGTTGATTTATGTAGGGCCACTTAAGGTCATTGGATACATAGTCAAATAATAACATCTTTTGGCTGACAGGTCGATTATGTAGACTACTTATATAAGCCCGCCTAAGGGAACATGCTGCATAGTCAGGAAAAAGAACCCTCAGAAATTTTACTTTTCTATTGCTAAAAAGCCAGTGAATGTTTATGGAGATTCCAATTTTCCAAAGCATAGAGTCTGTTGTATGGAGAGAGGTACTTGAATATGGAGAAGATATTTCAAATCAAGATTGTCAAAGAATTGGATGAATTTCACTCCTGCGAAGGTCTGACCCAAGCGTAGGGAAGGGAAATACAAACCATAGACTTGAATACTTTCAGATCATGAAAAAGAGTATGGGACAAATATGTTAAGGATGGATATTTCTTGTGGATCCTTATATATTATTGATAAGGCCAATAAGGACAAAAATATTTTTTTCTCCCAATAATGAAGTTACTATTATTTGACAAACCCTTTAGGGGGTTGAGTTATGCAGGTCCACCTAAGGGCATTGGCTGCATAGTCAAAAAATAGCATCTTTTGGCTGGCAGGTCTATTATATAGACTGTTTATACAAGGTCACCTAAGGGAACGTGCTGCATAGTCAGAAAAAGAACTCTTAGGTATCGAACACTTTGTGACCATGAGTCAAGAAAAGTGTTATGAAGATCTGAAAGTATTTAAGGTTAGGAGTATGACACATCAAAATGGGGATTGTCCAATGTATGTAAAGATACACAGACCAATGCTAACCTTAATCATGTTATGGTTGGGTCCTGAATTGAGGTGTTGGACTTCACTACGTATCGCATAAGGATGGTAATCAAGTCATACATAGTTCTTGAAATACAGTTTAACGTCATGTGAGATGAGAGTGTAGGATATCTTAGTTTATGGTCATAGAACTCGGACCATTATAAGGAATACACAATGTGTGTTTTTTATAAACCTGATGTGAATGAAGACTAGGGTTTTCATACCACATTAATGTTTTCACAAGGGGACTTTTCAGCCACGGTACTGAAAGTGGAATTTTGGGGTTATGCCCAAATACTTGGGGGTGGATTCGAGGGACACTCAAACGTTCCTACATGTCCCATAAGGATAGGAATCAAGCCACACATAGTTCTTGAAATACCCTATGTACATATTTGGTTCATACAAGTGAAGGGTGAAAGGGGACTTTCCTGTAATGATGGTTTGACCCATGATAAAAGGTTCGGGCATTTCCATGTATACATGTAGTATTTATAATATAACATGATTGGAGATCAATGTAAATAATTATTCCCTCTCAGGTGAGGGTGTCTAAGAATGATGTAGTTTATTATCGTACAGGAAAAAAGTGCAGTATAGTTTTACATCATATAGCAAAGACAATGGTGAACCAATGTGAAGATATTGGTTTTGGGATTGAACCTCGGGAGGTTTCCTACGTACCCGGCCTAGAAGGAGAGGATCAAAGTTTGCATAGTTCAATTGAAGAATGAATTGGAGATCAAGTTGATTTTGAGGACAAGGACCTAAAAATTGTGTTGGGAATTATGCATGGTTAGCGGCCTAGAGAGGGTGTTATGGTTGAATTTTACTCTAATATCACATGAGTCATACTCAGTGTGTGAAACAAGAGGTAGAAACAACCCTAATGATGCACAGTTTAATGTCATTTTGGATGTATGAGGTAATGTGCAGTTTAATTTCATGCAGTAAGGACTTGGGGGGGGGACTATGCAGTTTAATGTCATGCAGTAATGACAAAAGAGGGGATTATGATGTTTAATGTCTTGTAATAAGGGCATTGGGGACTGTGCAGTTTAATGTCATGCAGTAAAGACAACACAGTTTAATGTCATGCTTGACAAAAGGGGAACAATATAGTTTATTGTCATGTTGGATGATGGAGAGTTGTACAGTTTAGAGTCATGTAGCTAGGACGTATTAGGGACTTTTCCATAATTTAATGTCATGTGGGATTATGCGGTTCAATATTTAACGTCGTATAGCTAGAACGATGGTTATGCATTTTAATGTCTTGTTGGACATTAGGGAATTCTGTTTAGTTTAGCATCATGTAGCTAGGACGTCACAGTTTAACGTCATGTTGGACTTATTAGTTTTGTGTTACAAAAAATACTTCTTCAAAATCTTGCATTGGTTGGAGTAGTGATGAGTTCTCTATCCATTGAAATTAAAGAATAAGCTCTATTGGAGTAGACCTTATGTATTGAGTAAGGTCCTTCCCACATTGGCTAAAGCATGGGAGGTTTCTTTCTTGGTATCATCGGAGTTATGAGAACCAATACCAATTCTCCATGCATGGATGAACGAAGAATAATTTTTTTGTTGAAATCTCATGCTATTCGATTCTGATAGACTTCCACGTGGTGCAGTGTGCAGAATCGTTTCTCATATAATCGTTCCAATTCATTCAATTGCTTTTGAGATTGTTCATCTGTAGATGACTGGTCACAAATGGATACTCTGATAGAAGGTAATTGAACCTCAATGGGCAAGACTTCTTCCATTCCCTATACCAATGAATATGGAGTTGACTGAATTGTAGTGCGGGTGGTGGTTTGATAAGCCCATAAAGCATGAAAGAGTATATCAGTCCATGATTTCTTATCCATATCCACCATATTTTGCAGTATTTTTGAAAGAGTCTTATTAAAGGATTCTATTTGGCCATTGTCTGCTGCATGATACCAAGATGAATGGTTGGATTTGACATTGTATTCTTGATAAAACTACTTTACCTCAGATAAACAGTAGTTGTTTCCATTTTCCATCAATATGGTATGAGAGAAACCAAATATGGTAATGATGTTAGACTTGATGAAGCTAACAATTATTTTAGAACTAACTTCATTGAGAGGTATTGCCTATTCCCATTTGGAAAAGAAGTTAGTAGTAGTAAGAATATACTTACACTATTTGGATGTAGCTGAAGTGTAAGGTCCTAGTACATCCATTCCCCATGTGGAAAATGGCCATGTGTATTTAGCTATATGAAGAAACTCTGGGGGATGATGAATGAAATTGGAATATAAATGGAAAGAATGACACTTCATACTGAAATCAACACAATCATGTATCATTGAAGGCCAAAAGTATCCAAGCCTTCGAATTTTATCAGACAGTCTATGTCCAGACTGGTGGGCACCACAGACTCCTACATGGACTTCTTTCATGACAACCATTGTCTCTTCTCCATCAATGCATCTGAAGAGAATTCCGTATAAACCACTTCTGTAGTGAATTTTCTCTAGGTGATCTGGTCTATCATAAAGAGTAAAATTGACCACATGTCTCCGGACTTGTTCTTTCCTGGGTCTATCAGTTGGGAGAGTTCCATTTTAAAGGTATTCCCTGATATGTGTCATCCATCCTATATTATGACCATATGGTTCAGAAATGGGACTAATTTCATTGACTTCCTCTGTTCTAGTTTGAACATGAGGTGAAATTGTATGACGGTGGGAAATACTGATGATTTCCTCATCCCGATTTGGATCTTCCAGAGCTATGGCTATATTATCCAGTGCATGAGCTTCAACATTTTTTGATCATGAGACGTAAGAAAATGTCAGTTCCAAAATAAAATTATGCCATTAACTATCTGACATAACCATACAAAGGGATTAACTATTCTTTTCTGATGGCATAATCCCCATTGACTTGTTTGATTACCAGGTATGAATCACCTTTCACCTTTAAGTGATCAATTGTGCCTAAAGCGCCAACTCCAAGCCTGCGATGAGAGCTTGTTATTCTACATCATTGTTGGTACTGCATTCCCACATTAAGAAGGAATAGGGTTGCACTGCCTATTCTGGGGAAATAAACACAATTCCTAACCCAACATTGGGGAATTTAGGAACTTCCATTTTATTCCCTGTTGGACTTCTGGAAGCACCATTAAAGTACATTTCTCATGTTTGAAGATAATCTTGAATATAAACGACTTATTCATCAAGAAGTTTAATATCTACAGATGTATCTTCTACTGAAGGATGTTTAGAAAGGAAATCAGCCAGATCTTGGCCCTTTATTGCCTTTGGAGACACATACTGGATATCAAATTGCTGCGAAATAACTACCCACCTTTCAATACATACTTTATGCATTGGATGACTAAGGATGAATTTGAGCGGGTTATTGCGAGATACCAATTGGACCTCATGATGTTGCAGGTAGTGTCTCAATTTCTGAACTGTAATGATTAATGCTAGGCAGGACTTTTTAATACTTGAATATTGGTTTTCTGCTTCAATCATAGTCTGACTGAGATAGTAAAGGTTTTTTTCCTTCCCAGCATCATTCTTTTGGGCAAGGAAGGCAACCAATGATCGCAGTAAAGTTGTCACATAAAGCATAAGTGGTCTTCCTTCAACAGGTGGCATTAATACCGGTGGACTCAAGAGATATTTATTGAAGATATTAAATGACTCTTGACATTATTTAGTCCATTGGTAAGTGACTCCCTTCTTCATCAATTTGGTGAAGGGTGATCTTTTTCCTGCCAAATTGGCGATGAAACACTGAATATAGGCCAAGTTTCATTGATGTCCTCTCAATTATATCAAATTTTGAGAAGGTGACATACCAAGGATTGACATTGCCTTCTCAGGATCGACTTCGATACCACGATGGCGTACAACAATGCCGAGAAATTTTCCTGTGGTTACCCCAAAATCACTTTTTAATGGGTTCATCTTCAAATTGTGTTGTCGGAGTTTGTGGGTTACGATTTCCATATCAGACAACTGATTATAACTTTTTATGGATATAACCACCAAATCATCCACATAATATTCAACAAATTTCCCTAAAAAGGGTCTGAAGATACGGTGCATGGCACACTGATATGTTGCTCCTGCATTCTTTAGTCCAAAGCGCATTACCCTATAGAAAAACACACCCTAACGGGATCTGAAGGCTGTAGATTCTTCATCTTCTTGAGCCATTCAAATTTTATTGTACCCATAATATCCATCCATGAAGGAAAGTGCTTTATAGCAGGCCGTTGCATCAATTAAGAGTTCTGTATTCGGAATGGGAAAAATCATCCTTGGGACAATGTGGATTATGATCTCTGAAATCAATGCAAACTCTAATTTTTACATTTTTCTTTTTCACAGGGACAATATTATCCAGCCATTTGGGATATTTAACTTCTCTGATGAAGTTATATTTGATAAGCTTATCCACTTCAACTTTAATTTGGGAAGCGTAAGTTGGGTTTGTTCTTCTTGCGGCATTCATGAATCCTCGATGTTCTTTTGGCATACCCAAGCAATGAGTAGCAACATAGGGATCAAGCCCTGGAATTTTTGTATAGTTCCAAGCAAATATATCTTGATTTTTCTTTAAAAATGAAATGTACATCTCTTTCTCTTCAAGAGTCATGACTGCACTAATTAAAGTGGGACGTGGATCTTCTTTTGTACCCAGATTTGTTTCTTTGAGTTCATCCACAGTGGTAGAGATACCCTCTTCAAAAGCTGGAGGAGAATATTTGAGATCTTCCTCTTCTACTACAACATGTGTTATTTCTTCTGTTTCTACTTTCATAGTAGATGATGAAGCAAAATTTCCATGATCAGAAGAGATGTTAAAATTTGATAATTTTTAAGAACAGGCTCCCATTTCTGATCCTATTGATGATTAAAGGTCTTCATTGGGTAATAAATAGGAAATGATGGATTGAGAATCGACATCATCGTTCACCTATAACATTGCTATAACTTCTTCTGGCCTGGTTGGCGAATTATAGACTTGCTGGATTTTCGCAGATGAAATGAAGACATCTCCATTTGAGATTTCATCATTGCTTGGTGAATCACCAATTTCTCTCATGCTGTCTGGCTTGGTTTCCGTAATTGACATTATGGAAGTTTCCATAAGAGTATTTGGATTTGGGACTATCCTATCAATTTGACTGATAGGCAACACATATTCTGTACTCACATGTATGATTGGGTTTATTGGAATCTTTTCCAAACTATATGAATCATTAATTTTGGTAACTCCCCTTATTGCGGATTTCTCCTTTCCCTCCATGTGATAGAATTCCTCCTCAATGTATTAAGATTCACATGATTTTAATGGGGCTTTATCACCATACAATGTTCCAATTTTACCATTGAAACAATATTTGAGACATTGATAGTATGATGAAGGGATAGTCGCATGTTGATGTAGCCAAGGTATTCCAAGA
Organism: Viscum album; assembly: GCA_963277665.1. NCBI lineage: Eukaryota > Viridiplantae > Streptophyta > Magnoliopsida > Santalales > Viscaceae > Viscum > Viscum album. The sequence continues at coordinate 1,449,228,680 of OY728130.1, forward strand.
AAAATGTTGAAAGTTGTGTCATGACAACAACCATGAAATATGAATTGGATACAAGATATCCAAACTGAGTTCTGAGTGTGATCTCACCATGAGGTTCTTGTTCATTTTTATCATATCCTTGAAATATCAAGGTAGAAAAAGGTAAATCAGATTTAGTGAGGCCCAATCGATGAAGTGTACGAATGGGGATGAGGTTGACTCCTGAACCATTATCAATGAAGGCTCTTCGGATGTCTACATCATTGACCTTGTCAGATAAATACAAAGGTCTTATATGTCCATGCACAACATCATATTCATCTTTATCAGTAAAACATATCACTGCATGGAATTCTGCAGGGTAATTCTCAACATGGTAGACTTTAGCAGCAGAAATTTTAGTTTCAAATTCTTGAGAACTTGACAAAGACTCAATGAGTGCCTCCCGATGATCCTTTGATAAATTTAAGGCATCCAGAATTGATAATTTGGCAGGTACATGGGCTAAATGTTTCAACATATCATATTTTTTTATCCAAAGTTCTGTTCTTCCCAAAAGGAACATGTGGGTTTTCAGGTGCCTTGGAAGTTGATGTTTTGGATGTAGATGCATCTTGTATCTGGGTAGGAGTTGGAAATACTCTTCGATTTGGAAGACTAAACCGAATAGGTCTATTTATTTTCTTAGAGGAAGAAGGTGTAACCTCCAACTGATCCTCCAGAATAATTGTGCCAAGACTGAATTTTCCGTGCATGGAAGAACTTTCTTGTTCTTGTTGAGCCCACTGATGGGATCTGCCACGACTTTCTGCTGCATACACAGTTCTGTCAGGGGTAGAATTGGAATAGTAGCTTCTAGTATATGCACATCTTCTTCTGTATCCCAGACCTCTAGAACTCCCTCTAATTCCTCTATTTGATACAAGGAACTCAGGATCATTGAGCTTGAAACTGTGACTGGAATAAGGATCTACTAAGTGAATCATATTAACAGAACCAAAGATCAACTTTTAATCTGATGAAGACTCTGGCTGATTATCCAATTTAGGCTGTGCCTTTTCGTGGGGCAGTGCCCGTGACTTTGAAGTAGATGCCATAAAATCTGCCAGAGTCAAAGACCAATTGGGATTTGACATGATTTCATCTTCTTCTGATTGTTCCTATTTCGTTGAATTACGTCGCCCCTTTGAAGATTTTTCTTTTGATGAAGGAGGTTTTGTTGTGGCTTTCCTAGTAGAAAAAACAATTGGATTCTTCAATTGTTTTCACAAAATGGAATGTGTTCGGTTGATCATTTTCCGTACCATCCAATCATCATATTTTTTCGTATTTTTGTTTTTGACTTCTTTGTACTCGCCTTCTTCCTCTGGATTTGTAGCAGCAACACATGCTACCTGAGCTGATGAACCTTTCAATTTGACTTGTCCCGAATCAACCATTTTTTTCATCAGGTCTTTGAAGACATAACCCTCCTGAATGGGATTCCCCAATATCTTATGAAATGGGAAATAGTTGGGATGGTCTTCATCTCCTTCCGTGTTCGGACTTTTGGCCCATGGAAACTAAACCAAATTATTTTCCAAAGACAAAATGATGTGACCAGGAACTTGTTCATTTCGAAAAGAATATTATTTGTTCTTCATCCCATCAAATTTTTTATGTCTTTGATCTCTTTGATCGTCTTGACGAAATGGTTTCTGTTTGTTGAAGCTCAGGAGGTGGATCCCTTCGATAAGATGAATGTTTTGAAGTAGATGCATGTACATGTGCTTGTTTAAACGTATCTGTAGCAGTCTCTGCTCTACCCATTCTCCTTCCTGGAGCTAAGGGAATTACATGAGTTTTATCCTTAGTATTTTTAATAGAATCTTCAATCTGTTGAGTGATTTAAGTATGGTCTTGAAACCCTCCTATGTATTTCACAGGGATCAATGGTGTACGTAACTCATCACGCAGATTTTCCACACAGATTGGGAAAAATTCCTTTTGAGGGAGTCCTAATCTTAGGAAATATGCTAATCCCTTCCACTGAGAAATGAAATCTGAAACCCTTTCATTCTCCCTATGCATACAATTTTTAAGATAAAAAACATTTGTCTTTCGAAATGTTGAGCTGAATTGAAGAGGAAATCGTTGACGAAGATCTTTCCATCCGGTAATTGACCCGGATTGCAAGCTTGTGCACCAAACAAAAGAAGGACCCTGTAATGACTGTACAAAACACATGATCTTAACTACCTCTTGTTGCTGAGGGGTTCCCATTATAAGATCACAACGAGAAACAAAATGTGTTAATTGTTTATCTGGGTCTCCTGATCCATTAAATATTGGGAATGTGGTACTTGAAAAAATTGATGGGGGAGGAATTGCAACAACCCATTCAGGGTAAGCGCTCTTTTCTGGTTGAATTTGTGTACTATTTCCTTCCATAGCATCCAACCGAGATGTTAATGACTCAATGGTAGTTATTAACATTTGAGAAACATCCTTTTGATCTTGGACCTGAGCAGGTGGAATAACTGGAACTTGAACAGGTGTGGTGACTGGTACTGCAACTAATATTAACACCACTGGTGGTTGTTGCTCCTAACCCACAGGATTAGACCTGTGAGGGTGTACTGATAAAGGAGGATATTCTTGATCCATCTCAGTAGTTGCAACAAAATCCCTTGGCTGACTGACTCCAACACGCTTAGGAGGAAGACTACCTTGAAGTAGTTTTGTATTCAACCTCCTTAATTCCTTCATTTCTTCCTCTGGTTGTGAGAATCTTTAATCTAGTGAGAGTGATTGGCATTCTCCATAGGAAGGGTGAAATTTAACCTGATTCTTTCCATTCCCTTTGATGGACACCTTTCGGAGAGGGGGAAGTTGGTTATTTGAAAGAATACCCAGATTCTAGGTAAGCCTTTGATTTTGTGTACGCATACCATCTTCATTTACCTTTGTATGCACAACATCTTGAGCATGAACTTCTTCATCTGATCCCTCTGAGTGAACATAATCTGGGGAATCAGTGACAACGTCTTTGATGACATTAATTGATGCATAACGCTTTTCATCCCTTCTATCGGCATTTCTATGATATTATATTCTTTCATGTCCTTGATGAGACATTGACTTTTTTTTATATGATCCCTCAGGAAATTCTTGACGAGACATAATTTGGAGGGAATATCTAGATAATTTGACTCTTCGGTCCTCTTTTGGATTCTTTCCTAATTGATAGAAGACTGAATTTCTCTGAGGAAGAGATTGAGGAATTGAAAATGTCCCCAGTCTGATGGACTGGGGCTATTCCTGTTGTTCCTGCTCAACTCTTAGAATCATATTTTTTGATTCCAATGGTTTGGTTAAAAGAGTATCCATTATGGAAAGCTATGGTGGTTCTTGAGATTCTACATCTAAGACTTTCTTAAAATCTCTCCTGATCTTGCAGAATTTAGTCCGGAAATTGGCTGGACGCAGCAACCGACACCCACTCAAATCACTCGGCTCAAATGACTGCTTGATGATTTCTGACACTTCTTTCACCCGATGATGTGATCGCTCTAAATGAGAAGCCTGTTCTATATTCTCATTTGACTGATGCAAGAGTAATTCAAAAACTTGTTCTTTGTTTGCCTGACATTGGGCAGAACTAGTTGAGGCATGTTCCTGATCAAGCCTTTTATTACAAACAGAGTCATTTGGCTATGGGTGGCCATGAGCAATAACATTACATGAGACCATTTTGACGGGATTTGTTGATTGAAGAGTACAATGAAATGTAGTGCTCCAGGAGCACCCCATCCCTTGATATGAATACCAGATGGGGTAGTGGCAATTAACTGGTGAACATTTTTAGTTTTCTATGGCATGAACGCTGAAGGGCTCTCAGCTACTTTTAAGCCTTCAGATATTGAAAAACTAAGAGAGATGCCAAATCAATTTGGAATTATAACCCTTATATTATCTTGACATGATTTTCATATTCACCATAAGATAATATTTTCTCTTTCATGTGAAAAATAGTTTTCCATATGTTGATATGAATATCGTGAATACAATTTTCCGTCAACATTTCTGGAATATCATACTGAGAGTCAGTCAGAGGCCAAAACATGACTTGAACTTCACCTTTCTCTAGTTGTTTTCTCATATTCATCATTTCCTCTTTATCATTCGATGAAGATTCTTCTTCCTGATTAGACTAGAGGTGGTGATTCCTTGTTGCTTCATTAGATTCAACAAGATTGGTAGAGAATTCATTGATCAAACTAGAAGATGAATGACCGAAGGGTGGTTCGGAGAATGACCTACACCCCAAGATATCTTATGATTGAGAAAGTATTTCACTTACTAGAGATAAAGTAATAGACATGACTGGCTTCACATTTTCAAGTTACTCAAGATAAGAGGTATTTCTCATTACTTCATTGTCCTTTGAATAATTTTCCAGGAAATGCGCATTACTACTACGGAGAGGAATTTCACAGCTAAATTCATCATCATGGGGAGGACCACCAAGGTGGGTTACTACCAAAGATGAAACATTTTTCTCCTTGGTCTTCTGGACACACAGAGGGTTATTGTGGCTCTAATATAAAGATAAAACTTCAAGATCGACCGAAATTTCGTGAATAAAGCCTTCATGAAAAAGTTTCTGATGAAGACCATTGGAATTAATGTTCCCACTATTGGGAAATGAGAGAGTATATTCTTTAGTTTCAACAGATAATTGTTTGAGTGCATCAAGAACTCCAGCATCGAGCATGGAATTATTAGAAATCAACTCTTGATTTCTTGACTGTGATGGATGATTCTTCTTCTTAGACGCCTTCTTACCCTCTCTAGGAACCAATTTTTGACAAAAGTGGTTTGTATAGGTTGGTGTATGTTCCTGTTCAGGAGAAATGGTCAGGTTAGGCTGATTATCTCCACTCAAATCAGGTGTATGTGCCTGATTTGGTTGTCCTTATGACGTGGGGAGTATGGCCCACAACCCTATAGAACTAGAATAGAGGTATGTATCTATTCCGAAGTGATATGTTTATGTGTCAATCCACTGGTAGGGATATATTTTCATTTCTTTCCCTATGATGCTGTTGAAGTTGTTATAATATTCTAATAAGCATTCAGAATATGGGCAGGGATTTGCTTCTCCTCATTCACCATTGTCAGAATATACCTGGTGACTTCAGCTGCTGGAATGGGAATATACGTTCATTACATGCTTTGAGTAGGTGTGTATTCCTTCTCCTGTCCTTCTTTTCTAATCAGTGAATTCTGATAGTACTCAAGTGTGGGGGCAGAGAGTTGAGTCTGCTCCAAATTTTTCATCGGAGATTTCTGACTGACTTCTATGAGCGCTACCAAATCAGACTGTTGGCATGGTTGATGGAAATTGGCAGGTTTATGGGATTTTTATGTATCCTTCATCAAGTATGGTTGAAGAATCTACTTCAATACTGTCAGACAAGACTGCTGACATAATTTTTTATTATAATCAGGTGTATGATCCTACTTATCAGTTGCCACCATATTAAATTGGCGAGCTTGTTTGGTTGTAATCAGAGGAGCCTGCTGACTAGCTGATGAGTCATAAATAGGTGTATATGCCTGTCTATAATACTCTGCTGGAATTTCCTAGTAGTATTGGTGTGTTGCTACCAGATGAGTCTGCTGGGCAGTAACATTATGAAGGACGGGTGTGTATGCCCACTTGATATTTTCCATCAAGTTGGTTTGATGGACTTCTCCGGAAGGGGTAGAAATAAGAACTTGCTCCTTGTTGACCGGATATCTCCTCTGGTAGTTCATCTTCCATGCTCGGGTTTGAGGAACCTAAGCCGAACCCCTGAAGGCAATACCTTCATCATGTTGATGGCGCACTACCGCACGAGTCTTGCGGCGATTGTTGATGGAAACCCTTGGGAAAGACTCTTCTCTCTTGAATTAAGGACTTGAGTGGCCTTCTTACTCACCTCCCCAGAATATACGAGGGACTGGTGATTGCATTCTGGGGATAACGACCTAAAACGGTTGGAAACAGTAGTTGGTAGAACCTACTTCTTAATCGCTGGTCATCGCTGTCCGGACAACCAGGGTGAATTATTGACTCGGAGGTCTTGTCGAGCGGCCTCCAGAGTTGGAATGGTATCGTGCTGATAGTATTCCATAACCAGTGCATTTGAAACCCAGTATTGATGATGCTGAGTAGGTGATGTCATCTTCAGAGCAGATTAGGATCCAGCAGGAGTAGAAGCAGAGGTATTCACAGGTGTGAACTTTAGAGAATCCATTTCTGTAACGCAGAAGATCATGGAAAAGAGTTCCTATTTGATATAACAGACGTAATCAAGATAAGTTCAGACACTTCATCTTTTTTTATAAGCATATATGTTATTGATTGATTTGTTGGACCTCTAATTGTGTTTAAATAGGGGCCTAAAAAATAAGTAAAACATCATTTTAAATTGGTTAAGGATTCACATTAGGTTCAGTATTTTTTTGTTTCCTCTATAAATGGGGATGACCTTGTTTGTTTAAGGTTCAAACATTCCAATCAGTTTCTAATGGGTTTATTCATAGAACTGAGAACATCCAATGATTAGATATCCATTTGGAACTGCATTCTAAAGATAGGTTCTCATTCGTTGTAGACCGATGAAGCTTATGAATTTGCATTGGTCGAGAGGATGGGAGTTCGGACTCATCACACCTTTTGGGGGGAGAATTATTGTCTATTTTGGGACTCTCTTTATAGATTTGAGTTATGATCGTGAATCCTTATTAAATTACCACGTATGAAAATGAGAGTTTCTTTAGATATGACAATCAATGATTAATATATAAGAGATTTAGAGAATATTTTATATGTATTTGAGTCTCTTCATCGATATAGAATCATCTATATGATGAATTAATGATTCTTAGTCAATGGTATCCTTCCATACATTATATAAAGATCTCTTGGTCATTGTGATGACCATACTAGTTTTAAAGCCACTCAGTGGGGCACTTGATGTTTATTGTCATTAAGAAGGACATGGATTATTTTAGATTTGGGATCGTACCCGCAGATGGGCTACCAACGTATCCTTGTTTAGAAGACGATTCAGAACCCATGTAGTTCAATTAAAAGAATTATGAGGTTTATGCATGATTAATGACCTAATTAAAGATGTCATAATTACTTTTACACTCTAATCTCACGCGAGTCATGCTCAGTGTGAGAAACAAGAGGTATTAGTAAAACCTGATGATTGTGCCATGAAAGATGCAGTCAAAAGAAATAATGTGGGGATTATGTATGTATGATTGCCTAGATAGATGATGATTGAAATTTACTTCAGGGAAGAAACCTGGTAACTGGGTCCATGAAGATATATGTGCTTTATGGAGATTAGGATAATTAACTTCAGACTTAATCCTAAGAAGGATTCCCAAATTAGAGGGGACTTATGATTGGGTTTTATTCCATAGGAGGAAGCCCAGATCAAAAGAAATTAAGACTGTGACTTACTCCTGAGAAGGAGTCCCAGGTTAAAAGGAATTTAGAATTTGGGGACTTATGATAGGGGATTACTCCTATGAAGGAGGCCCAGGTTAAGGAGACTTGAGATTTGGGGCTTATTCTTAAAAAGGACGCCCATGAATTGGGAACATGGGGCTTACTCCTAAAGAGGATACCCATATTAAAAATCTTGTGACTGGGGCTTACTCCTAAGGAGGATGCACAAATTAAAGATCTTCTAATCATAAAGGATGTGGTTTAATGAATGAAATCTATAACCTTAGTGACATATGATGATTTGTAAATCAGTATGTTTTGAGAGATGTTCCACACAATTCCTTTCAAATAAGGAATCCAACAAAGGAACCATGCCATAAATGGTTTTGAGGTGGGTTTTGAAGGCTAAATCTTGAAGAGGAGAGGTGGATTTGAGGAAAAGAAGTTACCAGGCTAGAGGGGCACCCAAAAAGAGGTATGTACACATGTCATGTTCGAGTGCACCGGTTTTGGTCGCGCAAGTATATTTGCACGACACTTGGGTACTTGCCCGCCGGTCAACCCATAGGGTAATACTTGGGCGAGTCTTGGCTCAAGCCCGTAGTATTATCTCTAAAGACTTTCAAATGAGTGTCTTGCAAGTTCTATTGAAGGGATAAGGCGGCACGCAAGTGTATTTATTCCCCTTAATGGTTATACACTTATGCATGAATGTGTTGATGAATTTCAAAACATATGCATTTTTCCCCCTCATTAGACTTTCCATTCTAGGTAAGAAATTAACTTAGAAGTGTTCGGAATACTTCAAGAAGAGACTAGGGCACTGAGAGTTGAAATATGAGTTTCTGGATTTTTTGTCATCGAAATGGGGGGCCCAAAAGAGGTATTAATAGGCTACTGAAGACCATAGGTGAAAATCAAATAGGGCGAGCAAGTCACCTATGCACCCAATATGTGGCACGCAGGTATACCTGTGAGACCATCATGAAACTTGTGCGGCCCATTCTTAATGAAATCCATGTGCCTTTGTGTATTTTTGATGTTTCTTCAAAGGATGAATCTCTTTGTGCTAAGGTATTTCCCTTTTCATTCATTAGACTCAGTGATGGAAACGAGCATCAAAAATCGCATTGCCTTATGTTACTGTATGTACGTAGCTATTTTTTTGTAATCTATATTAAATGATAAACCATTCTTTCTAGATAATGACTTCATCAAATGATGCTTCTCCCAATCCCCAGGCACATTAGGTTTTTGACCTGCTACTACTCGTAGTGCAGATGAACAATAGGTTTATCAACTTTTTTCCTTATGTTAATGTCTATTCGTTGATTCTTTTATGTTATATAAATTTAGTCTGAATCCACTTTTAATGATAATGACTTATGAATGTGATGAAGCTCTTAATCCCTAGAAACAACATGTTTTCAACTTACTAATTCCCACAACACAGAAGAACAACATGTTTCTAGTCATATTGCATTATGTTAATATATGTTTGTTTTTTATTTTATATAATCCAAATTAAATGACAAACAACTTTTGAATATAATGAATTATACCTTTGATGATGCTCCTAATCCCCATGCCCAAATGTTTTCTCATCCTGTTGCTACTTGCAGTGTAGATGAACAAGATATTTCTCAACCAGTTGCTACTCCCAGTGTAGAGGTACAACCACCATCTGTACATGTTGATGATAGCCCTCCAGATCGGGAGTAATATAATGATCATGGTGGATCCGATGAAATGAATAGTGATGAAACAATGATGACACAAAAAAATAGTACTGTCGTAGTTTTACGGTATTAGAAAAAATCATTAAGGATAATTTGAAAGGCAAAAAATACAATATTGGATGGAATAATCAGGTCTAAGATCTTAACACCATCAAGGCCATGTTTAGTTGTTACATTGGAATTGTCACTTGGAAACTTGGGTAGATTGTTGTAACTTCATGGAGCCATGTTTTGGCTGAGATTAATATACTGATTTGGAGAGGTATTATGGTAAAATTATGATATAATTTTGTTAATTTACTAAAAATTAAATAAGAAAACATTTACTTACACTTCATCATCTCTTGCAGAGTGAATATATAGTAGATGACTCAAATAAATACTATGTCTTAAGGGGAGATGGAATGATTTAATGGGTTTTCAAACACATTTAATGAAATATCATCGTAAAAATGAAAAAGGTAAAATGAAACCGCACCCACCTCTTATATATTCATACATTATATCCCAAGCATCGTGGGATGCATTTACTGGCTGTCGTGCGAAGCTGTATTTTCAGGTACATTGTGTCTGTTAAAAAATTGTTTCACAGTAAATATATTCATCACATTGATTGATAGTATTTTATTTGTGAAATAGAAAATGTGTGCTGAAAATAAATAGTGGTAATCAAAACCATCTTACCCCTACCTTAAATCATCCATTATACTTTTATGTTATATAAAATAATACCACAATTATGTTATGTTATTGTTATTAATGTTGAAGTGTTCATATCCACAACCAAATCCATCTCACGTGATGTGCTATGGAAGGAGTCACGTGTAACTAAAGATGATAAACTAGTAGATGAAAACACACACAAAAAATGTAGGAAACATGTGTAAGTTTGACATAAAAAACATTTTTTTTGATTTATATCCATATTACACAAAAATGATTATTTATTATCCTATTTGTTTCTATCTACCAAAGTCATAAAATTCAACAACCCCCAAAATGGATGCAGCATACTTTCAATGGCCTTGAAGAAGCTAGAAAAGTATGGCAGCGTTAGAGGTGTGGGTTTTGGTGTGACACCACAAACATATTTTGAGAAAAAAACCACCGGAGGATCAAATTTTGAAAATGAAAAAGATTATAGAAACATTATATATGTTTCAAGGATAATTACAATACTAGAGAGAGTTGATACCATGTTTGATGGGGGGAAAGATAATAAACAACTCAAGAATAACCACCATGTTATGATCCCACACCACCCCCGCCTGTTTTGAGGTGATCTATTCCCATAAAAAACCATTCTTAACTAAAGTAGAAAATTTTCTAATAATTGTTTTTATTAAATATGAATTAGTTAGAAAATAGACAGTAATACCTTTCATGTAGAGACCCGTATCTTGACGTACATTGACATTACATTACTTTTGCGGAATACTTAGTACATAACAAAAACACACACACAAGGATCGTAATAGTTTAGTGTCTTTGGAAACTCGGAACGTAATCTTCTAAACGTGGTGAAAGATCTTCAATATCTCCCATAAAGATCTTCCCTTTTTTTTTTACCTAAAACCTTTCTTTATATCCTGGGGAAAGAAAAACAAAAAAGGGTGAGCTCAAATGCTCAGTAAGGGTAAACAAAAGAAATATCAATCACATCATATACATAAGAACGTACCTTTTGGAAATCTTAACCTGCAAAAGAGCTCATAATATCATAACATGGGATAAATCATAGAAGTGAAAATGAGATCCCCATAATCATAACATAAAACTTGAAACTTTGTGGCATGCACACATAATCATGGAAAATCATTTCTTGTTAGTCATGACTCATTGCCAAGACTATCTTAGTGGACAAAGTCCCTTTCTGAACCGAATTCACTCCTCGTTTTAGTCCTGTATCACTGAACCGAAATAACCTTCCGTTCCAGCCATGTCTATCTCATGAGATATAAAGTCTTTACCCAATGCATTGGAGGGAGATATAGGTCCCACCCATCTTATAATGAATCCTTTCTTATGTGTGCCACATAATCATAAAACATACATCATCGCATAACACATATAACAAAAATGGGATTCTTGAAACATCATGACATCATAAATCAATTCATATATGATAAAGGAATTCATAAACATAATTCCATCACAACATAGTCAAACCAATGTAAAAATATGGATAGAAACAGAACCCTTTATTATCTTAGATGGAAAATAATTTTGATAAAACACTTGAATTGAATTCTTGAGGAAAATATCCTTTCTTCTTCAAAAACATTTTTCCTTTCATAACATGTCATACAACTTTAAAATAAAAGAAGTTGATTAAAAATAAACTTGAAAACTTGTAAAGGAAGCTTCTTTGAATTAATGTTTTAAAAATCCATTCATGCCGTATAAGTTAAAAAAACATTCTTCATACTTTTGTCGGAAAAGTCAAAAAGTACCTCGTACGACAAAAGATTCCTTTCATAGATATTACTAAAAACTCACCGAAGGGTAAAAATGGATTTAAACAATTGTAGGTGGATGGAAATAATATTACATATTGATGAAACATGGATGTGGATGATAAAATACACCCCAGTAAATACTTACGAATAAACAATCTCGGATAAAAATGAGATTGTGATATTTCCCTTACCTTAGGTCTGACTTGCTTTGTAAGTGTCCGAACCTCCTGTATAATGATTTAAATCATGTTATTGACTTATTCCAGAATCATATTCATTGTTATGATATCATATATGGTTCACTTATGACATTATATTACCCGTTCTTTTGTAAATTCCATGTTAAAGAAGCGTTTTGGGTAAAATCGTTTCATTTATCTTAGGTGTTTTGACTTGTTGTTATTGACATCATTATTACTTATATCATGATTTACTTACTTCCAGAATATAAAATACGATTTATATATCATATATATTCAGTATATATATATATATAATAGATAGATAAATAAAATGAAAAACACCGTTCATGGAGACGGTAGTCCGTACGTACGCATGAACGCTGTTTTACTTTACTTATTGTCTTGAAATGGAAGTAAGTAGATGAAATACATATATATATATACATAAATCCAGTAGCTTTATAATGTCATATATTTCATTATTATTTCTTATATATACTTTATAATCATTCTTAAATGGTTAACATGGAGAATGAATCTCATCGCGTCGTGGAGACGGTAGTCCGTACGCACGCACGAGCGATGATATCATTTCTATAAATATTGAAATGAATTGGAGTGGATTATACAATATATCAGAATCAATATGATGTTTTAATAACTATGTATAGTTATTCTTTACACCATTATACCCATCCATGTAAGGTGGTGGTGGAAAATAGATTACACCACGGCGTGGAGACGGTATTCCGTACGTACACACGCGCGGTGATTTCTTTTTCCGTAGGATGGATAGATGGTGAAATAGGGTTGTTTCATACTTATAATAACATATCAGTATATGAGTGATACTGAAGTTATTACTTCATAATGAAACAACCTAAGAAGAAGAAGTGGAAGAAGAAATAAAGATGAAAGAATGGGTAACGGTAATTACCTCTTCTTTGAAGTGCCTCTTTGAGACCTCCTCTTAGGGCACTAAAATTGGTCTTTGATGAAGACCAGAACCTCTAGGATGTTTCTAGGGAAGTGGAGAAGAGATTTTGGTAGGGGTTGGCCGAGCTTGAGAGCTCAAATTGGTGTGAGGAGGAGGGGGAGGAGGTGTCCTTTTATAGGGGAGGAGAGGGGCACCTTAGGAATTCTTAAAAATATTAATTTATAATAAATCTAACCCCACTTAAAAACCTCCAAAAATGACTCATATTCGAATATTAGATGAGATAGGGTTGTATTCTCGTCATCCAATAAAATTTAGACATGTTTGGATCTTATTTTAAACCTTATCAATTAGATTTTACTCTAAGTTAAATAATTTAACTTTTACCGTGTCTTTTTGTTTTCTTTCACTATATGGTTAATACACTTACTATAACATGCCAAACGAACCCCAAATTGTTTATTATTAATATATATATCCTTATCTAAGTCATTTGGCCGAACCTTAGATTTTTAGGAATAAAATAACAATTAATAATATAATATTTGATTTAAAAACTATTTTGTGTCAATTTTGACACTATTTGATATATGATTTTTGTGAAAGTCATAACAGAATTAAATGTTCGAACACAGTTGATTAAATCAACATCAATATATCATAGTAACCTTTAAAATTAGTGGAATTCATAAAAATTCTCAAATTACATTTATTTTGGTGTTTATAACATCAATTATGTCAATATTTCATAAATAAGATAATTACTGCATCATCTTTGTGTCATAAATTAATTAAATTATTTGATGTCTAAAAATTACAAATAAAATACCATTATGTAGGAAATCTTTTTAGCTTTCTAGTGAATATTTATAGACGAATTTATCTTATGTATAACCCCATATTAAAAATGATTTACTTATTAAACTTTGATTTTAACTATTTTAACCCTTCTTTAAATAAATTAAAATAAATGTCCTAATCTAATCCAAGTGGGCCTAAATGGTCATATTTTATTCCTAAGTTTGTTTTTGGTCGAATTACACTTGTCCAATAGAATTAGGACATGTGTTAGGGTAATATTTATATCATATTTACCCTTAGTTACCCTATTTACTATTAACCGCGGTAAAAATAGTAAAAAGTTACTATTCACCAAAAAATTATTTTTATCTCATTGAACCACATTTTACTTACTGATATCAACCGTGTCTGTCGGATTTTATGAAATTCCATTCACAGAAGCAGTAAAATTAAGTTTTATGAAAAAATCAGTTTTTTAACTACCACTTAGTAGTTTCACTATTCATCAAAAAATGAAGGTTTTCAGAAAAATGCCAAAATTTCATCCTAAGCTATATTTCATATTCCGAATTCAAAAATGAAGTCTATTTTACCAAATTCATAACATAGAAGTTGAATTAATTAATTTTATAATTAAATCCCGCTGTTAAGACAAATAGCGTGTTTTTAAGAAACAATTTCTATCAAAAGATTGCCACTTGATTATGTCTGGTTTAAATGTGAAATTACAACCAATGACCAACATTGAATTAAATTGTAAAAATATATTCTAAATATACTTTAAAAACACTCAAATTAATAATTTATCACTATTAATTATTTCGATTAAAAAAGTTGTTTTTAATTATAATTTAGTAATTTTCACTATTCATCAGAATATGAAAGTTATCCGAAAAGTACCTAAATTTCACCTTAGGCTAAATTCGATACTCCGAATCCAAAAATGAAGTTCATTTTGAAAAATAAGATATACAGAATTTTAAAAAGTGGTTATTACTATTCATACCGGCTAGTTTTAATAATATTTTAATAGCATATCGTTGTTTAGTGAAACTCGTTATTGCGTACTACACACGCTATCGAGGAAGGTCGCGATTGCGTGTATGCAAGGCAAGTCAAGGATGCATGTTGTGCAAGCTCCTTTTGGTGTAGCGTACAACAGAATACTTTAATAAAATTAAAAAGAATATTTTTTTATAAAATCTTGGGCTGTTACATTCTACCCCCCTTAAAATGAATTTCGCCCTCGAAATTCGTCGGGGTTATAAATTGTTTACTATTCGAAAGTTTCTTTAATAGAAACCCACATCGTAAAAAGGAATACCAAAACCAATCTTTAAAAACGAAAGTATGAAACGTAACGGTTACCCAAATAAACTAATCACTGGGTTTCCACATAGGTGAAAATATGGATATGGAAGAAAAATCTAACCATCATGTTCTGATGGAGAGTGGTAGAGAACATGGCTATGGAAAAGCCAAAAATCAAAAATCCATAAATTTGTGACGATCTAAGGTACCATCCAATTCATCAGGTATAAGATCACTAGGACAACATTTTTGGTATTCAAGATCGTTTCCCTAAAGTTAAAGAATTTGAATTAGAATAAATACTTACTTTATGTTGGTACAACCTCATTGTTGTTCGTTCCTTTAACAATTTCAACTTCATCTCTTAAATAAATGAAGTTGAATTTGTTATTTGTGAAGTGTTAGCAGATCATGTGATAGAATGACGGGTCATTCCATCTGTCTCAAACAAAAGGTTAGCAAAAATTATATACATAAGTCGATCTATAGTGAGATTAATCATATATTGTTCCTAAAATGGACTTATACTTCATATATCATATGGCTTAATATTATAAAACTAGTTTCTACTAAACAGGGACTTCATGTAGGCCAGTGGTAGGCGATAAAGGCCAGTCGCACTTCGGTTGTGGGTTCGATTCCTACAACCTTGTCCGACGCGATGGGCTGTCGCCCGTCCTGCAGATTGTCCCTTTTTCTAAAACTATATTACTATAACATCCCATCAATAATATCGAAAAAACTTCTATCCTTAAACAATACTAACTTATGTCCAACATAATCCATTCTAATCTTTAGGCTTATCCATAATACTGCAGTCCACTCTCATAATATAGTGAAAACGATTACCAGAGATTTAATACTATCGTTAATCCCCATATATATGTCTTGTTGGTCACATTCCAAACATTCAAAGTCCTTAATCATGTATTCTCTTGAATACCCATTGAACCTTAGTGAAAACATGAATGCAGTTAAAAGTTAACACTTTCCACATACCAAAATCCTCAAAAAACCATGATATCACTTAGTCCTTATATCAATCATGAGCTCATGAATACTGTTAAACATTTCATTTTCTCGTTTTCCCTTCATTATGCGCATAATATCTCAATCACTTTGAATACCACATTAGACCAATACATAAATATTCCAATATTCCAAGATACAACATTATTTTGGAATCCCATTACATAAACACTTAATCATTCCACCACATCGTTGTCATATTCAACATTGCCAATAGTGATCGCATGTGACTTCCCTTTGTCCTTTGCCTTAAGCGGTTTCTCATGTCAATCATCACTAACCCTTGGATTAGGGCATTTATTAGCATAATGCCCCATTTCCTTGCACTTGAAGCATTGAAGTGTTGGTTGTACGTTCTCTGCAGTGTTTGCTTTATTCACTTCATTAGAATCCCATTTTCCATTACTTCGACACTCAGCTGCTCGATGACCTTCTTTTCCACACTTAAAACATTTTCTAGTCCCTTTAAGACAATCTCCACCATGCTTCTTTCCACACATTGTGCATAAGGAAACATTCATCTTCTTTTCACCATTATTCTGAGATTTCTCCTTGAACTCCATCTTTCGTTTCTTGTCAAAACCATGAGATGGATATGTAACACCAACTTCCATTTCTACCTTGATAGCACAACGCACAATTTCTTCATAGCTACTGAAGTCTCTTATTGATAATGCCCTTCGAAGACTTGGTTTTAAGCCACTGAAAAATCGATCAACTTTACTTTCAGGTTGGATGATAATTCCAGAAGCATACCTTGCAAGTCTTGTAAAATTTGCTTCATAGGTACCAACAGATTCATCGTCCCTTTGCTTCAGTTCAAGAAACTCTTTCTCCATCTTTGTTCGAAGAATACGAGGGAAGTACTTACTGAAAAACAAGTTCTTGAACTCATCCCATTCCATGGAATCAATTTCATCTCTTTGCCTCGTATTCTTGATAAGATTCCACCATTGATCAGCTTCACCTTCCAAACGATATACTGCTAAGATGACTTTATCATGTTCAGAACATTGAAGAACTGAAAATATCTTTTCAGTAGTACTAATCCATTGTTCAGCAACTAATGGATCAGTAGACCCACTGAAAGAAGGCGGACGCTGCCTCATGAAGGATTCAACAGAATGTTGCTCCTTCTTTTTCGTTTGGAAGTCCTACATGATTCATAGCTTGAGAAAGTTGTGTGAGCATGGCAACAAAATTTTGCATTCCAGCTCCCATATCGTTTGGTTGCTCAGGGGGACAATCATTGCATTGTCCATTGCATTGATCAACACGGTTCCTTCGGGTTCCAGCCATCGTCTAAAACCCCAAAAGAATAGTGTGAGAGGCAAAAATCATGCTAGGGAAAACAACATAATAAAGGGGGAGTACCTTCAATATCCAACATCTTAGGTTTAATTCTATGATCGTTAGCGTAATTCTATTACTATAACCTATACGTATACTTATCCCTAGGGACATCCCTAGACATACCTTAGAAATATCTCTAGGGATCTCACTAACATTTTTGCATCCTAGTTTCCAAAGGTTGACTAAACCTTTCCTCTGATACCAACTGTAGAGACCCGTATCTTGACGTACATTGACATTACATTACTTTTTCGGAATACTTAGTACATAACAAAAACACACACACAAGGATCGTAATAGTTTAGTGTCTTTGGAAACTCGGAACGTAATCTTCTAAACGTGGTGAAAGATCTTCAATATCTCCCATAAAGATCTTCCCTTTTTTTTTACCTAAAACCTTTCTTTATATCCTGGGGAAAGAAAAACAAAAAAGGGTGAGCTCAAATGCTCAGTAAGGGTAAACAAAAGAAATATCAATCACATCATATACATAAGAACGTAGCTTTTGGAAATCTTAACCTGCAAAAGAGATCATAATATCATAACATGGGATAAATCATAGAAGTGAAAATGAGATCCCCATAATCATAACATAAAACTTGAAACTTTGTGGCATGCACACATAATCATGGAAAATCATTTCTTGTTAGTCATGACTCATTGCCAAGACTATCTTAGTGGACAAAGTCCCTTTCTGAACCGAGTTCACTCCTCGTTTCAGTCCTGTATCACTGAACCGAAATAACCTTCCGTTCCAGCCATGTCTATCTCATGAGATATAAAGTCTTTAACCAATGCATTGGAGGGAGATATAGGTCCCACCCATCTTATAATGAATCCTTTCTTATGTGTGCCACATAATCATAAAACATACATCATCGCATAACACATATAACAAAAATGGGATTCTTGAAACATCATGACATCATAAATCAATTCATATGTGATAAAGGAATTCATAAACATAATTCCATCACAACATAGTCAAACCAATGTAAAAATATGGATATAAACAGAACCCTTTATTATCTTAGATGGAAAATAATTTTGATAAAACACTTGAATTGAATTCTTGAGGAAAATATCCTTTCTTCTTCAAAAACATTTTTCCTTTCATAACATGTCATACAACTTTAAAATAAAAGAAGTTGATTAAAAATAAACTTGAAAACTTGTAAAGGAAGCTTCTTTGAAGTAATGTTTTAAAAATCCATTCATGCCGTATAAGTTAAAAAAACATTCTTCGTACTTTTGTCGGAAAAGTCAAAAAGTACCTCGTACGACAAAAGATTCCTTTCATAGATATTACTAAAAACTCACCGAAGGGTAAAAATCGATTTAAACAATTGTAGGTGGATGGAAATAATATTACATATTGATGAAACATGGATGTGGATGATAAAATACACCCCAGTAAATACTTACGAATAAACAATCTCGGATAAAAATGAGATTGTGATATTTCCCTTACCTTAGGTCTGACTTGCTTTGTAAGTGTCCGAACCTCCTGTATAATGATTTAAATCATGTTATTGACTTATTCCAGAATCATATTCATTGTTATGATATCATATATGGTTCACTTATGACATTATATTACCCGTTCTTTTGTAAATTCCATGTTAAAGAAGCGTTTTGGGTAAAATCGTTTCATTTATCTTAGGTGTTTTGACTTGTTGTTCTTGACATCATTATTACTTATATCATGATTTAATTACTTCCAGAATATAAAATAAGATTTATATATCATATATATTCAGTATATATATATATATAATAGATAGATAAATAAAATGAAAAACACCGTTCATGGAGACGGTAGTCCGTACGTACGCATGAACGCTGTTTTACTTTCCTTATTGTCTTGAAATGGAAGTAAGTAGATGAAATACATATATATATATACATAAATCCAGTAGCTTTATAATGTCATATATTTCATTATTATTTCTTATATATACTTTATAATCATTCTTAAATGGTTAACATGGAGAATGAATCTCATCGCGTCGTGGAGACGGTAGTCCGTACGTACACACGAGTGATGATATCATTTCTATAAATATTGAACTGAATTGGAGTGGATTATACAATATATCAGAATCAATATGATGTTTTAATAACTATGTATAGTTATTCTTTACACCATTATACCCATCCATGTAAGGTGGTGGTGGAAAATAGATTACACCACGGCGTGGAGACGGTATTCCGTACGTACACACGCGCGGTGATTTCTTTTTCCGTAGGATGGATAGATGGTGAAATAGGGTTGTTTCATACTTATAATAACATATCAGTATATGAGTGATACTGAAGTTATTACTTCATAATGAAACAACCTAAGAAGAAGAAGTGGAAGAAGAAATAAAGATGAAAGAATGGGTAACGGTAATTACCTCTTCTTTGAAGTGCCTCTTTGAGACCTCCTCTTAGGGCACTAAAATTGGGCTTTGATGAAGACCAGAACCTCTAGGATGTTTCAAGGGAAGTGGAGAAGAGATTTTGGCAGGGGTTGGCCGAGCTTGAGAGCTCAAATTGGTGTGAGGAGGAGGGGGAGGAGGTGTCCTTTTATAGGGGAGGAGAGGGGCACCTTAGGAATTCTTAAAAATATTAATTTATAATAAATCTAACCCCACTTAAAAACCTCCAAAAATGACTCATATTAGAAGATTAGATGATATAGGGTTGTATTCTCATCATCCAATCAAATTTAGACATGTTTGGATCTTATTTTAAACCTTATCAATTAGATTTTACTCTAAGTTAAATAATTTAACTTTTACCGTGTCTTTTTGTTTTCTTTCACTATATGGTTAATACACTTACTATAACATGCCAAACGAACCCCAAATTGTTTATTATTAATATATATATCCTTATCTAAGTCATTTGGCCGAACCTTAGATTTTTAGGAATAAAATAACAATTAATAATATAATATTTGATTTAAAAACTATTTTGTGTCAATTTTGACACTATTTGATATATGATTTTTGTGAAAGTCATAAAAGAATTAAATGTTCGAACCAAGTTTATTAAATCAACATCAATATATCATAGTAACCTAGAAAATTAGTGTAATTCATAAAAATTCTCAAATTACATTTATTTTGGTGTTTATAACATCAATTATGTCAATATTTCATAAATAAGATAATTACTGCATCATCTTTGTGTCATAAATTAATTAAATTATTTGATGTCTAAAAATTACAAATAAAATACCATTATGTAGGAAATCTTTTTATCTTTCTAGTTAATATTTATAGTCGAATTTATCTTATGTATAACCCCATATTAAAAATGATTTACTTATTAAACTTTGATTTTAACTATTTTAACCCTTCTTTAAATAAATTAAAATAAATGTCCTAATCTAATCCAAGTGGGCCTAAATGGTCATATTTTATTCCTAAGTTTGTTTTTGGTCGAATTACACTTGTCCAATAGAATTAGGACATGTGTTAGGGTAATATTGATATCATATTTACCCTTAGTTACCCTATTTACTATTAACCGCGGTAAAAATAGTAAAAAGTTACTATTCACCAAAAAATTATTTTTATCTCATTGAACAACATTTTACTTACTGATATCAACCGTGTCTGTCGGATTTTTGAAATTCCATTCTCAGAAGCGGTAAAATTAAGTTTTATGAAAAATTCAGTTTTTTAACTACCACTTAGTAGTTTCACTATTCATCAAAAAATGAAGGTTTTCAGAAAAATGCCAAAATTTCATCCTAAGTTATATTTCATATTCCGAATTCAAAAATGAAGTCTATTTTACCAAATTCATAACATAGAAGTTGAATTAATTAATTTTATAATTAAATCCCGCTGTTAAGACAAATAGCGTGTTTTTAAGAAACAATTTCTATCAAAAGATTGACACTTGATTATGTCTGGTTTAAATGTGAAATTACAACCAATGACCAACATTGAATTAAATTGTAAAAATATATTCTAAATATACTTTAAAAACACTCAATTTAATAATTTATCACTATTAATTATTTCGATTAAAAAAGTTTTTTTTAATTATAATTTAGTAATTTTCACTATTCATCAGAATATGAAAGTTATCCGAAAAGTACCAAAATTTCACCTTAGGCTAAATTCGATACTCCGAATCCAAAAATGAAGTTCATTTTGAAAAATAAGATTTACAGAATTTTAAAAAGTGGTTATTACTATTCATACCGGCTAGTTTTAATAATATTTTAATAGCATATCGTTGTTTAGTGAAACTCGTTATTGCGTACTACACACGCTATCGAGGAAGGTCGTGATTGCGTGTATGCAAGGCAAGTCAAGGATGCGTGTTGTGCAAGCTCCTTTTGGTGTAGCGTACAACACAAGACTTTAATAAAATTAAAAAGAATATTTTTTTATAAAATCTTGGGCTGTTACATTTCATGTATTGGAATTATATAGGGTTAAAATGGTTGTGATTTGTATCTATCAACACCCACCCATCACCTTGTAGCGAGGGATAAAATCCTCAATATCCTTAACAACCTGATACACAATAGAACACTTACAAAAAATCATTTTAGAGTGTATATTACTATATCCCCAGTGCTGATCATTGAGCTACCTGTTCTAATTGATGATGTATTTATTCATAAGCTTGAGAAATCTCTTTCATCATTTATCGCATAGTCGTCACATCTTGAAAAAAATATATCGACAAAGAGTTATTAATTTCCAATTTAATTATCAAGCTAAAACATAAAAATTTAATAAAAAAAGCTCTCAACATATGCTATTATTACTTCTAGACAAGGGGAAGGGGGTGAAACAAAATATCGGTTCAAAACCACCTTAAGGATTATCCACCCAATCAAAATTATCTACCTAAAGCACCTTAAAACCCAATTGCATATCCACATTTATTATCAATGAAGGATCATGTGGATACAACGTTGAAAGATGGTCGTATTCACATAATTGATTTTGATGAAAATATGTATGGAGGGGAAGATCCAGACTTCATTGGTGTTGAGAGTGAAAATGATGTCCTTGAATATGATTGGTTAGGCAGAACAGTTGTAAAATATTACATGAGGTGTGTTTTTGTGATTTGATTTTCCAAAAGTTGATATACTATAATAATTATGCCTAAATTAATTTCATATTTTTCACAGGTGTATATATGAATTTTTTTGAATGGATTTCCCCATGAACAAAAAAATGTACTAGTTAGTCCTAACATCGCCTCAATAGAACAAGGAGACATAACTTCCACGAAACATGGTGATATAATGTGAAAAATGCTCAAATTGTTTAATAAAAAAATTAGAGATGATATACTCTTATTAATACCAATGATGTAGGGGTTAAACAATACAATTTAATTATATAAAATATATTTTATTTTATTTCAATATTTATTCTTTTTTGGGTTCTTAGGAAGCATTGAATTCTCATTGCAGTTAATTTGTATAATCCAATGATTTATTTTCTGGATTCAATGCATGGAAATCCCACAAACCGACCACAAATGATGGTGTTTGTCAATTTTTAATACACTAGATCCAACATTTTAGAACTAAATATTTAGTTATATAATTTATTTTAACTTTTAATGAGGGTTTAATTAAGAGAGGGTGATTCATGAATAACATCTACATCATGGAATGAGGCCAGGGGAAAAGGACAAGAAACTTGACAAGTACTATGACTTGATACAAATCCTGGTATATATAATAAGATTTCACTATCCAGAAACATAAAAAATTAATTATTTTTTCCAATGTTTTTGCAGTGCCTGAAACAAAAAAATGGTAAAGATTGTTGTCATTATGTCTGCAAATTTATGAAAGAGATCATATTCCATGAACAAACCAGCATCCCTGAAGAGGTATTTTTTAAGATAATTTCTATTTAATTTAAAATAATAATTATTCATTTCTATATATATATTTTTTCCATACTACCAGTATTTTTGAAAATAATCAAATTAACAAGATCATATAGATATTCTTAGAAATGAATGGGTAGCATAACTGAAAGAAGATTGTACAAATATACAATGAATATGGTAAAATTATCAAATAATTTCGAATTTAATAGTCGTGTCTTGCTTTTATTTATCTTTTTTTGATGGTAATGTTGAGATTTTTATGGGATAAATGCCCCGATGAAAATCTTGGCCATTGGGGAGTCCTTGTATGCACACTAAATTAATTGCATATTGATTTTTTTTTAAAATAAATTGGTGGTCCTCATTTACTCAGTATGTGTGTTGTAGATAGATCACATTAGATAAAAAGTATCCAGAAGGGTTTTCCCCATTCTTTTTTTGTTAAATCTTGGTACATAATGGGAACATGAGATTACTCTACTCTTTATTGATCCCAGTGAAGAACCAACTCTCATATATTCATTCGGATGTTCTGAAAATATTACAGTTGGTTCTTCACTGGACTGACTAAAGCTATGTTGTAGAAGGATAATGTTAGTCATTATCAATGATACAAGGACCGAAGATTTCAAAACAAACTCATGGGATGAATAAACCACTTCTGGATACTCATTATCATATTTTTTATATCAAAATAAAACATTCCTTGTAAATTAGGACCACTAATTTCTTTTAAAAAACCAATGAACAAGCAATTTATTTATTAAAAAAACATAACTGACATACCAAAAACTGAGGAAATCTATTCTAATTATTTTGATTCTTTAGTACAATGATCCATCTGTCCTTTGTGACATATCAGAATCAACTCTCCCCTATCTGATCAATGGTGTGACTACAAGTGTCCTCTATCAGTTTGAAATTTACATTTTACCACAAAATGTGTCACTCACTGAAAACCAAGACAATGAACTATGATTGTATTCCAAATTAAGGGAAATTATTTTTACATCCATTTGATGTTTTTAATGTAGTCTCGCATAAAACCTATGTAGGATGTGACTGGTCTGACTCAAAATGCATGTTTTCAGTTTGAAATTAATTTTTTGTAAAAGAACACAACAAACATATTGAAATCCAAGAAAGTGCATTCCAATTGTCTAAATACTTTTAGAAAATGGTCCATCACTCATTTATGGCATGTAAAAATCTACCACACCTGAATCCAATGCACGATGTCACTTTTATGTCTCCTAATGTGTCTTGTTATTTAAAAGTGACATTAATTCAAGTAAAAAAACAAATTTTCAATATTGAAAACCGAGAAAATGCATTCATATTATTTTGATACTTTAGGACAGTGATCCATAAGTCAGTTGAGACATATATGAATCAACTCTACCTCAATCTGATGAATGGTGTGACCAGTGTGACTAAAAGTGTCCATTGTCTATTTAAAATTGACATTTTATATCAAAAGGTCCCACTCATTGAATCCAAGAAAATTCACATCGATTGTCTTCCAAATTATGGTCATCCATTTTTAATCCCTTTGTAATGTGTACGAACATGTATCACATCAAACCGATGCTCTATACTACCGGTATGACTCAAATTTCATTTTTTCGGTTTGAAATTCCATTTAAGTAAGAAAACAAAACAATCATACTGAAAACCAACGAATTTCATTCCTATGGTATTAATACATTATGAAGAAAATCCATATGTCATTTATGAATATTATGAATCAATCACACCTCAATCTGACGCACGATTTCATTGGTATGGCTCCAAATGTGTCTTGACATTTAAAATTGACATTAATTCAATTAAAAAAACACTATTGACAAATTGATAACCAATAAAACACATTGATATTGTTTCGATACATAAGGAAAATGATCCATGAGTTAGTTGTGATGTGTATAAATCAACACCACCTTAATTTGACGAAAAATGTTATCGATGTGACTAAAAGTGTCCGCTATCAGTTTAAAATTTATATTCTAACTCAAAACATGTCACTCACTAAAAACTAAGAAATCATTCTCCAATTGACTTCCAAATTAAGGATATCCATTCAAAATTCTTTTGTGACATCTATGATGTATTCTCACATCAAACTGATGCATGATGCGACAAGTATTACTCAAATAGAATGTTTTCGGTTTTATATGACATTTTAGTAAAAAACAAAAAAACTACTGAAAACTAAGAAAATGAATAATGATTGTTTTTATACATTAGGAAAATGATCCATCTTTCATTTTTGACATGTAGGAATCATAAACACCTCAACCCAATGTGTGGTGTCACCAGTATGAATCTAAATGTGTCTTGTTATTTAAAATTGACATTAATTAAAGTAATAAAACACAACTTACATACATAAAACCCAAAAAATTAATTCGGATTGTTTTTTATTTTTAAGGTAATGATCCATGAGTCATTTGTGACATGTAGGAATCATGCCCTCCTCAATCCGATGAATGATGTGACTGGTGTGACTAAAAGTGACTACTATCGGTTTAAATTTCACATTTTAACTCAAAATGTGCCAGTCAGTGAGAAAAAAAATCCAACATGATCCATTTATATTCCAAACTAAGGAAAGAATTATTTAATTACATTGTGACATGTATAAATAAGTCTCATGTCAAACCGACAAACGATGCGACTAATATGACTCAAATTGCATGTTTTCAGTTCGAAATGACATTTTTGTAAAAATACACAACCAACATACTGAAAACTGAGGAAATACATTTCTATTATTTTTATAATTTAGGAAATTGATCCATCTATCATTTATGACATGTATGAATCAAGCACCCCACAATTCGATGCCTGATGTCACTGGTATGACTCCAAATGTATCTTCTTATTTATAATTGATATTAATTCAAGTAAGAAAACATAACGGAAATACTGAAAACTGATAAAATACATTTGGTCTTATTCGATACATTTTTAAAACAATTCATGAGTCATATGTGAATTTTAGGAATCAACCCCAACTCAATCTAACGAAAAATGTGAGTGGTGCGACTAATAGTGTCCACTATCAGTTTAAAATTGGCATTTTAACTCAAAATGTGTCACTCACTGAAAACCAATAAAATGTTCTCCGATTATGTTCCAAATTATGGATAGTGATTCATATGTCCTTTTTCATGTTTATGAAGAAGTATCATGTCATACTGACCCACGATATGGAAGATATGACTCAAATTTCAGGTTATGGGTTTGAAAGGACATTTAATTAAAAAATACAACAAACATACTAAAAACTAAGGGCATAAATTCTGATTATTTTGATACATTAAGAAAATGATCAATCACTCATTTGTGACTTTTAGGACTCAACTGCGCCATAATATAATGCACTTTGTCACCAGTATGACTCCAAATGGGTAATTTTCATTAAAAATGATATTTTTAATGTGTTATTTATATTAATGTTTAATTTATTGATTTATAGTATTACTAACATATTATTTGTTTTCTTATATATGTGGAACCATTTCCTTTAGTTGGGATGAATTTTTTAGCAATTATTACCATCAGATGACATTTTTTAGAGGGGACCACTGACTTCAAAAGAGAAAAAAAATTTATTGTTTGTTGGAAATTTGGAATGTAATTTTATAAAACAATGTTCAGAATTTATATAGAAGTTATCTTTGGTATATATGATGAGTGAAAATTTTTGTATTCATGATTTCAATTATAGCTAAATTTCATTGTTATCCATTTTTTGTGTTTCTTGTTTTTTCATCATTCGCATTTTTTATGTGGTTCTTCTGTATATATATACTATGAGTGGTTATTTTTGAGCATTTTTTTTCTTGTTTGTGTTGGTTATTTTTATTAGTTTCTTTATTTTTGTCGGCTGTTTATTTTATTTGCAGGTTTCTTGGTCGGTTCTATATTTTATTTATAGGTTTTTGGGTATTCTGTTATATAAGAAACACACATAGAGAGATAATCCTTTATCAAGACTAGTTGAAGCACTGATAAATGTGGACTTTATCAGTGCTTTGAGTAGCACTCATAAACCGGGCCTTCAGCAGCGCTTTTTGGAGCACTGATAAAGAGGGTCATTTATCAGTGCTAAAAATAGAACTGCTAAAGGACCTCATTTAATAGTGTCTTGATGAAAAGTTTTTTTTTCACTGATAAAGGCATTCTTTAATGTTGATAAAAGATTGTTTTGATGTAGTGCATCCAAGACCATCCAGTATGATCCCACCATCCCCCTTTGTGATGTGTTTGGTAATATCTTACCACAGCCTGGCATTTTCACCACCCTGTCCTACATCAAAAACATACTAAACCATCCCAAATAGGATATATATTTTAGGTTTTATATTATATGCATCTTATATTGGGCAATCTCCAATATATTCCATGATAGAATGGGTGTGTGTCATGTGCCCCTAAACATTCTCTGTTGGTAGTAACACATCCTTATGGTACCCTTCTAGGGGAATTCCACCAATGCAATGGATATCCAAAACACTGATGTCGACCTCCCCATAGTGGAGATGAAAGGTATTTTTTTCAGGGGACCATAGACTGAGAAACTCTGGTACTAGGTCTTACTGATGGTATAAATAGATCTGTGATGTCCATATAACATTAAACATCCTGATAGACCATAGCCCCACCCCAACTTCTTTGCATGTCTGGCATACCCAGTATGCGTATTCCCCCATCATGCATAAGGTTTCCCCTGAACCAGAAGTCCCATTCCTTCCAACCTTATGTCTCATCTGCAATACTCCTTCTGATGGTTCTCGTATAGAGAGCTGGAGATTCCTCCAGAGCCAGATTGCTCCCCGCAATATGCCTGGTCTTCAGATTCAAGATTTAAACAACCATGTTCACTGTTTCCCGGGTGGGGTGACTATTTCTTATAATGTTGTACTATAGAATGATATCCTAATGTATTATCCATGACCTTGGTGTGTCAGTCTCGAAGCCTGGAATTAGCATATCTTCTTAAATACCAAAGATCTATATTTCTGGACTATCACTCAAAACACAATCCTTTTAAGCTTATGTCATCATACAAAAAAGCATCTGAGTATCAGACATGACTCTTCTCTCATAATTAAACTTTGGTTTTGTGATCTATTGGGTCCTCCTTCTAGTATCAGTAGTTTCCCTCTCAATATCAATTTATTGATAATCCATTTCTTTCAGACCTCAGAATTGGTAATGGGGTTTACAATAAATAATACATATTTGGCATGTAAGACATATCGATGCGTGAAATATGGTTTTTATCCACATAAAATTCATCCAATTTTAGGCGCGCACAATATTTTGAAAGATCATGAATGAATCTTCAGATCTGCTCAAGGTGTCGACCAAATTCATGATCTTTCGCATGGAAAGGAGTATCTTTCACGCATGACACAAATTCTTCTATCACACAAGAAATTAAAATTATGGAGCCTCACCCCTCCATATATTTATAGGAGTGAGACTGCCCTTTCACACGTTCCTAAGTGGATTCCACACTGAATGAGCATTTTTTCACACACCAACTGTCTAAAACTCTATTTTTCATTGTTTCCCTCAGAATCCAACAATCAGTTCACTTTTCTTCTTATATTCTAAGGGGGTAAATTTGTAGGTTCTGTATATAATTTAAGTTCATTAATAGACATTTTTTTAGAAAAAAAGGCATATTTTGAAACTGAGATCAATCTCGAGACACCCAAGGGACGTCTGTGCGATATTTGAGGTCGATATGAGGGATTGAAAAAAGATTGCAAGATCATACATGCCCAGTGCGATGTAAAATGGATTATTCAGTTTCAACCATCTGAAAAACAGCCATGTCAAAAGCGTTAATGAAATTTTTCTCACGCACAAGGAGAGGGACCGCACGTAAGTTCTTTTTCCCCAATGTGATCTCAAATTCCACATGCATGAAGGCCCCCTTCTGCACCATTGTAGAATATTTCATCTTTAAATATCAATGAATCCCTTCATTATGGGGTACCATTATGGAAGATGAACCATCTCTCTCCTATGTGAAAGACGACCCCTTCTGTGACCATGCGAAAGACATGGCCTTAAGGAATTTGAACTTTCATGAAATGTCTGCCAAGGGTCCTCATTCAGTTGGGCACATAAGGGCCTAATCCTCTCCCACATCCTTTAAATCAAAGGCAAATACATGAAAAAGATCCTTCTTGCATGTAATATTTACCTTCGAGGAGTGATACATTCTTCCGAAACACCTGATTTTTCATTCAAGCTACCACCTAGCATGAAACCCCTCCTCTTGAACGTAGGCCTTTAATCTTGCACTCTCCCCTTCCAGTGTGAATCATGTGTTGTAATTACTTTATGGAACCATTTTTGATTCCCACTTGCATACAACACCCTTATCATGCTCACAATTCCACTGTGTGTCCCTCTAGGATTATACAAAGTTATTTTATGGTTCCTCGAGTGGTTATTCACATTGTGTTTTTGTACCTTATCCATCATTCCATTAACATGCTAACAAAAATTGATTGTTTGTATAGACATCATAATGTGGATACTTCAATGGATCACTCCACAACCCCATATCCACACTACAATACCGGTTCCTTCCCTTCACCAAGGGTTAAAGAGTTCAAGTTATGTAAGTCCTAAGGGTTAGGAGTGAATCCTCATCATCTAAGCTGTTGGATGAAATACATGAAATAACCTACTTCCATGACCCATGACATTAAACTGTGATCACCACTTAAGTGAAAATCCTTGAGAGGTCTATGAAGGGGATAGAAACTAGCTCACTCTCACTACCGTCTCCTTATGTGCTTTGTCTCCATGTGCACCTCAGGCAGTATTTGTGCAAGCCCTGACCCAATATGACAGGGTGGTCCATGTATGGTAGCCATATCTTCCTCTTACATATGGACCCATACTCGGCCTTACCTTTCAGAGTAATCACATGTTTCCAATTTGGGATTCTAATAATGCGTAAGACCAACTCCATTCCTTGAAGATGCATTTTTCATGATTAGATCATCATGTCTTTTATTGCTTCTTGTTCCTCAAATCGAGAATGACTCATGTTGGTTTATAGTATGTGTCAACCAAGAAATTTTCCTGTGTTTCCTAATAATGTATTCCACATTCACCTTTTGTTACCACACTACATGGACTTTTATCCTTTCCATTTTTACGCATGGTACGTAAGAATCCTCCCTAATGTTAAAACCCATCACCATTCAGGCCTGAAAAATTCATGTAAGTTTACCCTCAACATGCATGATGTTAAACTGTATTCCCCTTCCATCTTGTATGATGTTAAAATGTATTCCATTTTCTTCATGCATGAGGATAAACTGTATAATTTCAAACTACTTGGGTATTGACCCTTGTATCCTAGATAGGGTACGTGGTATGCCTCTTCGATGTTCAAACCCAATCATTCATTTTTTGTTCCCATGTTTTGTCTTTGTTCAGTATCCAATGTTCATTTGTTGTTCCCATTTCATGTCACACGATGAGGATGTTGTGTTTCAAACACATTCAATATCCACCCTCCATTATTATCAACACCCATATATGTACAAAATATTTGCTGTAGTGATTCATTTTGTCCTGCTATCCCTTCAAACATCAGTGTGCCTCAAGCAGGAATGTTGGTCTGGATGGGAACGACCCTTCTCAATCACTTTCATGTATTTTCATACATTATATGATAGGGAGAACCTGATCCCATTCCATTTTTCCCACACTGAGCATTTCTCACATGGGCTTAAGAGATTTTCTAAGGAAATACCTGTATAATTGTTCATGTAATCACGGTCTGAGCTATATGAACATAAACCAAGATCACTACCATCCTCACCACATGAAGTTAAACTACGTGATATGTCTAAGCTGAAGGATGTAAAAATACTTAACACTCCTCCCACATGACGATAAACAGAAAATTGGCTTGGACTATTCATATGTGACCCAGCCTCAGGTCCCTCAACCTTTCTGGTATCCTAGCACAAGACCTCACATAATATATTTTGGTTTGGTATTGACTCTATGTCCTCATTCATATCAAGATGTTTTTTCTACTCTACACACATCCCCTTTAGATACCCATCCTTCATCCATCATCCTTTCCGGAATACATTAAACTAGATGGGTACCATCACACTTTATTTGTCCCATAATTTGGTTTTTTTATCATCTTTCACATCTAAAAGGACCCCCAAACGGCATGTAGGATAGGCCAGATGGATTTCTTACCATTTTCGGACAACATCCCTAAGGATACTGAATGACCATTTGACACATGTCATGTCTTGCAAATATGGTCAGCAGTTGATGCTCAATTGTTTCTTCATTTTCCGAGCCACATGAGAAGGATAATGTGTTGTGAAACTGGGCAACAGTTATCCAAAATCTTTTTTCCTTTATTTGGTCTCCAAAATGATAGGAATGATGATTCAACCATTCCACCCATTTTTCCCACACACATGACATTAAACTGGGTATCTACAGTATGATCTCTATGACTATAAACTAAGATCTACCATGTCCTTGTCGCATGATGTTAAACTGCACGACACTTAAGAACTACATATGGATTGATTTCCATCCTCATGGGATATGTAGGAACTTTTAGACATTTTTTCATTAGGTCTATCCCAGTTTTGTAGAAACGATCTCTTCCTTACAGCTACATGGCCTAAGTCCCCAAATGGGGGAGGGGATATGGTGTGGTGTGGGATTATGTCCCCATTCACAATAATCATGAAACATCCATGCCACATAACACTCTCTCGATGGATCTTCATCTCCATTTCCTCCACTCATATTATTATGTCTTATTCTTTAAAATTCACCCCCTCAACCCTATTTGTAAATTCATCAATGTGCCCACAAGCACTTTAGTTTAGAGACTATAATGTTGGGTTCTACATGGAAATGTTTCCATCCATTTCTAGGATTCATGTTTCCCTTCATTTATGCTTTCATCATCATTCTAAATTGAAGAGACCACTTTTAAGGCTTGTTCCCATGCTACAATGGCTCACCTACCATCTTGAGCCAACTTCCTTGAGGATTTTGAATGAAAATTTGACATCAGTCTCGTGTTGTGAATAAGATCAGTGGTTGAAAACCATTTTTTTCTCCAATTTTAGGTCACAAGGTATGGATGTTGTGTTTCAAACATGGTCAACATCTATCCAACATTTTTGTGCGATCCTATAAAGCGTTAAAATTTGGTCTCATGATACACATCATTTTCCACTCCATCATGCCCAAGTGATGTTTCGACACTCTTGGAGCTATAACTCAGTGTGTGTTTGAGAATTAAGTGGAAAAATCCATGGTGTGGTGTCTTTAGAGACACCAAAACATTTCCCCTCTCTTTATATTCCACATGTTGTGAAGATCATATCCATAATTGTTTCCCACATTGAGAATCGTTCACGTGGACCTAGGGATTTTGTTAAGGTTCATACATGCTTGGAAGGGTCGCACATTTTTCAGTCTGATCTCTATGAACATAAAATAATATCTACCCTTTTCCTTATCATAAGAAGGTAAACAACACAAATAATACCAGAACAATGTACGAAATGATTCCTATCCTTATGGGATATGTAAGAACACTCGAACATTTTATCTCTGGGACCAGCTCAGTCTCCATTAATTACCCCTTCTGATCGGGCATTTTCCCCTAACTCTTATAGGATTGTGTGGTGTGGAAAATGTGGGCTTAGGTCCTCATTCACATCATTTTTGCAATAGCCCCACCACGTACTCTACATCTAGAAGTTATTCTCTCTTACCTCATCCTTTTCACATGATGTTAAACTAAACGGCATCTTCCAGAACTATGTACGGATTTATTTCCATCCACATGGGTTACGTTGGAATGCCTAGACATATTCTCTTCAGGTCCAACCCCATATCCTTTGATATTTTATAGCCCCTTGGCCTGAGGTCCCCCCTATGGTGTTGTGCACGATGTGATGTGGAAATATGTCCTCATTTTAATTAGATATTATTAATTACCCTTTGTTCATTACATTTATAACCTTGTTCTTATGTGGGCGTCCAAGCTATAGGGCATTAAACTATATTCTGCATCCCCACATGACCATAAACGGTTACATCCTTTCTTCATTATGTTAGTATGCATGGGTTGGTCTTATCATATGAACCTAAACTATGACAATACCGTCCTGGCCACATGGTCAAAAACAGCACCGCATTGTGAAGTCCTCACTCAATGGGATGTCATTCTTGGTATCGGCCATCCACCAATCCATTTCTGAAGTCCTACGTATGGCTTGATTCATGTATCGATGCTCGGATTCTCTAACCTAGGTTTGTTGCTTCATAAATAAAAACAGATCCACCTTAAAGAGCTAACAAGATCCATAAAATACCACTTCTTTTGGTACATGGTCCAGACCAGCACGAAAATATTTACCCTAGCATTGGTACCCTGCCATGTCATACTCCCAAACTACATATGTCTTGATCCCCATCCTTATGGGATACGTACGAATGACAATAATATCAGTATTTTGATCAAGACCTATATACTTTGAATCCTCTACTCATCCACGCACTTGACATTAAACTACATCCACTAGTCTATGCATCACAACATTAAATTGTGTGCGGTTTTTTTTACCAATAATTCCTCATTAGATGGAAGTCCACTTTATTCATTATTGTCATCGGGTTTTCCTACATCGCGACCTTGCGCACATTCCGTTAAACCAAGTCCTCTCTCAATGGTCCACTCTATGACCTTAGAAAAGACTGTGCATATACAAGACCTTTTTCCATGGAATAGGATTCAACTCCCTCTATCTTAAATGCCTCATTGGAATGCTCAAATGTGTTGTGGAATAGAGCCTAAAGTGTTGGATTGCACATGGACATTCCCTCATTTCGTGTCCACACCTCGTGATCCCTTTATTTATATCTACATACTCTTCCAAGTCTGAAGGTAACCCCTTTACATTCCAGACTCATGCCACATTAGCACACCTACCATCGTGGTTCAATGCCTTAGAAGACCTCAGATGACATTTTACGATAGGTCCCATGTTTGGAACATGGTTAGCGGTTGACCCTAATTTTTTCCCCAATCCCAGATAATGCAAAACTGATGTTTTGTTTCAAGATTGGAATATAATTATCCTCTATAATCATGCCACCATCACTGTGATCCAGATATTGGGTGCCATGATTGACGTGTTTACACTTAATTTTGTTTAATTGGAATTCAAGAACCCTCAATTTTACCCCTCTAATAATCTATGTGTGTTAAGTAGTTTGGTCAGTAATATTGGGATGTTATTAACCTATTGTTTCATTTCCCCTAATGTGTTCCTCCTTAAACTAGGAAAATACCATCACTACTCCTTGTTTCCCACATCAAGCATGACTCATGTTGTCTTAGTGGTTTTGGTAGGATGTGTACTGGTGTAACTGAACAGTACATGCCTTTCATCCCACATGATGTTAAACTGGAATCTTCTAGAACTAAGTATGGCTTGATTCCCATCCAAATGTGGTAGGTTGGAATGTCAGGACACATTGTCATGGTTACATATCAAATTTCAAAATATTTGGTCCCCAGAACTATGATTTCCCCAATGATTATGTGGTGTGGTGTGGACTACTTATGTCCTCATCCACTTCAGTTCTGTAACAGCCACACCATTTATGCCTTCCTTTATGGTCTCCCCTATCTCTCTTTGTCCTCACTGTATGACATTAAACTAAATGTTTATTCTCCTCATTGGAATTACGTAAAACATCAGGCCACTTTCGACTTTCACAAGACAAATACTTTCAAGAAATTAATATGATTCAATGTTGGACTTATGCACTCACCTAATGTGTTTTCATCACTATGGTGTAATTTTATGAGTGTTGGACTTGATTCCAACAGACCATCACTCGACCCACCATGATTTGGGAACCCATTATTTGGATCTTTATCCTCTATCTTGCATGAAGGATCCCCCTAATAGTATTGATGTTCAGCAATGGCTCACCTACTATCATGGGATAATGTTTTGAGAAGACTAATGAGTGACATTTCGAGTCAGACCCCGTGTTTCGAACATTGTTAGTGTTCAACCCTCATTTCGTATCCCAATTTCTGGATAACGCAATAAGGATACTATGTTTTGAACATATTCCATAGTTTTCCTTCATTTTCATGGCATCCATACAGTGTTCCAAATTTTGGGTATTGTGATTCACACTTTCCACTCCCCTTTATTCAGATTGATTCTAATGCCCTTGGAAGTACCCGCTTGTGCACTAGAGTATGCTGGGGAAATGGAAATTTGACTACTCTGAGATCTTAATTCTCCAACCAAGCCCCCCCCCTTTCTTCTCAGAAATACGGATTAGTTGTTCAGATCTTGGATGCCTAAATCCTTGTTGGAAACCTCATATTCATGAGAAATAATGATGTGGTCACCCCTTTGGTGTCACATTGGGCATGACCCATTTGATTAATGGGGTTGACCACTGGATATTTCACAAATGTGATGGAAATGCAGAAAACAAAAACCAATAATGGAACTCATACCTGAAACTAACATAAACATGAAAATCAAGAAATTATGTTTATCAGTTTACCAAAATTACCATGACCAAGGATTATCCCCTCCCATAGATGGGTTAACCTCTTAAATGGAGTGTCCCAACTCCACCACTCTTTGTCTTATAGTATATAGGATCTGTTGTCGCCTGTTAAGATACTTCTCCTTCTTGATGGAAATGGGGTATAGTTCATCAGCCTTGATCTGGGCCTAAACCTCATCGTCTCAAATAATATCCATCTCTTTAGATGCTCGCCTCATCTTTTCTTCACCCTCTTCTAGCTGGACCTCCAGTTGTGATACGAGCCTTGTTTGTGCATTGAAAAAAGAAGAATAATTGTTTGCATGTTCCCTCAACTATTGGATGTCATTCTTAGCCTCCTAGAGTCTCTTGATGTTCATGGACTTTCTCCGCTTCTATCCCACAAAGAGGCCACGATCATGTTCCTATATTTTCCCTTCTATGATGTCTCAGATGATTATATGAGGACACTGGGCATCCACACCTCCATAGCATAAATTGTGTAGCCTGGAATGAATCCTTCCCATCTGGTCTATCCATTGTGATTTTGGGGTCTACCCAATGATGTGATTGAACATCTTACATGACTGACTATTGATGACCTTTCTTTTCTCTTCATCGAAGTTAGTCTCATCCCGATCCTCGAGGTCAGCAGGTTCATATGTGGTAAATGCTTCAATGAAATCATTAGTATGATCCTCATATAGTGTCAGGATTGGTATGTCAGGTCTCATGTCATCCGATTGATCCCCATCATCAGATTCCACCTTGAATATTTCATGTCCCGTATGGCTGATGTTCCCACCTATAATCGAGATCGGAGTGGCGTTGTCAGTATTGGTGTTTTCTTCCACGACCATCTGCATTCCCATTGGAAAGGCATCACCTGGAGCCTCAGTCATCCTCTCCAATGTGGACCATGCCATTTAAATAACTTTGCATTTGAGAATAAACAGACGTTAGATAGCCAAATTGAATGGATGACAGTTAAAAATTCAGTCAAAAATTACATAGATCAAATAGTTAGTCTCACCCTTCAGATATTTCCACCAGAATCCTGAGGTGTGGCCCCCCATATATGGTTGGGAAATTTGAAGTCCTGTGAGAACCACCCTAGGTGTCTTAGGGCTACTGGATGTGGTAATAGCCATTTTCATAGGTGCAGATCCTGAAGCTGCATCAACTTTTAAACGAGGGTAGGTTTTGTTTATAATGTCCTCTTGTATAGGTCGAATTTTATTTGAGAAGGCCTAACTAACTTGAATGAGGACCACATAAAAATTGTTAATGGTTTACCTTTATAGCCTCTGCAAACTCTTCCAGATCCAAGTATACAACCTTACCTTTCTCCAGAGGGAACCTTCTACCAGCCTCCTCCCCCCAAGATGATCATTCTAATTCTTTTGATTGGGGGACTTTCTCCCACAATTAAGTTGATTAAAATTGTAGAGAGACCATTTGATTGAGTAGTACATTCACCTGATCCATTATTTCATGCTGGGTACCCCGAGGGTGCACGAATTCCTCTAACTCGGCGATGTACTGCTCCCATTCAGCCTAAGATACGGAAAATCCATCCCTGGTGCGACCAATTCCAGATAAATTCAATTTGAGATGGTTCAGATGGTTCCACATTTGAGAAGTATTTAGGAATTGTCTATTAACATCCTAAATGTCCTAGGACTATAAGAAAACAACGTCATCAGGGATGTCTATATGGAAAATCCTCTTTCCTAGAGCTTATGTGGATATCCTATGGAATCCACTAGGTGGACTCCCCTCTTGCTGACTTTTCTCTTCTAGGACCATCGGGTCTGCTGCTACCGACTGCCTCTTGATCAGTGTTAATATAACCAATATTGCAGCACCTCCACCATGTTTTGTTCTTTTGTCCTTCCAGCCACGACCTAGAGGTTGATGAGGCATCTCGTCAATTGCACATATAGTTCATCTGTTTGGCATCTCCCTTGGGTAGGCTTTCTCCCAACTCTAGGTTTACTCCTTCATTATCCCATAGATAGATGTGGCTGGACGCATCTCATTTAGAATATTCCCATCATCTTCTATGAACATCAGCCACATATTATTAATTATTCATGGATGATCCTCATGGCGTACTCCCATGTAGACATATTGGGTTAGCCTCTGCATACACAAGAATTTCCATGTGATGTGGTGCAGGGTGTACGACGCATAGAGAGACTCGCGTTCCCCCTGCACCACTAGTAATCCATCCTGAAAGGATAATAGGTAGGACTGATGGTCCTCTATTATATGGTCATCATCAGTGAACACATATTTTGGAAAAGGGAACAGATGGATTTTGAACTCATTCTCCTTCCATAATCAGTTCAAAACTAGCAACGGAGTCAGCATGGTCCGGAAACTCCGCACCGCATTTTGAATAGCGGTATGGAAGTCTGACCCTTGAGAGGAAATGGGGTTTTGGTATTCATAGGAACCCATATACACCACTATCCCCCTATACAGAAGATAGAGTGGCCCGCACACCCTATACGGCTTTATCCACTCACTAATATGCCGCAATATGTTGTATAGATTATCCAACACTAGGATCCCCAGATTGATCTATTCCCCCATCACTAAAATAGATTCCATGATAAATGTTCTTGGTTGTACACCCAGTTTCATATCCCTTACTAGAAATATCCAATAACAAATGATCTATGGGATGAATGCATCCAAACTATCCATCGGTTTCTACTTAGTGATGACACTGAACGCCCATGTCTTATACTGGCTTTCCTCCAAGAGTTTCTTGTACTAGTCCTTTTTTCTATGTTTTGCCACCTTCAGGAAAGTGGGAGGCCTGAAAAGAAACTTCCCATCTAAAGGGGAATTTAGGAACCTTCTAAACTAAAACAAAAAGTGGACACCCCTCACCGACCGCATGTCCTCTCCTAGAATTATGTCTTTTAACACCGTTGTGAGTGGAGGTATCTGCTTTGGGTCCTCCTATATATTTGAGGTCGAAAAAACTCATCAAACGTCGCCCCCAATATTTTAATCAACATGATTTTGTGAATGTCCCGGAGACTAATACTGACCTCCCCATGGGAAAGATGAAATGTGTTGGTCCTCAAATATCACTTTCTCAACACATCTGGGATAAATTGATTTGACTGGTATATATTGAATTGGGAGGACCATTTTCCATCATACAACCCCACTCACCTTAGGTCTACCCCAAAATCCTCACAGGAGGCCCAGAACTAGTAAACCCATGCCCAATCATCCGTGAAATTGCCGCCCCTGTGCATATCACACTCATCGGTTCACCCCTTCTTTGGGTTCCCCAAACACACCTTCAAATGGTTTGATACTTTGTGGGAAATACCTATGGATACAATTACTTCCCATCAACATTTTTAACATGTTTATACAAGATTCATCATTCACGTGTGTATGATCCTCCCATGTATGACCGTCGTCCAACCTGAAAAACTGTCATTGGCCCAACGTACTCCTAAACAAATAGCCTAGCTCGTCCCTTATTTCTTCAGGAATGAGAACATCATCAATAAGAAAAAATCCAGATAGTTATAGAAATTTTTACATGGGGTAGTTCTTCTAGCTATCCGACCACATCTCCACTGAAGATTCATGGTCTGAATGGATCTGTAGATATTCCCCAATTCGTAGGTTATCTTCCAACTCTGCCCTTTGGGAAGCATCAATAAGGAACCCCAATTAGATTCTTGGTGATCAATTCCATCTAAAAATTGTAGACATTTTTTCCTCGACCATAGAGCTTGATGGTATAGCTAGAACCCATAGACAGGTCACGGTACCCTGCCAAAGATAATGAAATCACAAGTTACGAAGCTCACAATAACAGAGTCTAAAGGCTCATTATGCACCACAGTGCAAAAGAGGGGTTGATTCGCAAAGATCAGTCCTAGAGTGTGCAGAGCATCATAAATTTAGATCATAAGAATAGAAATGTAGAGATAAGTAAAGAAAAAATAGTGGTTATCCACCCCTACTTATAGGAAAAGAAATTTAAGCTTCGTGGTGCACCTAGCCACGGAAAGCTTCGCTATGTTCTCAACCCGCGCATCGTCTATCTGCATCACAACCCTATATTGATATTAAACTAAAACTTTGGGTGATATACCATTAGAATTTCACCCTCATTTTTTTCTCGGCTCCATGTATGAGGGGGGGGGTCATGGTGAAAAAATGGGTGTATATGAAAAATAAGAAAACATCTTGCAAATTTCAAATGGGCTACTTTACGAAGAATCATTGGGAATCCCTTCAGCACTACAGATGGTGAAAATATGCATCCCCCTCTATGATCACCTTAGAGGAATGAGGTTGAAGACTCAGTGGTTATAAAAAAACTTATGGAAATCTCTGCACTATGTAGGGAACATGATCTTTTCTGAAATCCCTTGGAAATTGATGGAAGGCTCTGCGAGCAATGCAGAGGGAATAAATGAGACCTCTGCACCACTGAAGGGATGATGGACCACTCTGTAGTTACAAAATACGTGAAACAATACACCTCCTATTGAAAAGATCTATAGGCTTCACAACACATTCTCAGAGCATCGCACTGCCTCTCACCTATAAATACAACCTCCATAGGACCCAAATGATGAATACCCTGACCATTCACATTCTTAGCTCTTGAATCGTGAAGAACTCTCTACTTTGCGAAGCGTTGAAAAAAATGAGCTCTTAAAGGTATTTGAGCACTGTGAAATACATTTTCCTCGGATCAAATATAGCCCCTCTTCAAGCAGGGATGCCCTTTGTGAAGCTCATGGGCTATCACAAAGGAATGAGCTCCCTATGGGATCTTGGGTCATTACAAAGAAATCATGCTTCACGAAGTACCCTCCAATCACATGTGGAAACCATGCCAAGGTAGGATCACTGGGCTTCACGAAGTACATCACTTCGTAGTTCCATGCTTTGCAAGGCACCCATAATCCACATATTTCTACTCATTCAAACAACTATCCCTTCATGAAGCACCCTTAATACGCATGTATAACCCATGACTAGGCTATGAAACTCCACTTTGTGAAGAATACCCCTTCGTGGAGTCCATCCACTGTGTGAAGCATAAGATCTTTGCATGTTCCCATACAATGAACCCTCTTACTTCAAAAAAACATCTCTCATTTTTCTCACTGGGTTTGTATGATGTGATTTCAAGGCCCCATGGGTGGTGCATCTTGATGATTTTTTTGTATCACTCTTCTTCGCAAAGGCATGCTGATGATTATTTCTTCTTCACACAACCACTCTAATGTGAAACCTCAATGGATCACTCCAAAACCCCGTCTCCAGATGGAATTTCTTGTGCCTTCCCTTCACCAAGGGTTAAAGTCCACAAATTATGTATTCCCTTGGGTTGAGTAGTGAATCCTCATCGTCTGAGCTACATGAAGTTAAAATTCCAAGCACCATCATCATCATAAAATGATTTTAATCTGTAGCCTCACCCCATGAATTATACAAGGGGAACCCCACCTCAGATATTTTCCACACCTACCAGTCTCCACAAGAGTGTAATCTTCCTTACTGGAATGACATCCTCCTTGCATGGAATGACATCTGTCCATTGGGGATGAAAAGTGTCTTGGTGTAATCCCTTATAAATTCTTGTGGGAGGTAGAATCATTTCTCCTCCTCTCTACTTCCATGTGCAAAGACCAGAGGGGAGATGGAAAAAGGGACCATTGATACCCCATCCCTCTCCCTTTTGGATTTATCACCACTGGGCCTCCATCCATGAGTAAGTCCCAATATCCAACTCTCAGGACACTAACCAAGCATATGACCCTATTTCCTCTTTGGTCTACCAACCACATATAATCCATTCTATATTCCCTAAGGATGCACTTTTCATAACCTGAACGTCAGGTCTTTGGATCCTCTTGTTTCCCACACCAAGTATGACTCACATGGTGTTAGAGTAAGCATTTACCATGGTATCCTCCTTGGGAAACTACAGTGCTTGAGCCCCATATTTTTCCTCTAAATTATAGGGACAACAATCTTTTTCTATCCTAGAAAAGTATGTATGAATCATTCCCAAGGTTCAATCCAATCACTCATCGCTCTCGACCACTTCATATTGGTTCACCCTCAACCTGTATGATGTTAAACTGTCTTCCCCTTTGCATCCCACATGATGCTAAAATATTTCTATACTAACTATCCTATCATTGATCCTTATCTTCTAGACAGGGTATGTAGGAAGCCTCCTCGAGGTTCAATCCCGATATACGATACGCCATAATAGTCCCCATGTTTTGGATTCAACTCTTTGGTTTTCCCCCAGGAATTAGATCAATCTCGAGCTGCTAACCTCGTGTAAGCCCCGACATTATCTTCAGGGTCACAATCCTCCACTCCAACCTTGATCTTTTACCTCACCCTAAACTATGTAGATTTTTATCTAATTCTCTATGAAAGTATACACATGAATCCTCCCCGAGCTTCAACCCTCAACATAGGTAAACATTATTGTCCAATTTGATGGGACAGTCATCCTTGCTCCAACCCTTAGTGGTGGTAAACTATCTCCCTGGTAGCTGACCATGCGAAATTCCCACACTCAATTCATACTTTTCCAACCAATAGTCCCCCTCTTGAGATGGGCTGTTAACCACACGTAAGCACCACTATGTCTCCGATATGTTATACATTTTCTAAACCCCGATTTTATGCCCCATACTGATCTACGTGGACTTTGATTCCTTTCTACAGGGATATGTAAGGGGTCTCTTTGAGGTTCTATCCAATAACTCATATCCCATCCTAGTCTCTCCTCTGAGAGTCTATGCTTTGGAAAGGCCATGCCCAGAACTGGAGGTTCTAATTCCTTTAGGTCTCATCCATGTGTCCATTATCAGGGGCCGCCTCCTTAGGTGTCCCATCTCCCTACCAAACTACATGGACACTGATTCCCTACCATGGGGATATATATGAAGCCTCTCTAAGGTAAAATACCATAATTATCACCATCTTCATGTTGGTTCCATCCTATTCTTCCCATCCACATCATTCAACCATCTATCATCCATCTGAATTCTTACACAGATCACTGCATCCTAGTGAGATCATTTCATTCATCCAATCACTACTTATTTTGTCACCTGGGATGTAAACCATGATTAAGACCCTAAAAATCCATAACCATCCAACTAAGATTGTCCCTCTTGAAATGGACCACTATCCCTTTGTGAACCAAAGCATGTTTCAGGATCTTT
The DNA here is from genome assembly GCA_963277665.1 of Viscum album. Classification (NCBI taxonomy): domain Eukaryota; kingdom Viridiplantae; phylum Streptophyta; class Magnoliopsida; order Santalales; family Viscaceae; genus Viscum; species Viscum album. The sequence goes on from OY728130.1 coordinate 1,449,271,716, forward strand.
TTCCTTTGTTTACACCCCGATTCATCACCCCTTTGAACTATTTGGGGTTTGATCCATGATGTCCACACATGGTATATAGGAATCCTCAATGAGGTTCAATTCCAACTCCTAGTAAACCATGGTTTCCACTTATGTTGGGACCCAATAATCATTGGATCTACCATCGTTGGGTTTCCTGATCCCCCCATATAGTAATATTTTCAGGTGCTCCATCCTTGGGATGAACCCATCTTATCCACTCTTATCAGTGTTTTATTTAGTCGGATCAATTTCATGTAGATATTAATCTTTCGAAACACCCTTTGTTAAACAAGTGAAGATGAGTAAAACTTCAGGGACATGCCTATGGAAAATAATTCCTTGCACTTGATGTGGAATGAAATGGGATTATGCTCCCTTGAGAATCTCTATAATAAGGGGAAGAAACCAAGACACCTTAGTGTTTCTGAGTCAAAACATTCTAGTGATTTCCAACATAAATAATCCCCTGATTGATGTTTGTTGCCCTAACATGAACCCTTGGAATGCCCCGACAGAAGTAGTATAATTAATTGGTGTCCATGAAGATATGGAACTGGGGAATAGTTTCACGAATAATTACTAAAATATTTAAGGGAGACCCATTCTATGAAAAAACTTCTAAGGGGGAATCCAAAAAAGGGGAACTAACACCCTATCATCTTGTTTTTATCAAAGAGAAAACTTACCTGAATATGTGATAGATGCTGCTCAACTTTTTAAATCATGAGTGTAGGAAAACTGCCAGGGTGCCCCCATAGACAGATGCGCACCCTGGAGAAAGCAGAAGAAACATATGTATTATTTATTGATGATTTCAATAACACGTGAATGGATAATTCTCATCACACTCAATACCATGTTATTAATATGTACCACTCTATATCGGAAGAGAGTTTAACAGTTTCTTGTTGTAGAGATTTGGAAATTCCAAACTAACTTCGAGACTGAATTTTCAATTGATTAGGTGGAGGAATATACTGATTAGCAAGGAACTAAACAACGTATCATGGATTTTAGAAAACCCCAACAAAATGGGAAATGTAAAGAATAAATTATATATCCAACGAGATCAGAGATTTTTTATTGAAAGGTCAATTCCAAAATGATATTGGAAAACATTTGGTCTTATATTGGTATTCATATCCAACAGTGTATTGCAATGTGATAATGGGGACAGAACACTATATGAAAAGTGGTCTGAAAAAAAACCTACAATAAAATAATTTTTAGATATTGAAAGTAAATGTTGTATTCTCAACAAGTAAAAAAGAATATAATTTTATTATTTGAGAGTTAAAGAAATATTTCTTGGATACTCATCAAATATTAAATATTATATGTTTTACAATAAGAGACTTGAAACAGTTATTGAAGTCAATAGCAATTTAGTGGATGAATGTGGAAAATGATACCAGTGCATGAGATTATTTTTTATAAAAACCAACCAATTTTTGAATCTGAAAGTGGGGAGAAATATAGGGTTCAGGGGGAGTATCTTGAATTTTGGATAACTGCAAAGAATATATAGATTGTTATGATATTAAAATAAATCCCATATATTCATGAAGATAATTAAGGGGGGATAAAATAACCAACAGATACATTATCGGAGACCATACAACCTCATTCAAAACTAGATGAATGATGTCTTAGTACCAGGTATCTCAATTATCTTTATAAGAACCAAAGTATTTTAAATAGGATTACAATTATTATATTTGGGTCAGAAAATTAAATAAAGATCTAGATAAAATAAAGAATAAGGAAATATCATAATTGTTTTTAGGGCCAGGTGACAAGAATAAAATTAGAACAAAGTAGATGTTTTGAAATAAACTCAATGAAAATTTCAAGGTAATATGAAACAAGGAACAACTTGTGTTCAAGGGATATTTCCAAATTAAAGGAATTGATGTTGATGAGACATATTTTCCTAAATAAATACTTGAAAACATTTTTTTTATTTTTATATATGGAGATTATTTTTTAAAATGTATATGTAATGGAAATGTTATATTATTTTTTGAAGGGAGTCCTTGAAGATAATGTTTACATCAAGTATCAAGTTTGGTTTCTCATTAATTAATATAAATTAAATTTATTTACGCTGAATAAGGCTATGTATGTACTAAGAAAAGAACAGAGAGTGGGGTATTCCATGTTATATCAATGCTTAAAGAGGCTCAGATTCTATAGAGAATGATTTGATCACAACCTATATATAAAGAAGGATAATGAGTAGTGATTTATGGTTCCAATCTATGTTGATGAAATAATTTTATGAGGGTCAGATGAAAACTAATGAATGTATCTTTTAGAACTCAATATGTGATAGTTAACAATTTCACTAATTGGTGAAATTTCATATTCCATGGATTGATGGTCTTTAAATGAAATGACATGATATTTATCTTTAAAACTAAATATTCCATGGATTTTTTTAGAATATTTCATATGGGGTACTCAAGGACCATGGGAAATCTGGGGGGGGAAGATTTAAAATATGAAACAGATGAGTTGGGAAATAAGGTAAATGAGATAATGTATTAGAAAGATATCAAAATTATACTCTATTTGAATTTTAGTCAACCAGATATATGACTTTCTACTTTTCAAGTATATCATCATTAGAGTGACCTCAAAAAGACCAATATAAAATCTTCCAAAATAATTCTATAATATATTCATCATGTGATGGACTATTGGTGGTTCTATTGAAAAGATGCAAAGTATAATTAGGTATGATTCATTGATGAGGATTGGATTAGTTTAGTTTATAAATGAAAATAAACTTCAGGTTTTGTTTTATATATTTTTATTTCATGTATATCATGGATAACAAAAAAAGTAGGATTTCACATCATTTATCACTGTGGTGGTTGAGTAGATTAATGTCACTCACGAATGGACCCAATTGTTAGGGATGAAACAAAACATAATGAGGTGTGTGTTGAATTGATATGTAATATTCTAATTATATTTTCTAACTCAATTATTAAAAATATTATGAAAAATACTAACCAACATTCATGAACAAAGAAGATTAAGATTAGATACCACTTCCTAAATGTGAAGGTGGAGCAAGGAATTCTGATATTGGATTATTTTTCAACAAAAGATCAAGTGGATGATATATTGAGGAATGCACCACCCAAATTGGTGATTCAGTAGAAAAGAATGGATCATGGAGTCATACCAAATCTTTACCCATAATTGGACTGATATGGAATGTAAATAACCAGTTTTTATTATTAATATTTATTTCTTAGATAAATGTGTGCTATATTATATAAATATAATATTATACACATACTAAATATAGAGAAATTAACAAAAAAAAATATCTCATTAATAAAGATCATTATATTAGCCTACAAGGAATCCAATGAAAACTCCAGACAATAATATTGGACAAAAAATATAAAATTCAAAAGATAAAATGGGAAAATATGGATCACCCCAATCTACTAAGATCATCACCCCCTTGTCCAACAATAGAGAAATAATAAAAAAATGTTAATAAACCAATCAAAATAATAGAAAATTACAATAAATATCCCTAGAAAGAATAGTAGATAATATTCAGTGAAACAATGAATTTGTATATATATGAGTAAATGTGACCATTAGAATAGTAATTGTACCATTGGTAAGAGTAACCTGACTATTGTGAATACTAACATGGCCATTGGAATAGTAATTTAACCTCAAAGTAATAAATTATGATATAAATAAAATTTATAATGAATAATTGATGTAAATATAAATATTACAATTCTTAAAAATAAATAACATGATTCAAAACTCAAATAAAATAAGGGCACATTTTTAATAAACTATATTATAAATTATAACATAAAAATCATAATTTTTATATTAAAATTTAAATTACCAATGTTATAAAAAAAATTCATAAAATTAAGATCATTTTGAAATCAAAACATCAAAATAGTGTAGGGGTTATTTTTTTGATAATTTTATGAAATACTTCAATTTATGTGTGAATAGTAAAAATAAAGTTTATCACCAAACCAATATATATGAAATTACATCATTCATGATGTAATAATGAACTAAAATTTATATAACATTAGGTTATTACATGATGTATTTGATTTAATAAATTATTAATTAAAGTAAAAAAAACATAAATTTTATACCAAAAAATTATTTTGCAAAACCTAGTGGTAAAAGTGATCCCTTAAAATAACAATTTTTCTTTCTTTCAACTTTCCTATTTAAAAGATATAATATTTAGAATTTTAAATGGTATCAAAGTATTAATAACCAAAATATTATATTTATATATTATTTTTATTGTCAATGATTCACCATTCCATGTTTTAATATTGATATATTATTTTATTTAATATTTTGTTCTAATAATACAACTCTCCTAAGTTATAAATAACTCACTCCCTCCCCTTGGAAGACCACTCTTCAAAAACATTTCAAAGCCTAAAATCTACAACAAAAAATTTCCTTAGAATCTTATAATCTATTGTTACATTCCTGAATAATCGAATTCCAAACATCAATAGAGATTTTGTGTCGTACAAGAGATGTTATATTGAAGATGTTGTAGGATTCGATTAACTCTTTTTTTTCATTGTTCTCATTATTTTTCTCTTCCCCTTAAAAAACCTTATAATATAAATTATGTAGTAATTTAACATTTTATTAATGATTTTAACCTAATATAATTATTATATTTACAATATATATAAATTTTAAAATTCTCTTTCCCACTATTTCGACAATATCATGTCAATGGTCCATTAACCACCTATGAAAAAATGCCAACTCAATACTGATAACCATAATCATGGATGGATATTATGAATTATATAAAATATTTAATCATTTAATTACATTTATTTCATTATTTTTTGGTTAATTATACATATATATAAATGAATTTGTATGGAAATAGTGAAATCAAAACAAAAGATGAACATTTATTGAATACATGATATCAAAATAATTCACATTTAAAAAAGTGTTATAAAATAGAATCCAATAATTATAATTCATAAATAGTTGAAAAAATGAACATAATTGACTTCTATAAATATTTTTTTAAAATAATATGTTTATTATTCAGTAGGTGAAAATTTGAAAACAAAAAGAGAGATTTAAGGTAAAGGGATTCTAGAAACCAATTCCACTCATTGGGTTATCTTATCTTACATAGTACGAATGTTAAAATTATTTACTTAAAATTTATTTTAACTATTTATTTTTTGGATATACCTGTTCCTAACATATAATAAAATTCTAAGGAAAGACTCTTTTTCAATGTGACTTAATTTTTTAAAGCATTTTATTAAACCCCTTTTGAAATGATTACTTTATACATGTGACTAAATGTTGTTTTATGTAAAATTGTGATTTACCATATTCATTTGGGAATTATACATTTATATTCATGATATTTTTAATTAAAAAATCTATATAAAACTCATTCTATCACTTGGTTTTATTTTATAACTATGATTGTAATACATTCTATGTGGCATGCATGATTATGTGAATTTCTGATGTGACGAGTGAGATCAGAATTATATATCTTAATAATACATTAGGTAATGTGATGTTTCTCATGATATTATTTGAAATATAAAATAACTCAATTCTATCTTTTTCAAAATGTTAACATTACGATTTAATCATATATGTCATGCATGAACATGATATCACCTTTGTTCATAACTATGTGTGATATTTTACCACAATGACATGATATTTCATTATATTCATTTGACTCATTACATGCATTTTCCAATTTCCCCCTCATTTTTTAATGATGACACTATGCTTTTGATATGACAATTCTCACACATGTACCTTTGTTTCAGGTCCTTTATTCACCCCATTTTATACCTCCCCTTAATAAACATTTAGCTCTTCACTTTCATTGATGTGTATCCTCAGGGGATTACTTATATTAAAGAGAATATGAGGTCCACTAAGAGGTTAGAGAATAAGTAATTAATTAATGTTTCAATTTTATTATATGAAAGTGATTATTGGTCCTAATTTAACTAATATACTAAAACATTTTATCCTAGATTGTTTCTCTATTATATAGTTTCTACTTAAAAAAATGTAATAGTTGTGTAATAAAAAAATTCATGTCACTGTATTTTGTATTAGTGTTCAATTTAGTTTATTTGGTAATTATGATTGGAAAATTTAGCAGATAATCATAAGGATAATTCAAAGCATAGCTAAAGGTGATATGTTTTGGTAATGTATATGATTATTTGGTTTCTGATAATTAAATCCTTTTTCTATATACAACAAGTGGATGCAGCTCCAGAAAATATTTTCTTATGGGTAAAAACCTAAAAAACACTGTATTGATCTAGAATCGATCGGGGAAATGGTGCATGGAAATGTCCCTTAATGTATGCCTAGTTTTATAATCATATAGGATATTTTAAGATTAATCAAAAACTCTATTACAAACCATTATTAATGACATAAATCTTAATTAATAATTACTTCTAAAGAAAGAAAAATTTTAAAGTACATAATCCTCGAAGTATTATTTATGGAAAAGTCAAAGCCAAGGGATCAAAAAGTTGTGAATTTAAAATTAAATTTCTCTTAAGAATAAATTAATTATTCATTCCTTGTTTAATTATGTTGGTTCAATCCTTTTCAATTTAAGAACATTAGGAGAACTAGGAGAAACAAGACTAAAAAATCGCGTGAGTGACAATGCAATGATTTCGTGAACAAGACTCCAAATATAATGGGAGGTGGACTTCAAAAAATCAGGGTGATGATTAACCAATTATATGAGGATATTAATAATAAACATAATAATTTGTATCATCCACTTTCACCTAATAATATAAAACATGATATCGAATCCTTTATGAAACAATGAAAACTGACATTTTTTTCTTATGATCAACTTATAACAGAATATTTGTTTAATACAATAGATAATATATTTTCTATTCTCCATTGTTCTAAGATGGATACGATTACTCTGTACACCTATCATTTATATGGAGAATTCGATCAATGGGGGTTTCTAATAAACAATACTATACCGAAGGATGAAATGGATGAAATGGAGTTGGATGACATTAAAAAGTTATTTATTAATAATTATTTCCCTCAGACACTTCGAAAAATAGTGGATAAAGAGTTCATAGAGATTAAGAAAAGGGATGGAGAATTCGTTACTTTTTATGAGGCAACATTTACAAGGATTATAAGATATGCCTCTTCTTTTCATCAACAATGATATAAAAATTGATATATTGTTTATTGGATTAAAACGACACCTCCAATATACTTTATCTTTCTGATAATTTAATAATTATGAAGAGGTTTCTCAGTATTCACTGAAAGTAGAGATTGATTTTGTATAATCATCCTAATGAAATAGAGATACGAAATGAAAGATGGAGTTTCAAGCAGTAGGATCTAATAAAAATTGTGGAAAGAAGGATTGACCACCCAAATGTCAAAAATGTTGGAAGAAGAATCATGGGAACTACCTCAAAGGGAAAAGTAAATGAATAATGTGTCTGATATAATGCCACCAATATCATCAATATAAAAGAGACATGAATAATTCGGCCAATATGATGAAGGAAATGAAAGCAACATCCATGGTTCAATGCTTCAACTATAGTGAGAAAGGTAACTATGAATGCCAGTGCAACAATACATGGGTCCTTAAGGGTAATTAGTGTTAGAAACCACCAAAACCTATAGTCTAGGGTAAGGTTTATAAAAACATCACTGTTGAGGATGAGCATGAAAATAAATTAATAAAATGTATACTTCATATTCACTCATGAATAGAAAGAGTTTTATCATAATCTTGTTATATGAATTTGTTTATATAATAAAAATTTTATAGATCTTTTGGATCACAACCCTGGTCCCTTGAAGTATATATATCTATAAAAACACCAAGAGGTGTGATCAATGAATCCCAAGTGTTGAACTCTTCTCCTATTAGCATCTGTTGAAATAAACTTCTATAGGATCTCTTAAACCACACCATAGTGAAATTTGACAATCTGGTGGGCATGTATTGGCTCTTATCCTATAGGGCACACATCAATTTTCCTCAAAAAAGAAATATATTCCTATATTCTGAACCATCCCATAAACTAGTAAAATTTCAAGGAATATCATGAATATCCACTACAAAATTCCTCAATGGTGGGGATGATGATTCCCTATAAAGAATCGTACCTTACCCAAATGGTTGAGTTGAAGAAAATTTCCAACCTTAAGGAAATGACAATTATGAGGGAATACACTGATGTATTTTCAAAATAGTTTCTCAGACTTCCTAAATATTTTGAGTTGGAGTTATCAATATAAAAAATACTTGGTGACACTACTATCTCTGAATTACCAAAAAGAATTGCCACATTTAAAGTAGTGGTGTTAATGAAGAAGCCTCTGGAACATTTGGCTAAAGGTTTCATATACCCTAGTGCATCACCAGGGGATGCTCCAAATATCTTTTTCAAGATGAAATACGGATCAATGCAGTTATGTATCGATTAATGAGAGATAAACAAGACCACCATAGAAAACAGGTATCCATTACAAAGGATTCATGACTTTTTTTATCAACATTGTGAAGATTAGTTTTTATCACAGGAGAATCTTCATTTTGGATATTGTAAACTAATGGAAAAGTATGAAGATATTTAGAATACAACCATCCATGAAAGTTATGGACACCATGAGTTCATATAAATTTCCTTCAAATTTTCTAATTCCCTATAAATATTCATGGATTCGATGAATAATGTCTTTAATAATTATCTTTAAAAAATTGGTAGTATTTATATAAAATATTCTCATCTACACCATGAGTAACAAGTAACATGAAGATCATCTATATATTTTTCAGGAAATTTTATGAAAGTAAAAAATGTACGATAGGTTTAAAAACTATGACTTTTGTGTAAGTCATGTCACATTCTTAGGGCACACGATTACAAGTGAGGGAATTTCAATGGACACTTAAATAAATAAGACATTTACAGAATAACAAATACCAACTAGTGTGATTGAAATAGGTAGTTTTCTTCCCATAACTAGGTACTAAAAATATATTCTGAGTAATTGCTCATGATTGTACATCCCTCAAATAAATATAACATGGAAAGGTGTAATTTATTTCTAGATAGAAGAATGTGAGTAAATATTTAAGGGACTCAATAATAGGATATTCAGAGAAATAGTACACATTATACCAACTAGTGGAGAATGTTTGGTGATAGATAATGATGCTTCAAAGAAAGGATTGATTTATGTATCCATGTAGAATTATAAATTGATATTATATTCCACACTGAGTTGAAGATCCATGAGATGAACTACCTGACACATGATTTGGAGTTATCAACAGTGATCATTGCTATGAATATTTGATGTGACTACTTATATAGAGAAAATAGTAATATAAATATACTGATAACAATATTATTAAGTATATATTCACATAAAAGGGGATCAATAGGCACACACAAATATTGATAGAACTAATCGAAGACTAAAATTTCTCTATTCACTCCCATCCTGGAATGGTAAATAAGGCTGATGAGGTACTTAAAAGTATAAAACCTACTACTCTATCTATGATGTAGATTGATAAATACCATATCTTTTATATAACAGAATGATGGATTTAGAAATCCCATTTTTGGAATACATCATAAATTCTCCAAATGATTTCCCAACCTTTTATCTAATATATGATCAAGGAGGCATAAAGGTAATTTTTCGAGCTCCAAAATTAGGTGAATTCAGTAAAGGTTGAACGTTTAATGGGTTCTAGGTTGAAGAGGATGGTTTCATTTGTTTTAGAACTATACATTTTGTGCCTACATCAATAGATATAATGAAATATCTCTTGTAAAATGCACAAAGATCATATTTCTCCAACTATCCTAGAACAACCAAGATGTATAATGATCTTGAAGGGAACGTTTTTGTGTGTAAAAATGAAGATGGAGATCAATGAGTACACTATAAATATATTGATATGTTATAAAGTAAAAGCAGAGTGATAGAAATCAAAGGGTGTTATGCAACTATTTACCATACCCACATGGACATGGGAGAACATCTCCATGGTCTTTTACACTGGTATCTTAAATACAAATAATGAAAACAATGAAATATAGGTTGTGGTTGATTGACTCCCCAAGACTTCTCACATCATCGCTATCCAAGAAAATTTCTTTTTTGAAAATATTTCTAAGATATATGAACAAGAATTGCGGAAGCTCCTCGGAGTTCTATATTCAAATTTCTATAATCAAGATCCACGGTTCACATCTAAATTCAAGACAATTATTAAACATTATTTATGTTCGAAATGGAATTTTAGTCTATCTTATCACTTCCCAGAATGATGACCAATCTGAATGTAATTTTCAGACACTCAAGGACATGTTGAGATATTTCCCAATAGAATTTAAAGGAAGAAGGGATCCATATCTACCATTTTTTGAGATTTCATACAAAAAATTCCAATATAGTATTAAATGGCTCTATAAAAATTTATTTATGGGAAGAAATGTATAACTCTTTTTTTCTATATGTAGTTGGGAAATGAAGCATACTTGGAATTTATGTTGCACAAGAGATGACAGAAAATGTTCAATCCATCAAAAAATATATTGAAGCTACTCAGAGTTGAAAAAAGAACTGTGATGAAAAATATTTGAAAGGAATTTCAGTTCCATGTGGGAGAAAAAAATTCTTTCAAATACCAGCATGGAGGAGAGTCAATGGTTTGGAATGAAGGGAAATCTAAACCTAAGGTATATTGTTCATTTTTAGATCCTTAAACCCATAAGAGCAATGCGCTTTCACCTAGCACATCCACCAAATATGGCTCACATTCCTGACTGGTTCCACATATCTATCATAAGGAAGTACATACTAGACCAATCACATGTACAAAATCCAGAGATGCTACAAATGGATAATGGTCTCTCTTATGAGGAGAATCCTAGGAAGATCTTGGATCATAGATACAAAGTTCTATAAAATAACTCAAATCACCTATTTAAAGTTCTTAAGTTGAACCATAAGTATGAATAGATGACCTGGGAACTAGAGGAAACAATCAAACAAAAGTACCGTCATCAATTCTCAATTAAGAATATGAGTTGAAATTTTGTAGATGAAATTTCAAATAGGGGAATAATGTAATGACCCAAGGTTTATTAGTTATATATGGATTCAGAATAAATGTGGGTAGTATTATATTATATTATAAACATAAAAAATATAGAAAAAAAATTATCTTATTAATAAAGATCATTACTTTAGTCATCTATAAAACTAATAAAAATTCACCACATTAAAATTGGGTAAAAAATATTAAATTGAAAATCTAAAATAGAAAAATATGGATCACCCAAATCTGCTTTGATCATTAACCCTTTGTCCAAAAATATATAAATGAAAAAAATATTTAACCAATAAAAATATTTCTGAATAAAAATACATAACCATGGAAGGAATTGTTTTTAATATTTATTGACATAATGATGTTGTATATATAAGAGGAAATGTTACTATGGGAATAATAATATGACCATTGGAAATAGTAACATAATCGTTGGGAATAGTAACATAACCATTTGAAAAGTATTTAAGCTTTAAAATATTAAATTATAACATAAATAATATTTATAATGATTAATTTGGAAATTATAAATATTTTAATGCCATAAAAAAGTTATCATGATTAAAAAACTCAATGAAATATGGGCATATATTTAAAAATTTAGATTTTAAATTATTACGTAAAAATCATAATTTTAAATAAAAAAATAAATGTTTCTATGTTAGAAAAATATTTTTGTTAAATAAATAACATTTTCAGAATCATCACATTGATATTTCTGAAGGGTATTTTTTTTAATTGTTTGAAATACTTCAATTATCAATTTAATAGTAAAAAATAATGTTTTTCACATTATTGGTGTGTCTTAAATTACATAATTATTTATGTAATAATAACATAATAATTTTTAGAACATATGGTTATACCATCATATATTTAATTTCATAAATGGTTTATCAAAATTAAATAAAAAAAATTGCAATCTTAATGGAATTTTCCAAAACCTAAAGTCAAAAGTGATACCTCAAAATAAAATTTTATTTTTTATCAACATTAATTTTTTAATAAATTACTAAATTATAATTATAAATGGGTTTAATTACATAAAAACATTATATTATATATATATATATATATATATATTATTTTTAAAATTCATTATTACATGTTTTACCATTAATATATTATTTTATTTAATAATTTATTCAGAAAATACCCCTCCCCTCTTGTATAAAACACCCTACTGCCTCCCCTTGGAAAACAACTAATACCCAATTTTACAAACCCTAATCTCTTAGAAAATAATTCTTATCTAGCTCCTTAGAATCCTTAGATACATTATAGAGTAATACAATCCCAAACATCAATGGAGTTTTTGTTTCATACAAGATAAGCTACGTCGAGGATTAAGTATGTTTCGATGTACTCTTCTTTTTTTGTTCTTCCCTTTGTTTTTCTCCACAAATTTCTAGACCAAAACACATAATATAAATTTATTAGTAATTTGAAATTATATTAATTATTTTATCATACTATATGTATCATATTTTCTATATATATAAATTTAAAAATTCACTTTCCCGCTCTTTTGAAAATGTCCCATCAAAGGTTGGTTAACCACCTACGAAGACATTTACATGTAAATTATTCTTACCATCTTAATATATGGATAATATGAATTATATATAATATAAAATATGTAATTAAATTTATTAAAATCATATATAGTTAATTATTCTTATGTATTAATTACATTGAATTAAAATCGTGAAATCAAAACAAAATGTGAAAATTTAATGATAACATGATATGAAAAAATTAAAATTTTACATAAAGTGTTATAAAATTGAATAAAATAATTATAATGGTCAAATAGAGGGATAAATGAACTTAATTCACTTCAAAAACTTTGTTTTAATAATCATATATTTATAATTCATGAGGAAAAAAAGATAAAATACTATGTGTGATTTAATGTATCAGGATTCTCGAACCCAATACCTTTTATTGGGTAATATTCTATTACACAGTATTAATGTTCATATTATTTCCTTCAAATTTACATTCCATTTTTCATTCTAGGATATAAATTTTCCAACTATTTTCGCAAATGTTTTTATTCAAATCCTTGTTTCGAAGTGAAATCAATTTTCAAAACATCATATTTTACAATTAATTAAATGATTCTTGTCCACACAAGATTGAATGATGTTTTATGATGATGTTTAAATTCAATTATTCACATGGGTGCCAAAAAATATTATTCATTAATGTTTTCATTATAAAATCCTCATGAAATTCATTCTCTACTTTGGGTTTCATTTTATAACTATAATTGATATATGTTCTATGAGGAATAAAAGATTGTGAAAATTTGTGATGTGGAAGGTGGGCCTAAAATTATATATCCCTCTATTTCATTGGGTAATACGATGAATTTAATGAAATTATTTAAAATATTCTTGAACATAATTCCATATTTTGTTTCAAAATAATTATGTTTTGATTTATTCACACAAGTTATGTGTGAACTTGATTATAGCTTTATTCACAAATATGTGTGGTATTTCATCAATAAGACATGATGTTTAATTTTATACATATTACATATTCTATGCCTTTTTCAGTTTTCCCTCATTTTTATGATGATGATCTTATTCTTATGATATGATTAATTATCACCAATAAACTTTTTTTAATGTCCTTTATTGACAACATGTTATACCTCCCCACACTAGGATTTTATCTCCCCCTTTCATTGATTTAAATATTTAGGTGAATACATATACTAAGAATAATTTTAGGGACACTAAGAGGACATGGAAGAAGGAATTAAATAATATATAAGTTTTATTATGTAAAAGTTGTATTTGGGATTAATTTAGCTAAGATATAAAACCTTTGGTTCATGAATTTTATTTCTATTATGTTTTTTATACTAGAAATGGTTTCATAGTTATATAATGAATATTTAAACTCTATATATATATTTCCCATACCCATTAGTTTCTTTCGTGAGTAAGTTATATTTTATTTCCTTAATTTTTTGGATTTATAACCCTCTACTATGAACTTTTCATAAAATTTTTCCCTTTATTTTCATTTTAAATTGGGGAGAAAATATCAAAGTGTGTTTGAAAGGGGGAAAATAGGTATAAAAAAGGGGAAGAGATTTAAAATAAAAAATAAATGGATATATGTTTTTGTAATAATTTAGATGTTTCTATGACAAATTATTTACTCAATTATTGTTTTTCAAACTGAGCATGGATCACATGTGATTGAAATGTGTATTAGTGGATCATTGATTTAACTTTTTAATTTATTAAGTATGAGACACTTGTAGAAATGGTTTTAGTGTTTGGTGAAATTTCAAAGAACCCAAATGGGGGTATTCATGCCCAAAATATGTTTTGGGTTTTATATGGATTGTGTTTTTTTATAAAGTGAATAGGGAAGAATTGAAGTGGAGCGGTCACACCATTGTCACATGACTATAATACACACTATTTATTTGTGTTTCCAAAAGATTGGAGGCCATGGATAGGAAGGTAATCTATCTTGTTCAGGCATATATGGGAGGAATATTGACCACGTATGAGATCTATCCATGACAACTACGTATGGAAGAACTACGGAGGCAAGAAAGCCTACATGTGGGTCAGTGTCTGTATGGATTAGTGCTCTTAGTCATTGGCCAAAAAATAGAGGAGGTCAAGACCATGCCCTATTAATCATATAAAGAAAGTCAAAATTTCAAAAAAATCATATATGATATATGTTTTCTAGGGGAAATTGTGATGTGGGACATGTGATTTTTAGGATAGGTCGCTACCAAGATGAACAATAATTCATTGTGGTTTTCTGAAGATTTTGGTACCTCTAATGTTTTTAGGGTTCCTATAACATAACAAACAAGGGTACAATTAATTTTCCTTAGAGATGAATAATTGCATGCCACAAATAAATTTTGTGACATAGAGTGTCTGAATGTAGCAGAAGCATTGGATTTTGGATCTCTATTCCTACATGTGGAAAAGAAAAAGCATTTGTGTCCACATTGTAGGTATTTCTCTGGGTGGATTGGTTTGATTATGAAATCATGTGGGTGTTTTAGACTATGTAAGTGTATAAGAAAATTGGACATATTAAAATGGAATCTCCATGCTTAAATTTTGGTGACCATATTGTAGGATGATAGGATTTATTACTGGTTAAACTATAGATTATGTGACCATGACATAATACATAGAAAAGAAGTAATATTACACTATAGTGATGAAGACCAATCCATAGCCATATTTTCTCCACATTATATCTTGGGAGTGTCCATGATGAAGGATGTTTGTTTCTTTCAGTCTCGGAAAGAAAGGGAAGGATTAAAGGATTATATATCCAAGTTGTTTATTTCATATTAATAGTCCATGATGTTATCAATAATGAGTACATAAACGTTGAACAATACTATAGATATAAGAATAGATATTAACCATTGGACTAGTATAAATGGAGGAATAATATTACTGTGAAAAAGATCAAAGAAAACTAAGAGAAATACTAGGGTAGAAACAACAAGTTTTCCTAGAGAATATTTCTAGACGATTGTTCTAGATTTTAGCTATAAGGTTGAAGTTCATATATGAATTCATTATAGGAGTCTCACCCTTACTAGAAATCGAGATTTATAATATGATGAAAAAGAGAAATACAACTCTATATTTATATCTTATTCATGTGATGATGGGGGATTCAACAAGTGGGGATATTTCTTCTTCTTGAGGGAGAGCATTGAGTTATATTATTGTTCATGGTAGTTAACTAGTATAGTTTTTAGGCCTCTAAGAATTATACATTAAATAGTGATATTTTAGTGAATATTTTCAATAGTTTCATTACCATGCATGTTAATTGGACGTATCTTAATGAGGGAGAATTGAGTAAAATCTATTATTTTGTTTACTGCTTTCATCACTAATTGAGGGGAATGGTAGTGAGAAATAAAAGGGTTACTCAAGGTCAGATAACATGATCCTAATCCAACAACGAATTGATTTAATATTATATACCTTGATTCACCCCCACCTCTTAGTTTTTTTCATCTATTAGATTTTAACAATATAAACATCCTTGAAATCGAGTAATAAAGACCTGAACTATAGATAAAGAACCAAGGTTGTCACTATGAATCCTTCCATGTCTTGGTAACCCTATAGAACTCATCGGTATCTATCAATTTTAGCGGGTAAAAAACAACCTTGGTCCCTTTAAATATACTATAGAACAATATACAACATCCCGTAATATCACTCAATTTTTCTTCGTACTTCCCAAGGCAGCACACTCTATTCTAGGACTTAGACTCATACAGGTCACCAAATCTCTTCCTAGTAATACCCTGACATCAAAAAATGAGTTGATAAACTATACCTTTGCATACAATAATAATTAATAAAATAAAATATATTTATCAATTAACTCTCACCTAACCTCCAAATACCTCATATGAAATGAACTCTTTAACAAAACCTAAAATCTATATACATGAATAACCAACAATTATAAATATGATTAAAATGGGTCACAAATAGGGTCTCACAATTCCCTTAGGAGGAAACCCTTTCACATGGGTCTAAATGAGACTATCTGAAATATTATTGTTTAGCTGATCCAACCAATTCTATTTTTTACCTATCCAAATCAAATCTTAGTAATAATTTATTATTAAAATTACTCAAATCCATTTGGGAACTCACACTTCCCCTGAAAATTCCATTGAAAATTTTCAAATCTATCAAAATGTTCTAAAATGTGGTGAACATAAATCAACACACCCATTTCTAAACAACCCATTTAAAATACACTTTTTCATTTTTATAAATACTTGGCATTGAACCTATTCCAAGACAAGTATCAAAAGAATTTACAAATAACATTTTTTTCAACAAGGAATAAATACATAGTCATATATTTGGTAAATAAATAGTTTAAAACATAAAATAAATTAATGGCATGTAATATTAATATATAATAATGAAATACACATATGGGATCAATGGAAACAAGATAAAAGTAGTACCCATTGAAATAGAACACCCAACAAAGACACAATAAGCTCTTATTAAGCCATGAAAAGAAACAAATATCAATATTAAAGCCACAAAAACATAAATTTTGATCCCAATGGATCCTAGGTTTCTGGGGAGAAAACAAAAAACAGAGAAAGATGTAGGGAGAAAAAAAGAAGAGATACAAAGTGATAATTCCTTATTAATTTTTTTGAATCCACTGATAGTAGACAACCAAATCAAAAGAGAGAAGAGGGAAAGATCCCTTAATTAGTTGTTTTTTAAAATGAGATGGAGGAGAAATTGAGGGATAAAATAATGAAATAGATCAATATAAATAGATTAATTTTATTTTTTAATGATTCTGTATATTTTACATTGTTTCGCCACATGGTTTTCCAAACTCTACTCCTAACCATGTGTATGTTGGCACCTAGAAAAGACCCACTCAAATAATTTCTCCTAGGGAATTTTCCAGGTTATAAAAATCATTTTAAACTACATGTCCCAATTGGATACCCATATGACATACTTTTTTACATGTTTTAGCAAATACATGCATAGTCCATTAACCTCCACTATTACACATCAAATCTCCCTCTCAGTTTCTCCTATGCTTTTCATGGTTTGAACTAAATTGTGTACTACCAGTGTAAACTAAACCATTCCAAAATAACCTAAATTGAAAATCCTTCTAAATAAGTGATTCCACATGGTTTTCTCTAAATCATGAATGAAAATATTTTGTATGATAAAAAACTTTTTATTTTTCATGTTTCATCCGAAGACATTTGAACTAAATAATCTGAACACAAATCACATAAAATGATATAAAATAAACTCTATTAAGACATGTCATCTGTAACAATATAGTTCTTATTAAAATATTTATTTTTTGGATTCGAATATATATATATGCATTCATAATTAGTTCTTATTCTATAATTATATCTTCCATAATTATGAGTTTTAAGTAAAAATATTGAGGTCATTTTTCCGCCAACTTAACTCTTCCAACAACATCCAATTGTGGTTAAACATTAAACATCAATGTTTATAATTATTTAACAAAATGATTAGTTCTCACAGAAAATATCTTGAACATGTATTAAATAGTTCTCTAAACCTAAAAGAAAACATTTCATTGATTCATATAAAATATCAATAGTACAACCATCGGATATTGAATATTAAATCTTAAAATCTATCTATTAAAATACTTAAAGACGGTTATGACATTTCCAATTGTCAAGGGAAGTATCTCGACCTTCAGATTTATTTCAAAAATATGAATGGATGTATCAAATTCATTAATATAGAACAATATATAAATATATATATGATATATTTGGTTCCCTATAACCAACTAACATATTTACATTTAATTACAATAATATTATTAATAATTAATAATTTATCACTGAGTATTTTTCTTTTACTTAATAATAACATGATAATTTATGTAGAGTATTAATCATATTAAAAGGTAATTGTATATATTATCTTTAATAAAAACCTTAAAATGGTATGATAATATTCTAAAACACGTGTCTTATAGTCAAAATAACATTTATATAATGGGATACTAATGATATTTTTAATAGCAGTTATCAGTATCATAATAAATTCATATTTTTTCAACTTAATTTCATACTTTTTAACATTCAAAAATGGATTTTATAAAGATATACCCACCAATATGAATTACATATCTTATATATGTTAATGGTTATTCCTATTTGTGTATGTGTGTATTAGCCCATGGACATGATATTATTGTTTATGTAAATAATGAATCATGTACTAGGATGAGTGGATTGAAAACATGATAATATATTCTTTCAATGATGTATAAAATATTTGGTGTGGTATAAGGAATATTAAATTAATTTAATAAAAAGATAAAGGATTAATCCATTATGATATATTGGGAGATGATATCTATATACCATTGATAGATATGGATGTATCTAATTTAACATATTTCCTTGGAAATTCATCAACGAGATCTTTTTAGAGAGTTAAAGAAATGTAAATCATGTGTTAGGTTGATGAAAAAATGTATAAAACTAGCTCGATGTAAAATTAACTTTTTTATGGTGGATTTGAGATTTTTTGAGATGTTGATCCCTATAATAAAAAAATTTCACTTAATTCTAGTAATTAAGAAGCCTAAATGGACATCCACTATTTTTTATATGAAATCTCCATTAAATACCAATAGAATTTTATGTTAAGAATAAATATTATTATTTGCTTATAAAATACTAATTTTTTAATGTAATGTTTGTCTTAAAAATTAGTTCAGTAGGTATTCAAGTATTCAATGTGTATAATTGGAATATTAAATCAATATTTAATTGTAAATTTAGTAAATGTAATATTTTTTTATTTATTCATAAAAGTAAAAAAAATTATTTATTAATGAGTTTAATGTGTAAAAGGATATAAAAATTTATTTAGTTATCTGAATATTAAAATAAATAATTTCTTACATGATTAGTGAATATAATCCTTACTTATTTATTAAAAAATTATATTTCTATTTACATATTTAAATAAACATTTTTTATTCAAGGAGGATTAATGACAGAGTTATGGTCTCATTGATTATAATATATTTATCTGTGAGTTTAGTGATTTTCATGGAAAATATTAATAATTTATTATTATTATTGTTATTATAATATGACAAGTGTATTACATAAAATATACAATTAAATAAATGGATCATGTGTAATTATTAATTTTTTAACCATAATTATAAATTTCAAATTATATCATTTTGAGAAGTGGGTCTAATTTTTGTGTCCAATGAATTTTTTCAATATACTTATCTCAAGCCCAATATAGAATTTCTCAACCTATATCTCAATAATATAGATAGATATTGATATTACTCCCTCTTAAGATAATGATATAATAAGAGATGATATTTGTTTTAATCAATAATGAATGATGCAAGGATCTTGGTTCCTCCGTGCGAGCACCCAGACTACCAAGAGTGTTATTCAAAGATGAATGGATATTGTATTTATAAAACTAATGGAATTATAGTATGGATTCTCCATTAAATAGGATATAAAACCAGAGTGGTAATCAAATTGATCAAAAAATATAATAATTATCAAGACAATGCATTTATTATTTTAAATTAATGATAAATTAAATTTGAGGAATCCCCTAATTGAATATTATATTCTTCATTTAATCGAGTTCATTAAATATTATCAATTGAAACATATGAAAAATCATTGTTGAACTAACCACCTTTTCTTCACCCCAAAACCTTCTACTGGTATCATAATGGTGACAATATAATTTACCATTATTTATTATTTTGTTTATCAATTACATTTTTATTAGTGTGAATTCATTTCCAAAATTGTTTCTTTAATATAAAACATGAGACAAATAATTCATTTAAATTCATATAATGAAGAATATGAAAATAATCTGTTGAGAATGCTCAAAGATCTCATATGGAGGTGCTGAGAATGGTAGCTGCATGACACAGATTCATGGTGTGTAATATAAATTTACAAATTTTGTACCGTCGGTCAAATAATGGGTTTCAACAATCACAAAATGATGTGTGGGGGTTGGTAAGTGGTGTCATCACACACTATGTATTGACCACTATATAGTATGTGTTTTTATAGTAAATACTTGATGTGTAGCTAGTGTACACATTTTATAACCCCACATGACATTGACTCTATGTAAATTGAATAATGTCATGTGTTCAAATTACCCAACATCATTACACAATATATATTAATTTTCAGTCAATTGAAAATGATTTATATGAAGTACATGGTGTATATATAGATATAAATTTCATGTAAGGCATTACAATCCATGCTAAATACTTTTTGAGTCCTTAAGCGTGTTGTATTGGTAGCTGAAAATAAATTATATGGTATGTAGTTAGCTCTACATATTATGTAACAAATTATAATTCATGCAACCTACACCCAATGATATGAAATTGTTGCAATTAAGAATGAAACTAATTAAAATCGTGACCTAACTACATAGTATCTAGTTGGTTGTACATGACATGTTATAGGTAATTTCACATTAAAATAAAATTGAGTGAATTTTCAGGGGTCATTTGGAAATAAATAATAAATTATTATTATTTTTGTCATTGTGAAAATAAATGAAATGTACGGTTTTCATATACACCATGTTCTTCAAAATAATTTTTAGTGATACATGTTTAATATAGTCATGCAATGTTTTATAGTCATAAACATCATGCAAACAATATGGGGTTTTCCACAAAACAAAACATCTTGTATTTCATGAAATTACCTATTTGAATACATTCCATGAAAGTATAAATTACAAGATACAGGTCGTATAAACACAAGTCAGATTCTATGTTGAGTGATAGAATGTTAAAAGTTTGTTTTAAACTCTAGAAATAGATTTATTTTTACATAAAAGGTCACTTTAAATTTCACCACCACTACATTGCATGGGGATATTAAATTACAATATTAAATGTAGTCTCACCTTGAGCATGTACACCACTTGACATGATCAATACATGATGTGTAATTAATAATTTTTAATTGAAAATTTAATTTAATATTATTTATTTATAATTATATTGGATAGTAATCTCATGGATTTTTTGGACATATTATTAATATAATTAATTAATTAATTAATTGAGAAAAATAAATTGGCTCTAATAAATCTATCTTATTAATGGATGAATTGAATTGAATGTGTGGAATTTTAATGTGTAGTCATTTCTTTTTGTGATTTATCATGAGATTGGACGACCAATGTATGTGTTGGGTTTATTTAATTTTATTATTTATTATAAGGGATTTAGATATAAATAGATTATTAAATTAATTATAATGATCTTCATATCATCCCTTCATCCTTTCTTAATTACAATTTTACATGTCCGTGTTTAATTTTATGAAACCTTAAACTCCATGTACCCATCAATTGTGATTGAGTAAGAATGTGTAATATAAGAAGCTCTCTATAATAGGAGATTTTTCATGACTCAAAATAAGGTGGAACCAACCATGGATATGATAGGTTAATAGTTTATTTATGAAACTCAAACCAAGAATTGGATCAAATAATTATTTCCCCTAGGGACATGGATTGTTTATCTTCTTCTTGATGAACCAATTTATAGTTAAAAGGTTACGATCATATCACATATTTATTTTATTTTTCAGTGAACAATTTTTTATTTATTTATGGGATCCATTGTTTATTTGGTTTATTAAACATAAACACATGATGAAAATAATTAAACAAATACAAAGGTGAAATAAAATGATGTTAATAATCATAAATTATTTTATTTGATAGAATTAATTAATTATATAATATCTATATAATATTAACAAACATGAGAAGAATGAAATAGTGAATATGTATACATAATTTAGATACAATATCAAAAGGTATATATTAAATAAGAAAACAATATATATTACTTGGGTTAAAATAAAGATATTAAATAATGTATTGGTTTATAAATTGTCAAGATAATTTCATTTATTGGGGAAATAAAATAAAACCCATTATTTAACATAACCAATATAGTATTAATATTAGATTCCCTTAAAGTACATTGTGTAACATGGAGGAAATAGTTGGGTAAATATTTGTTTAGGATATTAGGATTGGGGATCCCACTCAAAAAAATCAAGGAGATTTGATTTAGTGAATTTAAAAATAAAATCCTACCTAAATAATTTCAAATAATTTTACAAATACCTTGTATTGGTTATTTTCATTTGAATATAGAACATTTATACCATAATATGTGAGCGATGGGGTGTTTTTAATCTAATGGTGGGGGTTATTTGGATTTGTTAAATAGTTGGAGACTAATAAAATTAAATCAATATATCACAATTGGTAATCAAGATAAAGTATTAAAATCTAGGTTTATTTGATATAGAAAATTAAAATTCATTTGACCATGACACTATCACTAGGAACTATCTTGGGGAGAGATAATATTTTGACTTACGTTAACATTCAAGGTTGGTAAAGTAACATTCACATCATTCAATAATAAGATAAAATATTTTAAATATTGGAGTCCCTTTTTTATAATCCCACATAGTATAAAATTTAAGTGGAGAGGAAAATAATTGAAAACATGTGGAATATGATTTTGATGTTCAATTACTCATGTAATCATCAATAACTACTAAGCACAATAAGATTCATGAATAAATAGATGTGTACACCATGTTATCTGATATCCATGATCTCTATCAATAGAAAATAAAATAAGAGTGGTATGATATCTCCAAGGAAATATAAATGTGATATTTATAAGAAATAGTTTTTAATAGACCAAATGTACTTAATATTATTATATACATTGACTATTTAGAAATTCTTGGTTTCAAGATAGCCAAATATTTATTTACAGTAATCTAACTCTCCTCACATCTTCAAAGCTTTTACTGTTTATTTTGAACATCCAAATAAACAATATAAAGATTATTGTTTATGATCTCTTAAGATATATTATTCAAGAGAAATAATATACAAAAAATTAAAAAACATATCTATTTAGGGTAAATAGTATTAAATAAAATGATGAAAGGTATATTATTAACTCCAATTATAAATAACATTTTAACCGTTGTTCCCAGAGGAAAAATACCAAGAAAGTGTCTTAGAGGCATGATAATGTATGTTTTTCTAACATAAATAATGGTCACTAGAAGAATAATAATACCCCATCAAAGAATAAGGGGAATATTAAAGTATTCAAATTATTTTAAGGTCTCATAACCCAATACCATTAATCATTTCTCAGATCGATGGTCACTATAACACATCAGGAATTCCTCCTTATTGATAAGTTGTTATTGACTAGTGAAGTGGGTCTGATAGGATTCCTTACGAAGACTATCCCCTCTGATTTAATGCGTCATAACAACGGAATAAAAATAAGGAAAATAGTAGGCATTACATAACACCATAGGATATATAAAAAAATCTTCCAAGCACAAAACATAAACCATGTAATAAAAAAATGATGCAACTTGATAGTCATGATTTATACACATTGACAATCATACACAATATGTAATAAATCTGAAAAAAAAATATGAAAACTAGAAATTTTATAACTCTAATAATATACCAAAATATATCCTAATTAACATCTCCCATGATCTATCCTATCCATAAAAAACAATCATCTAGTATGGGTGACTTGCCTTTGTCCAGACCTGCATCCATGATGTATGCTCGGCTACCAAACAGAACCTTGAGAAGTGTATGAGTAAAAATCAGTATGCCAACACGAATGGAATGCCAAAATAAATCTATACTTTAAGGAAGTTAATTTATATGTTTCCTAATTAAAAATTTAACAATTTAATTTATAAAGTAAATGGATAAAAGGAAACATCCATCGATACTTAGGTTTGAGACCCCAATCAACCATTCCTACATCATCCAATGCCAAGGTGTTTCTATGAACATCATGGAGATTATAATAACCTGTATAGTAGTCATGGGTTTCCCAAGTATATAAATAGTTATCATAGACCATACCTATAGAAGATTTCCCAGCCAGTAAGTAATAATAGAGACCACCCCTAAATGTGTTTTCTCAACTAGTAATATAGTATTCAGAACCATCCCTACAAGAGTTTTCTCATCCAAATAATAAGACAACAATTAAAATTTTACATGGATTCAATTTTGTAAATCCATAAAAAAATGCACGATCTAACTTTCACTACTTTATAAAAAGATAATACTTTAATAAATTTCTAATAATAACCATTTCACATATTTTTTCAAAACCCATTGCCAATTTCTATTTCTAAAGGACCATTATTGAAATAAAATTTTCAAAAAACTATTTCCAAAATATAAATTCTAATATAATGATTCAATATGCCTTGTAAAATAAACAATTCCATGATTATTCAATAGGGTAATTAGTTCTTAGAAATTTACTCCTATAGATTCACTTTTCTTTTTAAATTTTCAATTTAAATTTGGGAAACAATATAGAAAGATATGTTTTTGGGTATGGTAGAGGTCTTGTATGAAATTTCTGGGTGATAAAAATTCACGAAATATGAATGAAGGATCAAATTATGGAATAAATGGTATAACCAACTATATTTATAGAGATGTTCACATGCCCAAAACTAAACTACAGTTTATATTAGAACAGGAGGAAATGAAAAATTAGCCAAATACCATTAAAATAAGTCATGTTAACTAAACATAAAGGAACAAAACATAAAATTGAATACAAATAAGAATTGAATATAGTGGAATCATATAGTTATCTATAAGTATTGATCACACTAAATTAAACATAAAATAGACCAACATTGAAGGATATATCCAACTATAATAGAAGTGGAAGAAGGTGTCATTGGGAGATGTTGTAGAATGGTGTAATAGGGTGAAACCTAAGATGATACTAAAGGAGAAAATAAGGGATAAAATATCATTATCTTCCATTTCAAAAAACAACACAAAAGGAAATCATCTAACCAATGAGATAGTTATTATAAGGTTATGGGTCACAAACTGACCAATGTGCCCTGCATCCCCTAAAAATCTGTTGGATTCATACGAGGTTGCTGGTTGGACTAAAACTACATGTTGTAATAAAATATCATGGTTTTGAACCCTGGTTATCTCCCACAACCCTTATAACATATAAAAAGTTCTTAAAAAACTTATTACATATTTTCTTCCAAAAAAATAAAGAGTATAATACCTTAATAAGGTGGTGGGTGATAAAAACACCCCACTATAACAACATCTCATCCCTAAGCTACACTCTCGAGTATTATTAAGATTTATTGAAGAATTTGTTTTACTAATAGACATCAGATTTCCACTCACATGTTTCTCTTTATAAGGTATGTATTTCTATATAACCCATATAGATAAAAAAGTCTTTCTATGATCGGTATTTTCACTATGATCCATGATTTTAATTTCTTATTCCTTGAAATAACTATCATACTTTAGCTCGAAGTCATCAATACAAATCACATATGATGGGTCAAGATGATACCGTTGATGTTGGGAGACATGGAATAAATCATGAATAGTCATTTACCAATACTTAAGATCCATGGTGTAGGCAATATTACTGACACATTTAGTCCCCTCAAATTTACCCTTAAAGCATGGCGAAAACATCACATATTTTTAAATTCGTTGTTTTCGAATCCTCAAAGACATGTGTAAGAAACATGTTCTATAACCTTTAACTACAAGAGATGGCATATATGGTACACATAGGATATTTACCATCTTTTAAAGGTTTCAAACCACTTCTAGATCAACTAAACCTACTAAGTTGTCTCTTTTACTAGTTTTGAACCAAGGATGCCTAACTCTCTAGCTCTTTTTTAACCAAATAAAATCAGTATTGCCTCTTTTGTAACACCTCAAATAAATCCATCTAGATGTATGCCGAATAAATATTATTTTAATATAATTACAAAAAATTAATATGGATCTCTTAATACTTTCCAGAATCAATGAAACATTCTCAAATAATGTCACAGAGAACCTATATTGTTATCCTTGATTTCCCATCCAACCATGGGATGTAAGTTATACTCATTTGAACATGCATAATCAATTACTTCTACAAGACATACCAAATCATCAAGGTGAAATATGAATCAATATCCAGTATGATGCTCTATGAAACCCCATGTAAAAATAAAACCTCATGAAAATATGATGCACGCCTATCACGAGGCAAAGTCAATATAAATTATAATTTTTTCTAGTGATGCACAGTGGATAACCATGGTCATATCACTTGAGGAGCTTCTAAAAATTTTCACCTGCATTATCTAAATCAACCATTTTAACTCTTTTATTTATATTTTATCAATTAGTGAAAAAAAAATGAAAAAAATTAGTGTATTTCGTTAATTTTCTAATGACATTAAATATGGAAGTTTAAACCATAACCAAAATCTAAACAAGATGGAATTAGGAAAAAATCACATGGTTTGGGGGATCAGTTAAATTTACAATCATTATTATCATTTATATGTTTTATTTTAGTTTTATTACCCAGACATGATATATACTATTTTAATAAATGTTCTTTATTTATAAATTTTGAAAATGATGAGATCCTAAACGATCATAATTCTACCTCCTCCTATAATCAATGTTGATGACCCATCTTAGTCTATGGTGTTCCACCTTCCAGGTCCTAGCTCTATTAATGTTGTTTCATCCATTGATTATCTTGACACCAACATGTGAAGAAGAAACCATTGTATAAAATGAAAATTGATTAAATTATATAATAGCGAACGATTGGGTTACATTTCACTGGGGGTAGTCATCACATT
Source organism: Viscum album (assembly GCA_963277665.1). Classification (NCBI taxonomy): domain Eukaryota; kingdom Viridiplantae; phylum Streptophyta; class Magnoliopsida; order Santalales; family Viscaceae; genus Viscum; species Viscum album. The sequence continues at coordinate 1,449,299,315 of OY728130.1, forward strand.
GGGGACATTCACCCAACACATCCATGCTAATAAATTATATCTGAAATCCTAAAACGTAACATTAATGAAAATTCATGAACACCTCAACCTCCCTCTAATCCCATCCTTAGGATCAGCCTCTCATTTTAGAGTGTAATAGATCATACTAGTTGAAGTGAGAAGAAGAGAATAAGAAAAATAGAATCAAATAATGAATAATTTAAAAATAATTGGTGTGAGAGAATAAAACAATAAAATAAAAATAAAACTTGTATTTGAGAGATAAGGAGTAAAAAATAGAAGAGAAAAAAAGAAAAGGAAATTAAATTTATATATAGCATAAATAATTCTATAATAATAATTATTATTATTATTTATATTATTATTATTAAATTTAAGAGATGTTTTTTAGAAAAAAAGGGAAGAAAAAAAATAAAAAAATAATTTCAAAATAGTATTGATATAAAAATAATTTTAACCAATAATAATGATAATAATAATAATGATAATAATTATACTAATAATTTAATAAATTAAAAATAAAATAACGAGAAGATGGATGGATTTTAGTAAAAATAAACTTTATGAATTTTTTAATTGAAATTTAATTGAAATTGAAATTGCAATTTGAAATAAAAAAGAAAACAAAATAAAAAAATAAAAACAAAAAAAATTATGGGGAGAAAGGAATGCAGTGGTCGGCCTCCCTTGGTGGATTTCTCCTCCTTGGTGGTGAGATGGTGGTATAGAATGATTTGGGAAGGAGGATCTCTCCTCCTTTATAGTCTTGAATTTTCATTTGAATTCTTCCACATGTTAGACCCATTAAATTCCAATTAACTAAAGTAGTACTTCATAAAATATTTTAAGAAAGGTCATTCTCATATATCCTCAATCTTTCAATGTATTTGGACATATTTATAGAATGTTAAGTCTGTTTTGCTGAGAGAATTTATTCTGTCTAGGAAGACCATTCATATTCAATATCACTTGTTTATTATACATTAATGGCCCTGAAAGAGGCCGATTCATGTAGGGAACACATAATAACAATTGTTCACCAATATTTTGATCATCTCCTCCACAAATTTCAGCACATTTAGTTTGTCTAATTTAGAGATATGGTCCGAACCTAAATAATATCCAAATCTATGAACTGTTTTCAATTCCCAACAATTGAGATGGTTTTGGGATTTCAAGTAGTGTATTTAGAATTGGGTATAGAAGGGAAATTTGTATCCAAAAAATAAAAAAATCCCCCAAAAAATTGAAACATATAAATAGGATAAATAATGAAAATGATATGATCAAAATACCAAATAGATTAATATCTATCAAAATTATAGAATTTTTGAATTTAAAATTTTTAGCTCATTTTTATTCTGTAATTCATATTACCAATTTTTTTAATATGACATTGAAATAAATGTGTTTTATCATATTAAATAATAAAAAATAATTGGAATTATAATAAAAATTATGCACATGTTTTTGGTCTGTCAAAAACCCCACACTTAAACCATGTTTCTTCTCAAGAATAAAATCTAATCAAGGTTCAAATAGTGCACTGAGTTTATAAATATTAATATTTAAATTCAATAAAACAAAAAAAATTCCACTCTAAAATCAAAATTTTAATTTCCTCAAAAAATATCAATTCAATTTCCCATTTTTCAAAAAAATATTCAATACATGTATTTTAATTTTCCCCGTTGAAGAGAAATGGATCTTCTCATTTCATTCATCAAAGTTCCTCAATTCGTTATTATTAAACATGCCATATAATGACCTACCTAAATTCTGATTATTTTATCTCATCAGTCTTGATAAAATTAAAGTAGATTTATCCTCATATAATGATAACATTCACTTTTTCCATAAAATTGTAAAAGAACCAAATTCACCACTTTGTAAGGACAAAAAGAACATAAAAACATGAGCTCTTGTAATCAAGGATCAAATTTCTCTAAGTCATAAGGTTGGTATGAAATTATGTTAAAAATTAAATTTCAAGGAGGAGTTTTATCTCCTAAATCAAAATGAATACTATTCAAGGTAAATGTTTTATAAGATTGTCCCCATTAATTTATATCAACTTAAAAAATCCCCAAAAGTCCAAAATAAATGTTGTGATCAGATTAATCATAGTTAATTATTTCTTCCCTCTCTTGAATATTTTTTTAATTATTTTAATATTATTTTTCTATTTCAAATAACCTTTACTTTTTTTTCAAAAGTTATGATTTTAATAGACCTCAAATCCTGCACCTAACCATATATAATAAAAAATCATAGTTATATTAATGTTGTTTTTCCATTTAGAGAAATTACAACCCATTTAGCTCATTTGTTTTCTTTTTATCATTTTCATTTATTATATTCAAGAGTGGAAATAAATTAGTGTATATTTAATGATTCCACAACCTTTTAAAATTCCGAAAATCATCACCCACACACTCCATCAATAAAATGTAAATAATATCCTTTACCATGATTTCCTTCCCCCACCCACTTCAATGTTAATGTATCATGAAAATAGTAAGAGGATGGTAGTTATGAATAAAAATAAATTGAAACATGGTTCATTCCTCTAAAGTCCATTCATTGTATCTATGGGATAAATAATGATTGATCTAAAGGTGGAATTTTAAGAATAAGTGTATTTTCAAAGGATGCCTCAATGTTATTAAATGTGATTTTGTATATTCAAATCATTAATAAGTTCAAATGAAAACTCTAGCATGTGGCATGTACAAGGATCACTCAAGAAATATGATCAAGATAAAATAAGAAGTACATGGTCTCGAAATCCTATTGCTAATGATACAGATGATTTGGGAAAATCACTCAGGGAATAAATAAGAATAAAAATTTAATTCACATAAATTTTAGAAATTAAAAGAATGATAAATGGTTTTGATATTTTATTTACTTGAATCAATCAAATTTTTCAAATCATGAGTCCTCATTTCAATATCTATGATTCAATTTAATGATTTAATTCTCTATTTTACTTATTCAATTTCTTTATCATTTAAATATAAAGTGGGAAATCATATGAGTCCTAGGAAACTCATGTCTCTTAGATTAGTCAGGTAAATTATAATCAACATGTGGGAATGAAATTTCTCTTTAAATCTCAAAAAAAAAATATTTGGAAAAACATTTAAGGAGTTTTTCAAAGTATAATCAATAAAAATGAACTAAATTTTCAAATAATCATAATCCTAATCCTTTACTGATTTAGGATTCCATATATTATATATGACCCTATAAAAGAGGATAACACAATAAAGTGGTAGAATGTTGTCATTAAATCTCAAAATTTTAGGAGGGAGTTGTAAAAATGCAAGAATGCTCCAATGAAAGGAAATTGAAATCTAATTTCCTATAATGAATGTAAATGGATAATTCTTGGTATTATCCCCCACGTGGGCCTTGGATTTTCGAATACCTCTAGACGGATGTACTAGTTGTTATACAAAATCAGATGGTGTGTGAAGATTCTTTTATTTAAACCACCACATGTGGATTTTCCCAACTTTTTCTTCCTCATTCTATGTGAAGAATGATCCAGGGGTAGAGTACACTAGATCCTACCCCTTCACAAAGAGGTATATATTTTAAGGTGGGGATAAGATGAAGTATGAATCATCCTACTTCTATGTTTCTACTTATGCAACCTTCTTCTCTTCTGGTTATTTCTCTTCATGGGATGCATGAATTGAATAATCAAAGGAAAAGTAAAAAAGGTAACATTACTTGAATAAAATTAGAATTTTTAATAAATAATTTCTCCCCTACAATAACAGAATCCTCTTTTTTGATTTCCATAGCTTTAGCTACTTGTATCTATTGATGGGTCTCCATAAATGTATATTAATTAATATTATAGAGATATATGTGTTCCCCCATATGTTCATGACCAATTTATTCATCCTCTTCCAAGGAATAAAAAAGATTTTCGGAATCTATATCATCAAAATATGTAGGAATGATAAAATATTATATTTCAATAAAATTAAAATATATAGAGTATGAGAAAAGATTAAATCCTAGTAATTATTTGGATTCCATCAATTCTTTAGTTTATATGAATCTTAGAGAATAATCTTAAAGGATGGAGGAAAGTAGTCAGGCTCGTCCATATTTTCTTCAAATTCCAATATTTGGGTGGTGTTTTACTACATATGTTCTAGATATTTTCTTTGAATGGTCTGGGGAGATAAAGTAGTTCCTAAAATTTATTCCACAAGTCATCCAATTCTTGTTGATATCCCACATGTAGTTTAATAGGAACATCTTACTACTTTTTCCTCCTCAACTAAGAAAAAAATAATCTTTTGGTTTGTGTTAAGTCTCAGGTTCTTTTGATGATTCTAGGAAGTATGTAGTTATCCAAAATATTTTTCCTATGATACTTTGAAACATTTCATCAAGATCATAAATATCATCCGTGACTTTTTTTCGTCATTCCCCTAGAAATATTTTGGTGGAAATTTTTCAAATGATTTGGTAGGAATCGAGGAGTACACTTCTTGTGTCTTGGCCTAATGTTGATATAATTTAGTTAAGTACTCCCAGAATATGGTAAACTCTCTGGCCAATATTTCAATAACTACATTCTTGAGGGTCACCTTGAGATCTAGGTTGAGGACATTGAATTCCTCCTATTTGAAAATTTGTTTACGTTCTCCCATAGTCTATATAATCTATAAAGTATCACCATCTTCTATAGACCAAGGGTTTCAACTATTATCTCTTGCACCTGAAAGTATTTTTTTGTTCCATGAATTGAAAAAAATGTCAAATAAAAAATTATGGATGTATTTTTTAGTTTTTTAATAAAAATAAATTAAATATGTATAAGATATAAAAATATAAAATGTAAATGAATAATTTATTTTCTCCCAAGAAACTACAAGAGTTTTGGTGCACACCTGTTCTTGGGCATGGTCAAAAGTAATTATCATTTTTCTTAGTATAGAATAGTGGTTTCCCAGGGTCGTCTCACTAGATGAGATTTGTATTTTTTTCACCAACATTATCTGAATAAACTATTAATATTATTTTTTTAGGATTTCGATAAATTTATGAAAACAATGATAGTATGTTTTTTATTTTTGTTACTTTTCCAGTGACATGAAATATAGAAATGTAAACTATCATAAAAATCTAAACATAATAGAATTATGAAGAAAGATCTTTGTTTTTGAGTTTGGTTTATGGTCCAATAATTAGTCTCCTTTATATGTTTTATTTTATTTTGGTAATCTAGACATTAAATATCATGTTGGAATTAATATTAATTATTTGGAAATTGTGAAATTTTTGAGAGCCTAAGTGATCATAATTTAAACTCCTCCTATAATCAAGGTGGATGACATGCCATGGCCTAGGGTGTTTCATCTTCCAGGACCCAACCCTATCAATTATTTTTCATCCATTGATTATCTCAACTCCATAATTTTATGAACTAACCAATAGAGAGAGGGAAATGTTATTAAAAGACTAAATAGAGATAGATGGAGTTTCATGTCTTTGGTGGATGTCACCACATCAGGGATATTTGCCTCACCTATAAATGATATTGAATTATATATACAAACATAAAATTAAATATTAATGAAAATTAAAGAACTCCTTGACCTCCCCGTAGGCCAAGCCTTTGGTCCGTCCTTTTATTTATATGAGTAATAGATCACAATTGTGGATGTGAGAATTAGAGAAGAATAAATTAAATCTAATAAAAAACGGAATAATTTAACAATAATTGGGGACGAAAAATAAAAAAAATAAAAATAAAATAAAAAATGTAATGGGGATATTAGAGAGTAAAATAAAATAGAATAAAAGAAAATTTAATGAAATTAAATTTATATAGAATATATATAATTTTAAAATAATCATAATAATAATAATTATTATTGTTGTTGTTGTTTTTTTAGATTTTTTTAAGATAAGTTATTTTCAAAAAAGAGAGATGGAAGAAAATGAAAAAATACTTATAAAATAAAAATATTGTAATAAAAATTATAATAAATAATAATAATAATAGTAATTTAATATTATTATTATTATTATTCTAATAATTTAAAAGAATAAATCTAAAAAGGATAAATAGATGGATTATGGTGGAAAAAAATCATGAAATTTTAAATTTAAACTAAATTAAAATTGAAACTTCCCTTTGAAATAAAACAATACAAAACAAAAATAAATAAATAAAATAATAAAGAAATGAGGGGGGAATAATGTTTTTATCAGCCTCCAGTAGTAGAGATCATCTCCTAGGTAGTGATATGATGGTAGGAATGATTTCTAAAGGAGGAGCTCTCATCCTTCAATAGTCCAGAATTTTCTTTCCAATGTTTCCATGTGTTACCTCAATTAAATGATAGATTCCTAATTGGACTCATTAATTAATGTTTTTCAAAAATTTATTAATATTATCTCATCAAAATTTAATCATATTTAAGAATTTTTTAGAGATTTATGCCCATTTTACTCTGATAGTTTATTCTATCCAGGAAAACTCTCCATATTCTATATCTCTAGTTTTATATACATTAATGACCATAAAACATTTGATGCATGCTTGGAACCCTTCATGGATATTGTTTAGAAATGTATTTCTCTTATCCACTTCAAATTTCAGCATATTTGGTCCTTCTAATCAGGGCATTTGGTCCCAACATAAAAAATCACCCAGTTTTGAACAGTTTTCACGGACCTAAAATGAGTTGGTTTTGGGCTTCCAATTGGTGGATTTAGTTTTGGGTCCTAAAGGGAAATTTATAGGTCAAAAATCAAGTAATACTAAAAAAATCACATCATTTGGATAAATAATGTAAATATATGATCAAGATATCAAAGTGGTTAAAATACGTCAAAATTCCAAAATTAACAAATTTTTATATTTTAGCTCGTTTTCATTTTATAAATAAAACTATCGATTATTTTAATAAAACATTGAAATACAAGAGTTTTATCATTGAAAATAATGAATAAATAAATATAATATGAATAAAAACATGAACATAATTTTTGTTTTTCAATATATAACCTCCTAAACTCATCCACTAAGGAAGACTCCTTGATCTGTTTGAAATGGGCTACTTTCATCAACCAATTTATGAAAACCCAATTTTCATCAATATAATGAGCCAAAAAATATAAAAAATCCCATTTTTATTTAATAGATAAATTATATATTAATGTATTTATAGAAAAAACATACATTTCTATAGTTATTTTGGACCATTATGAAATATAGTCATTTGGATTTAAAGTACCATTAATAATATAAACCATTTATAATATAGTTGTTGTATAATTATCATTATGATTGTTTTATATTAACTGCTATGGTGAAATATAATTGACATAGAAAAAGTAATTCAATGCTTCAACCACTAGGATTGTACCCTATAGATCCCAATTATCTGAGCTCCCAATGGATATGGAATCACTGGCCACTGATCTTGAACAATACAAAGACAAAATTAATCAATTGAAACACATAAAAACTATTTATGATTAAATTTCATGATTATCGATATCACATGCCAAACCATGTTCACCGAACTACCCCATGAATGTGTCATCACTACACACCTTAACCTTAGGGAATTCAATAGTGTAATAAGTGGTTATGTATCAAGAAATGAGTATTATTAATAATTATTTTAAGGATTATTTTTATCCATTTTAATTATTAGTTTATATAAAATTTTATATATGATTTTATAAAAATTAGATTTTGATATGAAGAAAAAACCCATTTCTAGAAAAATAAATACTTTTAACACCATTTTTGAAAAATTCATTTACTTTTAAATAAATATAAATTTTATATAATTTAATTATTAAATAATATTTATTTATATATAGAAATTATAATAAAATTTTAAAATGTATATAGTAATCTTTAAAGATGTAGGAAAATTGTCACTTTCATAAAAACGCCTATTTTCTAGTAAATAATGATTTCCATTTAGAAGCTCAATTCTCGTATTTATAGAATTATTTTGATAGAATAATTTTTATTATCGAAATAAATAGGTCCAAATAGGTTAATGGTAAATTTACCATAATTTTATCATATAGTAGAATATTTGGGTAAAAATTAAATACGATATAAATATAAAAAATATGGGAGGGACATTGATTCTCCATGAGTTAAACCCCCCGTATTTAAGGAGATCTCTTTATGGTAAAATAAAATCTCTTGAGAACCACGCCTACTATATTATCAGACATTTGGACATCAACCATGGCCAATTTAATTGGGTGGGAACTATATTAGGATATCTAGGACTCCCTAAACGAGATATGGCCTTTAGTCATGAAATCTTATACCCTTCCTTAATCTATTATATTTTTGACTAAACCAAAACAAACACATTATAATGGTATCAAAATGGAGGTATTCTCTAATTCATTCTCCTTTATAGGGTCTATTTCAGGTGTATTCTCCTCTGTGGAATACAATTAATGATGAGCACTTCCCAAAACATTGATCTTTATAGAGATCTCCCCTAGTGAAAGAAAATTTCAGTTGAATGAAACATCGTAGTCAAGAATATTTTCATCAATTAGTTATATACTGATGGTGTTGTTATAGGTATAGGGATTCACATATCCATAGAGTTTTATTGTTTCTCAGATCATAAGAATGAATAAACCATGCATCACTTTTTTCAAAGTGAGTGGGTAGGAATGTTGTGGAATAAATTTGGTGATTTCACTAGATTTTTAGTTCTTATTGATTCCCTTGAGATTTTTCTTCAACTCTAGTTTAGTATAGTTGGAATAAAAAAGTAAGATAATAAGAAATGGTCTCTCTTCCTCTCATTTAGTTATTAGTCTATCTTATAAGTGGGGAACAAGGTACACCATAATAGTACCCCTTTTTGGGAAGAGATTTGGAGGTGAGGACTTGATGCCTCATTATGGACCTCTCTCGTATTTTGAATCCCTAAGAGGAGGAACAATCAAAATGTAATTTTATTGTTGGAAGGTACCCTTCCCCTTCTTCCAGTCACATTCACTCGGGTAATTTTATTTCATGGTCTTCTCCAATAAATGGCTTCTAATTCAATTTTGATGGATCATGTACCAATTATTTTCTATTGGGGGGGTTGTTATAAATTAAAAAGGATCGTTGATCTTTTCTTTAAGTGAATCTTATCTGAATGGTGATTTTCTATGCCCATAGGCCAATTCGATACTTAGTGTCTTTGAGCTATGAATACCAAACCACATTACTTTGACTTTTATGGATACTTACTCAAATATCATATGAAAATATCATAAAGGTATCATATCCACTCCATATATAATAACATATTTGATTCTTAAATGTAATACCTTCAACAACAACAGGATTTAACCTCTCTATGCCTGGAGTGAAGGGAATCGAGTTACTGAATTTATTTTTTCATTGTATTCCATCGAATATCCCTTTAATTATTTCACTAAAAATAGATCCCTTCAACTATGATTCATTTAAATTATTATCGGGGATTCCCTTTTCTTTCATTATTATATATCTCCTTTATAGATCACCCTTTTATGCTCCTTTTCCATCATGTTGATAAAAATTGAAAATAATTTCATATAAATATGTGGTATTTATGATGAATACATAAAGGAAAAAATTGATGTAATAAATTATATATGAAGCATCATTAATGATATATTTATTCCATATTTAAAATAATGTGTTTTTATGCTGTTTTATTAATTTTATAATCCATTAATGAGTCCTCCAAAACATATATTATAATTTATTTATTTAAAAATAAATTCTATAACATGACTCACTTACAAATCTCCAATTGTATTATTTAAATATTTTTAGTTTCCGGATGTATAAAATATTGAAAACCAATCCCCATTAGATGAAACCATATGAAAATACAATACTAATTTATTTAGTTCTGATGATTTTATCTAATAGAGTCCAAACCTATATTTAGAATTTAATAAATAATTCCACTCTCTATTTCCATAAACACCAACACATCCTCCCACTCTTATTCACTAAAAAAATTAAAAAAAATTCTCTCTCTACCCCTATTTAAATCCAACCCAAGGAGTTCCCAAGCTAATTAATATGCTCCACCAAAGTTTTTAGAAGGAGCGTATCAATTTAAGGTATTCTCTTCTATTTATTGAAGAACATTCATTTTATCATTCTATTTTATTTGAAATAATTCATGATGTAATATTTTTTTTAAACATTCCTTTTACAATCCATTTTTGTTCCATAAAATTATTTACCACCTTTCACTCTCATTAAACCAGTAAATGAATATTTATGTAAACCCATTATGCTAAAAAAATTATAGTGTGATTTTCTATGCCAAACATTTGGGAAGAGAATACCCATCCCCATTTTCACTCAAGTATATTCTATTATATGTACCTATAATTCAATGATTTGGTACTTCCATGAATATAACCCTTGCTCTTTAATCATGTTATTAAAAGTGATTAAAGTTGTTCTTATTTTGTATTACCTATGTGCACACAAATGCATGCACATTGTATTAATGTGATGGGTGGGAATGAAACTATATATCCTTTAGATTCATTGGGTAATTCTATTATTTCATGAGATACCATATATGGTTCATTAGAGTTTATACCAAGAACACTATGTTATGCTTTATTGATGGTTATCCTTGAATTATTCTTATGATGTCATGTTTTATATTGTTTCCACATTTCTATGTTGTCTTGATGATATAACCTTATATAATGATTTATTGTTCATTTTTATGATTATTAACCTTTTATTTCAACTTAATATATCTATTTAATAACATGTTTTACTTTAATCGTGTTATTATTTTATATTTACCTTACTATGATTTATAGTTCACCCCTTTAATATGTACATCCAAAGATTTCTCATGCACTTTTAAAATATCTAATGAATTTAGGTGCATGTTATAGGATTTTTAAATAAGGTTTTCATATCTCTATTTAATGTTAAGATATTAGATATCTATTTATCTTATGTCAACTGGTAGTTTAATCTTTTTGGATTTTATTATGTGTGTCATTATGTAATCAATCAGGAATTAATGTTTATAAAATATATGGGTTATTATAGTTGGTATAAGAGAAAGGTTTAGCTATTTTGTGGGATTGGGATGATAATAAATTTGTGAAATCCTTAAGGATAATACTATGCATTGGAAAACATCCCTAAATTATTGTAATTATAGATTATGTGGTCTTTATGAAAAAATACCTTCCTCGATAATACAAGGGAATGTGGCTCTAGCAGAGTTGTACCTAGGGGTAATAACCTCAAAATGGGAGACTTGGGTATTAACTCAAGCATCACCCAGGTCACAACAAAGAGGACTTATTGAAAATCTATATTAATACATCTCAGGGAAATCATTTGGTAAATTCACAAGTTCCTATTGAACAATCATAAATATAATAAAATGATCATAAAATTTTATTTCAAGAAATAAACAATGAATAAAAATATTAAAACCTAGAAATTAATTGGTTAAGGATTTTATGTCATTTATGATGTATCATTTCAAATTTCATCGTTTCTATTTTATATAATTAATATAATGAAAATTTTCAACCTTTTTGTTCCCTTTATTTTAGTCAATGGATTGAAATTAGATTAACCAAGTAAGCAACTAATGTGATGGGAAATGTAATGATTCCCCAACTAAGATGTTAAACCAAATTAGAGAAGGAGTTGGGGACTTCATGAAAATATGTTCTCAATTAAATCATGGTTTTTATAGAAGCATAAATTAGGGGGGAAACCACATCTCCTTTGAGAAATTGAAAATTATATTTGATACATTTATACCATAAAGGAATCTAATTTTCAGTGGATCTAATGATCCTTTAATCACATAAAAATGGATCAAATCCTTTGAAAAGATATTTTGATTCCTTATATACTTTGTGAAAGAGAAGGTCTTGATATTTTTTAGCATATGGGGGAGAATCCAATAAAGGTTTTATGTTTATAAAAAATACCATGAATAAGGAGCATATTGAAGTGATAGACTAGAAAGAATTCCAAAAAATGTTCTTTGATAAATATTTTCCTCACATTTTATTTCATAAAATGGATTGGGATTTCCTTTTTCATAGTAAAAAATATGATGAATCCATCATGTAGTATGAAGATAACATCACAATACTTTCAAAATATGAATATATAATTTTCATTTCCTCTAAAAGTAATGTTTTCAACTTCATTTTCAAGCTATATATGAGTCTATGAATTGATTTGGTGAATAGATAATTTGAAATCTATGAGTAAATTTTCTAATATCCACTCAAAGATGAAATGTATATCTGTGAATATCATGGGTTTCTTGGGTCTAGATATTGAAAGTGGGGAATGAGGTTTAATTTTGGGTGAGTTCTAGAGTAATATAATAATAGAAAAAAGGTCCATCATCCCATTTGTCTTGTATTTTTTGAAGAGGTATCCTAGAGATTTTCTGAAGGGTTCAAGGAAATGATTTAGTTATGGGAAGAAAGATCACCTAGCTCATGAATACCAAAGTGATAAACCAACCAATGTGACGTAACAATGAATGATCCATTCAAACCTCTTCAGGATATCCAAAGATTAAATTTCATGGAAGAAGGACACTATGTAAATCAGGGTAAAAATACATGGGTTATCAAAGATAACTGATGAAAACAACCTCCAAGGCCTAAAAATAAAGGGAGAGTTTATTTCATCAAAACTATTGAGGCTGATCCCAACAATGATATGCTAATTGGTACACTAGCTATTCATTCACGGATAGAAAACATGCTATTTTATTATGGTTATATATATTATTTAATATCATGTTTTTTTAGACAAGAAGAGACATGAATTCTTCACCAAAATCATTCCCCAAAGGAATTTATTAAATAAAAAGTGTTAAAATGTATGTTCAAGGTGAAATGAGTTTACACCTGCTCAAAATTGAAAAGATACATGATGGTGTAGCAATAAATCTCGATCAATAGATCACAAAGAAGAAAACAGGTACAGACTGTGCCTTTAAGAAAAAGATCATCTCCTCCATGAGTATTATCAACTTCAAGAGGGATCCATCCAAGTTTTCTTGTTCAATTCACTCTAGTGCCACCACGAAAAGAAGCTTTCCATGGAGAGTCTATGAAATGAACCTCCAAAAAAAAATGCATCCAGCAAAACTGGATCAACTTCTAGAAATCTCCAGTACCTAAATATATGGAGCAACAACATCTGTAAAAGAAGAAATGCACAAATGAACATGACATTAATGCGTAAGGCAGCCAAAAAACACAGCAGCACTGATAAAAAATCAGAGAGTTTGTTAGGACTCTTTCATCAAATTCATGTTAAACAATCAGATTTTGATGTCGAGATAAGTATCCGAAGAGATTTCACCATTTCTATGCCATTTATATTCTATTTAAATAGTCTAGTTTGAGCCTTCATTCATATACCCATCATGGGGTGAAATAGGAAAAACCTTAAGCTACAAAGGAGAATCTGAAACAATTTCCTGGGATGCTTCAAAAGTGGTAGCAGTCCAATCAACCGAACTTGCTACTGTTTTAATCTCAGTGTTGTCCTTTTGGGAAGCATCGAGTGCTCTTGTCAAAATTGTTCATTCAATGATAGAGTAGTCCCTTCATTTCATTATTTTTTGGGATTGGGATTGATGAATCCATCGGCATCCACCATTTGTTTTTTACCTTTTCTAGAGCTGGATTTTAAGAATTCCACCTCAATTTTGAGTAGTTTTTTCTTCAGCCTCCAGAAAGGGTGTGCATGAAGGCTGCTCAGGGCATGATTTCAGTAATTGATCCAGTACAGGTTTAGCACTAGAGGTTTCACCCTCCTCAATAGCTTCACTGATCTCAATATTAAGAGTATTTACATCCTAAGCTGATGGCTCAGGAGAATCATTAGAAACATCTGTGGAAATTAAAACATGGCTTCTCTCAACAGGTTTATCAGTAGTGTTCTTTGCATTAGTCTTTTCTACCCAAATTGGCTTGAAGTGTGGGGTATAGAAGGAAGTATCCTTTTTAACCTCAAAATCTTTCATAAGAGGGAAAATTTTGGAACAATTTTTACAGTAATCTGGAACATTTTCATTTACAACCTCTTGAAAAAACCGATTTTCAACATTTTGAAGCAAAAATCGTGATTCCAATTATTGGGAGATGTCTAATTCAGTACAAATTCAAGCGACTAAAGGTCTAGATAAAGTTTTAGTGGTGGTGTATAACATAATTGGGTGTCCGAATAGTTCAGTAATGGGAAATAAAGCATTATGTTTGAAGAGATGAAGAGGTAACCCAGGGAAAACAATTTATATAGGAATGATGGGGGCTTCGTAACCTACATCAAAATCAGGAGTCCATTTGAAGACATTTATGAGAGATCCTCTAAAAGTCCAAGAACCATAGGTCCAGATTTTATAGTATTCATTCTCCGAGGAAAAAAACAAACATTCCACGAATTCAGTAGTCCAATATGGAAATTCGTGAAGACTATACTCTCCATGGTTTTGCACAGAAACACCATTGAAGGTCGACGCTTGACAAACATACCAACGAGAAAAAAGTTAAGATCTAAATAGAGAATGTGTACCTCATCATTGGAGAAAGAAATCGTTGATAGACCTCAATGTCTATATTTTTTTTGGAGCAATGCAGTTGGAGTCCTCTAATTCAGCGCGAGTAGAACAACCCTCTACAACATCCATAAAGGACCTGGAGTTAAGGGATCCTTTTTGATAGCCGGGATTAGGGTTTCGTTCATTCTCTCTCGTGGACCGCATCACCACTCAATGTTTAATATCATGTAATTATAGTATAACTATTCAAAAACCACCAAAACAATGAAGTTCATTTATCAATGAAATGGAAGATTGGTTAATTATTTCATCCCAAGAATATAAATTCTCCCATCTCCATATTTGAGGGAGTAATTTCCAAGAGATTATTTTGATATTCTCTTTAGTGTAATTTTATGATATTCTAGGTATGGATTAGATTTACTTATATAGATAAAACATAAATTAACAGAAGGAAATCACCCTCTATATCATGATTCACCCTCTGATTCTATAAAATTATTAGGAGGATGATGAATCTCATTTAATATTATTATATCAAGCATGGATATTATTTACTTATGAGAAATTATATCTATCACAAATGCTTGGGACTGAGGAAAATATAATCCCTGATGATATGTCTGTTGTGAGGCAATATGCTAATGTATTTACCAAATAATGTTGTAGTCTTCCTCCATGCCAAGAGCCTCAGATCTCAATTTATCAAATATCCAAATCTTTTACAATATCCACGATTCCATATAGAATTTACACTATTGAATTGAAGTGATATTGATGCTATTGAAGAAGAATATGTATTAAAGGATTATATTTAGGTGTGCATCTGCATGGGGTGAGTCAACCTGGTCTTTAGATGTGTGTGTTGTAGGAATCATGTAGAGGAGATCTCGGAACACCATTTCTTTGATAGTGATTGGGGGTGAGAGTTGTGGGAGCACATTGGTGAGTTCCCAGTTATGTCAACCTCGACCATGGTAGATAATCCTTTATTGGAATTATAGTATCAAAACATAGGAAGTGGGGGAACGAAGAGGATGGCCGACACCATGATTTTCATACTAGTTGATAGTGTTTTGGGGAGGTTAGGAACAAGTGGATACATCAGGGGGAGGCCCGGTCGGATTGCACTATCATTACATGGACATAAAAACTACTTATCGACATGGTTAGGGCACTGGGAAACTGGAGGGATGCTCCATCCATGAGGAATTTCAACATAGGTTCCCAGTCTTCTCCTCAGGGTGGTGGTCTTGCATTAAGCAACTAGGTTTCTTCGAGCCCTCCTGTGAGGGGTTTGAAGCTCAAATCTTGTGTCTCATGCATTTTGGTTATGACCCATGGGGGGGGGGGGTTGTTTGTGACAACATAGTGTCAGTGTACATGGATTTCTCTATCTGGCTGGGCCATATAATAGCTCTCCATGTAGAGACTTTTTCCATGAAATGTTGCCTTAAAATATGTAGGCAGATGGGTTTTCATATCATAGAGGAAGAAAAAAAACTACGCTTTTTATTAATTCCCTCTATGGCCTTGGGATGATCCCTTGGTTAGTTTCTTATACCATCAGAAATAATTATGGTATCCTTGGTGGAAACATTAAGGTGACCCATACATAGAGGGAGGGAAACAAAGTCACCGACTATATGGCCTCGGTGGAACCATGTGGCCCTGATAAAAAAAATTCATTATTTGGATAGCATGAAACTGGTTGGGGTAAATAATATTAGAGGGTATGCCCTCAGTTTCCATTACATTTGACCCCCACATCCCCATTATTTTGGGCCTATCCTTGCGGGCCTTGCACTCTCCGTTCCCATGTTCAATATGACCATTTTGTTTTTGCTTTTGAATAAAAAAATTAATATGATGATGATGATGAGATAAATACAATCACGAAAAATAATGTGTATCTTCTTCAATGGATTTATGAATTTTTCGGTCAACTTTTTGGACGTCAGTACTTCTCTATGGTGGATCTTCAGTAGATATATTACCAATTAATGGTGATGAAGGAGGATATCTCCAAGACTACATTTCATATAAGGTACGAGAACTAATATTTCATAGATTCTATATTTGGACCCACTAATTAACTATCATCAAGGAATTAATGAATAGATTATTTGTTGATTACATTGATAAAATTTTCACTATAATTATAGAAAATATTCTTATGTACTCTAGAATCAAGGAATAAAATGAGGAGAATTTGAAATATACACTGAAGACATGATAAATGAAAACATACATGAAAATTATAGAATATGAGAGTTTCGGATGGATAAGGTAACATTATTTGAGATCTTCATCTCTTTAAAATAGATTTATATTTATCCTATAAAAAATGAGATATTAAAGTATGGATCAGACCGACATCTGTGATAGAGATATGTTGTTTCCATTGACTAGTTCGGTACTATAATAGATTTTTTAGAAAATAATTATGATTTTCAATCCCACTAACCCTGATTACATGGAATGGAGGGAATATTTTCTGGATTGAATAATTTAAGGGGATCATTAAATAGTTAAATAAGAGGATAATAACATTAAATGTTCTCACATTACCAACCAGTGGGGAAGGAATTGTGATTTATTATAATGTGTCCATAAAATGGTTTGATTTTCATTATCATGAGGGAAGAAAAATTAATATCCTATGCCTCCCACCAATTAAAGTTCCATGAGTAGAACTACCAAATTCATGTTCTGGATTTGGATACAATGATCCTATCATTGATGATTTGGTGACAATATCATTATAAAGAGAACTATGACTTATATACGAACCATAAAATACTCAAATATATATTCATGAAAAAGAATCTCAATATGTTTCAATAAAGGTGGTTGGATATGATCAAGGATATTGATTTTCCAGTCAATTACCATCCTAGTAAGGTGAGTAAAGTTGTTAATGCTTTGAGTAGAAAGATCCTGAAACCCTATACATGATGAGGATTGAGAGATATCCAATCTTCTTGCATATGAAAAAAATTTAAATTTTAATAATAAGTGTATATTCATAATACATTTTTCAAAATAACTGCTCAACCATACATTCTTGAGAGGGTCAGACAATCCCCAAAAGATAACGAGGTCCTACAGAGAAAAGTAGAAAATAATCCATAATTAAATTTTTCTAAAGATAAAATTATGAGGTTTGGAAACATGATATGTGTCCAATACAAACCTGAGATGAAAATAGAACTTATATTTAATGTATATAGATCGTTAATCTATATTCAAATAATAATTACTAAGATTTATAAAGACCTAAAGAAACCCTGTTGGTGGAATAACATGAATAGAGGGATTAGATAATTTGTCTCTTGATGCTTGATATGCCATTAAATTCAAGGATGAAATATAGATGTATAAAATTATGATGAAATATTTTCTTATTCTAGTGTGGAAATGATAAAATATAACCAGATATTTCATCAGAGTACTCTTTAGGAAGTCTAAAGGAAATGTTACTATTTGAGTGGTAGTCGATCACCATATAAAGATAACACATTTCATTGTTATCATGTAATGTTTATATCTTGAAAAAATAACTATGATATGCATAATAGAAGTTGTAAGACAACATGGATTACATCTCTACATTATATTTTATCAAGTTCCTAGCATTACCTCAAGGACCAAGAGAAGCCTTCAGCAAGTGTTGGATATAGAGAAAATTTTCAGTGATGTTTTCACGCTTAGATATATGTTCATTAAAATTGTACGATTAAAAACGTAGTGGTTATGATAAGATCATGTTCAATGGATTTCCAAGGATTTTGTGATCCTCACCAGCCCTTCATTGAGTTCTCATATAATAACAATTTCCATTTTTTCATTAAAATGGATCCTTATGAGCCTTGGTATAGGAAGAGGTGTTAGGATCCAACATGCTCTGATAAACGTGGATAGTGGAATCTTATGGTACCCAATATTAGACAATATATGAAAGATATGGTTTAAACCATTCACCATTATATTAAATCTACACAAATTCACTAGAAAATATATGCAGACCATCATCAACAAGACCTTGAGTTTGAGGTTAGAGACAGGGTGTTCCTTTGTATACATCCATAGAATAATGTCTTGAGGAATGAGAAGATATAAATTATTTTCCTAGATACATTTTCACCTTTTAAACACTTTATTTCCTAAAAATGGTGTCATATGGAATAATAATCTCACCTAACATATCTCATGTACAAGATGGGTTCTATGTATCCCTATTAATGAATCACATACCAGGCACCTCACATGTAATAAATATAAAGGTGGTACTCTTGTAGAATGATATTTCAAATGAGGACTAGTTGGTAAAGATCTTTTATCTTAGATACAATTTTATAAAAAGTTAGATAAGTCACCTGGTAAAATTGTTGTAGAATAACCAAAAGTTTGGGGAATTAGAATTAGAACTAGAAGAAACAATGAAACAGAGGTACCCTCATCCATTTTACTGTATGGAATTAAATATTTAGGTTGATTTTACTAAAGTGGTAACAGTGTAACTACCTAAACATTTGTAAATTAAATTATTTTTTTTGAAAGAATAAATGAATTATTAAGTAATGTAGTTCTATGAAATAAATGCACTACATTAGTTATTTTGGGTCATTATAAATATATCTAGTATGATTTTAAAAAAATTAATAACATAAATTATTGATAATAAATTCATTGTAAAATGACCTTTAAGATTAGTATATGTTTAGGGTTATGATAAATTCTAATTAACATATATAGAATAAAAAATATCCTTGACTAGTAGTATAATACATTTTAAAGAACAACTATTAGAGATCCTATGGGAAATGGTATCATTGAAATTTTCCAATGAACAAGAACTATCTGAAATAAGAAAACTAAAACCTAAATGAATCCATTTATGAAAGAATTTCAAGATTATAGAGATCACATACCAAACTACGTTTTCCAAACCACTAAAAGAATGATCCACCATCACATGCCTTACCCTAAGGGCATATGATGGTGTAATAAGGGGTTGTGTATCTAGAACCTATTAGTATGAATTTATATGTAAATTATTATTTTTATCCCTTTTCATTATTAATTTATATATCCAATTAAACATGTGTTGAGGAAAATTTATTTTGATAAAAAAATGTGTTTTTGGAAAATATGAACATCTGACAAACTTTTTGGTAAACTAACTAATTTTTAATTAAATACTACTTTCATATAATTTTATTGTTAATTAATTTTTATTTACATACAAATGATAATATAATTTAGTGAACTACAATGTAATTTTTCTAAGGGATGGGAAATTTTAATTTCCATAAAACTAGTATTTATAGTAAATAAGTATTTTCATTTAAAATTTAAAATTATCATATTTAGAGAATTATTTTCGTAAAACATATATTATTTTTTAAATCATCATTTTGAAATTAGATTTTTGTAAATTAACCATAATTTTTATGAGATAGTATAATTTTTAGATAAAAATAAAATATGGTATAAATATACGATCAGTATTATGACATCATAATGGAAAAAGGTGAATTAATATATTCTCTAATATTAATGAATAAACAAATTTTCATTTCACAATTAAAATAATGACTTTTAAAAGATATTTTATAAATTTCTAAATAAATTAATGAATTCTTCAAAATCATTATAATATTTGAATGTTTTACTATCAATTATTTAATAACATGACTCACCTACACATCACCAATGGTATTATTTAAATATTTTATGTTCATTAATTTATAATATCTTTAATAAAACTTCTATTTTGTAGAAACCATGATAAAAAACTATTGTAGCATTTTAAATTCTTATTATTTTATCATATTGAGTCTAAAACGTATGTTTTTAATTCCATAAAGAATCCCCCCTCTCATTCTATAAATACCCACACAACTTCCCACTAATCGTCACTAAAAATAAACTGAAAATTATATTCCTTTAGTTTTACCGCTCTAAACCCCCCCAATGTGTTCCCAATATTTTAATAAATATCCTCCCATGGTTTTAGAAGCACCCATTCAATATAAGGGATTCTCTCCTCATCTTTATTATAGCACATTAATTATATCATTCTATTTGATTTCCAATTTTTCATGTTGTAATATGTTATTACACATCCATTTTATTATCCTTATGATGTTATAGTAATGATATAACACATTTAACTCTCATTAAACCATTCTATGTTTATTTATGTAGACCTTTTATGCTACCAGGATAATCATGTGATTTTCCATTACAAACAATTTTTTACGGAATATCTATCCCCATTTACACTCAATGTAATTCAATTATATGTACCTATCCATTATTTATTTCGGAATTATATGTTTGTAAACAGAACTCCTTAATCATGAGATTTAATGTGATTAATGTCGTTCTTATGTTGTGTGATATATGTGCCACACCAATGCATGTACATGATATGAATGTGTTATGTGGGACATACATTATATACATCTCCATTGCATTGGATGGATTTTTTATATCATGAAATACCATGTATGGTAGGTTATCCTAATAACATTATATTATGATGTATTAGTGGTTACCCTTGACTTATTCTTATGATGTCATGTATTATGATGTTACCACATTCTTATGTTTCCTAGATGTTACCACCTCATATCATGATTCGAGTATCATATTTAAGATTATCACCATTTTTATGTCACATTGTTGTGCCTCTTGATTAACATTTATTACTTTTAGAATTTTATGCTTTGATAAATCCCTTACAGGGATTTATATCTCACCCATATATTATTTATGTACCTAGGTTATCTCCTATAGTTTTATAAGAGAAATGGAATTTAAGAGTCTCTTTTGGGATTTTTAAATAATATTGTTGTATCCCTATTTCATGTTATGATTTTATGTATCTAATTACCTAAATAAACTATCCATTTTGATCTTTTGTAATAGTATTATGTGTTTATTTATTTAACAAATCATGAATCAATGGTTATAATATATATGGGCATAATTGAGGCCATAAGGAATCATTGGTAATCCAATCACAAATCCCATCAGGATATCATACTACATCAACTAAGAAATCAAAAAGGATTAGAGAAGATTGATAGGTTTATAGTGATCAACCTAAACCATATAAATTGTATAGAACCATATAAAGAACCTTGATAGGTTAATCTTCATCACTTCCCACCAGTATAATCAGTGCTTATCTCAATACATCTTTGTCAGACTAAGATATATAGCCTACTTTCAATCAAGGAAGTACATTATCAGCTCCTCGTGCAAACTCTTTTGGACTACCCCATGGTCTCTAAAATAAAAAATCTCATCGGCATTTAAGGACAAATAAAGAATTGAATTTTCACCATATACACTTCCCCCCATTACTAAGAAATCATAATCTGAGAGCTGAATTTCCATTACACTTTTAGGATGTGTGAATGTAACAATTTAGGATGCCAATGTTGTTCACCCCTGATATTCTCAGACATCTAAATGTAGCTCAGTGAATATACCCATCTCCAATAACTCATATCTGAACATATATATGACCTAAGTATATGTCTTCCAATCCCATGGATCTATAATAAGGATTTTGTTTTTGGGGGCATGTTCCAACTCAATGTCAAAGGAATATAGGTTCTTGACCCACCTCGTTTTTCCTAGGATTCCAGTCACATTGCATAAAAAGCTAATTCATGATTTTATGGTAAGTGAAAACAAGAAACATCTGCCACATGATTTAGTTCCAACAACTCAAAGTTGGTACAACTATAGATAGACCCAAATTATTGGTAGGTTAGTTACACTCATGTGTCTTTAGATGTCTGGACAAATAAGAGACTACCCACCTATCCTATAAAATCATTTCACCTAATTCCACACCTGATGTTTTAGAAAAATAATGTATAATCCCAACTAGGACCAGATAAGGCTAGTAATGACCTGGTATTAACTATATCTCTAGATCATTAAAGGATTACTTAAATAAATTAGACAACTCAAAACTCAATCCATTATTATTTAGGAAAATCAATGGAGATTTAAAATATGATATGTTCTGGATAAAACTATGATAGTATCTATAAAACCTAAGAAAGCTAGAAATCTCAAACAAATTCTTGGATTTCTCCCAAGAAATCACTACCTCAACCTTATCTGGATCCATCAAGACCCCAACTATTGATAAGAAATGGCTAAATAAGTGTACTTGATCTTGAAAAAATAAACACTTTGATTATTTTTCTTAGAACTATTTTCCTCGATGGTTGATCAAACCTATATCCAATGTCATGCATATTCATCCCTCAATAAATATTACAAAAAATACCATAGATGAACATGATGATAAACGAGTCCACATAAGGACTGATTTCTATATTTATTGATTCCATAAATAGTATGGGATATTTTGTCAAACTAAATGGAATAAAAAAGGTACCAATAAATGTTATAACTTCCCAGAGATTCTTTAAAAGTATAATCAGATAGTTTCACACTAAGCTTCTAGTAATTTGAGTATAAGAAAATCTAATAGAAAAATTGGGAACCTGTGAGATGGATGAATTAATTATCAAATAGAGTAAGTATATATTAGTTATTATCTATTACCTAGTTTATCTTTCGATAATATAAACATAGAATCAAGGTGTCATCTACTGTTTTGGTGACCAAAATACAATAACACCCAGAAGACATGATCAAAATCATATACCCTTTCACCTCCAAGTCCTCTTGTTAGTATTTCAATTCACAAAGCACTATAAGTTATATCATATAAGTATGTAAATAAATATTTGTCATACCCAGTAATAGATTGATCATAAACATGATTCCATAGTAACGTGGTCATTCAGAAAATTCCTTAGGGGACATATCTTGGTACTGCTCAATAATTGGATTGATGTTTGGATGGCACATCTCCTCATAATCTAGATTGAGGTTGGAAACCTAGTTTATGATCCCACCTAGTCGCAGATGGTAAATTATTGAATGACCCACTTGCATGTCTAGCTCACAAATATATTCAATGTTTTCACCCTCATGAGAAGTGAATGAAACCCAACTAAAGTAGAAAAAAAAATATACACACAATAATTAAAAAATCTGTATATTCTAATAATCATGTTAAAAAGAACCATATACAACACAAAAAAGACCCAAATTAGTTGGAAACTACCAATGATTTGGGAACTATTTGTGTACTTCAGATCCCTTATCACTTCATTTATAAGGGTGTTTCAATAAATAGAACCCTGTAAAGGTACCCTATATTAAAGCCCAACCCTCTAAAAAGTTAAGTAGTGTTGAAGGAATAAAATTCTATAATATCAAAAAAAATTAAGACTCAAAGATACTAAAATCATACATATTATAGTATATAGTCTTGCATCCTAACTTGTCATAGTAGGATTAACTACATGTAATTGGATGATTTCATGACATTGTTCTACAAGATTACTTCCCTAAGTCCTACACCACATATTATATTGACATGAATCTCTACATCCACCACTACATCCTGAACATCCTGTGGATTCCAAACATCCAACTTGTGGAGGAATATTAGTCTTATCATTAGGGCCCTGAACTGATCCTAAACCCCTACCAATAGACATCTACATCCTAACAAGAAAAAAAAACATTGATAAACCATATTTCCAGAATAATAACACTCTTTAAAAATTTGGTTACAATGAAGTCCCTTATATCTCCATATTGATTACATTGTGTCTCATTGATCCCTCATGGAGGAAGGGAAGAGTCACTGTTCTGAAGAGACTGAATACCACCACCCTGGGACATTTTTTATGACTGGTGTTCCAAGATATCATATGAACCACTACTACTAACACCTATAGAGTAAAACATCCCAGAGACACATCCCACAAAAATTTTCCTCCATCAGATCAAGTTCTGGTTTAGAATATATTAATATGATGTCATTTACAAAACATCTACTTGCATCTTTATCTCGTAACACATGAGATACTAAAAACGTTTCTCACTAATAGTCACATAACTGGCCAATGTGGGATCAATATAATTAAACTCTTTAAAATAAGGGGCACAATCCATGAACTTCATATCCTCTATGTAAATTGAAATAACACTGAGGCTCTATTTAACCATAAGGTATTAAAAAAGAAATAATTGATGAAAATAGATTATAAGAACATTTAGGTTAAACTAATATTCTTCACACCAAGTATAAAGACATCACAAAAATTTCATGATGACCCATGAAACATGAAAAACACCATCTTTAACCAATTTTCCTTATGTATTTTTAAATACCTGATTATAGACTATATAGACTTCATTTATATCTCGGTGTCCTTTGAAACATCTCCACACAAGAACAATGGTGGGAGATATAACTATAACTCATGGGTAAGGTCTAACATGGAATGTGAAACTGAAGTAGATCCCATATAAATTGAATGGCCTACATTAAGAAGACTAACACTAAGATGACCATCTATAGATAGACCCTAAACTGCTAAAGTCTCGCCCACCCACTAGTGGGGCATGCTCACACTTTCCTTGTTGGTGTGGGACCCTGATTCTGTAAGGAAATATATCACTAAAATTAAAATATGAACATCCTAGAAAAATATAATCAGGGATTTGTAAAAACTGAAATAAAAAACAGTTTTAACATCCCACTACCCTATATATCCATACCATGAGGTATCATAAAAGAATAATACCTCTTAAACCTTGTCCACTAATCAAGATCATACATAATCAATTTCCAGGACCTTCCAAAATATAGTTTCCCCCTTTTCCTCATGATTATAATGCTTTATAATAATATGTTTTGGTATGATAATGATTCATTCCCATGTTATGACGGAAACATCTTTTAGGTTTCTTACTGACAATATATTTTACCAAAACCTTCATTTAGCAATCAGTTTATAAAATTATTTATATCAAGGCATCATCCGGTGAATTGGATAAGTAAGATTCCACCATATCCATATATAGAAAAACACCATATAAAATTTAATTGACACTTTAAATGGTATGATTGAAAACTCTGTATGGGTAATTTACTAACACTTTATTTAACAAAAAACATCATTTAACAGTATATTTATATACCTCTTTTTATCATGTATCATCTTGGGAATTATCAAAATAAGATTAAAACATATAAATATATGTAAAAAACTATTTAAGACATGCAAACACTTTAAATTTACAACCCTATTTTATCCATTGGCATATGAATATATGAATATATATATTAATAAATAGCAGACAAAACACAAATGAAAAGTAAACACTATATATTTAGAATAATTCATGAATGCACTCATGCACTCTGTATATACCATCCCAGGAGATAGAATATCATAAATCAATAATATTTAAAACTAAGTGTGTCACTAAATGTGGAAATAAATGAACTATTAAAGAAAAAACCAATAACAACAATCTAATCCCTAGGGACATGGTTTTTTATCCATACGTGAGTTAGCTACTCCAAGAAACAAGAATATTATCAAACCATCACATATTTTCTTCTATGATATACCATAAAAATTCTTAATATAAGAAAAAATGATTCTATGATACTATATTTTAAAATCCCACTATCTCATTCCACTAATGGTTCCTAGACTACTCATTTCCATAACACCTCTGGTGTACCTCACTATATACTAGAGGTTGCAGACTTGGGATGAGTTGATGATATGATTATTTAGGGAGACTGTATGTAATCATTAGAATTTAATAATAGGGGGAAGATAATGATAAAACCATACATCACATAATACCATGGGAAAAATCAAAACATTATCCAAGTAGTAATCATAAACCATGAAATATCCAAAAATGATATTAAATGAAAATCATGAGTTCTACACATCATGTAACATAAAATATGTTTACAAAAAGAAATGATAAATTAATCATTTATTATCTATTATAATTCCTTAATTAAGTTGTTATATTCATTATAAATATATTACATAATTCATAAAATCAAAAAGGAAAAGTTTAATTGAACTAATTTTTTAGAAGAATATCTTTAAAAGAATAAATTTAAAATTATATATTTTCAATTTTAAAAAATTAATTTCATTTTTAAATTCCACAATTCATAATTACCTTAGAATGAATTTTTACTAATTTTCTAAAAATATATATTTTTCATGGAATAGTGTATATACTGATTTTTATTGAAAACATCATTTTATTTTAAAGTATTTATAATGTAAAATTATGTTATAGATTTTTTTAAAATATTATTTAGTTGATTTTTATTTAAAAAGATAAAATTTACAATTTTAGTTTTTAAATAAATTTTATATTGAATTTATCATAAACAAATTTTAAATTTGAAGGACAGTTTCCCTGGAAAAAAAATTGTTTTTCATTGTATTTTAATGGTTTAATTTTAAATAAAATTTTGAAACATTTATGTTCTGAATTTTGAAAAATGTATTACATAATTCAAATTAGTTATTCCAAATTTATTAAATATTATTCTTTTATTTTAGTCCCATAATATTAGTAAACATAGTAATTTTATTTTGACAGTAATGTTTAAATAGTGTAATTTAGAAATAAAATAAAAGATAAGAACAATTAATTTACTCAAAAACATGAATACATATTATTTTATGACTATATATTGAAATTAATCATTCGTGTGTAGCATTTATGACCATTTGGGGTCACATATATGAAATTATGACTTTTATGATATTTTATTTAAAGAAATGTAAAACATGTTGGACTCTAGTTTTTAATAAGTAAAATATTTTTAATATGGTGTTATCCAAATGATATTTTTGATTATAAATAG
Organism: Viscum album; assembly: GCA_963277665.1. NCBI lineage: Eukaryota > Viridiplantae > Streptophyta > Magnoliopsida > Santalales > Viscaceae > Viscum > Viscum album. The sequence continues at coordinate 1,449,326,744 of OY728130.1, forward strand.
TTTTTTGAAATGTAATATATTTATATTTATCATAGTAATTTATTGTTAATTTTTATTGGATAAATAATTACCTTAATTGCTTACACAACATTGATGTGGTAATTATTCAATTAATGGAAAAGTCAAATAAAATATATTATAAAAATTAAATGTAATCTACATTGAGATGATTAATTTAAATTATTAGTTCTATATATTAATATTAAATTCTACATATATTTTAAATTTTTTTTAAACAATATAATTGTTATCATGGATTTATTAAAGTCTAGGTGAGGAATAGCTCAGAAATTTATCATTTTGTATATTTTATAGATTATAATATTTTATTAAATGATATAAAATTAAAAAAAAATCATCCTTACATTTGAATATTATAAGATTTAAAATATCAATCATTGTATATTTACTATATTGTTTCCATTTACAGTAACTATATTGACCTTCAAAGAGTAAAAATCCATGTAGTCATGGTAAGAGTTAAAGGGGTTAAAGGAGGTTAAAACAAGCAGATAAGTGTAAAAATATAGTCGCAACTTATCTAATTTTTTAATGGGTGCATTTATACACACGATCATAATATATAATAAATAAATAATTTTGTTTCCATTTTTTTGTTAAATATTGTTTTATATTAATTTCACTTTTTTAGAAACCTCAAGAGTGCCCCTCCCATCTCTTATAAAAGAGAACCACATATTCTCATTTTTCACTCTTAATGGACCATTTGGTTCCAAAAATACCACTTCAATACCTTCCTATAATCCATACATACATTATAGAGGTATTGGTTTAGGCATAATACTAATTTTTAGGTCTTCAGGTGTTAAGAAAATGAAGTTTTCCAAAGAAGAGGTATAGTTTTATTTCTTTGTTTTCATTTTGTTTCATCTTTAAAATCTATGAAACCTTCTTAAAAATGATAAAATAATACCTATAGTATTAAAAATATAATAATATTCTATTATTTTAGTGTAATGACCTACATTCATCTCCTTACCCATAAAATGTGAAACAAATCTATAATTTTTGTGTATGAAGGACTACAGACTCACTAACTAATCTAATTTGTTTTCCATCACTGTCTGTGAAGACTGGTTATAATGATGCAATTAATTTTTATATATTATATTAGTGACATATATATTATTATTAAAATTTAATATATCATTAACTTCTTACCATTTGATGCACTGATAAAGGATAACATCGTTCATGTGTACGTGTGGACTACCACCTCTACGAAGAGATGTGATTCATTTTTAATCACAAAATCTCATGGATGATATATATATATATATATTAAAAGATATAATATTATATATATGATATTATTATAATTATGTAATGTTAAGATAATTTTTACTTACCTTCTATAAGGATAATTGGAAATTGGAAATGTTAATCATGCGTACATACGACCTACCGTCTCCCTGATTGTAATGAAATTTATTTTTCCTAACCATATTTAGTTGTTGGTTTTAAAATAATAATTTAGGTATATAAATTAAAATTATTTAATTATTATTAATATTTATATGGTTCACTAATTACCTATTTGACCATAGTCAATGTACTTAACTCATTTTGGACATACGAACCGCATATCATACAAACATCTGGCATGAACTTATAAAATTGTGTAATTTATATAACATGGCAATGAGGGATATAAAAGGAAAAATAAACATTAAAAAGTTCTTAAGAAATTATAAACATGCCTATGTCATTTATTTAATAAGTAAAATAATGCATCTGATGAATCTATATCAAGGTAAGGTGCTTTCTTTTAAAAATTATTTTTTACGTATTCTCTTAAAACACCATTTTTTCAATATTAATGTTTTCTAAAAATGTATTCAATTTTTTTTCTACTATCCAATGATTTATTGTAGTAAATTTTACTATTTTTGACTTTTTACAAAAAAATTTAAAATGAATCCTTTTTTCCTTTTCCGAATGAGGTTCTCTATGATATTTTCGACGAAAATACATAAGGAATGTTTTCATAACTCATACGGAATGAGTATATTTTTCCATCTTCATTAAAAATTGTTTATTTAATGTTTCCTTTTTTAATTTCATAGGAAATTTATAATTAAAATGGTTTCTTTATGATATTTTTTGTTTGTTATTTGAAAAATTAATTTTATACGAAAATTGTATTTTAATATCCGAATGTGATATTATTTACAATTGTTTCTAAAAATGGTTTTATGATGGAAAAACAAAATAATGAAATGTTTTATTCCTGGTAATTTACATGAGAATTATAAGTAAAATTGTTGATCGCGATACAACTTATATGAATGCTTGATCCTGATTATGGCTTAGGAAAATGGGTGATAATTTTATAGATTATACAAAGAGTGATCCTCAATATATCTCTCAAATTAATTGGGTAATGATTATGTTCTATAAATAATTATATTGGACGAAATATATATGGTTATTCCAATTGCAAGGATTTTGAAAGTGTTTTATAAATATGATGTTCCCAGTTTCCAAAAAGGGGGACTTAGTATCTTTCTATGGGTTTTAATGGATATCAACGATAAAAAATTGTGTGTTTGTGTGTGTGTTCCATGTAGAAATGTTTTATTTTTAATGATTGAATAAAATTTAATGTAAATGTAAACATTAGACTCTCTTTTAAAGTTTTTCACTTTAATAATGGTTTTATTTTTATTATGTATTTTATTGATATTTATATGTTCATATCATGTTTTAAAAAACATAGGGTTTATGGAGGATTTGGGAAACGTATGAGGCCAAAATAAAAATTGTAATGAATTATTATGTAAATAAAACATGTTTTATTTTAAAAAGATTGTCCTGGTGGAAAAATAGATAAGGAGTATAAGTTTCTCTTTTTAAAGAATGGGTTTAATATGTAAGTGTTTCTTAAATTTCTCTATAACTCAAAACGTAAAAGATCCTCGATATTTTATGAATGTGAAATCTAGTTCAAAAACACTAGAAATTGTAATGCATATGGTTGGCTCCTTATAGTTGGTATCATATAAGTGTTTAGACAACTTTGAGTATTAGGATGTTTTAATGGAAAGTTAATTTAATATTGATGGATTCCATCATACGTTTACAATTTTAAGGTTGATCGTAAGATTAATTTCATAGAATCCCCCTTGGAGTATTTAATTTATGAAATTTGATATTGAATAATGATATTTTTAGAGATTTATTTTTGAGTAAATTATGGGTTATTCCATTTTGGGATTCCAAATTAAAGGTATGAGATAACCTTTCATTCTAAAACATATATTTATTGTTGAATATAAAAATGTTAATTTGAGGATTTTACCAAATTAATGGGAATTTTATAATAATAATATTAATATAGTTTATTAAAATGGACAACCCCCAGGATGGATGACAACCCTTCAAATCTTGAAAGTTTGTGAGGTTTGAACTATAACTGAAGGGTGAGATGGGTAAATTAACTACCACTAGCCTATATGATATACTAATTAGTATGAAATTATTTTCCATTATTTAAATGATCAGGTGAATAAAGGTTAAGTTCATTTTTAATAAATATGTTTTATCAAATATGTTACCATGTGATTTGAAAATTATTTATTCATTAAGTAAGTAGTGTTACTTCTAAATAAGTTCACTATAATTTTTTTTGTACTTTATAGGATTAAAGTAAATATAATATTGTTGGATTTTATTTGATAAAAAAGGTCAGATTATATTTTGGGAAAAAAATATGATATAATTGTATATTTATAGAGATTTAATTAATTTAAGTAAATTATCAAAATATCTTGTAGATTGTGTGATTTGGAAATTTCATTTTAATTATAATACATTAAGAGTGATTTCTGTTATTTTGGGGAACATTAAATTTATCTTTGGAGACTGTGTGATAAAATACTTATTATTTTTGGTTTTCAACAATAATTTATATTATTTTTGATTAATTTGAAGGATTATTATTTGCTGAATAATCTAATTTAAATTTTTATTATTAGATTTTAATTTTGGAGATTGAATGTAGTTTATCCTCAATTAATGGATTATTCTTTTCGGGAAATTATCTTATATTATACAAACCATTTTGGTTTTGGTTAATTTATAAGTTCAAAAGTACTATATAGATTCCTTTTTGTGAATTTTGTGATCCATATAAGTTGATATGATGCATTAAGAAAGAAAATATGATCTTCAATACTCAATTTTTTGTCGAAAAAGATGAGTTTGTGGTGGAAATTGACAAAAGAATAAAATTCGTATTATCAGGTAAGTATATATAATTGTGTTATGAGACTAAGATGTAAAAAATACTAAAAATAAAAGAAAATAATTTGAAAAAACATTATCTATTAACTTTTCATATGAATAAGTCAATGACCTTTCGACCCATCATAGATTTATGGTTTTGTAGTGGTTAACTTTCTTGTGATCATATTCTGTATCACTCTCTTTTAAGTCCTTGGGTGTTTGATTTTATATTCATTTCCATATTTTTCAAAATGTAAAGAAAGCTATGTTTTATTCTATATGACCTTCATAATTTCATTTCACTTTTTTCAAAATGAATCTTTATTGATCCTTTTTACTATGTCGGACTTCAACAAAGGTATTTTGAAAATTCATCCCCTAGATACCTCGTTCGAGTTAAAAATTTTGATTATACAATTTATGAAAGTGTGTAGAATGTTACAACCTTTGTGGTGATAGAATAAATAATTTTAATATTTATTATTATTATTGGACTACTAAGTTATATTTATTATAAATATATTATATAATTGTTAAAAAGAAAAAAAAAAGAAATTGTTTTATTAAAACCATTTATTATAATATTTCATTTAAATGGTTAATTTAAAAATTGTATACTTCTAAAATGAAAAGATTAATTTATTTTAATTCTTCATTTCGAAATTATCTAAGGTTAAAATTTTGATAATTTTTGAAAATATTATTTTGTCAAGGAATAGGGAAAAATAATGATTACTATTGAAAAATATATTTGATATTAAAGTATGTATAACATAATGTACGTTTTAGATTAGTTATAAATTTTTAATTAATTCAATTTGATTTAAAATAATCCCATTTTTATTTTTTAAATGTATATTATATCAAAATTTATCATAAAAACAATTTATATTAAAAAAGGTATTTTTCCAGGAAACTGTTTTTCGTTTGGTTCTTTGTTCTTTGTTTTTAAACTAAATTATAAAACATATGAGTTATAAATTTTAAAAATTGGATTCCATATTTTTTATCAGTGAATCCAAATTTAGTAATTATTTCCCTATTAGTTTTTTCAACACAAATAGTAAATTTGGTAATTTTATTTCTTCAGTAAAGGGTTAATCGGGTAATTTATGTTAAAAATAAAATGAAAAAAAACTATTAAATGACGCAAACAATTTAATAAAACATATTTTATGGTTATATCCTAACCTTAATAATCAAATTTTTTAATTTATAGTTTTTTAGGATGACGAAGATAAGAATATAACTTTTCTAATATTTGAATTAATGAAAAATCAATCATATCACACTCTTATTTTTAATAAGTGTAATATTTTTAATATGTAGTTTTCTAGAAGATATAATTTATTATAAATATTTTTAAAAAAAATTATAGTATTTATCATCATCATGGTAATTTATTTATAACTTTTTTCAAGAAATAAACACCTTAAATTCTTATTCAACATTGATGTAATGATTATTTAATTAATGGAAATGAAAAAACGATATTAAAAATATTTAAAGTACTATACATTCTAAAAATTAATGTAATAAAGGAATTTTATATATTAATTTGACATGTAAGAGATATTTTAAATTATTTAGTTCTAATTATATGTTTTATCTTTGTGTAATTATAGTCAAAGTATTGAATAATTCTTAAAAATGACTTTATCTATATTTTATAGCAAATAACATTTTATTCATGGATATAAATTTTTTTAAAAATTAAATTCTTCCAAGTGAATAGGATATAGATTAACATAAAAACCATTTTAATTTATGGGTTTTATTTTAAATTTATAATAATTATATTGTCCCTTAAATAGTAAAAAACCCTGTCTTCGTGGTAAGAGTTAAAGGGGACAGAAATGGGTTAAAACCAAAAGTTGAGGGTAGAAATATAGACAGACTTGTATAATGTTTATTGAATTAAGTGTTTTATAAAAATAATCATATTATATTATAAATTAATGTGTTTTGATTTAAATTATATTAAATATTTTTTATATTAATTTATTATTTTGAGAACTTTTTAGAGTACCCTTCTTCTCTCTTAGAAAGGTGTACATATTATTCTCACTAATTCAAACATTAAAAAAACATTGGATTATAAAATCCCTACCAAAATTACATTCTATAATATATCCCCACTTTTTGGAGTTATTTTTATGAATATTACCATTCTTATTGGTCTTAATGTGTGAAACAACGAACACGTTCCGAAGAAGAGGTATATTTTTATCTATATGTTTTAGTTTTGTTTATTCTTCCACTACTCTCAACCAATCAAAAAACCATGATAAAATAATAAATAAAGTATCCAAAATATAAATATATTATATTATATTATTTTCAGGACCTATATCAATCTCACTTCCCATAAACTATGAAACTAAACTGCCATTCATGTGTACAGTGGACTACCGCCACTTGAACTGATGTTATTCATTTCCAGTCACCACTACTCAATATTTGTTATAATTATGGAGGTAGTGTTTATATATAATATTAATGACATATATAAAATTATTGAAATATAATATGTCATTTACCTACTTACATTTCCATGCTCTAAAAAATGAAAATGTCATTTGTGCGTATTTGTGGACTAACGCCACCCTAAAGTGATATAATATGGTTTTTATCACGACCTCACATGGATGATTTATATAATTATACTAAAATTTATAATATTATATATATATATATATATGATATTATGATAATTATTTAATATAAAATTATACTTACAATATTTTCAAAGTAATCATTGAAAATTGGAAATGTTACTAATGTGTATGTATGGTCTACTGTTTTTATGATAAAAATGTAGTTTATTTTTAATAACATTTTTTAATAGTTGGATTTAAAATTATAATTAATGAATAAAATTGAAACTTATTTCATAATTATTTCTTGATATGGTGGAATAATGATCACATTGACCATAGTCAACATACCTATGTCATTTTGGCCTTACGAACCAAATATCATCAAAACATCTATTATAAACATAAATAATTAATTAATTGTTATAACATGTTAATAAGTTATAAGAAATTAATAATATACTTCAAAATGAATTATAATAATGTTTAAAATTAACCTTGGTTTTTTAATTAGGAATAAAAATTATGTATGTTACTAATCAGACTCAAGGGAAGGGACTTTGTTTTAAAAAATATTTTTTAAATGATTCCCTTAAGAACTCTCTTTTCCTTCCATATCCATGTTTTTGTAAAAAAAAAATTTACTATTAAAATATAATTATTTAAATTTATTTTTTTATATGTTTCGATTTAAAAAAAATGCTTTGAAATGAATATTTTCCATCTTCTAAATGAGGTAGTTTATAACTTTTCTACCTAAAAATATGAAATAGATTTCTCTATCTTATATGACATGATCTTAATTTAGCACCTCCTTGATGAATTAATTATTTTAAGTTACCTTTATAAATTCCCATGGTTATTTTTAATGAAAATTGATTCTTTAAAATGGGATAATTTTTTCAATTTTAAAAATCATTTTAAATTGAAAAGGGTATTATGATACCCAAGTGTATTTTTATTTAAAATAATATTAAAAAGGGTTTTATGATGAAATGTTTCAAGCATAAAAATTATATTCATGATATGGTACTTCAACATTATATGAAAAACTTTTGAACCCGATGTAGTTTATAAGAAGGGTTGATCCCCATTATAGCTCATGAAAAATGTGTGATCCTGATATAGAATATATTAAGGGAGAGACCAATTATACATATCTAATGTATCGATTAATAATTTTATTCAATGGATAATTTTATAGTAATTTTTTTGTATTTTTATTCCAATTGAATGTTTTTTGAATGGTTTGTATTAATATGAGGCTCTACGTTACCAAAAAATGGTTTTTATTTTCTTATTATGGATTTTAAAGGATTAATTTGAGAAAAGAGATAGAGTGTGTGTGTGTGTGTATTTTCATATGGAAATGATTTATTTCATAAAGACAAAATTTGAAGATAAAAGTAAAAAAATAAATTGGTTTTATTTATTAACTGTATTATGTGTTTTCTTTTTTTATGTCCCTTACTGTCCTTTTGGAGCTCGTCCCATCTTTTAAAAAACATCAAAGGTTTTTTAGAGGAGCAGGGATAAAGATGAGATAATGATGTAAATGGCGAAAAAAATTCATGAAAATAAACCTTGTTTTATTTAAAAAAGTTATTTTTGGTGGAAATAATTCATAATGATTTAAATTTACTACTAGTAATGTATGGGTTTACGACGTAAGTTTTTGTCCTATTTATATAAATCTACATACCTAAAATATCTTCACTATTATAAGAAAAATAATTTTAATTGATTTTGTTCCCTATAACCATCTTTTTTGTAGTTTATGTTAACCTATAGTCATAGTTTTTAATATTAATAAAATCATAAAAACATCAAAATTGTTATAATGTGTAACATAGTATGTGATAATTCCCTAAGAGTATATTTCACAATAAAATTTCATAACAGTTCCCTTCTATGATGAGTACCCAGATGTGTTATGACACCATTCTTAAATATATATTCTTTAGCCAGATGATATTATTTTAGCAACACAAATAATTTCGGATATTATGGGTGGTGACTCATTAGACATTGAGTCACCTTCTCATGGTGTACTCCTTTGTTAATATCCAATGTAGGTTATTATGGGAATAAGAACCTTCAGTAAGAAATTCACAGTTATATGTGTTATTGGATGATCCTATCTACGGATGTGTGTATTAATAAATAGACTTAAAGCATATTATTAATGATTGTTATGATTCTTGTAAGTTTATGTGTTGATGAAAATCATGAATACATATGTCTGTAGTGAAGTATGATACGTTGGGCGTGAAATGGGTAATATAGAATTAATGATTAATGGGAGAAGTGATTTGTACTTTCTATTATATAATGTAAGTTGATATCTGATCCCCTTTTATGGAAATGATATATCCTAAATAAATCCATGGTAATGGTGTACTATAGGAATGTTTAATATTCAAAAGTCAAAAAAAGAGACATTGAGCACATAGGTTGGTGGCACTAATGTGTAACCTAATTGGTTATAGATATCAGGATAAAGACATTACAATACAGAGTGAGCGTTCATATGAGGTATTATGTCTTTACCTAATTAACTTCTTTCTCTATGGGTTCCTTGGAATGTTTCTAGGCTTAAACCTTGGACATTAGGCTACTTTGCCTAATTCTACTGGGAAGGGGGCCTATAGGGTCAGAAACTATGTTTATATAGAATCTCAATTAAATAATATATTATTATTTATTATTTAACAAGTTGAATAAATATTATTACCTCATATTAATTGATAAATAATCATGATTTCTTGATTATGTATATTATGTCACCAGTTATTCGAGTGAATATTTTGTGAGCCGAATATTTGATAAATATTTATTTTCTATTTAGTAAATATAATATTCAGTTGTTTATTGGAAAATAATGAATTGGTATTTACTAAAGAAATAAAAAGACATTATTCAAGGAATAATAAATATTGTGGGGGAATGATGAACTTAGTTTAATGGTCTGCTGATAAATAATATATATTGAAAATTATGTCAATAAAAAATATTTAACATTAATATTCAATATAATCGTATGTCGAAAAATAAAGTCATTATTATTATTATAGAAATGGGGTATCATAATTTATTAAATAATTAATAAATGTAAAATTTTCAATTATTTATTTCTAACACTAGGAATATATAAACCCAATTATATTATTTTTAAAGAGATCAAATTCATTTGTTTTGGTATTTTGAAATGAATCCAGAGTGTCCTCTCAAAGCCCTTGATATCTCCCTTCTCCGAGAACTCTACCAATAATAGAGAGAGATCTTCATCAACCTTCCACTCTCAAGTCAAGAGAGATCAAGGAGAATTATTTGAAGTGATTCTTTTGGTGATCAGAGGAGAATGGTGAAACTGATAGGATCTGTCGTGCTAGTGCGTGGAGATTCCTTCATCATTATTTAGTGATTTATGGAATACGTGTAGATCACCACTATAGGAAATATTATCCTGATTATTTTAATGCAATGATGGTAGAAAAAAGATCTATTTTCATATCTATAAATGAATAAACAAATCACACAAAAAAGTTCTTTAATTGATTAAATTAATTGTAAATAATATATGACGATCTCATGTTTGGTTCCAATGTTGTATCTTTTTTCTCTATTATTTAATTTAATTCTACAAATCAATACATTCAAAATTGTTTAAAATATCATATTAATAAAATATCGTGACAAAAATAATGTCGGGAATTACCCGTCGCATGCTTATGCTACTCTAAGAACAATCTTGGGGTATCATAGCAACAAAATTATAGTTTATAATTATTTAAATATCATTGGTTGGTTTATTAATTTTTATTTAGTATTTCCAATTCACATTTAATCATTATTTAATATGAATTGTGAGATATACTTATTCCACTTTCTTTTCACATAAGTATAATCATATCAATTAGGTTTTATAAATGAAATAATATAAAATATATCATCAAGAAGTGTGCGGGATTTTTTACAGATAACACAAGAGTAAAAACCATATAACATGGAGGTACATGTTCTTTACTAGTGTTAAATACACCATAAATTAATTGGTAATTAATTTAATATATGTGAATGGAATACATGTAGTGTATTTAATTGTACACCATGTGTTGATCGGGCCATCCTAGTTCACGGTCAGTTGGAGTAGATGATGTGAAGCACACGTACATGGTGTGTAGTCCTATTGTTGTAGTTGAGCCGTGTATCTTATTACACAGCCTACCTGACAGATGACCATGTAACTCAGAGACCAAACATCATGTAGCTTATATACATGCCATGTAGTCCAATTTTTCTTAGGCATCGATACATGCTGAGTCCCCAGTTGTGTGTCTCTAATAATAAATGATAATTCTTCACACTGTGTGGATAACCTATACAAACTTTTTACTTATACCAAATAGCATATAATTAAAATTTATTAATTATACTATGTCAATCTTATCAACATGTTCTTATGTGTGTTCATTAAGTTGATAGGACACCAAATGCTATGGATTTTAATATATATATATAAATATTAATTTAATTTCTATAAAATGTTCTGATTTGAAAATCATTTAAGATTCGTATTATAGTTATTACTGTAACACCCCATGATATCATAGTATGTTATTTTCTTTAAATTCAATAGCTTGCACTACACGCAACACCGAGTTTGAGCTCACCACGACTTAACAAACTAGCCGTTCAAAAGCGGTTATGAATAGTATTAACTGGATTTTGAATTTTATATACTCCATATAATTTTAACTTTTGTATTATGTGTTTTTTAGACATATTATAAGAAAAAATTCAATTTTTCAGATAAAAATTTCATTTTTCAAAAAAATCAATTTTACCACATTTTAATGGAGAACCCTTTTTAAATCCAATATTTTACACTTTTATATATATATTTTGTAAAAATAAAATTCTTTTTTAGAATTGGGACATCAAAATTTACATTGGATTAAATTTTGGTATTTTTTTAATAATACTCATTTTTTATTAACAGTGAGAAATAATGTATTTTAATTCGAAACTGCCTTTTAATCTAATTTATTTATATGGTTAGATTATATTTTAAATTGGTTTTGAAGTGTAATTAGATTATATTTTTACCCTCTAATCCAATTTAGGTTATTAAAATTAATTTCACTTTGAAATTATACATCAACAAGTATTAATCTTTGGATAGTTATTGTTTCTTAAAAACATGATATTTGTTTTGACAACGGGAATTAATTTTAAATTAATTAATCCAACTTCTATGTTTTTAATTTGGTAAAATAGACATTATTTTTGAATTCGGAATATAAAATATAGCTTAGGCTTATTTTTGGTATTTTTCTGAAAAACATAAATTTTTGATGAATAGTGAAACCACTATGTAGTAATTAAAAATCCGACTTTTTCATTTAAACGAAATTTTACCCCTTCTGTAAATTTAATTTCGAAAATCTTAGATACATGGTTTTTATTAAAAAGTAAAATGTGGTTCCATAAGATGAAAATAATTTTTGGTGAATCGTAACTTTTAACTTTTATTTTTCACGTTTAAAGGTAAATAGGGTAATTTATTGTAAAAAGAATATTATAATAATAAAAAATTACCTTAACACTTTTCCTAAACTTATTGGATGAGTCATGGACGACCATGGGCATCCTTGGGTCGGGTTTGGGTCCCCATTTAGTCACTTAAAAATGATAATGAAACTTTGTTTTAATTAACTTAAAGTAATGACAAAAATGACATTAACCGTTATCTTTGAGTATATCAATTTTTACATGGGGTTATATAGGTCATAATTTCACCTATAAATAATCATTGGAAAGATGAAATGATTTTATAAATTATGGTAATTGTTTTATAAATTTTAGACATCAAATAAATTAAATTATTTATGACACAATAATGACGTAGTATTTACCTCATTAATAAATGATTTAAATAAATATGATTATTAATATTAAAATAATATCCAAAACCTGTCCAATTATTATTAGAGGATTTTATTTTCACCATGAGTGACCTTATCTTCAACATTAATTATTTTTTGACCTTTAAAAATTGAATATCACTATATTATAAAATAATATTTTCACACTTTCCTAAAGATCCCATCCTCCCCCGTATAAAAGGACACAACTTCTAACCCATTCTACACACCTATCAAGCCCCTTTTCTCATCCAAACTCTACCAAAATAATATTTCAAGATCACCCTATTCCTCCTAGAATCCATACCTTTGGAAGAAGGAATTTCAAGAATTTCTTTTGGTTCAAACCAAAGGAAGTTACCCAAATTAAAGGTAACGCTTTCTCATAAATTCTTTTGTTTTATTTTACTTATCCAACCCCCTAAACACTTTTTATTACTTTATATTATAACAAAAATAGTATCCTCAATATAATATGATGTTTTAATGATAAGGATTCTAACTACACTTACACACCTACATCTAATGGGTGAAGAACATACTGTTTCTGTAGATGGCAAACTAACACCTCGCGAAACGATGATTGTTCAATTATCTCTTATCGCCTCTCATGGTGGACATTAATATGGAACCATTTTTATATATGATATATATGTTATGATTATGTTTTATTTATTCTTCTGTAATTTCAATTTATATCATTATTTTATGGTTTCCATTATGTGTAAAACGCCATAATTTCATTCATGGAAGTGCGGACTACCGCCCCCCTCAAAATTATATGACACATTAATGCATTATGTTGAAAGTATAAAGGATGTAAATAATGATATTATATATTATATAATACAGGAATTATAATATAACTATTTATTATTGTGTTTTAATTCTGTTAAAATACAAAATAGAAATGAAAGTAGCGTTCATGTGTACGTACGGCTTACCGTCTCCAGGAATGGTACATTTCATTTCTTATCTCGAAATGTTATGTACTGTTATAAATAGATATATATACAGGATATATATTATTTCTAAATCATTTATATCATTTTAGATATAATTTAATTTTTACCACATGGAAAAATTTTCATTATAACAAGTTCATTTTTTACTCAAGTTCCAAACCTCGATAAAATATCCAATATGAACTCAAATAATTAACTAATTGTTATAGAAAGGTAATAAGTGATATAATAAGAATAATAAACTTGAAAAAAAAAATTAATCAAATAGATATTTACTTAGTTTTTTTATTCACGAAGAACAAGGAACATACAAGACAAGTCTGACTTGAGGTAAGGGTTTCCTATCTCACTTTTAATTATTTGAGATTTCCATTGTTCGCCACTTATTTATTGGATGTGGTTTATTGGGTACTTCCATTTGTTATATATTATCAGGATTGTCTTTATATTCATTGTATTCTGTGATTTATTTGGTGGTTATTAATTTTTGGTCATATGACTCGATTGATTACAATGAAGTAAGGTTTTTTCATCTCACATTTTATTCCAGTGAGATTCATGCTATATTGGACACTTCTTCCTTTTGTGTGGAATATGTATTTTCCATGATTGTATTCTTGGTGTAATATAATTTAATTTATGGGTATTTTCATCTTCATTTTATGATACTTCTTTCATGTGGTATATGATTCATAAGTTACCAAATCGGTAAGGAAATTTCAAATTTCAATTTCCACTCATTGGGCTTTACGCATACTTCATTGATTATTTTACTCCAAGTCTATGTGTGGAATCAGTATTTATTTTTTACATAGTAATTTACACTCAATTTTAAGTGGATATACTTTTTATACACATAATCACTCCATTGATAAATTCCCATGTCATCGATATGAACCTGATTAGAGTAATTTTAACTCAATCTACATTCATTTAGTTAAACATCCAGGTCACTGGTCTTGTTTTTACAAGAATATGTTTGAATTACCTTGATTTATTTAAACTAAATATCCAATCATATTGAGTGTATTAATATTTTTCACACATAATTATTTCATTGCTTTATACTTAACCTAGGGATACGATCTTTATAATGGATTTCATTTAAATTTACTATCCATTGATACTTCACTATTGTATACTCCAATTCACTTTTATATGTTGTATATAATGTACGTTGACAAAGTATATCATGAAATCAAATATCTCACGATATTATAATGTTTTTATTACTTCAATTATTTGTATTCCAGTGTCTCACTTTTGGTTAGGAACTCTAACTAAAATATCATTTTTTATGTTTTATAGACTTATTCTTCTAAATCATTATCATTAATGTCCATCTTTAAAAATGGTTTTAAGGATTTATTTATATGGAGATTAATGTTTTCAAACAAAAATTACTTTTAATAGTTTCCAAATTTTATGGGACACTGTGATTCAAAAATCTATTTTAAACATCTTCTAGATAAATAGTGAGACTTTTAAATGTTTTCATGAAAAAAATGATGTTTCTCTCATTGATTTTTTATGATTACTTTCATCTATGTCAATATCCTTCATTATTCTCGATTGAGGTGAATCTATTGTAATACAATCTTTCATATGGTATTTAATGAGTTATGGTTGACTGTGGATGTTATATTTTTATACCATTAATTTTTTATGGATAAAGTATTGACATTTTGTATGCTAGTTTTGATATGAATGTTTATGTTATATTGTAACCTCTTCTTATGATTTATGTGTTGGACTAGTATGTACTTGGTTGGGGAATAGTAAAAGTGAGCCATCTGGGTTGGGTTCAGGTTACAGCAGACCTTCCGGGTAGGAGTCTGGTTATAGAGGCTCTTCGGGCTCTCTAGGTTTGAGTACGGTTATAGAGGCTCTCCTGGTTGGGGTCCCGTTACAGTTAGCCCCTCGGTCCTGGAAAGAGGCCTTGATAGAGAAATTAATGTCTGCCATTATGCATTCCATCATTATGATATTAGATATTGATATTTCATGTGGTTATTCGACTAGTAGAATACCCCTGACTATGTTTTATTATGGAATTATTTACTCAGATCAAATTCCTACCATAAAGTGTTTCTTTTTATTGTTTGTAAAGTCAGGTTTTTTGAATTATTCACCATGACTAATGTATATGTTATCATCCGATGTATTTCTTACTCTTACTGAGCTTTTGAGATCACCCCTTTCTCATGTTTCATTTTCCCAGGATATGAATAAATTATTTATGAGTCACTTGCAGGAATAATCCTGGATGTTTGGATATTTTTAATGGAATAAAAAAATTGTTTTTCTTTTAAAGTTATAGGGTTGAACTTATGTATGTTTCTTATTTTCGAGAATAATAAATTGATCGGTCCTTCAGGACTTGATTCATTGTAATCAAGCCAATTTATTAAAATAATGCACCGGCTCCTGGATTCTGGGGCTGGGGCGTTATAGTTGGTATCATAGAAAGTCTTGTAGAAACCTATGAAACTATATTTAGATAATCTCCAATTAGAGCACATTACCCTAAAATAGACTTTGAATATTAGTATAGAAGAACATCATAGAATCCTGGTAATGTAGATATTTTGTGTATTTTCCAAGAAGTATATCCCTGTCTGGATATGAGTAGGTAAAGGAGGCACTGGCATAGATATACCTAGGAGGGAAAACTCTGACAAGGAGTTTCTGGCTTGACCCGGGTTATCCTGGTACACGACAACGGGCCTTACTGCACTCTTAGTTACGACACTCCAGGGGGATATGCTTAGAATAATTTACATTCTATTTACAAACCGATTTGATGGATTTTAATATAATATGAGAATAAATGACCTTGGTTATACATAAGTTGTTTTAAATTGAAAATAAGGTGTCATGATATTCTCTAAATGATTTTATGACTATTATTACTCAAACAATGCTTCCTGGATATAGTCAATGGATGGATTCCAAGGATGTAATTTTAACATTAACAATGATGTACAAGGTTTAAATGGTGGTGGAAATGAGCAAGAAAATAGAATTTTGACAGGTGTAAAAGATATCATGTACATGCCGAATCAGTTTTCAAAATATAAAATCAACAACATATATATTAACCAACTCCTAGACTCAACAAAGAAGAGAAAAGTGGTGAATGATAAGAGATCCAGTAGTGAAGACCATGGAGAAATTAAATCCCATTTTCCATCATGCAGGAAATGTAGAGGGATACACCTAGGAAGGTGTATTAATGGAACAAATAAATTCTTTATGTGTGGGACTGAAGGACATAAAGTAAATAATTGCAGAGTAAAAATGAAGAGTACTATGGAAGAAAATAAAAATGGTTCTAAGAATCCATTTAAAAACATTTGTCGTAAATGTAGGGGACCTGGACATTACCCGAGTAAATTCATTATTCTATAAGATATCCTCTTGTTCAAGGAATAATCTATGTTGAAATAAATGTATGGAGAAATGTATAAAAAGTATTAGTGCTCATGGTTGATGGGATAATTTTAGAAGAATTTTCTCTTGTATTAGTAACCCTGTAGTTTTTCATGTGAAAATGATATTTGAAGAAGAAATATATTTTCTCTTGCTGATATAGTTATAAATAACAATTTGGTTTTATATGATCATTGTGTTTGAGGACATTACAAGTTATTAAATTTTGGAATGAAAATGTGAGGTATGATATAACATATGTGATGAAATTAAGTTATAGTTATTTTGAGGAATCTATCTCATTTTTTGGAATATTATAAAATTATATAGTTTTTTATAAAGCATAACAAATAGATCATTTTACAAACTGTCGCGTCAGAAAAAGCTACGAGAATCGCACCAACAACCATTATGCGATTGGGAATCATCACCTACCACCGGACTATGTGAAGTATCAGGTTAGTGTGAAGAATTATTTTTAGTCAAATTATTTTATTTATAGATAATATGTTGATTTGGAATCTTATGCCTTATCAAATGGAAATCCTTAGTATTGAAAAATGATTTGTTGATTAAGTGATAGATGTAATTTTTCAAGACGTTAACTCTATTTGGAATACTATATGCTTAAGGAAAATAGAAAACTATTGGATTTCATTTGAAGAGTAAAGGTGTTTTTACCTATGTTTTTATTTCGGATTTATAGATATTTGGGTTATTTATGGAAATAATTAACCTATAATAGATAATATGTGATTAGGTTAATTATTTTTAAGTTTGTGAATTTAGCAGTAGTCTAAAATATTTGGGGAAATAATTTAACATGTAAAACTACGTAAAAAAATTCTTCTGAGTTTTGGGTTTAAATATTATTTTGTATTATATTAAAATATTTTATGTAGAATTGTTTATTGAATGGTATTTATTGAACTTTGGGTATAGTTGGTTAAATTTTGGAAATTAAGATTAGTATTTCTTTCTCTAATGTATTATCATTTTTGCGGATCATTTGATCTTTTACTAACCATTTTGGTTTTGGTTAATCTCTAATGAAAAGGGTAATATATATTTCATCCATTTTGTATTATGTGATTCTCTATAAGTTTATTATAGTGCTTAAGGTGTGACCAAGTCATCTTTAATACTCATCATTTGGATAGAAAGATGAGTTTGTGGTAAGAACAAGATAAATGATGAAACTCTACTTTTCAAGTATATTTTTGTTTTCTTATTCTATGAATAAATTAATTGATAATCTTTAGGGAAGGGATATTAAAACCAAAAATGTGTTATCATAATGATTTATGTTTTTTTGAACCAATGATTATTTAAATTGTCAAAGATTGATGGGTTTGAGGCCCTCAATTTTACACTTGTTTGTGATTGATGACCTTAATAAATCCCTATATATATTTATTTTTTTCCTCCAATTATGTGTCTATAATTTTCACCAATGTTCTCTTAATTTAGTTCATAATTTACTGGTGACTTTTTCATCTTCTTTTCCCTCTTATTGAGACTAAATTCTATTATCCCAATTTCTGATGTGGGTTTTTCACAAAGGTATTTTTCTATTTTTAACCTTTTCATTACAAAGAACAATTTAAAATTGAAAGGATGCAATTTATTAAAGGAGGTGGGAACGTAACACCTAAAGATTTGATAGTAAGTTATTTTCTTTAAATTCAATAGCTTGCACCACACGCAACACCGAGTTTGAGCGCACCACGACTTACCAAACTTTCCATTCAAAATTAGTTATGAATAGTATTAACTAGATTTTAAATTTAATATATTCCATATAATTTTAATATAGGTATTATGTGTTTTATAGCTATTGTATGAAAAAATTCGATTTTTCAGAAGAAAAAAATCTATTTTTAAAAAAAAATCATTTTTTCCACCTTTTAATGGATAACCCATTTTAAATACAATATTTGACCCTTTTATATATTCATTTTGAAAAAAAATAAAATTCTTCTTTAGAATCGAGACATCAAAATTATTCTATGGATGAAATTTTAGAATTTTTCTAATAAAATTCATTTTTTATGAATAGTGAAAAAAATGTATTTTAATTCAAAACTGTCTTTTAATCTGATTTATTTAAATCGTTAGATTATATTTTTAATTTTTTTTGAAGTTTAATTATATTATAATTTTATCCCTTAATCCAATAATGGTCTTTAGAGTTAATTTCACTTTGAAATTATTCATAAACAAGTATCAATATTTTGATAGTTATTATTTATTAAAAACACACTATTTGTTTTGACAACGATAGTTAATTTTAAATTAATTAATCAAACTTCTATGTCTTGAATTTGTTAAAAGATACATCATTTTTGAATTTAGAATTCCAAATATTTCTTAGGCTTAATTTTTGGTATTTTTCTGAAAACCTTCTATTTTTGATGAATAGTGAAACTACTAAGTAGTAGTTAAAAATCTGAATTTTTCATTTAAATGAAATTTTACTACTTATATGAATTTAATTTAGAAAATATGAGAAACATGGTATTTATTAGTAAGTAAAATTTTGTTAAATAAGATGAAAATAATTTTTGATGAATAGTAATTTTGACTTTTATTTATCGTGGTTAATGGTAAATAGTGTAATTTAAGGTAAAAAGAATATTATAATAATAAAAAATTATCTTAACACTTATCCTAACCTTATTTTATTAGTCATGGCCAACCATGGGCATCCTTCGGTCTATTTTGGGTTCCCATGGAGCCACTTAATAATGATAATGACAATTTATTTTAATTAACTTAAAGTAATGACAAAAATGACATTAACAAATATCTTTTAGTATATCAATTGTCACATGGGGTTATATAAGTCACTGTTTCTACTATAAATTATAATTGGAAAGATGAATTGATTTCCTAAATTATGGTAATTTTTCTATAATTTTTAGACATCAAATAAATTAAAATATTTATGACCCAATAATGATGTAGCATTTACCTCATTAATAAATTATTTAAATAAATATGATTATTAATATTAAAATAATATCCAAAACCTGTACAATTATTATTATATGATTTTATTTCGACAATGAGTCATCGTATCTTCAACTTTAATTAGTTTTGGACATTTTAAAACCTAATATCACTATATAATAAAATAATATTTTCACAATTTCCTAAAGAGCCCCTCCTCCCCCTTTTAAAATGAAACCACTTATAACCCATTCCACAAACCTCTCAAGCCCCTTGGCTCGTCCAAAATCTACTAAGATAATCTCCCAAGATCTCCCTTTTCCTCCTAGAATCCTTACCTTAGGCATAAGGCACTTCAAGAAGTCATTTTGGTTTAAACCAAATGAAGTTACCCAAATTAAATGTAACGCTTTCTCTTAAATTCTTTTGTTTTATTTTGTATTATTTTTATTCTCCACCACCCTAAACACTTTTTATTAATTTATTTTATAACAACACCAGTATCACTAATATACTAGGATGTTTTTATGAGATTTATTCTAACTACATTTACACACAACTCCATCTAATGGGTGAAAAACATATTGTTCCTATGGATAGAAAACTAACACCTCACGAAATGATGGTTGTTCGATTATCCCTTACTGCCTCTCATGGTGGCCATTAAGATGGAACATTATTTATATATGATATATACATACATACATATGTATATATATATATTATTTTTATGTTTTATTTATGATTATTTATTTTCCATTTATATCATTATATTGTGGTTTCAATTATGGGTAAAATACGATAATTTCATTTTGAGAAGTGCGGCCTACCGCCCCATCAAAATGGTATGGATCATTAATACATTATGTGAAATTTATAAAGTATGGAATTAATGATATTATATATTATATTATAATGCAATTATATTATACCTATGTATCATTATGTTTTAATTCCATTAAAAACAAAATATAAATGAAAGTAGCATTCATGTGTACGTTCAGCTTAATGTCTCCATGAACAATACATTTCATTTCTTATATCCAAATGTTATGTACCGCTATAAATAGATATATATACTGTATATATAATATATCTAAATCATGTATATAATTCTAGAGATAATGGACTTTTTACCACATTGAAAAATTATAATTATAACAAAATCATTTTTGACTCATGTTCCGAACATCTATAAAATATCCAATATGAACTCAAATAATTAACTAATTGTTATATCAAAATAATAAGAGATATAAAATGAATATTAAACATGAAAAATATTCTTAATCAATTAGAAATTAACTTATTTTTATTATTCAAGAAGAACAAGGAACATACAAGACAAGTCAAACTTGAGGTAAGGGGTTTCTTATCTCACTTTAATTTCATTTAGATTTCCATTGTCCGCCACTTATTTTTTGGATGTGGTGTATTGTGTACTTTCATTTGATATATATTATCATTATTCTCTTTATATTCATGGTATTCTATGATTCATTTGGTGGTTACTAACTTTTTTTCAAATGACTCGATTGATTACAACGAAGTAAGGGTTTTTCATCTCATTTTTATTCCCATGTGATTCATGCTATATTGGACACTATTTCCATTTTGTGGCATATATAATGTCCATGATTGTATTCCTGGTTTAATATTATTTAATTTATGGGTATTTATGTCTTCATTTTATGATCCTTTTGTCATGGGGTGTATGTTTCACAAATAAAAAATTGGTAAAGGAACATCGAATATCAATTTCCACTCATTGGGATTTACGCATACTTCATTGATTATTTTAATCCAAGATTATGTGTGGAATCTATATTTATTATTTACGTAGTAATTTACCATCACCTTTCTAGGGACATACTTATGATACACATAATCACTCCATTGATAAATTCTCAAGTCATTGATTTGAACCTGATAAGAGTAATTTTAACTCAATATCCATTCATTGAGTTAAATATTCAAGTCATCGGTATTGTTTTTACAAGAAGATGTGTTAATGTCCTCTAATTTATTTACACTTAATATCCAATCATATTTAGTGTATGTATACTTTTCAAACATAACTATGTCATTGATTTATCCTTAACCTTAGGATATGATCTTTATAAGGGATTTCATTTCAATTTACAATCTATTGAGACGTATTTGTTTTATACAACAATTCACTTTTCTATGGTGTATATAATGTACTTTGATATAGTATATCATGATGTCCTTTATTCTCATGATATTATAAAAAATTTATTACCTCAATTATTTGTAATATAGTGTCTCTCTTTTTGTTAGGAACTCTAACAAAAATAATATTTTGAATTTTTTATAGATTTATTCTTCTAAATCATTTTCATTAATGTCCATGTTTTAAAAAAAGATTAAAGATAATTTTTATAGACATTAATGTTTTCAAATTAAAATTTCTTTTAAAAGTTTCAATGTAGTATGGGACACTTTGATTCAAAAATCTATTTTAAACGGCTTCTGGATTAATAGTGACACCTTTAAAAGATTTTATGAAAAAATGATTTTTCTCTTAGTGATTTTTATCATTATTTTCATCTATGTCAATATCATTCATTATTATCGATTGAGGTGAATCTATTATAATAAAATCTTCCATATTGTATTTATTGAGTTATGGTTGACTATGGATGTACTATTTGTATACCATTCATGGTTTATGGATAAATTATTGACATTTTGTATGCTAGTTTTAATATGAATGTTTATGTTATATTGGATCCTCTTCTTAAGATTAATGTGTTGGACAAGAATGTTTTGGGTTATGGAATGGTAATAGTGAGACCTCCGGGTTGGGTTCCGGTTACAGTAGACCCTCCGGGTTGGATTCCGGTTACAAAGGCTCTCCAGGATGGAGTCTGGTTACATAGGCTCTTTGGGTTGGAGTCTAGTTACAGAGGCTCTCCGGGTTGGAGTCCGGTTACAGTTTTCCCCTAGGTCTTGATACAAAGCCATGACAGAGAAATTAATGTTCGAAATTATGCATTTCATCATTGTTAGATTATTTATTGGTATTTCATCTGGTTATTCGACTTGTTGATTACCCATGACTATGTTTTATTATGGCATTATTTACATAGCTCATATTCCTGCCATAAAGTGTTCATTTTTATTATTTGTAAAGTCATGTGTTTTCAATTATTCAACATGACTAATGTTTATGTTATCTTCCAGCGTATTGCATACTCTTACTGAGCATTTAATCTCACCCCTTTCTAATGATTCATTTTCCCAGGATATGAAGAAGTTAGTTATGAGTGAATTCCTGGAATAATATGGGAAGCTTGGATGTTTCTAGTGGATTAAATTAGTGTTGTTTTTATTTTCAAGTTATAGTGTTGAACTTATTTATGTATCTTGTTTCCAATACTACTAAACTGATCATTCCTTTGGGACTTGATTCCTTATAATCATGCCAATGTGTTGAAATAATGCACCAGCTATTGGATTTTGGGGTCAGATCACTACAATTACTCTATATACATTAATGAATAACTTGTGGTGGGAAAAATATGTAATCTATGTAATACTTAAGTTGATAGTACCTTTCTTTAATTATTTGATATATCATATATACAAAATGTCTCAAAATTAGAAATTATATGATTATAATATATGTTAGGCAGTTCAGATGTGTAATCATTGTGTTTCCTCTTATTTTAATTTATGTACATAGTTAATTTTTTAAAAAGTTAATTTTTGTATAATTATTATATATGGGAATCTAAATAAAATTTGGATGACAGTTTAGATAAAATAATTGATTAACTAAAGAAGATAATTAAATTATTCAAGTGTGATTTACCTAAAATAAGAATGGTTAGAATTGAATGATAATTGTATAAAATTTTTAATTCTATGCATGTGGATCATCATGATCTTAGACTAGACCATTGAATGTGATTGGTTTCCTTTACTTTATTATGAAATTAAATTTTTTTAATTCATTATATCTATCTTCATATTATGTATAGGAATATATTCCTATAGTTTCTTTTATGTAACCCTTTTCCTCACATACGTGTGAGTATAAGTACATGGGATTTATTAAGATCACAAGATAGTGGAGGTTGTTCATGTTTTGTTCGGAGGAGTAACCATCCCAAGAGAGATACATAGGTGGACAAGTGGAAATATGTCATAAGTACCATAATTGGTTCAAGGAGCTTTTACCCTAGGTTGATGGTTTGATTAGCCTCATCTAGATAAACTAACCATTAGTAGAAGATCATGATCATACCACTTTATTATTTTATTTCTTCCAATTTTTGTGGTTATTTTATTATGGATGATTTGATGTGATCATATGAATTGATGAATTAACAAGAATTTAATATAGAACTAAATTAAATTAGATTATGCATAAATATTATCTAAGACAATCTTAATCACTTAAGTAAATAAACTTCAATTAACAAGCATGTAATATATATAATAATTGAAAATTGTTACATAATATAAAAAATTCCTCAACTATATATTAAGTTGGTATAGCCTTTCACTACTTCAGTTATTATTGAACCATATTTCAAAGTGCTTGACCAACCAAAGTTGGGGTGATTTCAATTATCTAGGAATTATAATATGATTTTTTGCGTTAACATTACACATTTCACATCAAAGGTTGACTACCAAAGTAGTAGTTAGTGTAATTGAGAGGAACAGGTTTATGAAATCCAATTTAATGATTTTGGGATTGGGGGTTCTACTAAATATAGCATGGAACTTTGAGTTAATTAAATTGGAATTTAGAATGCCTACCTAAACCCATTCTTGTTTCATGACTAACCATGGTGGGTGTAATGATTAGTTGAATATGGATCATTTCCACAAGAATTAAAAATAAACGGCATATTCTAGAGAAATTGGTGTTGGTAATTGGGTTTTGATGAAGTTATGAAATATTAATAAATATATTATTTATTTATTTTTCTAAATTGTATCATATAAAGTACTAAAATTATTCTAATGTTATTTCTATAAAAACCCATAAAATGAATTCAACCATATTATTGGGATATATATTTTAGAATTATAACCTTATCACTATCACAAATTTTCAAGAGTATAAAAGGAACTTAAGTATTGTCCTCTTCCATGAAGAGAAATTATATGTTTTAGAAGTACCTTTTCAACATGTATCTAGTAATTATGATAGTGATGACTAGTTAAATCTCTATGTGAAATATTTGAACATTTATATAGATATTAAATACATTATACAATCATTCATAAATAATGATCTTTTGAAGAAACATGAAGAAATGTATGTGTATAGCCTGATGTCCCACCTTCGGGATATCTATCAAGAGAAGGCAAGACAATAGAGATATGAGATTTCTTATGATTTTTTTATAACAAATATTGGAGATTCAGAACCAAATGGGCCTCATGTAGTCAGTCTTATTAGATATATTGATTCCATATAAATCTTAGGGAATAAATTCTCAGACGAGTAGGGCATAGATATCATACGATCATCACTTCTCATTAACTTATCTAGTATAATTTTTAATAAAATTATGATAACTAATGAGAAGATTCCTTTGGAACATGTTATATTGATTTGAAATGTAGATAAGGACATGGGATGTGAAAACCCAATGGTCTTTATGGTGAATAAGAAATTTAATAATAATTTGGAGGGGTTCAAGACTCATAGCAAGTGAAAATATCATGAGCATCATCATTCTAGGAAGAGTAAGATATAGAGGCGGGGAATGGAAATGGTTTCAGTATTTTTTTCATGTTTAAATCAAGGACAATAAAAGATGAAGTACTCCTAGAATCAAGGGTAAGATGAAGGTGAATTTTTTATCAAGTGCAATATTTAAATATCTAAACATTGGTTCTTAGATACATCTTGTGGTGGTCACATCTATACCGAAATGCAAGAACCAAGTAGATTCTAAAAGATAGTTAATGAAATGTAGATTTGCAAACATCTAGTGGTGTGAGGATGGCTTCTAAATCCATTGGTGACTACCAACCTTCATTTCTAATAGGAATGATGTTGGTTTTAACTGTTTGTTATTATTTACCAATAGTTACCAAGAACATATTTTTTTTATCATTCCATAATGAAGATGGTATTATTTCTATTTTTGGGAATTATTGTTTTTCTTTTATAACAAAAACATATGTAATGGTATGGAACCTTTAAATAATGATCTTTATGTATTAAATTATGAAAACTAGGTATTTTCAATTGATAAATAGTCATGTTCATACAACTGAAACAATGCCCATCTATGGCATCACTGTCTCGGTCTTGTAAAGGATAATATTTCTACTATTCTCTGTTAAGATAGTTATTTAAATTCGTCTGAGCTAAACCCAATTAAAATATTTCATGTTTTTTAAAATTATTAATGAAAATTAAACAATTTAGGGGATTTGTGGAAGGAGCCACATATTTTTTAGGAGTGGTACACACTAATATGTTTGAACCATTTCCAATAGAAGCTAGAGGGGGTTATTTTTCCATCGTAACTTCTACTAATTAATTGAGCATATATTTTTATATCTACAGAATGGGGTATAAGTTTGATCCCTTAATAAATTCAAATAATTCTTGAATGAAGTCTAAAATACACATGGAAACAAGATAAAGAATATTTGATCATACTGAGGTGGTGAATATCTTAACCAAGAGTTTATCAACTTTCTATGGGAGTTTTGTATTCTATATCAACTCACTCCACCTTACACACAATAGTGGAATAGTGTTACTTAAATGTTGAATTGTACCTTGTTATACATGTTAAGGTCTATAATGAGTCATATAGATCATTCATTATCCTCTTAGGGATATTCATTACAAACTACGACATATAAATTAAACCGAGTACCAAATAACATGGAAAATGAAATTATATTCAAGTTATAGAGTGTAAAGAAAGTTTTTTTTTGAATACATCTATATGGGGTTGAAAGGTATTTGTTAAGTCTTTTGTAGAAAAAAACTCTTACCTTAGGGTACAATGTGTTTATTTATATGGTATCCTAAGGAAACAAAATCATACTACCTATACAACCTCTAAGATAAGAAATTGATTTTCACCAAACAATACATCTTTCATGAAATGGATCACATCCTAAAAATTTATAGTGGGATAAAGATTGACCTTGATGGAGTTGATTCTCAAGATAAAAAAGTGTTTGTACATGAACAGATTCCACAAGTACCTGTGAAGGAACTACTTCTTGAAACACAAGTACTGCATTGGATAATATGAGTGGTAAGAGAACCAGAGAGATATCATTTTCTGGTCACAGATGATATTAACTCATTGTTGGTTTAAAATGATAAACCTGTGTCCTAAAAAGAGTTAGTAGAATATCTCAGAAGCTACAACATGGTAAAAATCCATGAAATATTAAATAGATTCTCTGTATCAGAACCATGTTGGGGTTCTTGTCGATGCGAAAAATAATGTAAATCCCATTGGGTGCAACTTTGTAATCAAGATAAAACATTACATTGAATGTATATTAAATTCCTATAATGTAAGGGTAGTGGATAAAGGGTTTAAATAGTTTCATGGAATTTAATATGATGAAACCTTTTCATAAGATTCCATGTTTTAATCCACTATAATTATGTTTTCTATATCATCATACCATGACTATGTTATTTTGTATATTTATGTAAAAACCACTTTATAAAATGGGAATCATTTGGAAGAAGTCTGTATAGAGAAATCAAAATGGTTTGGGACTATAGTTGATGCCAAGAATATTTGAAATTTTCAGCGATAAATTTATTGATTGAAGTAAGTATCTAATCCATGGAACATTAAATTTAATTCTTTTAAAAAATAATGTGGTTTCATTAAGATTATATATGAGACCTATGTTTATAAGAGGTTTATTAGGAATGAAATAATTATACTAGTAGTATATGTTGATGACAAATTACATATTGAAAATGATATACCAATCTTATATTCTTTTAAGGACTAGTTGAACAAGTGTTTCTCTATGAAGGAATTAGGGGAACAACCTATATTCAAATAGTCAAGATAACTCATGATAGATCAAAGATTCTTCTTGTACAATGTAACAGAATATATAATGACAAGATACTAAATAGATTTAGTATAGAACAATCGAATAAGGGATCCGTTCTAGTGTCACATGGTTTACATATTTCTAAGAAAATATGTCCTTTGAAATAATAAGTGAAATAGGGAATGAGTATAATCCAATAAGATTAAATGATAGGACTAATCCATAAGCCTTTTTATGTAGTAGTCTTGATGTTTCTAATGGATTGAGAATAGTAGGTATATATCATGCTGATCCAAGAGAATAAAATTGGTGTACTCTTAAGGTTACCCTAAAGTATTTGAGAAGAAGTAAGGATATGTTCCTGGTTTATGGAAGAGATTTGGAGCATGACATCAAGGGTTATATGGATGATTGTTTTAAAATAGTTCATAATGATTTGAAGTTATAGTTAGTATATTTTTTGTCTCAAAAGATTAGTTGTGAGGTGGTAAAGTTCAAAGATTCCTATTTTCATTGATTCTATAGTGGAGTCCATATATATAGAGGCTTTTCAGGTATCTAAAGAATATTTCTAAAAACTAAACTCTTTCTAGAATCATTATGTGGTACCCAACTGAAAATACCCTTTTACATCTTATTTTGATAATATTGTAGCGGTGGATCTTGAAAAAGATCCACAGTCTCACATGTGGAAAAAGTACATACTCCAAAATTATAACCTCTTGAAGTATTTTTATCAAAGGGGTGAATTTTAATTAAGAATAGTACCCACAGAAGAAAATATGGAAGGCCCCTTGACTAAATTCCCATCTCATCAGAACCATTATTATAATGTGAGAGAAGGCATATTAAAGGTTGTTAGCAGTTAGCTCTAGTGTAAGGGGGGTCTATTGGAATTGGTGTCCTATAACCAAATTATTGGTACATTATGATAACCAATATTTATAGTTTTTATTATTAATAAACACTTTATCATATCATGATTATTTTCCTATATAACCATGTATGATTTAATTTTCTAAGTGTATTTTTTCACTAAAAGGTCATAACAGTTCACTGCTATGATGAAAACTCAGAAGTGATGCCGCACCATTCATAAATTTGTGTTTTATAGCCATATTATATCATTTTATAGAAAAAAAATTGATAAAGGTTATTAGGGGTGGAGACTCAATGTACTTTGAGGAACCTACCCATGGTGTACTTCGTAGGTAATATCCATTGTATGATTTTATGAGAATGAGACCCACCAGTAAGAAGTCCACATTAATATGTGTCAGTGGATATATATATATATATATATATATATGGATGTGTCTATTGTTCCTTAGAATTTAAGATAATTATTAATGATTATTATGATTCGCATACATTCATGTAATGAAAAAAAAACTATGATGAAATATGTTAATGGTGGGGCAGAATATGTTGGGTGTGTCATGAGTAATATTTCATTAATGAATAATGTCTGAAAGGATTATCCACTTATGTTATTTTAAATAAGTTGATATTTCATTTCCTTTGATGTAAATGATATAGCCTAAATAATTCCATGGCCATGTTATTCCATAGGTAGGTTCGATTTCAAGAAAGTCAAAGATATAGACATTGAGCACATATATTTATGGCACCAGTGAGTAACCCACTTGATTAGAGATATCATGGTCAATGATTAATGTTACACAATGAGAATACATATTAGATATTATGTTGTCTTGGCATTAACTTCAATCTCTTTGGGTTCTTTGGCGGGTTTCTAGACGCTAACCCCGGACATTTGGATGCTTCACCATGTTTCACTGTGAAAAAGGCCTAGTGGGTAACATTCTATGGGTATCGAGAATATTAGTTGTGTAAAATATTATAATTTATTATTTTACAAGTTGAATAAATATTATTATTGTATGTTGTTTAATAATTATTCATGTTTTCTTAATCTCATATATTCTGTCACTAGATATTTGAGATAATATTATTAAAGAATAATATTTAATAATTATTTATTTTCTTTTTATTGAATATAATAATTATTTACTTATTAATCAATAATGAAGGGATATTTATTTGAAATACAAACAGCCATTATTCCATGACTAATTAATATTGTAAAGTAATGGCATATAGAGTTTAATGGTCTAGTGGAAAATAATATATATTGAATATTAATTGAATAAATTATATTTTATATTAATTATCATGTTAAACACATGTTGATAAATAATAATATTATTAAGATTATAGAAACTAGGTTCCACAATGGATTAAATAAATAATAAAGGGTTGTTGTGCAATTATATATTTCTAACCATAACAATATATAAACCAATTTATATTATTTTCACAAAGATCCAATTCATTTATTTTTATTGTACACAACAAATCTAGAGAATACTTTCGAGGCCATCAAGGGCTTCCTTCTCCATTAACTCTCTTAATAATGGGGAGTGATCTTCCTCCAACTCCAACTCTTCAGTTACGAGATATTGAGGAGAATTTTTGAATGAGATTCTCATGGTGAACAAAAGTGAACAACACAAGTGATAAGATCTTTCATACTTGCACCAAAATATTCATACATCAATGTTTGGAGATTTTTGGAACATGTGTTGATCACCTCTAGAGGGAATATTATCTCTATTCAAATAACTCAATGCTTATATAATCCAGATCTATTTTTAAATCCATCAATGAATACATAATTCCTGCAAGGTTATTCTTTAATAGATTAAATTAATTATTATTAATATATGACGATCATGCACTTTTTTCCTCTATTTTATCCCTGTTCTATATTCATTTATATATTTATTTAGATTTTGATGTTCAAAATTATGTAAAATCATGAAGTAATCAACTATGATGAAAAAAATAAAATTTAGGAATAACCCATCGTGTGATTCTTCTGCACCTAGAACCATTAAATTCTAAGTAAAAAACTATATAATTTCTAATGCTTAATGTTGGGTACTTACAATAGGTTCCAAAAACGAACAAAAGGGAAAAAAATCCATAAATCTGAAAAATGGCTTAATCTCTACCATGATTTCCAAATCCCATGCACTAACCTATCTAACAAATTAATTCATATGGAATTGGGCACTTTCCTTTGTTTAGACCTGAAACCATAAATTCTTCTTGAATCCCAAATAGTAGTCCGATTTGGGTGTGTGTAAAACCTAGAAGTCCCCTACCAATGGAGACTCTAAATAAATCCATTCTAGTAGGAATTTCATGGAAATAAAATGTAATTAACCTTTCAAAATTTTAAATCACAAATTAAAAAATAAATGGAAATCACCATCAGTCCTTTAGTCCAAGACCTCAATTGACCTTATGTGATTCGGACAGTTCTAGGATGTCTATAAACATGTCTCAAGGACCATTCCAACCAGTATTTTGGACTTAGGTTGAAATACTATAAATGTACGTATCATGTACCTCCATTATGGTGGTTTTCTCATCCAATGTGTTGTATCACTGACCTCCCCTTTGGGATCTTTCACAAATAATAATTTTCTAGCTTGGGCCCCCACTAAATAAGTAACACCCTTACATCTTAAAATATGATAAAACATTTAATATATTGTATAGAAATAAAAACCAATAATAAAAGGGAACATAATAGCCAAATACATTATGATATATTAATTTTTTAAATAAATTCAGTCTATTAAATATATTTTAAGGCATGGAATGCCATGTTTTGAAAAAAAACATGATACTTTATTAAAATATTTTTATTTAAAATTTTTCATTATAACCTAGATGTTAAATTGGAGACTATAAAGAGTTTTAACTAAATTACCAAAAATACATCGTTTAAATATGTTTAAAATAAAGCAAATATATATGTATTGATTAGAGATAAAGTAAGTACTATTTTAAAGAAAATGAAATTTTTTTTGAAAAAATAATATATTTCTATAAGGTAGTTTAGTCGTTCTTTACACACATTATTTATTATTAATTATTACCAATTGTAGATTTTTTTTGGAATAATAAAATTCATTTTGAGAATCATTATATAAAAATTATTATAGGTTGAATTTATTATATTTTAATGAAATGATTTATTTTTTAATTAATTGTGAAAAATGATAAATTTTAATTGAAAACTATATTTTCATTTATATTATTTATAATGTTAAATCATATTTTTAATTGGTTTTATGGTAAAATTAAATAATTTTAAATCAATTAATCCAATTTATACCATTGGAATACTTTTAAAATTTAATTTTGATATAAAAAATTTGTAAACATTCCAAACATTTTTTCTTCGTAAACAAACATTCTAATCATGTTTGTGAGATAAATTTTAAGTAACAATTTTACACTTATACCAATTTAATTTGGAAAAATAAATTCATTATTTGGAATCAAAATCATTTATAATGTCTAATATAGTCAAATAAATGTTTTACCAAAAAAATACTAAAAAATGAAAAAAAATTATCATAGTTAAGGTATAAATGAATATAATGGTGGAATAAAAATATTAAAAGATAAAATTAATC
This sequence comes from Viscum album, assembly GCA_963277665.1. Lineage (NCBI taxonomy): Eukaryota > Viridiplantae > Streptophyta > Magnoliopsida > Santalales > Viscaceae > Viscum > Viscum album. The sequence goes on from OY728130.1 coordinate 1,449,359,428, forward strand.
TAGAAACTTATCTAAATCCCATTGGATGGTCAAATTTTGACCTTATCCCATATAGTATTGAATATAGTTTATTATTGGAGCCTTTTGACATGAAACAAACATGGGTAGAATTAATTATTTTCAAAAAAATAAATGTGTGCCTCTCACCTCAACTATAAAAATCCACCCTATCTCCTCTCTTATTCACGCCTTCATAACCATTTGGTGTGATAGTCGATCTAAGGTTCCACACTATAGTTCCCTGAGTCAGTTGGTCACATGACCTCAGGCGCACCTCCCCATATGCCATAGGCTACCGATTTGAAGTAAGGGTCTAATATATATATATATCATGGGGTGACTATATCCTCTTTATAAAAGCAGCAAAATAGTGTAAATAAATAAACAAAATCCATTGGATAATGAACAATAACAATAAATACACCATATTCAATATAGTCCAATATCACATTAATAACCAAAACAGGAAACAATATCCCAGAATAATTAAAAGATATATCACTCCATATATGTGTCAACTTTCAAATGAAAAAACCCAAAATAATTAAACTTATAACTATCGTGTGGTTCTAGACATCATGCTTGGTTCCCTCATCCATGTTCCATGCCAACTCATCCATCTAACATAGGTATATTTCTCTTATCCTATTGTGAAAACATGATATTTGTTTGGGTACTGATTAGGAAGCCTGAGTAGGGTGTGAGTACATCTCAGTAGTCCTCCCTCAATATAATACAAAACTATATTTATCCTATAATAGTGCAAGAGGATGTATAATGAATGAGGTGAAATAATAAACTAAATAGTTTGAAATTTAATTTTTCATTATTTAACCACATAAATAGTTGGTTCATGATGACAACATAACCATCAATACTTATATTGCCCCATGCCAGAGTCTGAACCCTCCCAAAATGTATATCACATTTCATTTCATCATGGGTAGTAATTAATTAAATAATATCAATTTTACATTTTAACAGTTGGTTCCTCGAGCAGAATTTTGGAACCTCATGGGTATTTGGAGTAGCAGTATCTATCCCACAACTCTATGATAATGTATCTATATAAATATATGGGTGGCCTATAGTGGAATTCTGGAAACCCATTTGTATTTGGAAGAAGATTTTATATCCCAAAACTCATTCAAAATTATCACATTCTATAGGTCCATAATTCCAATCATTTATCATTTGTTTTTTAAATTCATTATTCAACAAAAAACACATTTTCAATTATCCAGATAAAAATTACAGATTATCAATTTTAACTTTTTAGAACACCCCCTGGATGGATACTGGTTTCCAAGTCATATATTCCCACCCCATCAGTCCTAATAAATTTCATAAACCATTAATCAATCAATTTCATAAAAATATTATTCTTTAAATTATGAAATTAATATAATTAATTAACCAATTAATTAATTCAATTCAAGATTTGATTTCCAAATGTGTAAATTGACATCTCGCAATTAAATACAAGGAATTATAATCAATACTATCATAAGTGATAATAATATCACCAACCTCATTGTCATTGATGGACATTCCCCAAACCAAAATCCCAAAAATTGAAGCGGAATTAAATAAATCACTGGGGTGAAGAAAATTTAGGACCAAAACCTAAGATCAACATCAACTGGAACACACATAAAATTATTGATATAAACTCATTTTTGATGCAATAAATCATCATTCAAAGATATGGGATTAATAATAGAGAGTTAAAAGAAACTAAATTGGGTAAGAATCACTTACCATTTAGGATATGATCTTGCAATTGGATCTTTGATTCAGAAATAAAAGTGTGAGAGGAACCTTGGAATCTTTTATAGGACCTCCAAAAATGTTTGAGAAAGCGTTAGACCAAAATAATGTGTTTGCGGATAATAACTAAGTGGTTTGGGAATTTAAAATATCATTTTTGAATAAATAAATCACGTGTGCATAGTTTACATGGTTTGGGATCACTGTTTTCCAAACCATGCACCTTAATCATGCGCCTTTCCTTAGGGGATACATAGTTTCTCCTAAGCGGTTCATTGTTTGACAAATCATGTTCCAAACATGAAACCCCCCTTTTTTTGATGGTTTGTGGTTTGTTGGGGTGGAAATGTGGTTTGGGAAAATCATGTATCAACGATGAAGCACCCAAAATACCTCAAAAACATCGAAATTTTACCTGAACACATATTACACAATACTCAAAAAAAGAATGATAAAAATTGTGGTACAGAATAACTAAAAAAGAATATAAGAAATATTCAATGAATTCAGGATCCTATAATCTCCCCACCTTATAACAACTCATCCTCAAACTTTACTCCCACGATTCTCTATGATTATGAGGTAAGAATATCGGGTCATTGAGCCTTCATATCTACTTCTCTCTACCTTGTTTCCTCTGAAACATATATATATTTACGAAAAACTCAAACTATCATCATGTTATTTCCCTATAACACTTTCTCACTACAATACAAAACACGAATTAGATGCTCCTTAAAGGATGCATTGGTCTCATACTAAACATCAACAACATCGATCACATGATAATTGTTGGATTGATACCACCAAAGCTGTGACACATTTAACATTTCGTTCATAGAATATGACTCTATGGAGGATCCGATAAATAGAATTCCATTCTGAATCTCTACACAATCTAAAAAGGTCCACCGTACCTAAGTACCAACTTTTTAGGCCTCATAATCCTCTAGTGACCCAGTATAGGTAAAACATGTATGAACACACAATCACCCATTGTAAACTCAAGGGGTTATCGATGTTCATCATCATATGTCTTCTTCCATCTCTGATTCATATCCATACATTTCAAAATCAATTGGATCTACTCTGACATCTCCTATACGATACTGGATCCCAACAACCTTGACTCACCTACCTCCATCAAGCATAGAGTTGATGTGCATGGCCTACAATTAAGAGCCTCATATTGTTCTATCTGTATAGTCACCTGATAACTTTTTTAATATGAAAAGTCAATGAGAAATAGGTGTTTCTATCAATATCGAAAAAATTCTAGGACACACACCCATATAATATCCTATAAATCTTGAATAGTATGTTCTGAATTTCTATCTATCTATGGTTGGAAATTTGTACTCAGAAATACTTTCTTATTAATTACCATATGTAATACTTTCTATAATCATGAATTGAAACCTATGAAATTCCATAAAAATATGCTCTTTTTCACACTGGGTTAAGGTACATTCTCATGAATGTACGTGTCCCCCAACTGATCCACTAAAAATGTTTTTTGGATAGAAAGTAAATGGAAAATATTTTTTCATCTGATCTACAACCACCCATATTGAGTCATTATTTTGATGTTTCAATAGTTGCACCACCATTAAATCCATGCTAATTTACTCCCACTTAAATTCCTAAGTGGGTAATGTTTATAGTAAACCACTAGGTCATTGATGTTTTTCCTCCACTTATCGAATGGTGTTGCATCATGTCACAAACCCAACAAGCCCATTTTTCATGCCGATCCACCAATACTTTCGACGTATGTCACAATATATTTTATTCAAACTAGGATGTACTTAACACTTCAAGGAATAAAATTATCCCATATTCTCTTCTCACATACACATAAGAACTACAACAATGTTCTAGACATCGATGATATCATCCTCACATATGGCCAAATATAAAGATGACTTTCTATATTTTAAGGTTTATCCCCTAGTCTAGACACTCTTAATCTTCATAATACATCTCCCTAATCAATATATAAAGTGTATACTTGACTGATACTGAAACGAGTTTCATCATCTTTTGGACCTCCTGAACTAAAACATGACTTGTAAACAGTAAGGTCATCATCTTCGACACATATCTAGAATCCTAAACTTCCCAAGTATATGTCTTATCACTCAAGTCATTGGAAACATTGAATACCTTCTCATGTGTATATGACATCTCAAAGTCAAAATATTTCATATACTCAACCTACCTATATTTTCAGAGATTCAAATATTCCTATGAAAATATATATTATAATTTTTTTGGTTAGTATATGTAATAAAATTTTTTACCAACTGATAATGCCACCAACATTTCAAGTAATAAACCCCCATCTCTAACCCGAGATTGTGCATATGGAAACTTTGTTCATGATGCGTCAACTCTCATGGACCATATTCCACAATGAAATCTCCCACGATCAACACAACTATAATTCTTATCCATGAAGAATCAAAAAACACCATATACTTCTCACCTAGCTTGGGTAGGATCAATATGTATGTAGTAGTCAGATGCTTCTTTAATTCATAGAAATTATAATCAAATATTCCAACCCATTCAATCATTATCCCATTTTTATTCAATATTTAATTATGTACTTCATAGTGGGAAAATGCATAGATAAACCTTTGATAATAACCATCCAAAGCCAAAAAACTACAGATATCAAAAACATTCATGGGTTTCTCCCATGAAATAACTGCATGCAACTTCTCTTGGATCATTGAAAAACCTTCCTATGATAATATTTTACCCATGAAATGTTCTTTATCGATACAAATTTTACACTTAAATATATTGTCTTATAACCTATTCTCTCTCAGTGTACTCAAGATGATGTCAAATTGTTGTTCTTGATTGTCATTAGTCTTGGAGTACACTAAGATGTCATCCATAAAAGCAACCAATAAATAATCCCGGTATGGGTAGAAGATTTCATTCATCATGGCTATAAATATTGTAGGTGTATTTCTCATCCTAAATGGTGTCATTATGAATTCATATTGGTCATACCTAATTTTGAAAGCAAAATGTGGTATATTAGATGGAATAACACGTAACATATGATACCCTAATCTCAAGTAAATATTATATAGAAAACAAGATTCTCTCAAATGATCAAGGATATCATCGATATGGGGAATAAGATAGTGGTTCTTTACATTCAATTGTTTCAACTTCTTGTAATCAAATCATAATAGTAATATCCTATCAGCCATCTTAGAGAAAAAATAGAGAACCCCAAGGTGACAAGCATGGATAGAAAAATCCCTTATAATTCAACAATTATAGCAGAGTATTGATCTATGGAATATCATTTGGTACCATTTTATATAGTGTAATAGAAATTGGATTAGATCTTAGATTTAGCTCAATAGTAAAATCTACATCTCTATTAGGTTCCATCCCTATGAATTCCTCAATAAACACATCCTCGAACTGGTCGAATATGTGTGGAAAGACATTCCGATAGACCACCCCTTCATCCATAAATTGACTACAAACCAAGATATTGATCACCCTAGTTTCTGATAAAACAAATCTGCACAACCCACCTAGATATCACAGTCACTGTGATGAACATATTTTTTATCCTTATGAGACCTAAAAGTCACTCTCCTTCTATAATAATCTTTTTGGGCTCAATATTCTACTAACTAGCCTATACACTAAATCAGTTTAAATATGGACATGTAATTTATGTGAAGACTCATAGAAATCAATACATCCAAACCTTGAGAAATCACCATTTTCGAAAATAGATGAATCTAGAATGTACACACAATTTTTTACTGATCATAATAACCCCACTCACAAACTTCACTACCATACTCTAACCATTCACAAGTTGAACTGATATAAAATAATGAGAGGATACTATATAAAATAATCCACTATAAAGTTTATAATCTATAAGACCAGTGCCTATGACTATCAATGGACCGTCCTCTTTATCCACTTGTTTAGGATGAACTGCATGAAAATGTCATACCCCTATTCCTTATGATTCAGTATGAGTACCCTGAGCTTCACCACTATACTAATATCAGATCTCATTACCTAACATACCAAACCCACAACCTCAACATCCATGGCCAGAACATCTCCAATTTCTTGACTAATTTGGGTTAGAAGACCCCATTCCAGTACTCTGACTCTATATAGCACATTAGTCACTACTAATAAGTTGAGTGTTTATATAATAACCCTGGAAGTAACCCATACTACATCAAAATCATCACTCCACTAGTGGTCTGGGACACCTGGTGAGAATGTTCCCTGACCTACCACACTAATGGAAGTATATCTGGTTACTACTCTGAGTAACTTATCCTTCTCCCTGACCACTCTAATTGTTATTTCCCTGGTCTAAATTTTTATTGTGATGATTCTTAATCTTGAAAGGAGTAACAGATGGTCATCTTTCAAAAACCACATTTATCCCATTGGAAGGCTCCATGATGATTCCCTCATATATGAGACCCTAATTCAACCCCTTTTAAAACATCTGTAGATGACTGATATTAACCTGAGACATAATCTCGCATTTATGCCCATCCTGAAAATGCTTCACTTTTGGAGCCTCATCCCCTGTTAACCGTTGGAAAAATAACTGTAAATCCTTAATGTGACCAAAATAGTCCATAACAAAAATACTCCCCTAGGTCAACTTCATAAACTCTACTTTCCTCTCCTTCTTAAGCATCTTAGTGTAAAAATTTTCGAATTATGTCTTCTGGAATTCCTTACATTCCATGACATCTATTTTTCCATCCCGAGTCAAGATGTGTCACTAATGATTCACATTACAATGTAACATATAATCTACCATTTTGACTCACTTCCCAGTAGGAGTCTCTAGATGGCCAGGTATCATCTAGGTAGACTAAATTAGGAACATAGTTTCCTCATGTCCACCCTCTCTTGTGAATGTTATAGGGTGCTTCATCTAGAATTCCCATGTCATTTTTGTCATATTTAGTTCAATCCACCCTAGATCACTGTAAAGACCCGGAAATTTCAAGGAATTTTTCTTTAATTTCTTTGGAATTTTATGAGACTGCGTCCTCTGACAACACCTGATTCCGAGGCCCGGTGTGCTCGGAATCAATTTCCGAAGTTTAGCTTGGCAACGTTCAGTGAACGAATGAGCGGGTCTTTCTAACTTTTGAACTGGTGATCAGAATCGAAATCTGAGGGCACCGTTGAAACCGAAATGCCGATATTTTCTTAAGAAGACCTTTTCCAGAGTTGTGTTTTCTCGGGAAGAGTTGTTTAAATTTTGTGGATTAAGACTACAGAGAAATAAAATTGTGATACTGATTTTATTACATTTATGTGGTTAAATCCTAATTATGGATGTTGGGTGGAACTTACCACCCATGTGAGGTTAATAGTGAGGTGGGGCCCACACGAGCCCCCACCCCTTCAAATCCCTTAAACCCCCTCTTTAATGTTGGAAACCCGCCATAAGTTTATGACCCTCTCTCTATCTCTTTAATTGAATGCCAACACACCCATTCAATTAATTAAATGAGGTTTTTGAATTTTAAAAATGTTGGCATCTGTGGATAAATTAAGACAAAGTCTTAATTTGTTTTTGGTTGGTTCATTGTGTGGAGTTTGGGGAGAAAATAACCAAGGTCTCGAAGAACATCGTCTTCCACGTTGAAGAACGCGAAGAACGTCAAGATCTCGATGAAGAACGTTGTCACTGCAAATGAAGACCGCCGTGCCATCTTCTCTCCTCTCTACAGCCGGTGAGAGACGACTTTTCCGGAGAACGATGACGTGCTGCATTCTTCATGGGGTGAAAATCGATGATGCTTAAGGATCCTCGATCCACGACACCATCTTCGGCGACGCCATTTTTTGCGACGTTCTTTTCCCGCAATGACCCTCATTCAACGACTTCATCAAAGTAGGGGTTTGGATTTGTTCTTTAATAATTCCTTGTGTTATTCATTTAATTTTCGGGCCTCCTGTTATCAATTTAGAGGGAGGAGGTTGGACCACCCATACACGGCTGATCCTCCTCCCCCTTTGATGTTGTGTTCGTTTCGGCTCGAACAAAGCCGGCGCGGTGCAACGGCACTGCGCGGAAACAAGAAGGAACACGGAGAAGAAGCATGGCGTCGTTGCATCACGCAGTTGAGGCCACGGCCAGACCTTCGGCCACAGGCGCTTCAAGGGGGTGGGACCAGCAGGTCCCACAGTAGCAACCGGCCAGCCATAATGGCTGGCCGGATTCCGGATGACCGGGGGTTCGTAACCCCGGGCAGGTAGTCAAGCGGTCCCCCACGTGGGGGCTGTGGTTACAAAAGCAAGGTGGGGCAGCGCACCGCTCCCCCCCCCCCCCGTGTCTTCTTAGTACGTGGAACCCACTGACCCAGACCGGCCGCACCAGGCCGGGCCGCCCGCACTGGGCCGGACCTCCCGGGTCGGGTCGGGCCGCCCGCACTGGCCCAGACCCCCGCGCCAGGCGGAGCCGTGCCTGTGGGGCTGGGCCACGCCGGCCGGACTGGGTCATGCCCTAGGGGCCGGACCTGGACCTCTGTCGGGTCGTCCTGGTTCGGCCCGACCCAGGGGGTTCTGGGCCAGGTCGGTCCGGGTCCAAACCCCCTAAAAACAGGACAGGTTCGTTCGATTGCCTGTAACGTGGGCTACAGACCTCTGATCGACGCACCATCAGTTACAATGCGATCCTTGGATCGAGGTCGTAGTTTTGGTATGTTAACATAAGGTTTCGGTGAACTTTGGGTATAGATCGTTTGGTTCAAACATGAAACCAACCAAGCCCTCAGAGCAGAAACGCTTATAACTTGAGCTCCGGACGTCCGATTGACGTGTCGTCGACTTTGTTCGATTCATCTTAGTGAGACGGTTATTTTGGATTACTCCGCTCGAGGTTTTGATGCATTTGGATTATGGTCGGGTTGGTTATTACTTAAAAAACAACTGGGCCCTAGGGACGCAAATGCCAAAAACTCTCAGACAGGCCATCCAATTGACGCAATGTCTGTCACGTTGTGTTCCTATCGATGTGACAGAACGTTGTAATACATCAAACATGGTCTACGTGATATTTGATGTATCGACCTCTTGGATCGTGGAGAGGACCCTCTTGAAACGAGCATGCTGTGTGCGGAAACCCTAGAGCTGGCTGCGACTTCGATGATGACAACCGTATTGGAATCCTCTGTGGGTTCGACGGTGAAGACTTTCGTACTGGAATCATCTGTGGGTTCGACGATAATGACAACCATATTAGAATCCTCCGTCGGTTCGACGGTGAAGACTTTCATACTAGAATCCTCTATGGGTTTGACGACGATGAAAACCGTATTGGAATCCTCCATGGGTTCGATGGTGAAGACTTTCGTACTGGAATCCTCCGTGGGTTCGACGATGAAGACAACTGTATGGAAATCCTCTGTGGGTTCGGTGGTGAAGACTACTGTACTTTCAATCCTTATGAAACCCTAGAGCTGGCTGAGACTTGATGACTACTGATCGATCGACTCGGAGTGTTTCCGATAGCCCAGTGGGGAGTGCTTGGTTATAGCAGTAGACCCACGGCGGAGGAGCCCTTGGTTGTAGCTGTAGACCCATGGTACTCAACATAAGAAGTACGTCTATAGACAATGAGGGGGATCGTTTGGTTGTAGCAGCAGACCCTTGGTGGGTAGTGCTTGGTTGTAGCTGCAGGCCCACAGTACTCGACAGGGGAAGTACTTCAGCAGTCCAAGGTTAGTGGATAGCGCTTGGTTGTAGCGGCAGACCCACTGTACTCAACAGAGGTGGAGTTTTCCAACAGCTGTGTTTTCGACATCATGAATAAATCCTAGTTTGAGCTGAGTCTTGACTTTCAATCATTATCTTTGATGTGACTGACTTGATATCTTGTGTGGATTGGATTATGCTTTACTGATTAGATTGGGTCGTACATTCCTGTGTGGATTACGTTTTACTTCCTAAGTGGTCTAGGTTGTACTTGAGCTCGTAAGTTGGAGCTGATCTAGATATGATGACTTAGTTATATGTATGGGCATATACCTAACTAGATTTAACTGTTACATCGTGATCGTATCTTTTCTTTGTGGTTTATCCTATGTGGATTCAGGGAGACCTTCGGGGGTCTTGGGGTCCCTACTGAGTATCGTATACTCACCCCTGCACAGGCTTCACATGCACTACGTTGTGTTGGTTGTAAATGACGGACATCACTGATCGTGGTTGAGACTTGTAGAGCTAGACGGTACCTGGAGGAGGATCTCACGATGAGTCGGTTCATGGAGGTGTATATCACGTCGAGTCAGTGCATGGAGGTGGATTTCAAGACAATTCGATACATTGGGGAGACAGATGGGTGTGGAGTGCTGAGGGGGAGATTTGTACCTACCCTTCAGGTAGGAAGCCGGAGAATGATCCAGGAGTGAATCATCACCTTTCATTTGTTTCCCTTTTGAGTAGTACTTTTCTTTCGATTTTAGCTGTACCTTTCTTTTTGTCTTGTATTTCTGGCCCCTTGTACTTTCAGCATGTTTGTTTTACAGCTTTACTTAGTGGTTTCTTCCTCTTGTACTCTGTTGTGTTGTTTACTTTTTTAAAGGAAATGCCTTCCCTTTTATTGGGATTTACGCCTTTGGTGCTAATCGCCAGCCCCTAGCCTATGGCAGGCAGGCTTGGGGTAGTCACGACACGGGCCCCAAGGATAGGTCGTGAAAAATTGGTATCATAGGAGTTCAATTCTACCGCAGAACTCAGAACTCTGATCATTCTTCTATGGGAAGAAATAGTGTTAAGGGTATTCAGTGTGGTTATCAGTCGAGGGAGTCCAGTGTTGGTGCGGCAGCAGACGTATCCATACACCAGGACCCTGAATTATGATTTCTGAATCAGTGGACGAAAACAATGATTGCATGTGTGTTTCAAAAGTTTTCTTTGTGATTACTTTATGTCAGCGCACCAGGTATAAATCATTGACCGTGGTGCACCTGTCTCTTTTCAGGATGGCCCCACGATGGTAGCCATCTTGGGTTCTGAGTTTTGTATGAGATGACGGCCCACCGAGAGACAAGGTTCTAGTGCGGGTCCCTATTACTATGTTGAAACCTTCTGGTGGTGTACCAGTAGCACCACCACCCGTTGGGTAGCATAGGCCTCCGAGATTTTGAGGTGAGAGAGTTCCTAAGCAGCAGTGGACTGTATGGAGGCGATTGCTAGAGTTCTATGCCTAGTTTATACACTAGTAGAGTGGATAGTGGACATAGCTACTTCTGTTTCTCGGTGAGTGACCATGAGGTTTTCCTGTATAGTGAAGAGGCTTCGGTATGTGGACCGATGCCTGAGATAGTAACTTCGGGTAGTGTGTCAGCTACATCACTACCTGTTGGGCAGCAAACACTACCAGTGGTACCGGTAGAGGTCACTTGTAGGATTAGTGCCTTAAATGTTTCGTCACCAGATATCCCTCAAGTTCTGAGGGAATCCCGACTCACAGGTAGCTGAGGAATGACTTGATGAGGTGTTTGAGAGTCTTCTAGAGCTTAACAACTTCAGTAGGACGACATCTCAGTAGCTGAGAATTCAATGGGCATACCAACCCATCCCTAGTACTCGATGACTACGATGCAATCAGTGCTTCAGGGCTCGGAATTCTGAGTGAGGTGTGTCTAAAGGAAATCCAAGCCAACACTTATTTCTCTATGAATTCCTACTTATTCTAGGGTTCTAGACAGAAACTTTGTGGTTGAGAATTCTTTTTCTTAATGGATTCAATCAGTGATGGTTAGCAGTGGGAAAGCAGGAAACTAGCGCCAGTCTCAGAGACTTGAGCATGTAAAATGTTTCAAGTAGAGGAAGTAAAAAAGGACAGATGAATCTACAGGGCAGCAGACGTGGGAGTAGAGCTAGGAGAGCAGCATGGGGTGGTGAACATTTTTACATGTTGAAAACACCCTTATTTGTAATCCCCTCTAGGCTTAGGGATTTGGAGGGCATGGGAAAGAGTAGCTGCATGTGGTCAAGGAGTGCGATCGAAAGGGATCTAAGGATGATTCGAATTATGGACATTGTCTTCTGCTAGCTACTGTAGCAACAGAAATTGATACGAATCATTTCTTCCTTCTATGAATCTTGTCCCAGACCTAGAGTTTTTGGTTAAGCCGTTTAATTGAACCTCGCGTCTAGAGATTCCTCTGGGAGAAGATTCTATAATCACACTTACGTCAATGGTGTGATCTGAACCTTGAGGTGAGAGTTTCGGTTGGAACCTCTTGGTGGCAGCGTCGAGGCCTTATGACGTTAGTTTGAGTATGGACTTGGCAATCACAGTTCATATAAAAATTGATAGTATTAGGCAGATGTCGGGATGGGTTTTCCTTGTTCGGGGAAATGGAAACCCTAGGCAGCATAGGTTTAACTCATGCGTAGGAGGTTGTAGCCGATCACTCTTGGGATGGCCAACCTTACCCTCATGGCTGTAGGAGTTTTGAGTTTTAGTTCTAATCAGGAAATGGAGGCCTCTGGAGTTAGAGGATGGGAACCACATTCTTATACGGGTCTCACCTCGACGAGGTTTACAGAGATGTATCTGATGCAGCGAGATATCTCTAAGGTTCAACGGACCGTTCTAGGTCCTCGGCTGGGTAGGCTAGGTTGTTTACCGCTTGACCCTTCCACCTCAGTTGCACCGGGTGCACGATGTCATCCACATATCTTAGCTAAGGAGATATGTGCATGACCATTCACACATCATTGACCGCAGGGAGTTGGACGTCGATGACGGGGCGTCATTCATAGAGGCTCTAGCGGAGAATGAGGATCAACAGGAGCAGGTCCTACGTGGACGGTCGATTCCTCAGGTGCGCTTTCACTGGCAGCACGGGAACCACCAGGAGAGCACATGGGAGCGGGAGGCTCAGTTGCGTGCTCATCACCACTTTTGTTTCCCTAGTTTCTATTATAGATTTATGGGGGCGTAAATCCCTGAGGTGGGAGTAATGTAAAGACCCGAAAATTTCAAGAATGTTTTTTTAATTTATTTGGAATTTAACGAGACTGCGGCTTCTGAAGATACGTGATTCTGAGGTCAGGTGTTCCTAGAATAAATTTCCAATGTTTAGCTTGGATATGTTCAGTGAACGAATGAGCGGGTTTTTCTAACTTTTGAACCATTTCTCGGAATCAAAATCTGAGGGCATCGTTGAAACTGCAATGCCGATATTTGCTTAATAAGACCTTTTCCAGAGTTGGGTTTGCTCAGGAAGAGTTGTTTAAATTTTGTGGATTAAGACTATAGAGAAATAAAATTGTGCTACTAATTTAATTTCTTTTAAGTGGTTAAATCCTATGGATTGAGGCTGGGTGTAACTAACCACCCATGTGAGGTTAATAGTGAGGTGGGGCCCACACGAGCCCCCACCCCTTCAAATCCCCTAAACCCCCTCTTTAATGATGGAAACCCCCCATGAGTTTATGACATTCTCTCTCTCTTTAATTGAATGACAACACACCCATTCAATTAATTGAATCTCGTTAATTAATTAAATGAGGTTTTTGAATTTCAAAAATGTTGCCATGTGTGGATAAATTAAGACAAAGTCTTAATTTATTTTTGGTTGGTTTGTTGTGTGGATTCTGGGGAGAAAATAACCAAGGTCTCAAATAACATCATCTTCCACATTGAATAACGCGAAGAACATCAAGACCTCAACAGAGAATGATGTCACCGCAATGGAAGACTGTCGTGCCGCCTTCTCTCCTCTCCACAGCAAGGGAGAGACTCCTTTTCCGGAGAACGATGATGTGCTGCTTTCTTCATTGGGCAAACACTGACGACGCTTACGGAGCCTTGATCCGCTACGCCGTCTTCTGTGACGCCGTTTTCCGCGACATCCTTTTCCCGCGACGACCCTCGTTCGACAACTTCATCAAGGTAGGGGTCTGGTTTTTTTCATGAATAATTCCTTGCGTTCTTCGTTTAATACTCGGGCCGCCTATTATCAATTTAGCAGGAGGAGGTCGTACCACCCGAACGCGGCCGATCCTCCTACCCCTTTGATGTTGTGTTCGTTGTGGCTCGAACAAAGGCAGTGCGGTGCAACGACACCATGTGGAAACAAGAAGGAATGCGGTGAAGAAGCGTGGCGTCGTCGTGTCGCACAGTTGAGGCCGAAATAGGCCGCGGCCGGAGTCGGTCCATGGCGAAGGGGCGTGGCGCCGCGCCGGAGAACCATGTAGAGGTCACGGCCAGAGTGGGGCCACTGCAGAGGGGCGTGGTTTCGTCGCACTGCGCCGGTCGTACAAGGTCGCGACCTTTGGTCACAGTGGAGCATGGAGAGCGGCCGGACCTCCGGCCGCTGGCGCTTCAAGGGGGCGGGACTAGAAGATCCCGTATCAGCAACCGTCCGACCATTATGGATGGCCGGATTCCAGAAGATCGAGGGTTTGTCACCCCCAGCAGGTGGTCATGCGATCCCCCGTGTGGGGATCTCGGTTACAAAATCAAGGGGGGACAGCGCACCCCCCCCCCCCCAACGTCTGCTCAGCACGTCGCACCCGCCGAGTCGGACCGGCCGCGCCGGGCCGGGCCGCCCGTGCTGGGCCGGACCCCCGCGCTGGGTCGGGCCGCGCCCTAGTGGGCCGGACTCGGACCCGGGTCGGGTCGACCCGGTTCGGACCAACCCAGGGGGTTCTAGGCTGGGTCGGTCCGGGCCAAAACCCCCTAAAAACGGATAGGTTAGTTCGAATACCCGTAACATGGGCTACGGACCTCCGATCGACGCACCGTGAGTTGCGATGCTATCCTTGGATCGAGTCGGTCGTTTAGGAATATTACACTCAAGGTTTCGGAAAACAATGTGTATGGCTGGGTTGGTTCGAACACGAAAACAACCAGGCCCTCAGAGTGGAAAGGCTTATAACTTGAGCTCCAGACGTCCGATTTATGTGTCGTCGACTTTGTTGGATTCCTCTTTGTGGGACAGTTCTTTTCGCTTACTCCGGTCGAGTTTTGGATGCAGTTGGAGTACGGTCGGGTTGTTTTTGACTTACTAACCAACCGGGTCCCTGGGAATAAAAAAGTCAATAACTCTCAGACCGGGCGTTCGATTGACGCGTCGTTTGTCACATTGTGTTCCTATCGATGTGATGGAAATTTTCCATACATCAACCCTCGTCTACATGACAGTTGATGTATCTACCTCTTGGCTTGTGGAGCGAACCCTCCCGGAAGGAGCATGTTGTGTGAGGAAACCCTAGAGCTGGCTGCGACTTCAATGATGACAATCGTATTGGAATCCTCCGTGGGTTCGACGGTGAATACTTTCATAGTGGAATCCTCCGTGGGTTCGACGACGATGACAACCATATTGGAATCCCTTGTGGGTTCGACGGTGAATAATTTCGTACTGGAATCCTCTGTGGGTTCGACGATGATGACAACCGTATTGGAATCCTATGTGGGTTTGACGATGAAGACTTTCGTACTAGAATCCTACGTGGGATCACCGATGACGACAACCTTACGAGAATCCTCCGTGGGTTTGGCGGTGACCACTACTGTACGTTCAATCATTATGAAACCCTAGAGTTGGCTTATACTTGACGACTACTGATCTATTGACTCGGTGTGTTTCAGATAGCCCAGTGGGGAGAGTTTGGTTATAGCAGTAGACCCACGGCGGAGGAGCGCTTGGTTGTGGCGGTAGACCCGCGGTACTCAATAGAACGAGTACCTCTATAGGCTATGAGGGGGAGCGCTTGGTTGTAGCAGTAGAACAATGGTGGGAAGCGCTTGGTTGTAGGAGCAGGAACATAGTACTCGACAGGGGGTGTACTTTAGCAGTCCAAGGTTAGTGGATAGAACTTCGTTGTAGCGGAAGACCCATTGTACTCGACAGAGGAGGATTTCTCCAACAGCTGTGTTTTTGACATCATGAATAAATCCTGGTTTGAGCTGAGTCTTAACTTTCAATCATTATCTTCGATGTGATTGACTTGATATCCTATGTGGATTGGATTATGATTTCGTGTGTGGATTGGGCTGTACTTTCCTATGTGGATTATGTTTTACTTATTAAGTGGTCTAGGTTGTACTTGAGCTCGTAAGTTGGAGCTGATCTATATCTGATGACTTAGGTATATGTATGGGAATATACCTAAGTAGATTTGACTATTACTTCGTGATTGTATCTTTTCTTTGTGGTTTATACTTTTTGGATTCAGGGAGACCTTCAGGGGTCTCAGGTCCCCTACTGAGTATCGTATACACACCCCTGCACAGGCTTCACCCACACTACGTTATGTTGGTTGCAGACGACAGACATCACTGATCGTGGTTAAGACTTGTAGAGCTGGATGGTACCCAGAGGTTGATCTCACAACGAGTCGCTGCCCGGAGGTGGATATCACGTCGAGTTAGTGCCCGGAGGTGGATTTCACGACGAGTCGGTACCCGGGGGAGACAGACTGACGTGGAGTGCTGATGAGGACATCTATACCTACCCTTCAGGTAGGAAGCTGGAGGACGATCCCAGAGCGACTCGTCACCTTTCAGTTGGAGCCCTTTTGAGTTGTACTTTTCTTTCGGTTGTAGCTGTACCTTTCTTTTGGGCTTGTATTTCTGGCCCCTTGTACTTTCATCACGTTTGTTTTACTTCTTTATTTAGTGGTTGATTCCTCTTATACTCTATTGTGTTTTTTTCTTTTATAAAGGCAATTCCTTCCCTTTTTATTCGGATTTACGCCTTTGGTGCTAGTCGCCAGCCCCTAGCCTATGGAAGGCGGGCTTGGGGTAGTCACAGAATGGTCCACAAGGATAGGTCGTGACAATCCCTTTCCATAAATGTATATAATGTGAGTAATGTTATTCTAAATCTTCTATCTAGCTCCCTCACCCCGAAACATCATAGCCTCTGGTTCCAATGTTGGAGGATCATTTCTAGCGATAATCTCTTATCATCCTATCAACAAGAATAAACCGAGATCTATAACTGTACAGTTAAAAACATGAATATTAAGGCACATTACAAACATTATCAAATTTACATTTGAGGGATTCTAAGAAATCATTAAAAATTAATTCTTCATACTGCACCACACTGTCAAAACTGTGGAAAAATCACTACCATCAACCATCCCTCATCTTGGTAATGGATAATATATATTAAAGATTTTCATATCATAAGGCATATCAATAGGCAACCATTTATCCATTTAATTTATCATATTTACATCATTAACAATTATCAATTTAATATTAAAAAACTTGTTAATTTAAAGTAAAAAGTTAATGAAAATAATTTTTATTTATACAACTCATAGGTAAAATTATTTTCCATGTATTCCTAATAGGATTCATGTCACAATAATTCCTAAACACCTCGAATGATTCAATTATACCCAACTCTCATTCCATATTGGTCCATGAATATAATCTTAGAAAAATAATAACATCACCCTACAAATGAATCACCCAACGTGTAATAACATTCAACCATAATAGATAACATTAATAAAAAAAATCTTACTCTGGGTACTTGGGTTTTTTTCCCATGCATGGGTTTTCTACTCCAATGAATGAGCTCATTAATAAGGAATGACTCTTCTTAATATCATATATACCTTTCTCAAATTTTAAAGACCCCAACACCAATTCCCCGGAGCTGGTTCCATATTTCATTACACTGGAATGATTAATAGAATGTTGAAACCCAAAGGTCTAGGTAGTATACAAGTTTTGGAATACCAAATACATACATAAGTTCGACATTACAACTTGAAAAGAAATAAAATATTGAAATTCCATTAAAAAATCCATAACTCTTAGGTTATCCCTACAGGTCATTCATAATATACTGTATAAATCCTGAAAAATAAAACATAAGAAATGAGTGAGCTCTGATACTTTATAAGGGTGTTCAATATAGTAGAAGATATCATAAAAATAAACATTAGGCATTGTGAATCACTAAAAACACATTCATATTAAAATAAACCTGAACATAATGTGGCAAGAAAAAGATCTGAATATATAATTCCACAATAAAATGAAATCAAGGGTATTCAAATATTCGAATAACCATATGAACTATTAATTAATATCTTCATAATGAGGAAATACATAATGCAAGACATCTGAACCATATCATCGGGGCTCATCCAAGACAACAAAAAATGATTAATGTCTCAACCTAAACAATATCTGAAAATGTTCAAGGCCACATCCAAGTCTATATCTATTTGTCTCAAGATACCCATCAATGCATCAGGGGTATATAGTGGGCACCACCCATAACATTATAATTCAAATGTGTTCCTCATATGAAAGGTGCTAAACATGGACATCATAAACATATGAAATAACATTCCCCAATCTATAAACATAAACACTAACCATTCTATGTTTTATAGTGAATTGTATGATGGTAGAAAATCCATACTATAATTGATCATAATCCATTTAATAAGATATGGTAGATGATAAAAATAAGATATTAACCTCAATGAGACATAAGATACAATAGAGCTGTTAAAATAGACAAAAATACAATATTAAAAGCATCAACGAATTTTGAGAAAAATTCAAATTTACTTTAAAAGGAAGAGTTATTTTTGAAACATATTTGAATAAAGCTGGAAATAAACCATGTTATATTTTAAATAATAAAATTAGTGGGATTATAAAATTAATTTAGGCATGAAAATATTATAGATTCACTTGAAAATAGATAATGATTTTTGACGTTCGTTGAATCTGGTTTATATTTCAGAAATAAATTTTTAATATTATTTTTAAAACTTGTAAATACCCCTATAAGAAAGATAGATTTGAGTTGGTACAAATATATATAACATTAAAAAAAAATTATGAGGAGGACATATGAATAAATAAAAATTTCATTGAGGTATGTAGAGAATAAGAGTAACCCGAATGAAAATTGATGTTCAGGTATAAAACCCTTACCTTATATCTAAACGTGTACTAAAATTGACATTAAACTCTGAAATAATAAAAATAAATACATTAATTAATTATATTAGAACCTTATCTATATGTATTTTATTCATTATAGTTTTTTAAGATTTTTTATTTCATTATTTATATGTTATATGATTTAATTCCATAGTACCAGAGTGTTCGTTTCCATGATTTTAGGAGTGGTTAGCTTGATTATAAGTAATGGAGTTCATTTAAAATTGGTATGATTCTATAGAATTGAAATTTCATGTTTTTAATATTAATATAGAAGTGTAAATGGTTATATATATTATGTTTTTACATCTTATGAGGATTAATCATTAGATAATACATTTAGTTATAATCGTTTAGATTATTATGATTTTAATTGATCAGAACGAACTCATTTGGTTTTATCATTTAGTACAATGTAAATATGTTACTTCCAGAACATAAAAGTGTTATACTATAAATTTTAAAATATTTTTAAACCATTAAAATGTATTCATGAATCGCTTTGAAGAATAATATGAATAATGAAACTTTTTCACTCACAATAGTTGTAAAATTTCACCTATCGAATGATGATTTATTTTATAAAATAAAATGGGGGAGTAAATATATTGATAAAGATAATTAAATTTAAATAACAAAATTATTTTATATAGATGATTCTTTATTTATCATGAAATATTGGAAAGAGGAGATAATGGGATAATAAGAAAATAAGATTAATTGAAATGAAATTAAATGAAAAAGGAAGAGGATTTGCCTCTTGAAATAACCTCCTTGAGAACCTCCTTAAGGGAAAGGGTTATGGTCTTTTGGATAGTTCCTGGGCTCAATGGAGTGGATTGGTTCTTGGTAAGATTATTTTGGAATAACTTTGAGATGTTTTAAGGCATGGATTAGTGAAGAGAAGAGGGAGTGAGGGGATATTTTATAGTGGAGGAGAGGGGTGATTTTTGAATATCCTATTCATTATTTTTTTATTTTTCACAAGACAAACAATAATGTTGATTCTAGTGACCAATAATAGTAATAAGTTCATATGAGTTTAAACCAATGGTAATATACGACATATATGACTCATGAAAGATGCAAGAATTCATTTATTTCGCAAATTTCATAAATTATAGAATTTCACTATTTCTAAAAATTTCATGTATTTTGGAAAAATAACAAAAAATCACATTATCCATTTTCACCATGTAGAATTATCAAATGAACTCCATTTTATCAAAATTATTTTCTATATAATAAAAATTTAATTTTTTAAAATGATTATTTACATGATAATAAAGATTTTAAATTTAAATATGATTTTTCAATACTTTCAAAAATTAACTGAGGTATCATAATATTATCCAAAAATCATCAGAAAAAAAATTATTTACGAATAGATTTTATGAAAGTTAATTTTATAAATTAATTCATTTAAAATTATAATTAAATATTTGTAACTCTGAGAAAAACCAATACTTAATTACTCATTTTTAAAATAATATTTTTCATTTATAAGGTGCATAAATTTTATTTATACTTACATGGGTGAGGTTACTATTCATAATGGTACATTACTATTCATAAGTGTTTGAAACTATTCATAAGGTTAAGCAAATATTTACTAAAAAAATATATGTTTACCCTATCAAACTCTAAATATCTTATTGATCACAATCATGTATGTCTGTTTTTCTAAATTTACATCATAGAAGAAGAAACAATATGTTAGACGACTAAGTTATAACTATCTCCAATAAATATCAACGTTTTTTCCTCAAAGACTAATTGCTGAATTCATTCTATAATAAATTTATTTAAAAATTCTTTGGGTGTTACATTCTTCCCCCCTACTAAAAATTTCATCCTTGAAATTACCAGAATGTTACCTCATAAAAATATTTGTATAGTTCTTCATCATAATTTCCTTAGGCTCCCACATCACCTCTTTAATTTTAAGATTTTTACACAGTATTTTTACTAGCTGAGTAGTATTATTTCTCAACACTTATTCTATAATGTTTAGAATTTGTATTGGATCTTCATAGTAATATTAGTCAGCTTCCAATTCTATACCTTTTGAAGTGAGCACAAATGTTGGGTCTGGCATGTACTTTCTCAATAATGAGACATGGAATACAGTGTGTACCTTAGACATCCAAGGTATCATTTTCAAATGATATTCCAAATCCCTAATTCAATCCAAAATTTAAACATTTCCTATGTACCAGGGGATCAGTTTCCAATTCATTTCAAATATGTTAACACCCTTCCATGGAGATGATTTTATGAAAACATGATCTCCCTGTTGAAATTAAAAATCCTTCCTTTGATTATAATCATAGATATTTTTCTTACATTCATTTAAATTGATATTGTTTTGAATAGTAATTCTATTTTTGGTTTTTTCCTCCAAAAACACTGGGTCCAGTAGCTTCTGTTCCCCAATATCATCCCAACATATTGACATACAATATCTTTTTCCATATAATTCTTCATATAGTTCCATTTGAATACTATAATGGAATCTATTATTATAGTAAAACTCCAAAAAAAAGTAAATTATAACCCCCCATACCTTTAAAGTTGAGAGAGCATGATCTCAACATGTATTCTATGTTTTTTATCATCCTTTCTGATTGCCTATCAGTTTGGGGGTGACAAGAAGTACTCAAAAGAATCTCAGTGCCCAAAGCATTCTAGATAATTTTCTAGAATTTTGATTTAAATTGACGATCACCATCAGACAATAATTAAAGTGGTTCTCCATGAAATCATACAAATAACATGATATATAGTCGTTCAAGGTTCTCTAGTGGAAGGTCCTCCCTTATAGTAATGAAATATGTAGATTTAAAAATTGGATCAATAATCACACATATAGCATCATTTTTTCATGGTGTTTTGGGGTAACCACTGACAAAATCTATGGTGATGTTATCCCATAACCAAGTATGAATAGGTAGAGGTTGCATGACTCCTCTAAGATATTTCATTCCATCATTCACATGTTGATAGTATAAACATCTTGATACTTAATAATCAATATCCCTTTTCATGTAATCCCACAAAAAAAGTTCCATAATGTCACGAAAAAATTTAGTGCTACTATGATGTATAGAAAAATTATAACTATGGGAATAATACAATAACTCCCTTTTTATCTTGGGTATAACGGGAACAAAAATCTTCTTCAAAAACATTAGAATTCCATCTTTATATATGAAGTCTGCCAACATCTCATCATTCAGAGTATTAATTTTATTTTTGATGATTCTTGTCCTTAGGATGAGAAATTTTATTTCATTCTAATAATGATGGTTGGATAACAAATTGAAAAAGTAATGATGATTCACCTTCTTTAATGATTCCCATATATATATCCATGCTATATCCATGTACATTGTATATTTATCAATTCTCATTTTTTAGAACTCCATGATCCTTCATACTAAATGAATCAACTACCTTATTTTCCTTTCATGGGTAGTATTGTGTGGAATGATCCTAATCCTTGAGCATCTCAAGACATCACCTTTTCCTCATGTTGATATATTTTTATGAGAATATTTTTTTAAAGCACATTTAAAAGGAATATATTTCACATCTTTCACCAGATAGATAATGTCTCTACATCTTCATAGAAAAGATTGTAGTTCTTAACTCAAGATCATGAGTTGGATAGTTCTGTTCTAGAATTATTAATTGCCTTCATTCATCGGAAATAACTCTACCATATTGTATAAGGACAAAGACAAGTAATTTTTTGATGCATCACCATATATCAAAAATCCACCATTCCTCAATGGTAGAGTCAAGATCAGAGCATTCACTAATTTCTTGTCCAATTCTTCAAAAAAGTATTCACATTATTTTTTCCATACAAACTTAACCCTTTTAAGAGTTTTCTTGGTTAATCTCTTTTCTATTTTGGTGAAGTTATGAATGAATCCCTGATAATAACCTGATAAAACAATAATACTATGTACCTATATTATGTTCATTGGAGTAGGAACTTCCTAAACTACGTTTTTATTTGCATAATTAACTAATATTCTATCCTCAAAGGCAATATTTCCATGAAAAAAAAACTATTTGAAGCCAAAATTCACACTTTCTAATCATCCCATATAACTCATTTCTAATAAAAGTCTCCAAAATAATGTGAAATTGATTCTCATGATCTTCATAGATTTTGGAGAATACAAAGATATCATCATTAAATAAAATAAGAAATTCATTAATATATTCAATAAAAACACTATTCATTGATTCCATGAAAATAGAAGGTGCATAGTCAGCTCAAAAGGACTTAAAGTAAACTCGTAATTCCCACACCTAGTTCCAAAATGTTGTCTATGGAATATTTTCTTTCCTCACACATAGCTGATAATATCCATATTGATGTTCAATCTTCAAAACATTTTGGATTCTATGAATTTGATCAAATAAATCTTCAATTTGAGGCAAGGGATAGATGTTCTATATTGTAATATCATTGATATCCTTGAAGTCAATTTTCATCCTCATAGATATGTATTTACCCTTATTAAAAATAATATTGTATCCCCATGGAGAACCACTAGGGTAAATAAATCTTTTATCACTAAATTTACCTATTTGATTCATCAGTTCTAATAATTCCATAGTGGTAATTCAAAAAGGATTCTGTGATATATTCCTTGAACTAGTTATTAAATCAATAGAGAAATCAACATCCCACTTTAGAGTATGTCTAGGTAAATCCTCTAGAAAAACATTAATGTATTCAGTCATAATAGGTATATTCTAAAATTGACGATTTATTTCCTCGCCAATAGATATTGTGTTCTAATCTTGAACAATAATTTAATTATGTAGATATACTAGGGGGGTCTAGATAATAATTAGATTATGACGTCACTACTCTAAAGATGGTAGATTCCACATCATTCTCAATAATTGAAACTTTTTTATTATTGCAATAAAGTTTGACATCATAATTTGAAATCCAATAAATAATGAGTATTATATCAATCAAAATCATGGGTATGATAATATTGTTAGAAAATTAATCATGTGTATTCATCCTAACGGGGGTTGATCGACACATCTTTGTTGTAATGATATTTACCTTATGATTTTTGACTGAAAACTCTTTTAAAATTCAAATTATAAAAATCTAATTTTCTTGGAAAACATAGAATATATAAAATAATGTGAGGTTCCAAAATTATATAACACATTGGATAATTTTGAGGAAAATATTAATGTACCTACCACCACATCATTAGGAATATAAACCTAACTTGTTGTGATCACATAATCTTGGCATTCCTCCCTTGGCCTCTTCTAGGGTCCATTTCCTTGATGACTCAGAAAATAATTAGAATAGTGTCTCATCTCACAAAAATTATAGCATTTAACATTGATTGTTTCTTTATTACCCTTAAATCACCATCAATATGGCCTTTCTATCCACATTTGTACCAAATTCCTCTTCCTTTTAGGCAAACTCTAGGGTGTTTCCTTCCATAATTATAACATGCTAGAAAATTACCCTTTTTATTAATCCCTTTATCCATTCTATACTCTGAAACCCTCTTATTATCTTATTTTCCCATAAAGTTATAAAACATAATGAATTAATTATCAATATTGATAGCACATGAGGCAATGTCTTCTTATAATGAGAAAATTTTCGGGAAAAGTGACATCGAAAGACTTTTTTTATACCATCAAAGAATCGACCAATCCTTCTCCTTGGATTATGTATATAGTCTGTAGCTTTCCATTTAAAACTTGAAAAGTGTCCTTTATACTTTGCAACATTTTCACACTCTTTTTATATGATTCTCAAATATTACATATCCAAGTCTACTCACTTTTCACGAGAAAAATCTTTTCCTAGGAAAAATTCCATAAAATACCTCCATTCAATTTCTTTTATTTCTTCCTCCTACTTTGTGTTTTGAATTAATGGCCTCCATTGATATTCATCTTCCGATAAATGTTAAACTTCCATGACCACCTTGTCTCTTTTGTTACATCACAAATAAAGAAATATATTCTCTACCGAACATATCCACAAATCCTCAACGAATAGGTTTGTAGTCCAATTGAATGATGGAGGCAATTGTTGCATAAATTGGTCTGACATTCTTCTACCACTTTATGGATCAGGATGTTCCCTATAGATAAGGATATTATTCATAACCTATGTCAGTTCTCCCAGTATTGTTATAAATTTGTTATCACCAATCATCGCTCCAGTACCAATATCATTATCTTCTATTGAAGGGAAATCCATCGATGGGATATGTGCATTGATAAAGATTCCATTACATCCACTAGGATCCATTTTTAAATAATGAAAAATACTGGATTAGGTTATGAATCATAATGTATAGTCTCAACATGAAAAGTACTAAAAAAATTAAATCCTATACATATATAATATCGTAATCATAATCATAGTTTCTTTGAGTAAAAAATCACTTTCAAATCATTCATAATGTCATGTGTAGAAAATGTGAATTATTCTAAGAATATACCCCTGAGAGTTTCAAACTAGGTTTCTAGTGAGACATGTTGTTGTGTACTAGGTTACCCTAGGTAAATCCTGATACACTTGGTTAGAGTTGTTAATATTATATACATTTTTGACAGAACTACGTCCACAAGTAGTATCTAGATAGGGATGTATTTTCTAGGAAGATTCATATAATCTCTTACTTATCAAAATTATAGGATATTATTGTATACTTATCCTCAAATTCTATATTGGGTTTCATTAAATAATCAACATTTTATAAATATATATTCTATCTTTTCTACTAAACATTCATTGATAGCAACTGTAAAGACCTTGACCCCAATTTCTTAGAGCTGGTGCCTTATTTAATTTCATTTCCATGAAAACAAGAAAGCAAAAATAGAATGGACTCGATCATTTAATAGTTTTGGAGAAATATATACATAAATAAGTTCCACATTAAAACATAAAAGTAAATATAATATATAAATTCCTTTGAAAAAATATATAACTCCTAGGTTATCCCTGCAGGTGATTCAAAATATACTCTTATCATCATTTAAAATAAATCATATGAAAGGAGTGATCTCATATGATCATTAAGGGTAGGAAATACTGCAGAAGATATCACAAACAAAAACATTAGTCATGCTGATTAAAAAAACACATGCCTTCATAAATAAATGTGAAAATGATATGGCAGGAATAAGAGATGAATTAATAATGCCTTATTAAAACAAAATCTAGGGTGTTATACTAGCCGAATAACCACATAATCTATCAACAGCTAGCTTCATAAAGAGGGAATTCATAATACAAGACATATGAACCATAACATCAAGGTCTTAGCCATCAAAAATAAAAATAATTAAGGCCGGAGCTAAGACTACATATTAAATGGGCAGGGCCTATAGCTAGTTAATATATGTTTTTCTCATGAGTCCTATTGATGGATCGAGGTGCTATAGAGGGACCCACCCGTCACTTTATAAGTCCAATAAATTATTCATATGTTGGGGTCTAAACATAAATAACATGAACATATGAAATAACTTTCTCTAATCTGTACACATAAATACTAACCATTCTGATTAGTATGGTGAATGGTATCAAGATAGCACATCCACAGTCAAACTATTACAAAAATAGTTAATACAGTATTTTTGATGATAAACAGAATATATTAATATTAATAATACATAACACAATATTTTTTTGTGGAAATAGACAAAAATACTCTAATAAAATCATCGATGAATTTTGAGAGAAATACACATTGACCTTTAATAAAAGAGTTATTGTGGAAAATTATTTGGGAAAAACATGAAATGAACCAAGATAATTTAACATGGTAAAATGAGTGTTTAAAAAAATAATTGTGGCTTAAAATAGATTATAGAGTTTGTTGAAAATATGTAATAATTAGATAAATTTCTTGAATCATGGTTTTATTTTTGGAATATTTTTTGAAATATCCTTTTAAAAAATTTAACTCCTCCTAAAATAAAGAAGGATCTAGGTTGGTAACCATATTTATAACATTCACATAAAATTTACAAGAATTATATGTTAATAAATAATAATTAAATTTTAGTAATAAGTGACTAAGAGTAACCTGAATGAAAATGGATGTTTAGGTAGAAAACCCTTACCTTATGTCTTAACGTGTTCTGAAATGGAACTTAACCTCATGAATAATCCAATTAAATTTGATAATTAATTAATTAAAAACCTTATATATATATATTTAATTTATCTATTATGGATTTATTTTGTTTATTTATGTCCTTATTGAAAAGTTATATTATTGAATGTTGTCATTCCAGAGTGTTTGTTTCCTTGATTTCATGATCGGTTTGCTTGATTATAGTTAATGGAGTTCATTTAAAATATATATAATTCTAAAGAGTTGTAATTTCATGTGGTTAATGAGAATCTAGAAGTTTAAATTGTTTTATATATCATTTTGTTACATATTAGGAGGATTTGTCATTAGATAATACATATAGTGATAATATTTTAGATTATTCTGGTGTTTCTTGATCATAATGAACTCATTCTATTTTATCATTTTGTATTATGTAAATATGTTACATATAGATCATAAAAATAGTTATATAAAAAAATTACAATATGTATCAACCATTAAAATGGATTTATGAATAATTATGAAGATGAATTTGAAGACCGAAACTCCGTCGTCCATGAAGGTTGTAAATTGGCACCTCTCGGATGATGATTACATTTGTAAAATAAAAAGGGGGAGTTAAGAGATTGAAAAATTTTATTACATTAACATGATATAATTCTAGTATATATTTGATAATGAATTTATCCTAATAAATTGGATAGAGGAGGCTATGAGAGAATAATAAAAGATTATAAATTTAGATGAAATTAAATGAAAAGGGATGGGGATTTACCTCTTGAAATAAACTCTATGAGAACCTCACTAAGTGGAAGGATTTTGTTATTTTGGAAATACCAAGGGCTCCTGGATGTATATAGTGATTTTGTGGAGTATTTTGGAATAACATTGATAATATTAGAGGCTTAGAGGAGTTAAGAGAATAGAGAGTGAGGGTAGTTTTATAATGGAGAAAAGGGGTGATTTTTTAAAATCTTATTCATTATTTTTTTCATTAAAAGAAATACTGTAGATTATTATGAAAAATAATAGTAATAAGTGCATGGGATTCTGAACCAATAGCCATTTACGTGACCCAAGACTCAAAAATTATATAGAAATTCATTTATTTATCATCATCTGTAAATTATAAAATTTCACTATTCACTAAAAATTCAAGTACTTTGGGGAAAATACAAAAACTTCACCTAACCATTTTTTAATGTGTAGAATTAAGAAATGAAATCCATTTTATCAATATAATTTTCTATATATGATAATTTATATATTTAAATAAAATCATAATTTACTTGAAAACTTCAGATTTTATATTTAAAATTGATTTTATTATACTTTCAAGAAATTAATTGATGTCTCACAAAATTATCCTAAAATCATAGGACAAAACAATATTTATTTAGAAATAAATTAAATTAAAATAATTTTTATTAAATAATTACTTTTAAATTGTAATAAAATATTTATTATTCAAAAAAATACAGACACTTAATTATTAATTTTTAAAATATTTTATTTCATTTATAAGTTAACTAAATTTTATTTATACTTACATGTGTGAGGTAAATATTCATAAGTTTAAATTATTATTCCCAAGGGTTTGTTACTATCTTGGATGGGATGTTACTATTCAACAAAAATATATGTTGATTCTATCAGACTCTAAATATCTTACTAATAGCAACATAGTTTTTCAGTTTTTTGAAATTCAAATCACAAAAGAAGAAAAAATATGTCTTATTGTTATGTTATAACTATCTCCAATAAATATCAATTTTTTTTTGTTTTGGATAGACTCGATGTTGAATTTATTCAATAATAAATTTATCTTTTAATATTTCAGGTATAACCTTAATAATAAGACAAAATAAAAGGAAATAAAACTCATTTGATACCACTTTAAGACATTCGGGCCTAGGTGCCACAATTCGATGTCCCAAGCCAGTTAATCTCATGACCTCAAGCATATCTCCCCATATTCAAAATTATTCCAACTAGCAGTGGGGGTAGAATTTAGATATATCATGGGGATATTATACTCTCTTTATCTAAGCCGTAAAACATCAAAAATAAATAAACAACAACCAACATATAATGAAAAACAACTACAATGACACCATAATCAATACTGATGAATATAAAATGATAAACTAAAACATGATATAATATCCAAAACAAATATAGTAGATATTTCATTACATATATGTGTTAATTGATAAATTAAAAAACCCAAATAAAAACTTTTGTGAAAAAATCCCTTAATTTATTATTTCGTTATTTTTGTGTGTGATTGTGATTGTGAAAAAAGAAAAATTAACGAGAATCAGTTTATTTTTTGTTGCCGAAGTAGGTTATTAAGGACGCATAGTTTCCCAGTGTTTTTCTAATTTTAGGTCCTCAAAATCAAGAGTTAGTTTTTTGGTAAAGGATGGTTTTCTACAAACAGGTTCATGGTTTGTAAACCAAGAATCACAATTCACAGACCGCAAAGGGAGATATGAGCAAAGGATTGGGGAAATCAGGAAAGAAGGATTTCATTATAGTAATTCTATGCATACGGTGATAGATGTTACACAAACCACAAAGGATGCTATGTGAACCAATTTTAAAAAATGGTTCAGGGGATGTTTGTATGTTGTGGGATGGTTAATTGTTTTTAATATGATGTTGTGATTTTTCGAGCTGCAATGTGTTTCATTCATAGAAGATAGTGGATTCAATAATAGATCATTGTGCTATGCAGACTACATAACACAATATGTGGTGAAGGTTGTACCACATATCAGATTGGGGTGATTAGGATTACAAGGATTTTTAGATCAAGTATCTTATATAAGTACCACTAATCACATCATTAGATAAATAAATTTTCATTATAAAAAATCATTGCATCAGGTGGAATTTGGTGAAGTATAAATTGCTTCTTCCAGAAGGATTCTGTGAAGGGTGGACAAGTTCTTATGGAAAATTCCATGAAAGGAGGTTTATAGGGTTCTTTACAGTGAAAAGTAAAATATTATTCTAAAGAGAAGGAATTCCGTGAAAAAAAATATGTGGTGGTAGATGGATGATGGTTCACTTTAATGGGGATGGTTTTAGGAAGAAGAAAAGATCCGTTGAAGAAGGTGTGGTATGAAAAAGAAAAAGGGGGTCACTAAGAAGGGTTAGTCCATTGAAAAAATTGTGTATGTGGAAGAAGAGTTCATCTATAAAGGATGTATGGTCTATGTAAGAAGAGGTGGTCCGTTAAGCACTCACATTACGTGGTGCAAGGCCGTTTACATAGGAAACAAGGATGTTTGTGAAGGAACCAAAATAGGTCACGAAAGTAATTTCAGAAAACTAACATTACATGGAAAAGTGTTTTTCTTTTATGGGTAAAAATTGGACTTCAATAGAAAATCTATTTATAGTTAATGATGTGTTCAATTAGGGAAATTAGGTGACCTACAATTCAAAAAACTATTTGTTAATCCCTTCCAATAATAGTGAGAAAAGGAAGGTGAAGATTTTTATACCTTCTACCAGCTGTGGTCCAGAGAAAGCGACTCGGGGTGGGATCCATGAAAAATTAGTGAGACAACCCTAAACATTATAAAGGCGTTGTTCCTAGGCATAAAACTGATATATCTTAAACATTTTATTAATTGTGATATTTAGTATATTTGGTACAATGACATGTCGTCATTGTATGCTCCTTGGATGTATCCAAATGAGGGTGAACCAAGTAAAATTTTTGTTTATTATGCATAATTTAAAATATATACATACATTGATAATAGAAAGAGAGAGAGAAGAGTGTTTTGTTTAATTAAGAAACAACATTTGTAGGGGTAGTTGTTTCAATCTGGCAAACCCTAACACACCCCCTTAGGGTATTTAACCTAATTGGGATAACAATTGGTATCACAACTTGAGGTTCAAAGTTAGTAGTTCTCTCTAAATAGAAGAAATTGAGGTTATAAATCCAAAAGTGATTCCAATATTTTATGGAAACAATTTTCAATTATGGAAGAATTTGAAGCAACACTACATCTGTTCATAGGAATGGATATCTTTATAGAAGTAATGCATTGAATTTAATCCAACATCGATAGTTGTTCTTTATCAGAAGATGAACCAGGAGAATTGTATAATGATTCCAAAGGAATAAATACATTAGAGGGTCCCTGTATAATGCAATATATATGAAGGTTATGTCATATAATTCATAAAATTTTTTATGGGAAAATAATTAAACAATTTATTATGGAGAATCCAATTCTAGAGAAGTGAAGCTACAAGTTCAATGGAATACGTATGAGGACATCATAATTCACCCCCAATGAGTTAGTTGATATATTATTTTCTAGGGTAAATGCTATTGGGGAAGACATGCATTGCCTTTGGTGAAATTGTTGAAGTAATAGAGATTGTAAAGAATATCTTAAGAAAAATTCAACCTCAGTCCAATCCAAACATTTCTTATATTGGAAGATAAAGATCTGAAGGAGACGACGTTGGATAACTTGAACAGTACCCTTGTCACATATGAATTGATAAATGATGATAATAATGTAATGGATAAGGGGGAGTCCCAATAGGTTGAATTCAAGGCATTGAAGAAGGTCACCATTGAATATGGATAGGATTATGAAGAGATAAATGAGGTGATGTCATTAATATCTTAAATAATTAAATAGTAAAATTAATGTTTAATAGGAATTTTTCACTTACATGCTCTCGATGTGGAATGTTAGGAATTCTTGCAACAAGGAACCCTAAGAAGTTTCAATAAGGTGATGAGGTTGATTTTAAAATTCCTATAAAAAATTAATCATCCTACATGAAAGGGATGAAAAAATTTAAGTGAAATTTTATAAAAAATTGGAATCCACATTCAAGAGAAGATACTGGATTAGAAGAACCAAGGGCAGAATTAGAGGACTACAAGGATCTTGAAGCATATTCTATGGTGGATTTTGTAAGAAATTCCATAAGAAAAGAAGAAAGCAACAATGAAGAATTAGATGTTGGAGGAATAGTTGACCTCTTTGTCTAATAAGAATCATTTATTAAGGATATATATATATTGAGAGGCCAAATGAAGAAATCCAACAAAGTGGTTGAGTACATGTAGAACATGCACAAAATTGAAGAATAGAAAAAATAAATTGATAGTTTGAATTAATCTAGAAAAGATTAAATCAAACTTATCAAATAACATTAAGGGGATGTTTTCAATCTGTGATGAATTATTAAGGATCAAGAAAAACTATTGAATTTTGGAATGGAATTAGAAAATTAGATCTTACAGGCAAGATAGTAGATGAAAGTGGATTATAGTGGTCCACCAGAATAAAATCCACAATAAAATAAAAATGATAAGGCTGATATGGAGCCTAATAAAGAAAGAAAGAAGTAATTATGGATGTCAAAACACAAGAACCAACATGGAAATTGAATATTTATTTGGGTTCAAAGTAGAATTAGAAGATATAGAGAACCCAAGGGGTAATTAGTGGTGATGTAGTGACACACAGGAATGCACCACACATTATATGATATTGTGGTGGAAATACAGGACACTCCCGAAATGTTTATTCTGTAGAAAAGAGGTATTTAAGGGAACAAATCCAACAGAGGAATCCACACCAAACATAATATTCCTTGATATCATTTAATGGTCATTATTTTTGGGTGTGGCAGAATCAGACACATGGAATGATATTAAACATCTATAATACATAGGAATATGATGAGTTAGACTGAATATGGTCCTAAGAAGAAACTAAATGTATCATGAAATTTTCTAAAAATTAAAAATCGATTTGCATCTCAATAAGGTTATGTTGGCCTATCATATTATGAGGAAGATCAAGATTATCAATCCATACCGGGTGAAGAAAAAATATGAATAAGTAATGATTTAATAGATTTAATTTAAAGAATCATATCACACTGTAATATTGATCATTAATAGTGGATATACATCACATATAATGGGAAAAATGGATTTGGTTATGGAATCTGGTTCAATAAAAAAGGTATCATTTTTTGTGATGATGATATCTTAAAAATTATTTTTCTTTGGAAAATAAATGTACCGGGGAAAAGACATGAGATGTGTAAATGTTTTGGTTGATGAAGGTCTCAGCCAAAACTTACGAAGTGTTAGTCAATTATGTGAATCTGGATAATCCATAATCTTTTCTACGAAAATATGTCTCATCAAGGAAAAAATGGTGATTTTGTTTTGTAGGGAAAGCATAGAAAAGGGAATCTATACCTTATAATTGGAGAAGAGGGTATTTTCTCTTCATTCGAGGAAAAATAAAACATGTTATGGAATAATCATCTTGGAAACATAAGTCGATCATCCTCAAAAGATCATGTGAAATTTGATGTTTCATGATGCCTACCTAGATTAGCACATGATCGTACACATACGTTTGATGTTTTCTAATAAGGGAAGATCATTATAAAAACATAAAAGGAAAAATAGAAAAGTTTAATAAAATTTCATGATCTTGTGATGTGTGTGGAACTGTATCACCAATAGATATTTATGGGAGGTGATATTAGGATCTCTTCAATGATTATTTTATAATAATTGAATGGGTTTTAATTATCAACCATAAAAATGAGGTGTTTACTTGCATAAAAATATATCAAAGGTGTGTAGATAAGATGTTGGGTCAAAAAATCCGAAAGATCATAACAGATAATTCAATAGAGTTTACCAATATCTAGGTGGATTATTCTCTTGATAATTATGGGATAAAACATCAGGTTTTACCAGTAATAACTCTTAAAAAATGTGGTGTAGTTGTGAGAATAAATTAGATTATCTAAAACATGGATAAAAGAATACTCATTGAGATGGACCTTCTACATATATTTTGGAAAGAATTTGTAATGAAAACAGTCTAAACATCTAACAGAGTATTGTTATGTCCAAAAAAATATAAGACTTTGTATCATATATGTAATGGAAAAATCCATGATTGAATTACTTTCAAGTCTTTATAAGTTACAGTTTCATTTTCATTAATGAGAAACATAGGAAGTTTGAATTACATGGAGATTAAGGTATATTTCTTTGTTAATAAATAAAAATTAAAGCATATAAATTCATCATTAAGTGGTTGGAAAAGGTAATTTAATTCCAAGATATAACAATATTGGATAATGAGATTAATCTTCAACAAATAACTGATTACCCTTTGGATCTTAATGATGATGTGGTAATAAGATCATGGGATGCTCTGGTTCCAAAAAATGATTTGGAAAAATATTCATATAAATAAAATTGATGATCAAAATCCATTATTTTCACAAAGATAGAAGATAAGAGCCATGATTTATTGACATAACATAATTGATTATCAGATAGCACTAGTAAAGAAAAAGACAATGAAAACACTACATAAAGAATAATACTTATCGCAGGTAGAGCCAAAATGTTTTTATGAATCAACTGTAAAAAATAGTTGGGATCATGTTATGAATTAAGAGCTTGACTGAAATGAGAAGAATTAAATATAAGAGATTTTTTTAAGGCTAATAGATAAGAATTTCATTGGAACTAAATGGGTCGGGCTCAAAAAATATTAATGAAGATAGTGTGTAACTTGGAACTAACAATGAATAGTGTGAAATGGTTAATCCCATATAGAGGGTATCAATGTTAATGAAACATTTTCACATGATTATAGGCAATATACAGTCAGATTATTCATGGTTATAGTAGTGCAATGAAAGTACAATGTTTTCCAGATGCTTGTCATGTCATAATTTCTTTGTGGGGTTCTAGAAGAAGAGGTTTATATTGAGAATCCATATGGTATGTTGATTCATGAATATGAGAATAGATTTTATCGACTAAGAATGGTTCTTTATAGGTTGAAGCATGTTCTATGATCATGGTATTTAGGACTAGATTAGTTTTTTAATAAGATTAGTTTTTATTGTAGTGGGGATGATTATAATCTTTATGTAAATAATGATGCTAATCAAAGGATTATGGTTCTGGTAGATGTTGATGACATAATATTTGAGTGATCAAATGTAGTACATTGCATATAATTTTATGAATTCATGAAAAATGAGTTCTAAATATCAATGATTGGTGAACTAACATTTTTTCATGGTTTATAGGTAACATAAGGGTAGAAAGTAACATTCTGTTCTCAATCTAAATATGCCAATGTAGTTTTGAGAAGACATTGAATGGATAATTCCAAGTAGATGATAAATAGGTCGGTAGTGTAGATGAAATTATAAAGGGTTGATGAAGGAAAAGAGGTTAATTTCACCAAATAAAATTATTTCCATTAAAACATATTATACTTAATAGTGGTATTACCAATTCATTTTTTTAATGCATGTCAAGTAGTATCGATGTTATACCAATGAAATACACCTAAATTCTATGAAAATATTACTTCAATATATCAAGGGAATAGTGGTTTTTTCTTTTATATACAATGATAAATTTGAACATGATATTTTGGGATATAGAGATCTATATTGGACTGGATCATTAGATGATATAAAATCGACATCATGTGGTGAATTTTCACTTGAATTATTTTGTATTTATTAGCTAATAAAGAAATGGGTTTTTATATCATGGATCATCCTAAAAAAACTGAATATATTTCGACTACTAAAGCATGTGCATTGTTATTGGGGATGAATTAGTAGCTTAATGATATGGGAGTTGAAATTAAGTATCTGATCAGAATCCGCTGTGAAAATTCAAGTGCTACAAATATGAGTAAAAATATGGTCCTTCACTCATTGACACATCACATTAAAATTAGGTATCATTTTATCAAGTAGAATGTGAATAAAGCTCTTATGATGTTAGATTATGTTCATACAAAACAATAAGTTGTGAAAATACTAAAAAAGGCCTTACCCAAAATTTTTTTTGAGAGGCATCAAATGTCTATATGTGTTCATATGAATCTTGTCACATGAAAAAGTGTGGATGTGGTACCCCCTATATTAGAGGTATGATGTATTTGTTTATCATAGGTGATTATCTTTGGTCATAACCCTATTTCATACCACAACGAAGATAACTTCTACTTCGCTAATAATGGGAGAGAGAATGTGGTAATAAAAATATAGGAAATTATTTAATGAAGATATGTGATAAGATATTAGGGGGAATTGATGTAGGGGGATTATTATGTCTGTAGATGATAAATTCAATTGATTAAAGATTATATATCATCGAAAATGGGTATTGTGATGAAAGAAGTTGAGTGGTATTTAAATGAAGTGATCCATTGATGAACTATTCATATTAAAATTGATTATCACACCGATCATGGTTCATGTAGTCCTAGAGTATTTGTTGAGTAAATAATTTATTTCTATATTAATCACAAGAATAAAATGCTGATAGAAAATGGAAAACTCCTTAAGGACGTTCAAATTGGGAATCATTGTCAAAAAACCCAAGGGACGTTATTAAGGAAAATCCCCCAAGAAATTCTATTTGTATTTTTGGGTGTGATTAAGTATCTTGAAAATGTGAGATGACCATTATGACAACCCTACTTTAATTAGAACTTAAACATGCTTTATTACATAAAACATCACTTGATACAACAAATAATATCAAGAGGTTTAGTGTCTTTGGGGCTTAGTATCATTACATAAAAACGTTAAACTTTCAATACAACATCCTTATTGAAAACTTCCTTTACATGACCACTACATTCCTTCGTACTTAGCATTGCATGGGATAACCTGAGGACATGCATAAGAAAACGGTGAGCTATAAAGCCCAGTAAGGGAGTACATAATGAATAACATGAGGAGTACAATACATGTTAGGAAATAGGCATATCAATAGAGCATAAGAGAGACATGAACATAAAGGCATGATAAAGCATGATAATCATAACATGGAAATGTGGCAACAACACTTAACATTGAATTAGCATGAGCCAAGGCTCATTGCACATGGAGCATGAGTAAACCCTCATTGCACTTGAATCACGAGTAGACCCTCGTTGCACTTGAATTAGCATGAGTCAACACTCATTGCACATGACGTATCATGATACTATACTTTACCCAATGCATTGGAGCGCTATCAGGGCGCACCCTTCTTAAACATTTCATTTCATGCATAAGTGTGCCACATGGATCATAAAACATGAATTCATAAAACATAATCATTTCTTCCACGATAAAGGAATGCGGAATTCATACATGAAACTTTATAATCAATATGTAAATGTGCATAAAGGTGAATACCCTTGATGGAGAAATGGGCATGGTATTCACTACACAAAGACATTGGCTTAGAAAATCGGTGCGATTTCGGCAGCGTAACGGCGTGACATAAGAATTCATAAAAAGGTTGATGAGAGAGAAAGGGGTTCCTCATCATATTTACATGTAATGGAAAGTAAGGAGTTCATATATATACATGTCCCAACAATCGAAATGGAAATTAGATTCATGATACAAAAGTATTGCTTGAATGTAAAAGAAGAGAGAGAAGTTCCTTTTGGAATTTCGGCATAGTAACGGGTGTACATGGGAGGCATTTAATGAGAGAGAAAGGGTTCTCCCATCATTCAAACAATAAGAGGACAGTATGGGGGAGGTGCGAAACCATACCCCAACATTCATAATTGAAATAAAAAGTGCAATACAACTTAAAGAAAATTGACAAAAAATGAGAAAGGAAGAAAACCCCTTACTTGGAAGTGTGCTTCCAAAGCCTAGAGAGAGGCTTGTGAGAGGCTTCTTGGGAGCTTGGGGCACCATGGGAGGATTCTAGAGAGAGTAGGGCAGAGGTTGGACGAACTTCAAGGGCTTTGAGTGAGGAGGAAGTGGGAGCTTGGGTGGGTTTATATAGGAAAGGTGAGAGAATTCTTTATTATTTAGGTTTGGGACCCCTTATATTAAAATAATCCAAACCACAAACCATCCCATGGTATTTGCCCATGGTTTCTGGAAAAGGAAATAGGAAAACAATATTTTACAATTCCAAGGTCCGAAACGTATTAAAAAATTAGGGTTGCTTATGTGGAGGTGAGTCACACTCCCATGGAAATTAATTTAAAAAGGCAAAGTGTTGAATAAGTCTTGAGGGCTCCATTAGTGCTTTTAAAAGTGAGTCAAACAAACCCAAAACCTCAATATTTTAATGATAAAACACATATTGTCCGAACATAAGGATTATGGTATTTTATTACATCACCATTGGGTCATTATGATGTCATAAAACACATTATATATTTAAATGGTATTTAATTTTTACCCAAAAATTTGACTGTATGAGAAAATTATGAAAAATTAACCGTTGGATAATTTCAACGTCCTGATTCCAAAAATAATATTTATTTTATCTAAATAATTTTATAAATATGTGAATTTTCACTTTTAAAATAAAAACCGACATTTATAAAAAATTCACGGGTTTTGACAAAAATGGCCTTCAAACCTTAATAAAAATTTTAATTGCATTCATAAAATTATAAGAACATTTATATTTAATAAAAATTAATTTAATATTAATAATAATATTTTATTAAAATATTATTTAATTCAAAAATCCTTTAATTTAATAAAATATAAATCTTAATTAAATAATAACTAAAAACATCATTTGTACTTTAAAAACTAATTACAATGCATCAAAAATGACTAGAAATTATATTCATTATTATATACAAAAATAATGTACATGAACATGGTGCTACTTATTTGTTACATAACCCCTTAAAATAGCCGCATAAGACCTAAGGGTAAGGTGTGCGATGGTGACAGACTCTTGGGGTTGCTCGGATAACATCGCTCGAGTGGTGATCTCTATCAACTTCCATTTTTCCCGTAGACGATCACGTTCGAGCTTGACTTGATGAAGCTCAGCTTGGGCATGGTCAAGGGCAAAGCCCAAAGACGCCACCTCCTTTCCGAGCTCCGACAAATGGGCTTCGTAAGGGGCAATTCTACTGGATGAGGCCATCGCTTCCTTTGTCTGAGTAGAAAATTGGTTCGTTAAAGCCTTGTATTTAAACTACCCAGATGATCATTGTTCAACGGCTATAAAAGTAACGGTCACAAATCTTAACGTAAAACTTAAAGAAGTTGACATCTTATAAAAACATTTTTAATAAAGAAACATTTAACTGGATCAAGAGGGTTTTTCCATTAATGAAACTTTGGGTCGTTACAACATTCCCCCCTTAAGAAATTTCGCCCTCGAAATTTTCTTTTTCCCACACTAAAACAAATGTGGGTAACTTAGCTTCATCATATCCTCCGACTCCCAAGTTGCTTCTTCAAACTTGTGGTTTCTCCACAACACCTTGACGAGGGGCATTGTCTTATTTCGTAGAACTTTTTCTCTACGATCTAAGATCTTCACTGGTTGCTCCTCATAAGAAAGATCGTCTTCTAATTGTACCACCTCGGAAGAGAGTACATGTGAAGGGTCTGGTATGTACTTCCTTAAGAGGGATACATGGAAGACATCATGCACCTTGGCCATAGTAGGTGGAAGTGCTAGTCGATAGGCCACAGCCCCAAAATGATCAAGAATCTCGAATGGGCCGATGTACCTTGGACTTAACTTCCCTTTCTTTCCAAACCTCATGACCTTCTTCCACGGAGATATGCGTAAAAACACCATGTCTCCGACTTTAAACTCAAGGTCTCGTCGACGATTATCTGCATAACTCTTCTGTCGACTTTGGGCTGCCTTGATATGCTGCTGAATGGTTTTCACCTTCTCCACCATTTCTTCGACCATTTCTGGTCCAAGCAGCTTACGTTCACCGACCTCATCCCAACATTCCGGTGTTCTACACCTTTTCCCATACAGGGCTTCATATGGTGCCATTTGGATGCTCGAGTGGAAACTATTATTATAAGAGAACTCAACTAGAGGAATATGTTGATCCCATCCTCCTTTAAAGTCCATTGAGCACGCTCTCAACATATCTTCAAGTGTTTGGATAGTCCGCTCGGATTGGCCATCAGTTTGAGGATGATAGGCCGTACTGAAGATCAGTTCAGTATTCAGAGCATGTTGAAGACTCTTCCAAAACTTAGAGGTAAATCTTGGATCTCGGTCCGACACAATAGATATTGGTACTCCATGCAACCATACCACTTCCCTGATATATATCTGTGCCAGTTGATCCAAAGAGAAATCCTCTCGAATAGCAATGAATTGTGCAGTCTTTGTAAGACAATCCACAATAACCCAGATTGCATTGTTGCTTTTGGATGTCCTTGGAAGTCCAGTGACGAAGTCCATGGTGATGTTCTCCCATTTCCATTCTGGTATGGGAAATGGTTGCATCATCCCCTTAGACTTCTGCCTCTCTGCCTTCACTTGCTGACACACCAGGCACTTTGATGTATATTCGGCGATCTCCTTCTTCATATTATCCCACCAAAAGTTTTCTCGGAGATCTCAATACATCTTTGTGCTCCCTGGGTGAATAGAGAAATTTGAACTATGTGCATCATCAAAAAGTTCCTTCTTCAGCTCCGAACTTGATGGGACACATAGTCTTTTCCCAAACCGCACAATTCCTTCTTCATTAACATTAAACTCTGAGGATTTTCCCTTTTTGATAGCTTCCACTTTTTCTTGGATTCTCGCATCATCCTTTTGAGCATCCTTTAACGTTTCCAAAAGAGATGGTTGAGCAATCATTTGTGAAAGGATTGATGATGTTCCCTTCTTTATGATTCCCACGTCCATCTTCATCAAGTCTAAGAAGATTGGATCCTTCTCAATTCTCATCATTGATAGAATTGCTGGATCCTTTCTACTTAGGGCATCTGCCACCTTGTTTGCCTTCCCAGGGTGGTAATGTATTGAACAGTCATAATCCTTGATGAGCTCTATCCATCTTCTCTGGCGCATATTAAGCTCTTTCTGTGTGAATATATATTTAAGACTCTTGTGGTCAGTATATATCTCACATTTCTCTCCATAGAGATAATGCCGCCAGATTTTCAAGGAAAAGATCACCGCCGCCAACTCCAGATCATGTGTTGGATAGTTTCGCTCATGGATTTTCAACTGCCTTGAGGCATAGGATATCACTTTATCATTCTGCATCAGCACACATCCTAAGCCCTTCTTCGAAGCATCACTGAATACCACAAAAAGCTCCCCACTTGTGGGTAAAGTGAGCATGGGTGCAGTGATAAGCCTCCTATTCAACTCCTTGAAGCTTTCTTCGCATTCATCACTCCAAGCAAACTTTACTCCCTTTCGAGTTAGCTTGGTAAGAGGGTTGGACAATCATGAGAAGTTTCTCACAAATCGTCGATAATATCCAGCTAACCCCAAGAAGCTACGGATATCAGTTACCGATGTTGGTCTCGGCCATCCCTCAATTGCATCTGTTTTGGAGGGGTCCACAGATATCCCATTGCTTGTGATGATATGGCCCAAGAATGAGACCTCCTTCAACCAGAACTCACACTTGATGTACTTGGCATAGAGCTTCCCCTTGCGCAAAGTCTCCAGTACAGTTCTTAAATGCTCCTCATGGTCCTCCTTGGTTTTGGAGTATATTAGAATATCATCTATAAATACTACCACAAATTTATCTAGGTAATCTCTAAAGACTCTATTCATCAAGTCCATGAATATTGCTGGAACATTGGTGAGTCCAAAAGGCATTACTATGAATTCATAGTGCCCGTACCTTGTACGAAAAGCAGTCTTGGGGATATCTTCCTTCTTCACCCTTACATGATAATATCTCGACCGCAAGTCGACCTTGGAGAAGTATTGAGCTCCACGCAGCTGATCAAACAAGTCATCGATTCTTGTTAGAGGATACATGTTCTTTATCGTGATTTTGTTAAGTTCACGATAATCGATGCAAAGCCGCATTGACCCATCCTTCTTCTTGACGAAGAGGACTGGTGCACCCCATGGTGATGCACTTGGGCGTATAAACCCTTTATCCAGATTCTCCTGTAGTTGTTTCTTCAGTTCTTCAAGCTCAACCACAACCATTCTATATGGAGTCTTGGATATTGGTAGCGCCCCAGGTATAAGTTCAATTGAGAACTCAACATCTCTTCTTGGAGGAAGACCAGGAAGTTCCTCGGGAAATACTTCAGCGAATTCCCTCACAATAGGCATTTCTTCAAGGGTGGTTTCTTCCTTGGACTCAATCATCTGAGCCAGATATGCGTGCTCATAAGGCAGTAATATCCATGCTTGAGATGATGGAGCTAAAGGAGATTCATCTTCCTCCTGACACTTGTAATGAATCGGGGGTCGATTCTCCATATGGAGTGTGATTTCCCTCTCCCGACAATTTATGTTGGCTCTATATAAGGAAAGCCAATCCATGCCAAGAATTGCATAAAATTCCAACAAAGGGAGTATGATGAGGTTCGCCGGGAAATTCAATCCACAGATTATAACAGTGGAGGATTTATACTCATGGGATGAAATGATTGCCCCATTTGCCGTACTCACCGACATCTTTACTTCCATGATTTGTGGTGGTGCAGGGATTGTTCTACTAAACTTTTGAGATATAAAAGAATGCGTAGAACCTGAATCAAAAAGTATGTTCGCTATTCTTGAATGAATAACTAGCGTACCTGTCACCACTTCGTTGTCGGGGTTCACTTCGGCAGAAGTGATGGCAAAAGCTCTTCCTTGCTGTCTTGGAGGTTGTTGATTGCCTCCGATAACCCTTGGATTAGGGCACTGATTCGCAAAATGACCCGGTTCTTTGCATTTGAAGCATTGAACAACGTGTTGAGGTTCGAACGGAGTGTTCCTCCCCTCCGTCGCAGCCGCGGGTCCTTCTTGCTGACAGTTAACAGCTAGGTGCCCTTCTCTTCCACACTTGAAGCATTTTCTTGTCCCCCTAAGGCAATTTCCAGGGTGCTTCTTTCCACACTTTTGGCAAGTGGGGTGCTGGAATTTCTTAGCGCCATTGGATTTATCCATCGGACCACCAGCATTGAAGTCCACCTTCCGCTTCTTGTCCCCATGATACCCCTGTGATTCTACGATCTCCATTTCAACCTTGAGGGCACATCGGACAATTTCCTCATAGCTATCGAAGTCACGGATCGCTAATGCTTTCCGCAAGCTAGGCTTCATCCCACCAAAGAAGCGGTCAACCTTGCATTCGGGGGTAACGACAAATCCGGAAGCGTATCGTGCAAGCCTTGTG
The DNA here is from genome assembly GCA_963277665.1 of Viscum album. NCBI lineage: Eukaryota > Viridiplantae > Streptophyta > Magnoliopsida > Santalales > Viscaceae > Viscum > Viscum album. The sequence goes on from OY728130.1 coordinate 1,449,402,528, forward strand.
AAGTTTTCCTCATACGCTCCCACAGATTCCTCATCTTTCTGCTTGAGGGAAAGGAAGTCCCTTTCCATCTTGAGACGGAGGGTGCGTGGAAAATATTTATCCAAAAACATCTTCCGGAATACCTTCCATTCCAAAGCCTCAATCTCCTCCTCAGGCTTCGTATTTTTGATCAACGTCCACCATTGATCAGCTTCACCCTCCATACGATAAGCCGCCAGGAGAACCTTCTCTTTTTCAGAGCATTGGAGGATGGAGAATATCTTTTCAATGGAGTTGATCTATTGTTCAGCAATCGTGGGATCGGATGATCCACTAAAAGTAGGAGGCCTTTGTCTCATGAAGCTTTCAATAGCGACTTGTTCTTTCTTATGGGGGGTTGAACGTTCCTCTTGACCAGTGTTTCTATTCAAAACTTGAGTTAGCTGAGAGATAAGCGTGACAAAGTTCGCGATTCCCGCTCCCATTGGATTGGGCATCTCATTGGTACAATCATCACACTGATCTTCACAACGGTTGTTAGCCCGAGTTCTCCTATTACTGGCCATTGGCTGGAATAAAAGGAAAGTTAGGGGTAACACATAGAGGGTAATCCAAAGACAAAAGTTGATGACTTATAAATAAACTTTAATCTCTTTAACTCATGAGTCTATAGGATTCAATCCAGGCTTTTCATGATCTTCCTTCTAACATATATTCTTAGGGGTATTTTTCCCTTAATAAGGGTTCATACTAAGATTGTGAATTTATCAAAACATATCCCCCGGGAGTGTCGTAACCAAGAGTGCAGCAAGGCCCGTTGTCGTGCACCAGTTCCCGTTTGAGTCTAGCTCAAAGCGGTGTTTTCAGGTTTTACCCCTAGGATACATCTGTGCCAGAGCCGCCTCTACCTGCTCGTATCCAGACAGGGATGTATTTGTTTAATAAAACACTTACTTAGTATTTACCAAAACTTAGGGATGTTTTTATTATGCTTAGTCTTGTATCTAAGGCTTTACTAGGGTTTCCTAATCCCAAAAATAACTAAACCTATCCTCTGATACCAACTATGACAACCCTGCTTTAATTACAACTTAAACATGCTTTATTACATAAAACTTCACTTGATACAACAAAGAAGGTCGATAGGTTTAGTGTCTTTGGGTCTTAGGATCATTACATAAAAACTTTAAACTCTCAATACAACATCCTTATTGAAAAATTCCTTTACATGACCACTACATTCCTTCGTACTTAGCATTGCATGGGATAACCTGAGGACATGCATAAGAAAAGGGTGAGCTATAAAGCCCAGTAAGGGAGTACACAATGAATAACATGAGGAGTACAATACATGTTAGGCAATAGGCATATCAATAGAGCATAAGAGAGACATGAACATAAAGGCATGATAAAGCATGATAATCATAACATGGAAATGTGGCAACAACACTTAACATCGAATTAGCATGAGCCAAGGCTCATTGCACATGGAGCATGAGTAAACCCTCATTGCACTTGAAGCACGAGTAAACCCTCGTTGCACTTGAATTAGCATGAGTCAACAATCATTGCACATGACGTATCATGATACTATACTTTACCCAATGCATTGGAGCGCTATCAGGGTGCACCCTTCTTAAACATTTCATTTCATGCATAAGTGTGCCACATGGATCATAAAACATGGATTCATAAAACATAATAATTTCTTCCACGATAAAGGAATGCGGAATTCATACATGAAACTTTATAATCAATATGTAAATGTGCATAAATGTGAATACCCTTGATAGAGAAATGGGCATGGTATTCACTACACAAAGACATTGGCTTAGAAAATCGGTGCGATTTCGGCAGCGTAACGACGTGACATAAGAATTCATAAAAAGGTTGATGAGAGAGAAAGGGGTTCCTCATCATATTTACATGTAATGGACAGTAAGGAGTTCATATATATACATGTCCCAACAATCGAAATGGAAATTATATTCATGATACAAAAGTATTGCTTGAATGTAAAAGAAGAGAGAGAAGTTCCTTTCGGAATTTCGGCATAGTAACGGGTGTACATGGGAGGCATTTAATGAGAGAGAAAGGGTTCTCCCATCATTCAAACAATAAGAGGACAGTATGGGGGAGGTGCGAAACCATACCCCAACATTCATAATTGAAATAAAAAGTGCAATACAACTTAAAGAAAATTGACAAAAAATGAGAAAGGAAGAAAACCCCTTACTTGGAAGTGTGCTTCCAAAGCCTAGAGAGAGGCTTGTGAGAGGCTTCTTGGGAGCTTGGGGAACCTTGGGAGGATTCTAGAGAGAGTAGGGCAGAGGTTGGACGAACTTAAAGGGCTTTGAGTGAGGAGGAAGTGGGAGCTTGGGTGGGTTTTTATAGGAAAGGTGAGAGAATTCTTTATTATTTAGGTTTGGGACCCCTTATATTAAAATAATCCAAACCACAAACCATCCCATGGTATTTGCCCATGGTTTCTGGAAAAGGAAAGAGGAAAAAAATATTTTACAAGTCCGAGGTCCGAACTTATTAAAAAATTAGGGTTGCTTATGTGGAGGTGAGTCACACTCCCATGGAAATTAATTTAAAAAGGCAAAGTGTTGAATAAGTCTTGAGGGCTCCATTAATGCTTTTAAAAGTTAGTCAAACAGACCCAAAACCTCATTATTTTAATCATAAAACACATATTGGACGAACATAAGGATTATGGTATTTTATTACATCACCATTGGGTCATTATGATGTCATAAAACACATTATATATTTAAATGGTATTTAATTTTTACCCAAAAATTTGACTGTCTCAAAAAATTATGAAAAATTCACCGTTGGATAATTTCGACGTCCTGATTCCAAAAATAATATTTATTTTATCTAAATAATTTTCTAAATATGTGAATTTTCACTTTTAAAATAAAAACTGACATTTATAAAAAATTCACGGGTTTTGACAGAAATGGCTTTCAAACCTTAATAAAAATTATAATTGCATTCATAAAATTATAAGATCATTTATATTTAATAAACATTAATTTAATATTAATAATAATATTTTATTAAAATATTATTTAATTCAAAAATCCTTTAATTTAATAAAATATAATTCTTAGTTAAATAATAACTAAAAACATCATTTGTACTTTAAAAACTAATTACAATGCATCAAAAATGACTAGAAATTATATTCATTATTATATACAAAAATAATGTACATGAACATGGTGCTACTTATTTGTTACATAACCCCTTAAAATAGCCGCATAAGACCTAAGGGTAAGGTGTGCGATGGTGACAGACTCTTGGGGTTGCTCGGATAACATCGCTCGAGTGGTGATCTCTATCAACTTCCATTTTTCCCGTAGACGATCACGTTCGAGCTTGACTTGATGAAGCTCAGCTTGGGCTTGGTCAAGGGAAAAGCCCAAAGATGCCACCTCCTTTCCGAGCTCCGACAAATGGGCTTCGTAAGGGGAAATTCTACTGGATGAGGCCATCGCTTCCTTTGTCTGAGTAGAAAATTGGTTCATTAAAGCCTTGTATTTAAACTACCCAGATGATCATTGTTCAACGGCTATAAAAGTAACGGTCACAAATCTTAACGTAAAACATAAAGAAGTTGAAATATTATAAAAACATTTTTCATAAAGAAACATTTAACTGGATCAAGAGGGTTTTTCCATTAATGAAACTTTGGGTCGTTACAACCATGAATTAGTTTGGTTTGTATTGCAAAATTATTTTTTTAAGGTGGTTATTTTTTGCAAAATTTTTGGGCTTGAAGATCGATATTTTTTAGGTAATTTTTTTAGAAAAGGGGTTCACATTTTTCAGACCATGAAGAAAAACTCACGGACCGCAAAAGGAGGTACACATAATGTATTAGTGAAATAAGAAAAGGAGGATTTCCACGTAACAATGTTATGCTACTCGTGAAGGATGCCATGTAGACCATGAATGAAAAATGTTATGTGGGAGGCTGATAGTTGTTAGGATGGATTTTTATTTTCCAAATGAGGTAGGGATTTTTTGATCCTCCAAGGGTTTCATTCATGGAAGAAAACTATCATCCTAAAGGATCAACTCACTATGGATACCTCATATCACTGTATGAGGTGATTTGTATCACATAAAAGATTTGTATTATTCCATTTAGTAGTTTTTTTGGATCTACATGCCTATATAAGTTCATCTAATCATATAATTAGTTAGAGAAGTTTTCATTAGAAAACATCATTTCTTTAGGAGGAATTTAGTGATGTTTGAGGTGGATCGTGAGGAAAGATTGTGTGAAGGGTGATGCATATCCCATGGAAAATTTAATGAAAGGCGTTTTGTGAGGATATGAAGCTATAAAATAAAATATTACTCTAAAGTTGAGGTAGCCTATGGAAGTAGAGGCAATCTAGGGAAGGAATATGGTCCACATAAGAGGTGACAGTCCGTGGAAGAAGAAATAGTCCATGGAAGAAAGAGTGGTCCATGGATGAAAACGGGGTTCGTAATGCAGGGGTGGTCCACAAAATAAAAATTAATCCATAGAAGAATAGTCTTTCAATGAAGTAGGGACGGTCCATAGAAAAAGGTGTGTTTCATGAGGCACTCACACTACCTGGTCCAAAGTACTTCATGGAGGAAGTAAGGATGTTTTTGAAGGAACAAAAATAGTTTACGTGGTTAATTTATGAAATCTAAGAGTACAAGGAAAAGTGGTTCTCATCTATAGGTGAAAATAAGATTTCAAATGAGAATCTATTTATCATTAAGGATGTGTGATTTCAAGTAAATGAATCAACCTATATTTTCTTAAATAGTGGGTGAATCCCTTTCAATAGAAGTGATAAAAGGAAGAGGAATATGGTGATACATTACATCTTTAGTGAGGAAATGAAATAAACTCTAGGATTAACCCTTGGGAAAGTAGTGAGCTGACCCAAAAAATTTTAAATGCAGTGTTTGTGGGCATTGAAGTGATCTATCCAAAACCATGTATTGATAGTGAAATTTCATGGATTTGGTACAATGACACATAATCATTGTATTCTCCTGGGATGTAGCCCAATGTGGGTGAAGAATGTATAATTATTATTCCACATACATGATTTCAATTCACTTTATACATTTCAATGGGAATGAGAGAGAATATTCTTTTGTTTAATGGAAAAACATGATTCGAAAGGGGTATTTGTTTTAATATTTCATACACTGGTTCACCCACACTCATGGTATTTAACCTAATTAAACTAAAAATAACACTGAAAACTCCAAATCATGCCCTTAAATCATGTATAGTTCCCCCATACATTATCTAACCCAACTAAACCAACTAACATAGGGATCTTGAATTTACCCTATCCTAAAAACATGATGTCTATTTGGGTACCAATCATGTAAGCTGAGTAGGGTGTCAGTACAAATTATTAGGACATGAACAGTGATGTATAAAACAATATAAATTCTATAACAGTGCATGGATTTGTATGATGAATAATGTTCAATAAAAAATTAAACAATTTTATGTTAAATTATTCTTTATTTAACCTCATAAATATCGGGTTCACAATGACACACTAAACATAAATACATTTTTCAGCCTTTGCTGGAGTCTGAATCGTCCCTAAATGGATATCACACATCAGTAAATCATTAGTTTTCATTAATAAAATCATTCTAATTTCACATTAAAAAAATTGGGGCCTCGAGTAGTTGTCTAACACCCCATGGGTATTTGGAGTAGCAGTCCTTATCCCACAACTTAGTGATCACATATATACATAAATATATTACGGGCCTAGAGCTATATTTTGTCATCCCATAGGTATTTGGAGTAGTAGTCCCTATCCCACAACTCATTCACAATTATCACATTTCATGGTTCAATAATATTAACCATTTTTCATTCATTATTCAAAAAAAATCACAATTTCAACTATTAATAAATTACAAATTAAAAATCATTATTTTTATCAAATCGACATGCCCCAAGGGTGGATATCAGTTTCAAAATTCATATAGTCACACCCCATGGGTCGCTATCATTTTCATAAACCATTAATCAATAAATTTGATAATCACATTATTTGGACAAATCCACAATATCATTAATAAATTTAGTAATTAATTAATTCAATTCATGATGTGATTTCCAACTTTTGAAATTGATATTTCACAATTACATACACAAAATTATAATAAATACTATAAGAATTGATAATTAGAATACCTACCTAATGGTTTTTGATGGATTTTCACAAACCAAAATCCCCTAAATTTATGGGGAACTATTTATTTGTCAATGTCTAGGAAATATTTGGACCAAAACCTAAGATCAGGATAAAATGGAAGAAAAATATAAATACATAAATATAAACCAATTTCTAATATAGGAAATATTACTTTGAATACATGATTAAAATAATATAGAGAGAGAAAAAACCAAATGGGGAAAGAATCACTTACCAATGAGGCATTTATCCTTCAACTGAATCAGTAATTTAGAAAGAAATTTTTTTACGGAGACATTGAATCCTCTCTGAGACATCCAAAAATGTTAGAGAATAAGTGATGATGAAATAGGGTATTTAAGGATAATAACTACTCGGTTGAAGAATTTAAAACAAAATTTCTGAGAAATTAAACCCACAACCATAGTTTCCTAGACCGGGGTACATAGTTTTTCAAGTAGTGTAAAATGATTGTGTACCAATCTTTACTAGTATCATGGATCTCCTAAGTGGTGCATGATTTGCTAACTCATGTTGAAACCGTGAAAACCATGTCTATTTTAGGGTGCACTGTTTAATGTAGTTGGTGCACCATTTGGGAAAACCATTTTACAACTGTGAAATATTAAAAATCACTCCAAAAACATCTAAATATAAACTGAATGCAACCAATATAGGCCTTAACCAATGAATGATAAAATCTAGGGTAAAAAACCTAAAAATGAGAATGATTCATCTCCTAAGAGGTCTGTATATTAAACTTGGTTTGGTCAATATCTACCTAAATCACTTACCAACTTACCTCCTCTCATTCTTGAACCCTTATTTTTTCATTAATAAAACCTAGGAAGGCATCGATGCAAACCTAATGAAGAAACCTGAATAAGGGGTAACGTTCTTCAACAAGATTTTTTATTTTTTTTGTTCTCCACCACCTTCAATTCTTGATAAATAGTGATGATATAATAACCTCAACATCATACATATTCTATATTTTTTATAATAATTGAATGGCTTACAACTATCTCCACTTCCATGAAATAGGTAAAGAAATCATTGTTTATGTGTACGGTGGACTACCGCTACGCCAACCAATATCATTGGTTTTTCCATTAACACATCTCAAAGTTGGGTATAATGATGGATATAAAGAATATATATTATATTTATAATTAAATTATACATATATAATCATTATTTCATATATTTTTTACTTTCCTTTACAAACGGGATATGATAACATCACTCGTGTGTACAATGGACTACCACCTCACGAAGCGATGTGATTCATTTTTGAGTAATGATTTATAGGTATGTTTATAAGGATAAAGTTAATTAATATATGGGATATAAATGAAATAATTATTATATTAATTACATATTATCTTTATGAAAATATAATATATCGTTTTTTCTTAATCTTAAATATGATAACATCGCTCGTGTACATGTGGACAACCTCCTTCACGAAGCGATGTGACCCAATTTTCACCACCACACCACATGAATGATATATATATAAATATAAAGATATATTATATATTATATTATATTATGATCATTATGGAAAGAAAAATATTTCTTACCTCATTTACATGATGTCCATTTAATAATGGAAATGTTACTCATGCATATGTATGGCCTATCATCTCCATTAGTGTATCATATTCCATTTTACATAAAAATATTTCATGATTGGTTATAAAGGTGTAATTGAGTTAAAAATATGATAAATATTTCATTATACATATTTTAAAGATGATATAAATATATAATATGTACAATAATTGGATATTTAATGATGAGACATGCATGAGAAAACAAGTCAATTAACAGCTAAAAAATGAAAATAATGAAATATTATTAATGGAAGAGGGAATATTTGTTATAAATAGATCATATATGATATTATAAATATTAGTATGGTTCATTAATATGTTATTTATATGAACAAAAATACTTTGAATTAGTGTAAATCATGATCAATGAAAAGGAAGTGTGAGGTAAGGGATTTCATCTCAATTTACATTCCATTGAGACCTATTTTTTATTATACACCAATTCCCATTTTTGTGGTATAAATACTAAACTTTCTCAATGTGATATCTTGATTAATTAATAATTCATGGTATTTTATGTTTTACATAGAGTCATTTCATTGAATGTTATTTGAATTGAAAATTACCAAATCTTAAAAATTATTGTGCAATCTCACTTTTTTTTAGATTGTTAACATTATATTGAAGAAATAACGTTTTCCTGATCATATATCATTGAAAATTACAATTATATTAAATATAAATATCATCTTATGATGAATATGATTATTATCTAAAAACTATACAATTTTTACAAACAATGATTACATTGAATGGAATTTCCTTAAATATGGAAATGTTGATAAATATATATCCTTTACTCAATACAAATAAATTATGATAAGAAATATTGGTTATAAATTAAATCCATTATTATATATATGAGGAATGGTTGGGAAATTCCGAACATGAGTGGGTCTCAGATAAAGATTTCCCCTCGATACATTGGTAATCTCATGAAATGAATCAGTTGTCCAAATCAGATAGGTTTTTACCCATGAGTCTAGAACATTGAAGAGGATAGATCCCAACAATATACATATAATGTTCATAGGAATAATTATGTACAATAATTAATATTTTATTTTATTGAGAATTATATATTTTTTATTATCCATGAGTTTTTTTCGATGATATTATCTACAGATCCATTTCATTATTTTCTTATTCATTAAATGGAATGTGTGTTTAGATATTTACCATGCCATATTGATTATATCTTATCTTAATATTTTATTCCAATTATTTAAATAGAATGTGTGTTTAATTATTTAACTATAAATGTTATGTATGGTTATTAATTAATGGTATTTTATACTTTACTTAACCCATACTACATATTTAAGATCACCGTTATTTTGTTTACTTTCCCTGTTACATGAAGAATAAATCATTGAATGAGTTCTCAAGGGTTAAGATAATTTTATTTGGTTATGTATTATGTATTATTTTCTATTCATAATATAAAATGGCAATCATTTATGTAATTGGTTCTCCAGAACTGTTAAACATATCAGTCCTTTGGTATTTTATTACTTGTTACTATGAAAATGTATTAATGTGTTCATCGGCTCCAGGATACAAGGGTGGGGGTCGCTACAGTTAGTATCAAAGGAAATTTAGTATAAATGTTAGGAACTACATTTACAAAATAATTGATTGGAGAACATAACCCTATGATAAACATTTAGGATAAGTAATAAGAACATTATATGTTTTACTAAGGAAGATTTTATATTATTTTTTAGCAATAAATCTTCGTCTGGATACAAAGAGTGGACATGGATATAGAATAGAGGTACCTAAGGGTTATAACCCTAAAAATGGAACATTGATCTTGACCTAATCATCACCCAGTACATTGAAACGGGCCTTACTGTACACCTAGTTTGACACTCTTGGGGGATATGCTTAGGAAAATTCATGTTTTCTTTACAAAACATTTTTATGGAATTGAAAGTAGAGATATCCCCAAAGAAACCAATTTATGATGCATAAATTTTTCAATTTATACTAAGTGTTACACCATATTTATAATTATACATTATAAAATAAAATTAATTATTTTAAAATCTTATTCATTTTATGTCATTTTTTAGAAATGGAACCTAGAAAGAAGATGGGTATCAATACTCTTTCCCAATGTAGATATTTTTCTACTAAAGACGCCAATAAATCTGGTATTAGAAATGATAAAATTATGATTGTATTAGGGTAGATTAATCCATTTATAAAAAATAACCTTACATAGTTGGAAAAACATGTTCCACCATGATATTCTATTAGGACTGGTTTATTTATATGATAAAAGTCACCATTATATGGTGGGAATACTAATCCAATTATAACTGAATAATGGATTAAGTATTTGGAAAGGATATTAATGGAATTAGGATGTGGTGAAAAAGAAACGGTAACACTTGTAGTGTATTGTATCAAAGGTGATGTTGATCATTTGTTAGCATTGATACAGAATATTGTGGAAGAGGAAATAGAAATCTAGAAATATAAATCTTTTAAGGGGACATTATACGACAAATATTTCCCTCAAGAGATGAAAATTGAGATGAATATAAAGTTCCTTATCTTAAATAAAAATTAATAAGAATGTTTTGAGAAGTATGATGCTACCTTTTCTGATTATCTAATTATCATACGGATTACATATGTAACACATAGTGCAAGATTAACCATTTCATTGAGGGGATTAATCCAAGTATCTGAATGGTACTCGTCTGTCAAACTATTTCTTCATTCAGAAAAATATTTTTATGTGTTATTATGATAAAAAAATAATTCTCGAAGTCTTTTGGCATTGAAAGGAATAAAGAGATACCCTGAAAGAAAGAGAAAAAATGAATAATTTGAAAAAGGGAATGAAGAATTTTCCTGCATTTGATAATTGTGGAAAGAAACACCCTTGTACTTTCTTGAAATGAATGGTTTTTTCTATAATATTGCGGAGAAAGAAAACTATAAACATGATTTATAGAGAAAGAAATAAATATATAATTCACAATGATTCCACTATATGTATATGGGGAAATTTATGAGTACCCCCAGCATCTAGGGAATATACCTATGAAGAATATCAGGTAAAAAGTTCAAGATTATTTTATTGATATAATTGAAGTGTAATTATTACTATTATTCTGTTTGGAATCAAGAATTATTTATTTTTAGTATTTTATCAATGATTTAATATTTATAATAATTATTAAATATATAGGTATTAATCTTCGGTACTTTTTCAATATTTGATAAAATACTAAAAATAAATAATTCTTGATTCCAAACACAATAATAGTAAGTTGAACTTCTTGGAAAACATAAGATTGAAGGAAACATAACCCTTAATATCTTCCTGAGGATAATATAATGAATTTTTGATGAAGATACGACTGATAGGGATAAATTAAATATGATCATACTAACAACCCTGAAAGTGATTATTAATTTGTTGAAAAAGTGGTTTATTTTATCATTAATGGAGTTAACAATTTTTTAAGGAATATATCAAGTAATATGTTTTTAATTTATGGAATATATAAGTATGCATTTTTCAATAATTTTTTATCGTAATTTAATTTATTACCATGTCTGAATTAAATACATGATGAAGGTATTAAAATGTTTGTTATGTGAGGATTAAAAGATACATAATGTTTTTGATAGATTAATGATATGTTCATTTGGGAAATTTTGTAACCTTCTTTATAAAGTTATGGATCTTAATATTTTGGGAGGTACATAAGGGTTACTGATAATGAAATGGGTTATGTTTAATTTTGGATGAGGATTTGTAGATTATTTTATTACTTCACAATGTGGACATTCATGTATTTCCTTTGGTAACCATTTTTTCTTAATAATAACTTCTGATCAAATAAATTAATTATAATTATATTATCAACATTATGATCCATTAAAAGTAAATTTTAGTGCCTTAGGAATAAAATATTACTTTTTGGATATTCCTTTCTCGGATTTAGTGGTGAATTGAAAAATGATCAAATAACAACCAAAATAAAAAGATTATCCTATGAAATAGGGATATATCATGTTAGTAAATTTTTATATGTTCTTAGTCTAGATGAAAAAAGAATTTCCCAAAATAATGGAATGAATATTGGAATAAAAGGTTATCCAATAATCGTTATTTTTTATGATATAAATGGAATTTTCATGCAACATTGGTTTATAGATTTTGGGTCCTAACCCTTCTCTAGATCACTTAATTTCTTGTGATGAATGTTCTTTCTAACTCTCCATCAGTATTTGGGTGGTAATTTTCTTTTTTATGTAAATTTATTTATTTACCACCTATGTTCTCATGTTTGGGGACATAGTTATGTGATTATTCTAGATGATTTTCAAACATCACATTCTCTCAAATCAAGAGGATATTTTATTTACCCTTCTTATGATATGGGTTTCCAAAAAATTCTATTTTCAAATGAGAATACCATTGATTATTGAGATCAAGATTAAATAGAGATGACATAATTTATTTAAGGGAGTAGAATATACCATCCAGAGATTTAAAAATATGAATTTAATATTCAATAGTGTGTATGAAACACCACACCAACTATAGAAAGGAATACAACATCTTGTGACATTATAATATATTTATTTTTTAAATAAAGTCAATCCCTTCAATAGCTTTCAATGAACACAACATAAGTTTCAAACAAAATTATATACTTTATGAAAATATAATTATATAAACATTACCATTATGATCTACCCATTAAATTTTTTGTACCAATTTCAGTTTAATATTTTTTCTAGAAGATGCAATATGATTTTATTGAAAGTGTTATATATTTTTTTTTCAAGGAACAACGAAATGAAATCATTGTGTAATGTTTGGATAATCAAACTATACATTGAATTTAGAGGATTAAACTCAAAACTATTAAGAAATTTCATCATATTGAGAAGAATTTTTTTGGAAGAAGTGGGTCATTAGCCTAAACTCGGGTTTTGAATGAAAGGTCAATTGTATTGGTATGGTGAATTAGATTATTCATGAATCTGATGAAAACCTCAAGATACTTTGCTGATTTTTATTATGAAAAATTCATGAGTAATGTAAAGAACTTATGATGAAATACTTATGAGGGAATGGTGGTGAACTGGTTCTTCAAATCATATTGAGTTTTAGTAAGAAATAAGATTTTGTAAAGGATGGGAGGTTGAAATACTTCCCATTTTAAGTCAGATAATGATATTATAATGATAAAAGATCCCAAAAAATAGAGAATTTATTATTATGATATTAATTTTGGAAAGAAGAAATTTTGTGAAGAATAAGTGTTTCTATTCTCAGCCCATTAATGTGAGATCATTGAATGCGGATTTGTTTAAATGCTCATAATGTTTATTGGAATGTGACAAAATTAAAACTCTAGTTCTTATTAAGACAAATAATCTATTATAAACAAATCATTATCAAATGAAGCTGATGTGTATAGTAATTAGAAAATGAAATAAGTTTTTGAAGTCAAAATTGCTTGAACTCGTCCATTAGATGTGGTGTAAAACCCTTCAATAGTGGCAGAATTATTTTTTGGGATTTTTTGGGCTAATAAATAAATAAGAAATTTTTGATTGACCAATGAAGAAATTTGAATTTGTTTAGACCAATGAAAAATCAGATAAGATATAAATCAACAATGTAGTCAACCTTTTTCAATAAATTTGAATTATTGTTTGTTTTCTCGAGTGGGTCAATATAGTGAAGAACTCTAGTTTCATTAACAATTAGTTCAATAGTTATGGAACTACCTTCAAAACTGGTTATTGGAGTAAAGAAATGATGGATCCCTTAGGTGCAGACTTCCACTGTTATACATCACCGAATGCTAGACAACATTAGATGATGGATCAGTCGTGTGAGTAAAGATGAAAATAATAATTTCTTAAAGATTTTATTAAAGTGTTTTCAAGAGAAGCTCAATGTTTGAAGAGTTTAGAGAAAAGTTTTGCTAAGTGATTTTGAATCTAAGTTGATGATTTTCCAAGAAGTGTTGAAATTTTTAGAACATTCAATGATGTTTATTGAAGAATTGTTTCAATGTGTTTCATTTATCAATTGGTATTAAGCATCAGAAGAAGTAATTTTTTTCAATTCATACAGATCATCATAATGAAAAGACATATATTTTTCTTTTTTTCTTTTTCCATGGTGCAATGTAATAAAAAAATATTCTATTGTCCACATAAATTCATCATAATTAAGAAATGATAAGAAAAATTAGATTTGGACTGAAGAATGTTTCTAAATTATGAATAAAATTGAATTTTTTGAGAATATTATAGAAGGATTGAGTTGAAATGAAAAGAGTACAAAAGTATTAATGAATTCAAATATGTATCCAAAATTCAAGGAGAATCGATCTTTTAGAAAAGTTGGTTGAGTGGGAAAGGTTTGTAGAATCTGACCTAAAATATATTTTGATCACCTATAAATAGTGGATGTACCTTTTTACTTTTTAAGAGATATAATATTCGTTAGATTATTCATATCACTGAATGATTTTAGGGAGATGAATTTTCATGATAGATCATTCTTGGGGAATTTTTCTAGATAAAATAAGAAAATGATAATATAGAACGTCATAATACATGTTTTTATATCATACCAAGCAATTGGAATGGGATTTCTGAACTCAAACAGAAGCAATTCATAATTTTTCAATGGTATTATGATAGGATATATTCTCAGAATGAACAATTGGGCTGGATGATCAGGTTGGTTATAAAAATGAGTATCATTACGAAGTCTAGAAAAGATCTTACCTACTTTTGTTTAGTAATGGGAAGTTTTATTTTGAAAATAATGTTTTTAATGTTGAAAAGGAAACATAGTGACATTTTTTGAAGCATCTAGTGAATGTTTGTAAAATTTTTCCAAAAATTGTATTACATTATTTTGTGCTACTTGGGGAACATGAACTTTTATATTGAACTTATTTCTACACAACTGTAAGGGAGTATCCTCATTTTTTTATACAACCAAAATTACTTTTTCCCTTGTGGATTTTGGGGTGTTGTATTGTTTCTAAACCATACCATGAACGTAGATACTCTTATTGAGTAGTGAACCATGTAAATTATTATGTTCATGTGGATGTTTTGATGTTTGGTTTTCAGCAAGGTAATAACTCTTTAACTGGAGGCAAAGGTTGTTTCAATTGAAAGGAATCATAAAAGAAAAATATATCACTGATTCAACCCATCCCTCTCTCTGTGATACATTAATCATTATTGGAAAATCTCAATTGGTATTAGTGCCAAGGTTCCCTTTGTTTAATCTCCTATGATATTTTTAAGGAGAATTTGTGATAGAGAATCAGAATTGTGTGAATATTATGGGGGTTTCGGTCATCTATGGTAAGAGATATCATATCTAGAATTATAGAATCGTTCTTTATCTTCTAGTTACTTGGGTATGATATTCTTAAAGCTGCAACATATGGTTTTCCTCATGTTGATGAGAAGATTCCTCGTAAATCTATTGAGAAGAAGAGTCTTGATAATGATGTATTATCCATGATATCATTAATCTAATCACTTTCTTAAAAGAAATTGATATGAGTAAAAGGTGTTGCCACATCCAAAGGTATATAGTATAATATGAAGAACATTTATGAGGTCCGTAAAAAATTAAAGAAGGAAAATTTATAAATTTTGACATCGAAGTTTGAAGATCCTAATATGGGTGACTATGAATATGTTGGTGACTTCTTTACCATGGTAAATGACATATTTATCACTATCATATGTCTTCATGAAAAGTTGAGACATTCTTCAGTTTTTGAAATGATCTTGGGAATACATCCTAAAATATTTGATGCTAGTGTTTCTTCATTGGAATATGGATTTATAAAAACATTATATATGGGTGATTTGTAGAGAACTCTCATTACATATTTAATAATAAGGGGCTATTTTATAAAGGTAAAAACAAAATTTGATCAAGAAATGATGTTCAAGGATACTAAGAAATAATATTCAATTATGATTCTTTAATAAGAAGAAGATAGAGAATCTAATTCTGAAAATATGGTATTTCAAATTCCAAATTAATTTTTTCCTAATTTTCTAAAAAATGTGAGAAGAGTTACAAGAAAATATAAAAGGAAATTTCCCTTGATTTTTTTTGAATAGGGAGTTGTTGGGAACTTTTTTGGATAATTTCCATCTAATAAATAAATAAAAAGATATGGATGAAGATGAATGAATTACCAGATGATTGTACAAGAAACCTCATGATAAGGCTAAATCTTACTCTAAAGGGAAATATAGAAAATTCTCCAAATCCGAAAAGAGAATTTTCTTATTGAAATTTTATGAAGAAGAACATAGGGAATATGAATCCAAAAATTCTATTGAGATGTCTAGAGAAAATAATTTTAATGAAATAGTTAACAATGAAAAGTTAGAAATCAATTTTTTTTGGAGAATAATAAACTCAATTATAATTTCATTTGAAAGAAGACTTTTAATAATGTCTAAAAAATATTTGGAGGATTTAGAGTGAAATCTGGATGTTGAAAAATGAAAAATCATCAAAAAATTATAAATATATCTATCTAAATATTAAATTAAACCTACATGAAGATATTAGGGATTTGAGGAGATATTTTTATAAATAAAATAATTTTAATGAACATTTTTATGTTAAGATAAAATAAAAAGAAAAAGAGTTGGAAATTATATAATAAAAAATTATTTATAAATAAAGGGATCAAAGTTTCAATAAATATATTCCAGATTTTAATGAAATCATTTTAAAGGGTAAACCTGAGAAAGATAAAAAAATTTACATTTAATAGTTGTGAATAAGTACAAAATTTATTCCTAGAAGAAGAAATCTAAAACATTCTATATATTACCAAAACCACAAATGTCCAGAAGTCAAAAATTTCTAAACATCCTAGGTCCATATTTTTTTATTACCATTGTTTCTAATCAAGATGAAAAGAAACCTATAATAAAAAATAAAGTTCTAGTTGAAAACATAAAGGATGGTGGTCAATAATTTTTTGATATGAAGGATAAGAAGGTTGCTGAGAAACAAGTTCACAAATATTGATAGTATGGAGGGTAAAGAGGTAAATATTGTATCTATGGATACTGTTGGTATTGTTATGGATTCTAGAACACAAAAAAATGTGTATTTTCAATAAAAAAATATTATAACAATTACACAAAAAACAAAAGGAAATGATTACAGGAGATTCAACCCCCTCAATGGAAGAAGTCTGAGAATTATACATTGTAGAAATATGATAAGTTTGGTATAAAAGTATAAAATAGGTTACAAACCCTAAAAATTATATTATAAAGATGTTTCCATCTTTTACATCTAAAAAAGGATGCACTGTCTTTTACTTGCATAACAAAAGTTTCTTAATAATTCATTGAAGTCAGATGTGAAAAATGATAAATGGAAAGAAAAATCGATTGTTATAGAAACTATTCTCAAATCCACACAAGGATAATGATATTAGATCATCAATAATGGTTTTTATGGTCATATAAAATTATACATAAAGTTATTTATGAATATAATAGACTTTAAATAAGTACGAATAACATTTTAAAATTATGAATCACACAAAATGAAATGTACTGGATTATCCCTTATTAGGAAAGAAAAGTTGAAATCAATGAAATCATTGTTTATTTATGGGATGAAATAAAACTTTATAATTTTTTTATCAAATTTGTGATGAAGAAAAAACATCGTATTTATAATTGTTTTTTTTTGTGAAATTTGATCAAGGTGGAATGACGGAAAAAGATGATGATGTACAAAAGGAATCATGTTCCAAGTTGGTGATGTTCAAAAATAGTTTAACGTAGGCATGTCGGAATAGAATAAATTGTGGAATTAAAGGATGAGACACATGTGTCAGAAAAATATGAGAAAGTTATCAAATATAGATAGTTTCTTGGGTATTTTTGATACGTTTAGAAGCATAGATTAGTGTTGACCAATTTTTTAAAATGGAACAATTAAAGAATTTGTGTATATGAAAGTAGAAAATTTTTCAAAACAACACATAATTTTTTTTCATTCTAATAGTTTTGGGCTAATGATAAATCAATAAAATAAAGAAGATAATTAGATCATTAATACCATTTATTACACTAATTACATACTTATATTATATATATGAAACATAATTCAAAATATCTGAAAATGATTAAACATTTCATGAGGAAATATGATAAATAATGTGAGTATTTAGTAAGTAAATTGAAGATCAGTGTTACTTGAACATGGTCTATCTCATTAATTTTGGAGGAAATCCATGATAACTTATATATATATTATAAATGGATGTTTTTGTAGGAAATTTTTATATATTAATCCATATGTACTGTTTTATGAAAATCCTACAACATTGAAACACTTATTAGATTTTGGGAGTCAACGTATCCTAAATAATAAGGGTGGAAATCTTGGAGTGTTTGAGAAATCAGGTGGAGATTGAATTTTTCATAGCTATTCTATAGAAGGAGTAGGATAAAAAATTTTCAGGAAATCAATAGGAAGATTAGTTGAATTTATTTATGTGAATTTTATTGTAAAATCTAATGAACATAAATAGACTCATGCCGAAAAGGAAGACGAACAGGATGAAAGAATTATTAATAACGATTCTAATAAGAATTAAAACAATTTTCTTCCTACTCAAGAATAAAAATTAGAAATGGCTATTTCTAGTGATGGAGAAGAATTTAAAAAATCTCATCCAAGGATAATGAAGCAACTGGAAGCTCCAAACATTATTGGTTATCAATATAAAAATATTCAAACAAGAAAAACATTAAAATTTATTTCACATACTTCTTAGAATTCATATATTGAGCTAAAATATGTGAATAAAGATTTTGAGAATCCAGAATTGGTTCATTATGTGAATGATAAATTCAATCACATAAAAAACAATGGTACCTATGAACTCATACCAAAACCAAATGAAATTTTTTTTTTGGTAGAAAGTGGGATTTCCGCCAAATATTGAATGAATATGGTTAAGTGATAAGATAAAAAATCATCATTGGTGTGAAAATGTTACTCACATATTGAAGATATTTATTTTAATTAAACTTTATCTCCTTTTTCAAGGTTAAAACCAACAGAATCATTCATGATATTTTTTCACAATAAAGTTACTACATTTTTCAAATGGATGTAAAATTATAATTTTTTATGTTGATTTTTTTGAAGATGGTTATATTGAAAAAACATGTATATTTTTTTGACTGTAATAATGAACATTATGTGTTCAACCTAAATAAATCAATGAAAGGGATAAAACAATCTTCAAGGGTATGGTATTAAAAATTGGATAATTTCTTGACGAATATGAGTTTTAGGAGAGTAAGAGTAGACAGTTTTATAATCATCAAATAATGTCTGGATTTTTCCATCATTTTTATTGTTTATATTTATGAAATTATCTTTACTGGTAATAATGAAATAATATATGAATAATTATCTAAAGAGACAAAAACGTTTTTTGATATGTATAAGCTGGGTGAAATTAAATACATTCTTGGGTTACAAGTCTTACAAAGTAGAAACACATATTTATTTCCAAAGAAAATTATTACAAAAATATCAGAACTAGTTCAGAATTTAAAATTTCAAACGAGTTTCCACAATTAATTATGTGGGAACTATGTTGACTAAAAAAGGAGTAGGAAATGAATTTGATCCAAAATAGTTTCAAAAGCTGATTGGAAATTTGTTAATTTTTACTACCTCAAGACCCAATATTGTTTATGTTGTTACCTTATGTGAATGATTTCAGAGTTCACCAAAATAATCATTTTTTTGGATAGAAAATCAATGATTAAATATATCAAAGGCCCATCAAATTTTGGAAACAGGTATGATAACATTTAAATTATTCACTTCGTTGTGTATTCAGATATGGATTGGGTATGAAATGTTGATTATAAGAGATCCAAATCTAGTTGAATTTTCTTTCTAGATAAATGTTTTGTTAGTTGGCATAAAAAGGAACAAAATTTTGTAACTCTTACAATAATAAAATCTGATCATGTTTCCTCTACTCAAGTCATTACCCACACATGTGGATTAAAAAACACTTAAAATATTGATTTATTGAAGTGAAGTTTCCATCTCTCATGTTCTCTAATAATCAAAGTGAAATCAAAATTTCAAGAAATCTAGTATAACATTCACATTCAAAACATATTGATATTAAATACCAATTCATCAATGAGCATGTGGAGAAGAAATAATTTAATCAATAATATGTTCCTACATCGGAACATATTGCACACATTTTAGGAAAACCTTTATCGAATGAAAATTTACATAAAAATAGGATGAATATTGGTGTCCAACCTTCTTGTCATCAACATTTATGTATGTGTTTTTTACCCTCTCTCGTCTAGTATTTGGGTAGTGTTTTCATGAGTGAGAATTGTATCATAAATCTATCAATTTACACGTGATAAGAATATTAAGAAAGCATGTATATAGGGGGTTATGGGTCAGAAGTGAATCCAACATGTTTGTTTGTAAAATGTTATAATTTTTTGTTGGAGTGGTTGTAGGAAACATAAATTTAAAAAAATGTTGAATAATTGAATAATTTTGTGAAGAAAATAAAAATTGTTTTCATGATTCACTAATTTTAGACCGCATGTTTTTGTTGTCAAAGTTTCTTGTTTCCTATAATGAGTCATCTCATGTAGGAATAGAATTGCTTATAAGTAATCCATATATTGGGGTTACAATTTTAAATGATTTATGAATCTTGATTGACAATAAAATCCAAAGGTATATATTTTTTGAACTGAGATGAGTTGAATATTTTCTTAGAAGCTGAAATATGATTGAATTGAAAAAAAAAATTTGTTTTCAAAGAAGAAATAAATCAATCAACTTTCAAAAATTTTAATCATCGGACTGACCATCGTAGTTATATGATCAAAATCAAAATAATTTAGTAGGTTCATTAGATTGAGAACAATGTTTCTATAATAAATTGTTCATCAGACTCTCCATAGTTTCGTAATTAATGGTTGATCATATTGAAAATCATAATCAAATAATTATGGGATCTGATGTAAAACTGATGATTATTTCCTGATTTCTATTTCACAAAAGTTATATGTTTTCCAAAAAAACATTTGATGCAAGACTTAGGAAGGAAATCATTAGAACTTGTGCTTCCAATTGAATAATGGTTTGGAATAAAATAAGATGATGGAAAGGATGGGAAGTTACAATACTTACCTGTGTATGTCAGAAGATGTTATGCTGGTCTTAAAAGTTACAAAAATCTGTATGTGTTCATGATTACATCCAAATGTTTGGAGAAGAATAATGTTTGTGAAGTCATAGATCATCAGTCTTAGTCCATCATTGTGAGATAACTATAACAATATTGGGTTAAAGGCTAATAAGGTTGGTTGAGTCATGGTAAAATGAAGATGATGGTTATCAGTTAGAACTATAAGACCCCAGAAATTAATCATCATAAAAAGAATCCAATTGAATAATAATTAATAAATGAAATTATTTTATGAATTTTAGGCTATTGGAACCGGTCTATCAGATTTTGTTTTCCATAGATCATCGATGCCAAAATTGTTTTTATTGGGAGTTATTGGGACCAATGAATAAACAAGAAGAGTTTGTTAGGGCTGAAGAAGAATGTTGAAGTTGTTGAGACCAACGAAAAATTGGATCATAGATCAATCCATAATGTATTAAATATTTTCCCATAAATATGAATTGTTGTTTTTTTTCAAATGTGTCAAGACAAAGATGAACTCTAATTTCCTTATCAATTGGGTCAAGATTCATAGAACTGGAGTTGATACCAGTTATGGGAGTGAATTAGAGACTGATCCCTCATGTGCAGACTGTCACCTATATACCTCATCAAAATATGGACACCATTTGATGTAGGTTCATTGTCAAGACTAAAAAGGAAAAGAATAAATACATTAATCAATTATATAAGTGTTGTCAATGGGAACTCATAGTTGGAACCATTTAGATAAAATTTATGTTAAGGGGTTATGAAGCTAATTCTGAAGTGATTCCAAATGTCCTGAAAACATTATAAGTTATAATTATGTTTATGTAATAATGGTTTAAATGAATTATATTTATCATTAGGTATGAAGAATCATATAGAGTAGTTTTTTTCAGTTGATATAGATCATCATACTGAGAAGACATCAATTTTCCTTTTTGTTTTCATTTGATATGAAGAAATTTACTAATGAATTGAATAATGTACATATTATATCATCATAATGAAGAAATCAGAATCCAAATCAGAGTCAAATTAAATAATGTTAAGATGTTTAAACCAAAATGATTTTGTGAGAAGATTAGAGAAGATTTGATAAGAACCTAAAAGATTTTTCAAGCATTGAATATGTCAAAGAATAATCCAAAATTAAATGATAATTAATGTTTTTTGAAATTTTTTTGAGAGGGAATGTTTATGAAAATCCCACATAAAACACGTTTGGATCACCTATAAATAATAGAAGTACTTTTTTACTCTATGATAGATATGTTGTTCAAGAGAGAATGTTGAGTACTAAATGTTTTGAGAGAAGGATTTTCTGGATTGAAAATTCCTAAGGAGGATTTCCAAATAGAAAATGGAAATGATAATAGAGAAGATTGTAATCAGAGATTCTGGATCGTAATGAGAAATTGTACTAGTATTTTTGATCTCAGAGGGAAGTAGTTTAGAATATTTTCAGTGGTATTCTGACAAGTTATATTATCATACTGAACAATCAGACTTGAGGATTGGACGAAGTATCATTATGAATTCTATATTAGTTCTTACCTTCATTTATATAGTAAAGTGAATATTTTTTTGAAGATCATATTTGTGATTCTTGATGAGGCAGTACAATAGGATGTTTTGAAACATCTGGTGAGTGTTTATTAACTTATTACCAAAATTGTATTAAATTATTTATTCTACTTAAATTACATACACTATTGTATAGAACATAGTTCTACACAAGTGTAAGGGTGTATCCTACTTGTATTATCCACCCAAAAAGATTTTTTTCTAGTGGATTCTGTGATATGAGATTATTTCCAAACCAAAACAAGGATGTAACTACCCTTATTAAGTAGTGAACCGTGGTAAGGCTTATGTTATTGTGGTTTTGTGATTGCTTTTTTCATCATGGTAACAACTATTTAATAGGATTCAATGTTTGTTTCCAAATAATCTTAAAAAAACATCCTCGATTCACTCCCTCCCCCTTCTAGTGATACATTGATCATGAATGAGGAATTTAAAAATAATAGGTTATGAATATTACTCACTAAATTGTGAAACATTATTGTTTAAATGTTTATAAAATAAATAAAATGGATATAAATTTATTAGTAATAAAATTATAACAACATGAAAGAAAAATGAATGTTTTCATAAAATGGTATTTTTTCCATAAGGCTGTTTAATCGCGCT
Source organism: Viscum album (assembly GCA_963277665.1). NCBI lineage: Eukaryota > Viridiplantae > Streptophyta > Magnoliopsida > Santalales > Viscaceae > Viscum > Viscum album. The sequence continues at coordinate 1,449,425,859 of OY728130.1, forward strand.
TTACATGCATAATGTATAAATAAATTTTTATACTTTTAGAAAGTTTATTTTAAAAATTAAACTTATTTATTTAAATCATAATATCAAAATTATCTTATGGTGAATTTTTGTTATTTTTTGGAAATTATTATTTTTTGATGAATAGTGAAAATGTTGAACTTTAATTGAAAAAATTATTTTATTTTTAATTATATGTAATGTTAAAATATATTTTTAATTTGTTTAAAATTAAAATTAGATCAAATTTATATAAATTAATACAATTTATGTTACTTTAACAATTTTTATATATAATTTTGATATAAAAATGTTGTAATCATTGGAAGATTTTCTCTTCGAAAACCCACTTTCTCATCACATAGATGAAATTAATTATAAATTATTATTTTACACTTATGTTAATTTAATTTTTAAAATGTATTATATATTTTAAATAATCACTATTTATAATTTATAATATAGTAATCTTAATTTTTAACAAAAATCAATGATGAAAATTTTAAAAATTAATTATCGTGGTTAAGGTAAAAACGGATTTAACGGTGGTTAAACTAAATAAATAAGTGCTATAATGACATAAATAATATTTTAAAATATATTTTAGGGAAATATTTATACCTCATACCTTCTATTATCAATAATTTTCCATTATTGGATCATTTTGATATAAAGAATAACATTGGTTGAATTCATTGTTTAAACAAAAGTACATGTGTGTCGCTCACCTCTCCTATAAATGGACACCCCCTCTCATATATTATGCACACCACAAATACTTTTATTCAACAAATAACTTTCCAAAAAACTTCATAACTTCCCTAATATCTTACTAGAAACCTTATTTTTGGATGAAATCTCATTTAGTAAGGCTTTGTGGAAACTTAAGGTATATACCTGAAGAAGAGGTAAGGTTTTTCAACGAGCATTTTTTTATTACTCAAGCTCTTTAAATTATAATTAAATCATTATTATATAATATAAATTTTAACATCCATAAACTATTATTATTTTTTAGTATTTTAATTACATAAAACCATATCTAATTTCATCAAATGGGTTATTAAATACTCATTCATGTGTATGATAGACTTCCGCCTCGCAAACCAATGTCATTCATTTTTCCATTACCACCTCACATTTTTGGGTATGATAATGGATCTAAAGAATATATATTACATCTATAATATAATTATAAATTTTGAGTCATTATATCATATATAAATTTATTACTCTCCTCTCTATAAGAGATTTTATAATGTCATTCGTGGGTATAAAGGACTACCGCCTCAGAAATTGAGGTGATTCGTTTTTCACTAACGCTTTACAAAGAAGTTCATGATGATAAAATTAATTATTATATGTTATATAAATTATATAATTATTTTATTCATAAAATATTTTTCATTCTGAAAATATAATATATCATTTTCATTCTTACACTAAAATATGATATTGTCACCCATATACATGTGGACTACCGCCTTTACAAAGAGATGTGACTCTATTTTCATCACCACCCCACATGTATGATATATATATATATATATATGTATGTATATTTATATAATTAATATGTTATTAATAATATTATTATAATTATATAAGGATAAAATATTACATACCCCCTTTCTGTAATGATCATTGAAAAATGGAAACGTTATTAATGCGTATGTATGGCTTACCGTCTCCGTGATTACAACATAGTCCATTTTTCATAACTGTATATCATGATTTGTTATAAATGTATAAGTGATTTAAAAATATGATAATTATGTCATTATTATTATTTTTGAGATGATATAACTATATTTTTTTCATGAACCAGATCATTCAAAACGAAACACACTTGAGAAAAGAAGTCAATTAACACAAGAAACAATAAAAATAATGAAGGATTATTAAAGGATGTGTGAAAATATGTTATAAAAGGATAAAATATGATATTATAAATATTAATATGGTTATTTAATAATTTAATAATATGTTTAATACCACTATACAGGGTGTTAAATCATGTTTAACCCAAAGGAATCATTATGTAAGGGATTTTATCTCAATTTACATTCCATTGAGACATATTTATTATTTTTCACCAATTCACTTTCATGTGGTCTATATACATCACCATTGATATATAATATCCTGATTAATTCATAATTTATGTAATTTTATATTTAACTATGAATCATTTTTACCAAGGGGATTTGACTTCAAAATTAAAAAGTGATAACATTTATTGTGGAATATCACTTTATTTTGTGATTGTTAACATTATCTTGAAAAAACACTTTATTATGATCACTTTTTCATTGTAAATTATATTTCTATTAAATATACATACTATTTAATGATAGATATTATTTTTTTCATAAATCATATACAATTTTTATATATGGTATTTACGTTGAATGTTATTTGATTAACTCGTGAAATGATGATAGATATATATCTATTACTCACTATTGATACATGAAGGTAAGGTGGATTTTTTATATATTAAACTAATTATTTATTATATGAGGAATAGTTTAGACATGAAAAATAGTTGTGGTTATTGGTTATATATATCACCATGATGCATCGGTAGTCTCATGACACAAATTAGACGGTCAAATAAGATGGGTTTTTTCAGTAGTTTTAAACTATCAAGATGATAGATCTTTACAGTAAAGGTATCATGTTCCTGGAGAACATGACATGAAATAATTAAGAATTTTCGTCATTGAGATTTCAGTTATTATTATTATTCTTGACATTTTTTCAATGATATTATCTATGGATTCATTAAACTCTCAGTTTTTTGAATAAATTGAAAATGTGTTTAGTTATTTGCTTTTACCTATTGATTTTTCATTATTATACCATGGTAGTAAATTTATTTAAAAGTAGTTTCTTTATTTATTTACTTTTCCATTTTTATTATTATTATTTCTTCATTATATCTTTCATTATACTTAACCCTTTCTGAGAATATGAGCTCACCATTTTTTCCCCAGGATATAAATAAGAAATATTTGAATTAGATTTAAATGATACTATTCATTTGATTTTGTTATGTAATATGTTGTATTTTCTATTCCCCATGTAAAAATCATTTTCATTTGTGTATATAGTTCACTAAAAATATTAAACTAATTGGCCCTTCATGATTTTATTCCTTGTATCTATACCAATGTAATAAAGTCATTCACAAACTCTAGGATACTGCAGTCAAGGTTCCTACAATTGGGATTCTCTCATCCAAGGAATAAGTCAACAGTTATTATTTCAATGAAATTTCAATATATAAGTCCAAGAAAACCAATTCATGATCAAATTTTCACTACTTTATATAATTCTACCACTTCAATACAGAAGTCATAAAAACCATTCCACATTTTCATTTTAAAAATAATTCCCAGTTTTCATTAACATAATACCATTTTTTGAAATGAAATTTCCAAAATAACATTTTCAAAATACCTATTCTAATATAACAATTACATGTTCTATTTCAAATTAACAATTTAATGATTATTTTATAGGTGAATTTGTTCAAGTTAAGGTACTCCAATTGAGTCAGTTTTTTTCATTTTAAAATTTAAACAAGGGAAAAATTTTGGAAACATATGTTATTGGATTTGAATTAATATTCAAGGGTTCTATCCTAGAATTATAATGAGATTCCTAATGAATGAAATTGGAATGAAGGATATGATTGTGGGTAAAACATAGGGACCACCTACCATAGGTCAAGATGATTCCACACACCCAAAATCATGCTTCTGTTTGTATTAGAATGGGATGAAACAAGAAATAAAAAAATACCATGAAAATTTGGAAAATTATATTACATGAGGGAACACTATTTTAAAACAAAATAAAATAATAATAGATGATACTAGAGTCATATATTTTAATCTAGGTATTGATCTAACTAAACAACACATGAAACTAACCTATTTTGAAGGAGATATCAAATAAGAAGAGAAGAGGGAGAAGATATTATTAAGGGAGACATTAAGAATGTTAAATGTGGTAAAAAATAAAAATACGATTAATGGAAAAAATATGTGGCTAAAAAATATTTTCCCCCTTAAAATAACAACCTAGGTGGCTACCAATGTGATGCTAGCCTCCACCAGTTAGTAGGTCGTCCAGTTCCCGGCTTGTGCTTGGTCATCAGCTCATCAGTGTGTCCAGAAGTCCTTACAGGGCTCTTTGTTTACCACCGACTATCTTGTGGGACCACATTAGCATGATGCAATTACAAATCATGGATCATTTCATATGGTTCTCTCGTTCAATAATTTTATCCTCTATAAACATGTTTAAACAAATATAATACATCATGTTTTGATGAAAATTAAATAATATACCTTAATAAGGGGAAGGTTGCTATAAATATCGAGTGAAATTTCACTCTATATAAAAATTAGTTATTAGATACAACTTGTGGTTTTAAAACATTTGTATATAAAAAAGGTCTAAGTAGATTTTGAAATATTAATAGAGGTGAGGTGGGTCTCTAAGTTTTTAAAAGAGAATAATGAGTTGCACCATCTATATGTTACTACCATCTATCATTCCTGAAATGATTCATTCTGGTATAAAATAATTTTTATTATGTACCTAGAAGAATTGAAAATATAATATTTTTTTCCTTATATAAACATTGATTGCTATGTTTTCGAGTCTGAAAATAAGGGATTATACTTTTATGGAGATATAATATGGTATGGGATGACTCTTTTGAATAATGGTCATTGCATACTAGAATATTAAAAATAATTTTTTTGGAAATAGATAACTAATCAAGTTCCCATGGATCATATCACACTCGGTTGTGGCATCACTATCATTTTCGTGTAAATGATAAGCATTTCACAAAATTGTATCATTAAGGGATTTTAGATTCATTTAAACTAATAACCTAATATATATGTCATGATTATTTATAAGGAAAAATGACCAATGATATATTTAATATATAATCTGAAAGATCTAAAATTCTTTTAGAATTAGCTCATACATATGTGTGTGAGACATTTCTAGTGGAAACTAGTGGTGGATAGTCTTACTTTTTAACTTTTACCACTGAATCTAGAGGACATTGATATTTCGACATAAGGATGAATATTTAATATTACTTTAATAAATTTAATAAATACAATAATTAAGTATATAATAATCTTGGTAAGTATAAAAATAAATTCTAATCTGATCTATTTAGGTTACATCATAACCAAGAGGTCCTAAATTATCTAAATGCTTTTAGATACTCTCTCAACTCACTTCTCCTTATGCACCGTAGTAAAATGGATTCAATGAAAGTAGGAAAAAAACCTTGTTAGACATGTTGAAATTTATGATGATTTATGAAGGACTTCTATTATACTTTAGGTGATATGAATTAAATAATGTATGACACACACTAAACAAAGTTTCAACTAAATTAGAAAATTGAATTCCATTTGAGTTATGGTATTGGAAGAAATCCCTTATTTTCATATTTACATGTGTTGATATTCAAAGCAATTGTTAAGTATAATTTTGAAAATGAAATTAATTATAATGCACCAAGTGTATCTTTATAGGACATATATTAGAAATAAGGGTATATTATATATATGATGCATCATAAAAGTGTTTATAGTGGAAAGCCACACCATATATTCTAAAATAGAACATATCTCTAAAGGAAATAGTAGAAGTAATTTATACTTTCATCTAGTTGAGGAAAAAGATACAAAAAAATTAGCAAAATAAAAATTCCACAATACATAGTGTAAGAAGTGGTTCTAGGGACAAAAGTACCGCATATGAGAAAAGAAAAGTTAGAGAAATATAAAGTTGGTTTTCTAGACATAAAGGAAGGTGACATATTATTAGTTGAATATAGTGAACCTCTATCCTAAAAGGAAACAGTATGTAGCTCAAATGTTATTAAATAGAATGAATCCTAGAATTTAAAAACGGATTCAACTTACTAGAATGAATTATGGGTTTTTATATATCTCACAGTTAATGTAAATCATGTTGGGTACAAATAGGTATTCAAGAAAAAACTATTAATAGATGGTTATTTCATTAACTGTAAAGCACCAGTTGTCTCTAAAGGGTTTATGAAATGTCAAGGAATGGATCATAAATTATTCCTTTCACTGATATCTATGCTTAAATTCATTAAAATGTTTCTTTATATAGAAACATACAATGATTTTTATAGTTTTAAAATTCATGTCAATATATATTTCCATAATTGAATCTTTGTATAATATGCCTATATGATAGAACTAGAAGGTTTCATGAAACCAAAGGATGAAAATATGGTATGAATGCTTCATATATCAATTATGGGATGATACAAGCAGCAAGATCATGGAACATTCATTTTGATAAAACCATAAGATAATTTTGTTTCATAAATAATGAATGTGATTCTTTTGTATACGAGAGGTTTAGTGAGAGTGTATTAGTTTTCTTAGTATTCTATGTTAATGATGTATTACTGATGAAAAATGAGATTCTAATATTACGGTTAATTAAGACCCTGTTAAAAACAATTATTCACCATTACAAAATTAGGTTAAGAAACATTAATTCTGGGGATAAAGATCCATTATTATAGATCTAAGTGGATAAAATTCCTAAATTTTTTACACTGGATTTGAAATAACGATAAACAATATGCTTTATTTATTTATTTATTACATGTTTTGTAAAAATATTTATTGATTGAAATTATTATTCATAAACATAACTGCTTTTACCTAGAGCACAAGGCCTTTAACCAATAAAACATTCTTATAATTTTCATTAATATTTATTTACATTATTATTAAACAAATAATTCCCTATGAAGTCTATATAATTTATTGACTTCGTTTAAATTTTATATTTCACCTAATCTCTATGTTATTTTCTTGTTACTAAAACTTCTCTATTAATATCCACTATTATTTCAACCATTTTATTGATACAAGCAACGAAGTCTTCAATTAAATTTTACTATTCATAAATCATCAATTTTCATGAGTTGAAATATTTAAATCACAACATTTTTCAAATTTAATGTTATTAGATTAATATTTTAAATCTTGTATTACATCTTTAAACATATATTTGTAAACATTACACAATCTAACCAATGAGTTCATTATTATATATTCCATCCATAAAACTATTTTTTTTAATATTCTATAGAATTAGCATCAAGGTCAGAAAACATTTCATAGGAATCATTAAAGATCCCAATATTTATAACTACCTTATATTGATCAATAACTAAAACAATATAATCTTATGAATGAAATTTAAAGTTATATACATTATAAAATTTGAAACTATAATAATATTTACCATTCATATTTATAAAATATATTATCAGAAATTTGATTAAATTTCAATTTTATATCAATAACCAAAATTTTATACATAAAAATTTATTTTCTCACTTTTGGTTTCTCCCAAATTCACTTGTTTTTTATCAAGTTTCATAGGGAATTTTCCAAAAAAAATTCTTATCTAATAGTATGTAAAAGAATCAATGTAATATTTCCTTTGATATTTAATTTATTTAATTTTAAATTTCTTGAAATATATATTGAAATACTATAACAATCATCATTAGATTAATCTTTTAATTTCATGATTTCTAGGAATATAATTTAAATTTATTTTTTTACTTTTGGTTTTCAAATACAGTCATTTCTCTCTAATTTCATACAAAAACGGTTCTATGAAGATAATAAAAATTAAATAAATAAATAAATTTTATTTATTTAATATTTTTTTTCATATTGATGATTTTACATCCTCGTAAGAATTAGTTTAAAATTTTATACTTAAAAAATATTTCCTCTCATATCACTCAAAGTACAAAAAAATCAATATTTTTGGATTTTGATTAAATCACCCACAAATATTAAACTATATTTCATTAAACCTATATATTAACCTCAATATCATTAAATACCCATTAAATATGTTTTAAAATGGTTATAACATGCCTTACATAAATTTAAAGATCCTCAAACTTGTTAGATTGAGCTTCACTCAAGGTATTTTGATGCATATATCATCATATTTGGCCTTTATTTCATAGAGTTGAAATCTATTTATATTATTACATAGTAATATTATGTTAATAATATATTTATTAACATTAATTATAAGATATTTAAACATTGTGAACATCATATTGTTTTTTTATGATTAAATACCTCAAACAATGGAAAACTAAAATTTTTTACAAAAAATATTAATTTAATATAGTAATTTGAAGACCAACAGATCAAAGAATTTAGATCACATTTAACAATAAATTTATATTTTATAACATTGTAGTATAATGATCCCAAATATGTGAAACAAAACCTTAGGGTGTGAATCATAGTATATAGGTTTTAAAAATTTATCTATCATTTTAATTTTGATTCTCTTAAAAGTACATTATTCTCTTGTTAGTAAAGCACAATCATTATCTTAATATTTTTCATATTATATTTAAATACATTTAATAAATAAAATATTTAATTTAGAAAACAAAACTCACATGTTCCATCCCCAATATTAAAGGCTAAATCTACTGTATAAAACCCCATCATTATTATTAAACTCAAACCATTTATCAAATTTATGTTTATGATTGTAATTTTTTAGATTTTCATCAAACACATAGACATTGATTAAGAGACAAAAACGTATTATTTATGTACCAGATTTTATACTAACTAAAACAGCATGAACATGACCATCTATAATCATAAAATCAATATTCAATGTTTATTTTCTTAACTACTAATGACCATTTAGGTTTAATGTTTTACATAAGTAGAAATAAACATTACGAAACCTATATCATTCCCACCCATTGGAAATTTTTTCCACAATAAAAATATTTTCTAATTTCTTAATAATTCGATAATTTCACCAAAAAAATACTTCATGAATGATATTTAACACCCCGACCCTAGTTACCCAGAGTCAGTGAATTTTTTCATAACATTGGCATGATCACAAAAGATCAAGTCTCGAAAGACAGATTAGTTTAGTAGACTTGTAAATACTATATACATTCATAAGGTTTACATTAGATCATAAAATACAAAACTACAACAACATTGTTTCCTATATACAACACTGAGATCCCATAGACTATCCATGTAGGTCAGTCATAATATACTTCTTTTCATCCTAAGATAAATAAAACATATAAAGGGGTGAGCTCAAATTATCATTAAGGATAATAATACAGTGGAAACATTCATAAATAAGCATAAACATTTAAGGCAATGTATAATATTAAAAGAAAAAACTTTTAAACATGAACATCAGCATAATATGGAAAAGATAAAATCAAATAATGTCATCTACTTACTGACATGGATATTCTACTAGTCAAATAATCACATGTAATATCAATAGCCACTCTCATAATGATAGAATTCATAATGCTAGACTTTCATAACCACATAGTCAAGGCCTTGTTCCAACACTACAATATAAGTTTTTTCAAGGCCTTGTTCCAAGACACTAGTTTTTCTCATGAGACCTACCGATGCATAGAGGAGCTATAGTGGTCTCCACACGTCACTTACTATGTCCAATGCATTCCTCATATGAAAAAGTTTAAACATAACATAAGAATTTGTATTAAAAATAGCATAAAAAATGTCAATACTTTATCCATAAACCATGACTGGTGTAAAAATAACACATCCAAATTCAAACATATCACAAAACCTCAATACAATAAGGATGTTTTTTATCATAATGAATCAACTTCAAATAAGCTTAAAATCCATCGAAGGATGTTGACATAGATGAAATCAAAACCTTTTTTAGAGAAATATATCTTTATATTTTGAAATCATTTATGCAAACATCTAAAATGTAAATATTCTTATAATCTTGTAAGGGATGCTTCGACGATGTTTTAATGGCAGAAAATAACTTCACCTGTCATATAAGTTAAAAAAAGACATTCTTACCTATATTTTGTTGAAAAGTTTATGATGGACCTTGTTTGGAAAATGATGGAATGATTCTTTTATAAACATATTATAAAATTCAAACAAGGGTATAAATGACTTTATATCATAGTCTATAAAATTGTATGAGTTTTTTGAAATACATTTTTAAGAAATATGTGTAACGTCCGTGATTCGGGTGTCGCTCATCGGGTGCCCCAAACCCGGTTGGTCAGATGGCCTCAAGCGCATTTCCCCAAATTCTAGAGGCTGTCGAATAGCAGCAAGGTCCCAAGTCAAATAGTGGGGAAACTATGCCCTCATTTTTCAAAGTGTAGCACAACGGAAATGTTAATCAACAAACAACAGTGGAAGTAGTAAACAACATACAACTAAATGGATAACAGATATAAAAGAGAACCAGCAGTCATATATATATATATATATATATATATATCAAGATGCAGTATGTCACTATTCTATGAAAACAGCCAGAACATGATACACTGCAATACAATACAATATAGCTCAAAGTACAAGGTACAACAACAAAAAACAAAACAGTGCAACAGGAACTCAGCAGCATCGCAAGCCTAAGCTCGGTCCCATCCTCTCCTACTCCTCTACAACAATCATGTACCTATTAAGGGACCCTAGACCTTATAGACACCTACAACAATATAGTCTATTTGGGTGGAAGACATGACCCAAACAGGGTGTGAGAAATAAATCCTAGTAGGCAACCACCAATGGCTTGTGCCCAACTGTTAGGAAAAATGTGCAACAACAATGTGCAGTAGTAAATGCAATAAACTAAGAAGTAATCAAAAGTAACTTACTTTACCAGTTATATTTCCATTTTTAATGTTCAATTGACAATGCCAAGACCATGATTTAACTTGACAGGTATAACATATAAAAATCACCACGGTAAACATTCATGATAACACTCTCCGCAGACATACAAACCTTACCCTCAGGTAAGCAGATTTGAAACCTGCAGGTTGTCGCCCAGAAGCCTAACAAATATTGCTCACATGCATATGAAGTGTCGCCCACAGGCACAGAATCTACTGCCCACGGGCACAGAATGGGTGCCCACAAGCTAAACAAAACACTTCCCTCAGGCTAAGTAAAACACTTCCCACGGGCTAATAAACACTACCCTCTTGCTAAAGGAACTGGGCTGAGCCCAAATCATAAACCAACAATTTATATACGTTTTCTCTCATGAAAAATCAATGCACAATATAATTATGGCATACCCTTGGGTATCCTGGCTAAACGGCTAAACAAAGGAATGCACCCCTGGGGTGGTCCTGGATCCAAGCAGTGATCCCAAACAGATGTTTAAACTTATTATCAGATTATCTATACAATTCTAGATATATTTTCAGAAAATTCCACAGCCAGATGAAAACCCGAAAATGGGTTCTTAGCACAATGGTACACAAAAACACATAGAATTTTGAATTTAAACACCTAACCACCTACCTCGATTGCCCCTGATCGGTATTTGTGAACTTCGCCTCCTGAAACGCATGAGAAAGGTGTAGATCTGAGATAAAAAAACTACATGATAAACATAAAATAACTTCCCCTTAGGAAAGAATTAGTAATAACGGCTTAAGGAGATGGGAGGGCTTACCTGTGCCGTCCCAACAAGATTGAAGGATACGGAATCGGGTTCCCAGTGTGTGGTCGAGAGATCCTCCAAGTTCCAGCCATCTCTCTCGCCCCCCCTCTGGCGTTCTAAGCTTCCTCTGTGAACAGAGGAGGCAACTGCCTGTTTTATGCCAAAAGAAAACTATACGGCATGTACTCCCAAGTACACGGTGTGTACTTTTCATTTTTTAAACTATTCATCTGGGAACCCCTCACCAGCACGGCATTGTTCATCTGTCGACATGAGTACACGGCGTGTAATGCCAGAGTACACGGCGTGTACTGTCGCTCAGCTGGTGGCTGCCTTCACCGCCTTTCTAATCACCTGTCGACTGACTACACGGCGTATAAATACCAACTAAATGACATGTAGTTAGTTTTTACACATTTCATCATCGACAGGGCTACATGCCCTGTGTACTCATCCCACAGGGCCCAAGTACACGGCGTGTGGAAACATACATGGCGTGTACCCACAAAATTTGGGATTTTTCCCCATTTCCTCTATTTTCTCAAAAACACTTAAGGAAAATAGAAAAGAAGAAACTCGTACCTCAAGAATAAGAACCGAGTTCTTTATAACTTCCCCCATTAAATCAATTTGTCCCTGAATTTCCCTCCCAAGGGTGGTGAAGATAATGGTCATAAAAACTCTGGCCACTAAGAACGATTGTCAGTCTCTCACTCCTTGGTTTCATCGTGCACTCGGCCATGCTGCCATAGCACCCATACAAGAGGAACAGACATGCCTTGGAGAAACTTCGTGCTCCTATCAACAATACGAATCGGATGCTCATCAAAGGATGCATCAGTCGAAGATCAACCTCATCGGGCTAAAAAATTGAGACGGGTCTGAGTGATAATGGCACAACTGAGATACATGGAAGACGTAGTGCATGACCTGGTACCTCTGTTGTAACTACAACCGATAGGCAACTGACCCGACTCTCTCCAGAATCTCAAACGGCCCCACATACGTCGGTGAATGTTTACCCTGTCTCATGATCCTCTTATGTCCCAGCCTCGGAGAAACGCCCAAAAACACCAAATCCCTGACCACAAACTCCAAGGGTCATCTACAGAAATGCGCATAAGATTTCTGATGAGACTGTGAGGTAGCCATCCAGATCTGAATCAACTTGACCTGCTAAGAAGTCCCTTGCACGAGACGTGGTCCAATTAATGCTACCTCACTTGCCTCCAACTGGCACAAGGGTGATCAGCATGGCCAACCATATAAAGCCTCATAAGGTTCCATCTAAATATTTTCATGAAAACTATTGTTATAAGAATACATATCCGGGGGTATATGCTTCTCCCAAGAGCCCCCAATGTCAAGGATGAATTTGCGCAGCATGTCCTCAAGCACCTGTATCATACGCTCGGACTGGCCATCGGTCTGAGGGTGGAAAGTTGTGCTCAGAAGCACCTGTGTACCCAGTGCCCTCTGAAAACTTTTCCAGAAATGAGACGTAAAGTGGGTGTCCCTATCAGAAATGATAGAACAAGGAACCCCATGAATACGTACAACCTCTCGAATATAAAGATTCTCGAGCTCATCAACACCAAAGGTCTCCTTGATTGAAAAAAGTGAGCTACCTTCGTATGTCTTTCCATAGTAACCCAAAGGGCATCATTGCCTTCAGGTGTCCTCGGTAACCCGGTCACGAAATCCATCGTGACATCATCCCATTTCCTCTCCGAGATGGGAAACTTCTGTAATAGTCTGGCTCGCCTCTGATTCTCCACCTTCACCTGCTGACTAGTAGAACATCTTGTAACATACCCAACTACCTCTTTCTTCACACCTAGCCACCAATATTAATGTCACATGTCAAGATACATTTTGGTAACCCCAGGGTTTACAACCCAAGCTGAAGCATGAAACTCCCGCATCAACTCCTTGCGTATATCCCATGGAACCCATAATCGTCCATTGAAACGCAGTACCTCATCATCTCTCATTTCCCAACTAGAAGGAGGGTCCTCACTTGCCACCTACTCCCGTAGAACTAGGCCTTCTGAATCCGATAGTTGTCTCATCCTCACTCTATCCGGCACTACGGGAAAAATGGTTAATAGCGACGGGAATTATTCCCTTCGCAAATACCTTTCGAAAATACCTTTCGCAAATAACGATATTTGCGACGGAAATCTCGTCGCAAAAAAGCCCGTCGCTATTAAGTTAACCTATAAATACTACCAACCATTACAATTTTCTCATTCTCAACTCTCAACCGTTCTAATTTTTCCACTCTTAATCTTTTACGATTTTCAGTTGTAAAAAGTTTTTTCCGACTTCGAGGATTCAGTTGGTCGTGTTCTACAATTACAGCGGCTCGACATTGGCATCAAGTTTAAGGTTTTTATCTGAATTTTAATGTAATACTTATTTTATTTATTATATTTATTTAGTTTAAATTTTTAGAATTTTTTTTTCTGATTTCTAATTAGAAATAATTATAAATAAGTATTAATAATTAATAGTAATTAGAGACAATTAAACACTAATTAATTTAAAATAATTAGATGTAATTACAATTAATTAGCAGTAATTATGAAAAATTAAAATTAATTTGAATTAATTAATAATAATTAGAAATAATTAACATTAATTAGTAATAATTTATAATAATTACCAATAATTAGTAATAATTACTAATAATTAGTAATAATTAATAATAATTCCCAATATTCAATAATTGCTAATATTTGTCAATATTTTTTCTAATAATTACCAATATTTACCAATAATGGCAAATAATTGTAAATATTTACCAATAATTAGGAATAATTACCACTAATTAAGAATATTTACCAATAATTAGGAATAATTACCAATAATTAAGAATAATTACCAATAATTAGGAATAATTACCAATAATTAGGAATAATTACCAATAATTAGGAATAATTACCAATAATTAGCAATAATTACCAATAATTATGAATAATTACCAATAATTAGGAATAATTACCAATAATTAGGAATAATTACCAATAATTACCAATAATTACCAATAATTCGTAATTATTCGTAATGATTTCCAATAATTTCCAATAATTACCAATAATTACCAATAATTACCAATAATTAGTAATAATTTCCAATAATTAGTAATAATTACCAATAATTAGTAATAAATAGTAATAATTAGTAATAATTACCAATAATTAGGAATAATTAGTAATAATTTCCAATAATTACCAATAATTAGTAATAAATAGTAATATTTACCAATAATTAGCAATAATTAGTAATAATTACCTATAATTAGTAATAATTACCAATAATTACCAATAATTAGTAATAATTGGTAATAATTATCACTAATTACAAATAATTAGTAAAAATTAATAATAATTACCAATAATTAGAAATAATTAGAAATAATTTCCAATAATTACCAATAATTAGTAATAATTAATAATAATTACCAATAATTAGTAATAATTATTAATAATTACCAATAATTAGTAATTATTAGTAATAATCACCAATAATTAGTAATAATTACCAATAATTATCCATAATTAGTAATAATTACTAATAATTACCAATAATTAGTAATAATTGGTAATAATTATCACTAATTACAAATAATTAGTAATAATTAGTAATAATTACCAATAATTAGTAATAATTAGAAATAATTACAAATAATTACAAATAATTAGTATAATTAATAATAATTACAAATAATTCGTAATAATTAGTAATAATTACCAATAATTAGTAATAATTTGTAATAATTACCAATAATTGCCAATAATTACCAATAATTATTTATAAATAGTAATAATTATCAATAATTAGTAATAATTACCAATAATTTGTAATAATTACCAATAATTAGTAATAATTAGTAATAATTACCAATAATTACCAATAATTACTAATAATTAGTAATAATTACCAATAACTAGTAATAATTACCGATAATTAGTAATAATTACCAATAATTTCCATTAATTAGAAATAATTACCAATAATTACCATTAATTAGTAATAATTACCAATAATTACCAATAATTACTAATAATTGGTAATAATTACCAATAATTACCAATAATTAACAATAATTAGTAATAGTTACCAATAATTAGTAATAATTACCAATAATTAGTAATAATTAGAAATAATTACCAATAATTACCCTTAATTAGAAATAATTACCAATAATTACCATTAATTAGTAATAATTACCAATAATTACCAATAATTACTAATAATTGGTAATAATTACCAATAATTACCAATAATTACCAGTAATTAGTAATAATTACCGATAATTACTAATAATTACTAATAATTACTATTAATTACTAATAAGTACCAGTAATTACCACTAATTATTAATAATTAGTAATAATTAGTAATATTTCGTAATAATTAGTAATAATTAGAAATAATAACCAATAATTAGTAATAATTATCAATAACTATCAATAATTACCAATAATTACAAAAAATTATTATTAATTAGTAATAATTAGTAATAATTAGTAATAATTAGTAATTTTTAGTAATAATTAGTAATAATTACCAAAAATTAGAAATAATTAACAATAATTACCAATAAATAGATATAATTACTAATAATTATCAATAATTACTAATAATTACCAGTAATTATTAATAATTAGTAATAAATAGTAATGATTACTAATAATTACTAATAATTAGTAATAATTACCAATAATTATTAATAATTTCCAATAATTACCAATAATTAGTAATAATTACCAATAATTACCAATAATTACCAATAATTGCCAATAATTACCAATAATTAGTAATAATTAGTAATAATTACCAATAATTAGTAATAATTCGTAATAATTAGGAATAATTACCAATAATTAAGAATAATTACCAATAATTAGGAATAATTACCAATAATTAGTAATAATTACCAATAATTAGTAATAATTACCAATATTTACCAATATTTACCAATATTTACCAATAATTAGGAATAATTACCAATAATTAGAAATATTTACCAATAATTAAGAATAATTACTAATAATTAGGAATAATTACCAATAATTAGGAATAATAAAATTATTACATTATTTGTATATTTTATTATTAATATTAAAATAATATAATTTTCTATATTATATACAATTCTCCTTTCATATGTGTGTTTTCTATCTCCACATGAAATATTTGCATTCTTTTTCAAAATTATCAACCTACTCACCAATGGAGAGGTGAAAGTGAATGCAAATATTACATGTGGAGACAGAATGTTAAACACACAGATGAAAGGAGAATTGTATATAATTTAGAAAATTATATTATTTTTATATTAATAATAAAATATACTAATAATGTAATAATGTTATTATTATATAATTAATATTTATGAAAAAATAATATTAGTATTATTAAAATAATAAAAAATTTATATAATATTAAAATTATCAATATTTGTAACAGGTTTCGCTTTATTCTCAACATATTCAATTCTTAAAGGGTCAATTTTTAGGCCTATCTAAATAAAAAGTTTTCCTTAGTCGTGTCTGATTTAAACTCTATAATTATCCTTGCTTGAGTGTTTTTTCTAACAAATTATTCAAAACCAGTAATGCTTTTATATTTTATAGAAAAATATGGAACAACGAGGTCGTCAACAGTAATTATTAGATGACCGCATGTGGATAAATCAACATAGAAATCCAAACTATTCTGGTTTAAATCAAGTATATATAGAGGGTGTGGAGACTTTTTTATCATTTGCGGCATCAAATCCAGAATTTGTTTCAGAAGGCAAAATAAAATGCCCTTGTAGAAAATGTGCATTGAGAACGATTGACATGTTTGACAAAGTGGGGGGACATCTCTTGCGTTTTGGTTTTCAACCAGATTATATTTTTTGGTATCAACACGATGAACGCAGTTCTAGAGTAGGTGATACCAACTTGATTCTAGATCCATCCCGGTTTCAAGATTTAGTACATGATGTTACAGGTTCATCTGTTTAACATACAGAAACTCCGATTGATATAGCTTCAAATCCTGAGTTGGCACCGTCTAAATTTTATGAGTTGTTGAGGTCTGCTGAGGATGCATTATATCCTGGCTGCAAGATGAGCAAATTAAAAGCAGTTGCATTATTTATGGCTATCAAATCAGATAACGGAATGTCAAACACCTGTTTTGACCAGATATTTTTTTGCTTAAAACACTGTTACCCGAAGGAAATGTTTTTCCTACAAATTACTATAAGACTAAGAGGCTGGTTTGAAATTCGGGACTTACTTGTCAGAAGATTCATGCATGTTCAAATGACTGCATTTTATATTCTGGGGAAAATGAGTCGTTGGATAGTTTTCCCACATGTGGGCAACTGAGATATAAATAAGGTCAACATGGGAAGTCTAGTTTGATTCCTATAAAACAGTTGAGATATTTTCCGCTTACATACAGACTTCAGCATTTATTCATGTCTAAGAATACAGCGACAATGATGTCATGGCATAAAGAGAATATTTCAACTGATAAAAGCTTGAATCATCCATCCGATGGTGATTCATGGAAACATTTTGATAGAGTGCATCCATCCTTTTCTTTAGATGCTAGAAATGTTCGACTGGGCCTTTCCACTGATGGTTTCTGTCTGTTCGGATCTTATGTTAGTCAATATTCATGTTGGCCTATTTTTTTAACTCCGTACAATTTACCTCCATGGATGTTGATGAAGGATCCATATATCTTTTTAAATTTACTAATTCCATGACATTTGAAGAAGAATATTGATGCTTATTTGAAACAATTGATTGATGAATTAAGTTTATTGTGGACTACTGGTTTCAGTACATTTGATGTTGCTACGAAATAGAATTTCATACTGAGAGCAGCACTGATGTGGAAAATTAGTGACTTCCCGACTTATGGGATGTTATCTGGATGGAGTACAAATGGTCAGAAATCATGTCTTTACTGTATGGGAGAGAACAAAGCATTTATGCTCATTCATGGAAAGAAACCTTGTTATTTTGACTTTCATCGCAAATTTCTTCCAGCTGATCATCATTTTCACAGAAACAGATCTCATTTCAGAAAAGGAACAGTTGAAAGGGATGGACCTCCAAAAATGCTATCAGGTTCGGAGTTAAAATCAGTTGTATTTTCATTACCTCACATCACTTTTGGTCCCACAATAAACCAATAGAAAATTTCTGGTTTTGGGAAAAAACATAATTGGATTAAACGTAGCATGTTTTGGGATTTGCCATGTTGGTCTGATTTGTTGGTCCGCCACATGTTGGATGTCATGCATATTGAGAAGAATTGTTTTGATAATTTGTTTCATACAGTTTTGGATACGCCAGGAAAGAGAAAAGACAATGTAAATGCACGTTTAGATCTTGCCCAAATTTGCAGGCGTCCAGAACTGGAACTGTTTGAGAATGTCATAACAGAAAGGTTACTGAAACCAAAAGCAGCTTATACACTGTCTAAAGAAAACTGTTTATTATTTTGTCAGTGGATTGCAGATTTGAGTCTTCCAGATGGTTGTGCTTCCAATTTGGGTAGATGTGTAAAGAATGGTCATATTACTGGATTAAAAAGTCATGATTATCATGTTATAATGGAAAGACTTCTACCCATTAGATTAAGAGGTGTGTTGAATTTTGTGATTTGGGATTCCATAACAGACATGTCTTATTTTTTTTGGGAAATTTGTTCGACTACAGCAGATTATGATGCTATGTAAAAACATGAAGAAGATGTTGTTGTAATTATATGTAAACTGGAAAAAATATTTCCCCCATCTTTCTTCGACTCAATGGAACATTTGATGTTACATTTTCCATATGAATCCAAATGTGGAGGTCCAGTACAGTTTCGATGGATGTACCCATTTGAAATATGCATGCAAAAATTGAAAAGAAAATTACGTAACAATGCATCTATTGAAGGATCTATTGCAGAAGCTTATTTTCAAGAGGAAATATCTTTTTTCTGCTCCCATTATTTTGAATATTAGTGTCCTTAAAAACACAACCGAATGGGACGGAACGAGAGGAATGTTGATGAAATCGACAATCAATTATCTATTTTCAACCAGCCAGAGCATGGTTTTGGTGGAGCTTATAAACACTGGATTTTGGATGATGAAAAACACAGAGCTCATACATATGTTCTACTCAACTATGAAGAGATGACATCAGTTGTACTGTAAGTGTTTATATCACTTATTCTATCATTTATGTTGCAGTAAATAACTTTGTTTTTATAGGTTGTATGATAATAATATCAAGAAACAAATTCCACAAATTACAGCAGCTGCTCTCGAAGAACACCGACAGAAAAATTTCTCTCAGTGGTTTCAAAACCTGGTAACATAAATTCTTTATCTTTTAGCAACTCATTCAATGTATAGTTTACTATATTGATAATTATTTGACAAAATTTCAGGTGTCTTGACATGCTGATAAAATTGACAAACAGCTGTGTATATTGGGTAACCCACCTTCCAAACATGTTAAAACTTATAATGCATATGTGGTGAATGGATTTCGATTTCACACACATGCATATGGGGAATCAAAAAAAACAATGAACAATGGAGTTAGCTTGAGAGGATCTCATCATCGAGAAAATGAAGTTGACTTTTATGGCATACTTGATGAAATCATTGAACTCTGTTATCTTGGACAACATTACATAACCATGTTCAAATGTCGGTGGATGGATACAGAGAGAGGTGTGTGTGTTCATCCGACTCATGGAATCATCAATATTAAATGTAAAAGTGTTCTCATAGTAAATGAACCATTCTTATTGGCTCAACATTCACATCAAGTTTATTACTCAAAGTACTATCCTACATCAAGACACTTGACTGATTGGTGGAGTATAATAACAATCAAAATGCGAGACAATCAGTTTAGTCAAAGTGAATTTGCTTTCACTGATGTGAAAAGAATTGAAGTTTTTTAAGAGAGTAATCGAAATCAATCTTTTTTACAAAGATACATGAGTATCGATGACGACACCCCACATTTAAGTGTCGTTGATGACAATGATGTTAATGATGTCACATATGAATTTGAAATGGTAAGAGATGAAGCAACTGGAACTCGAATGGATATCAATGATGTTGAGGAGGAATATGAAGATGACATTGACATATATGAATATGATGATGATGAAGAACACAGATAGAATTCTATGGTAGTTATATACAATCATAACTAATATATATGTATATATAATAGTAATTATCAATTATTTTCTAACAACATTAACATTTTCTGTTTCAGATGGATGACGACACATTTCGTGAGTTGGCGAATGCTGACATGCCTTTCGATGCGGATGAGTTGCTGGCAGATGACCCTCAGCCTGCAGGCGCTCCAGGGAGTACGCGGAGGGGGCGCGGTCTTGCATGATTGATGATTCCTGACCTCGTCCCCGAGCGACATCCACGTCTTGGGTTTGATCCACGCACACGGAGGTGTGATAACTAGTGTGATAACCTGTGGATTTGACTATGATTTCATTAATCTATTCACATAATAAATGTTTATCATTTTTACATTTTTCCGCATATAGCAGTCGGACAGAGCAGCGCTATTTTGCGCAACTATTTCTCTCAGCTTTGGACCACATGGGAGCAGATTCCCATTGATGTGCAGCAGGCCATGTTCAGCCATTGGTTGGTACGTACATAAATAAATAATTTTTATTTTGAAAATTATTTCATTTCTAACTTCATATATTGATTTATTTGTAGGGTTTATGGTATCCGATTGAGGATACCATGCGTGACGCCATCCAAAAGGCATGGGAGGTGGCCATGCGTGATTTCTTTCGTCAGTTTTTGCACAATTTAAGAAAAGCTTCCATCACGAAAGCAGGAGTGTCTGATTTTTACGAGTCATGTAGAGCACACCGACCGAAGTACATTTCATCCCATGTATGGGATGGATTATGTGTGCACTGGTTGAGTGATGCCTTTCAGAGAAGATCATCGGTGGGGAGGCAGAATCAGGGGAGACAAGAGGTGACTCATCGAGCTGGGAGTTGGACTTTCAGTACTCATAGACAGCATCTGGTATGTACATTATTTATAAATATTTTATATAACTATAAATATTAACAGTTTATTTTTTATTCTTATAGGCTGTCGAGCACCCCGATATTACAGAGTACAACGTATATTGGAGGATGTATAGTGATCCTGCTACTAGGGAGCTCCGAGGTGATCGTCAGTGTCACATCATGGTCAGTATAATTTGTTTTCAAGTTTAAAAATTAACTGCATATAATATATTCACAATTTTAATTTTAAATTGCAACTACAGGAGTCATATGAGGCCGCAACGTCACAGACCCAGCTTGAGAGTCAGGCCGAGTCGTCAGATCAGACCACTGGCCGTCAGTTTGATGAGGCGGCATGGATGCAGGCCACCCAGTATGCCTTCGAGAAGGGCCGGGTAGTTGGTATCAGCTCTCGACTGACTCTTAGAGATTATTATGGCAGTGCTGCGATGTCGGCGTCCAGCTCGAGAGGAGCTCGTGCATCTTCTTCTCCTACACAGTATGAGGATCAGTTGCGATCTTAGACTACACTGATAGAGACTCTCCAATAGGAACAGGAGAAGATTCATCAGCAGTAGCAGCAGCATGAGGAGGAGCGTCGACACCAGCAGCAGCTGTACGAGGAGCAGATGAGTCGGTGCCAGCAGCAGTAGTAGGAGCAGATGGAGTACATGCGCTGATTCACTCATGTTTTAGGGATGGAGTTTCCTCCACCAGCATCTGCAGATCCCCCCCTCCCCCCTCCCCCCTCCTTCAGATTAGAGTTTGTTTTTATGTTATAAATTTTGTTAAATCAAAATATGAATTTTTTTCTATTCGTAGTTTCTGTCTCATTATAAAATATTAATAATATTATATTTTGAAATAACAATATTAATATGAATAATAATATTATTTATATTTTATAATATTAAATTATATATATATATATATTAAAATTTTATAATATTATAATTTAATTATATTTTTTTGTAATATTTGAATTATTTTAATATTTGAATGTAAAATAATTCTATTATTTTTATATTAATTAAAATAACTTATTAATATTTTTTTATTTATGAATTGTAACTCTAATATTATTATATTAATTAAATCATTTATTAGTATTCTATTATTTTTTATTTTTGAATTATAATTCTATTATTATTATATTAATTAAAATAATTTAATAATAATTTATTATTTTTATTTGTGAATTATAATTCTATTATTATATTAATTAAAATCATTTATTAATATTTTATTATTTTTTATTTTTGAATTATAATTCTATTATTATTATCTTAAATAAAATAATTTATTAATAATTTATTATTTTTATTTGTGAATTATAATTCTATTATTATATTAATTAAAATCATTTATTAATATTTTTTTATTTTTGAATTATAATTGGATTATTATTATATTAATTAAAATAATTTATTAATAATATATTTTATTTTATTTATTTATAGTATTTGCGACGGGATACTATGCTCGTCGCAAATAGTATTATTATTATATTCATTAAAATAATTTTTAATTTTTTAATTTTTTTTTAAAAAAATAGTAATTGCGACGGACCCGTCGCAATTACTATTTTAAACAGTTTTTACAAATATACGGACTAATATTTACGATGGGAAGGATCGCCGTCGCAAATAATACCTTTAGTGACGAGCCCATCGCAAATAATTGTTGTTGCGACGCCGTTTTTCGCAACGGGCTATTTGCGACGGGCCCCCGTCGCAAAAGCCTATTAGCGACGGGATCTCGACGAAAATTCCCTGTCGCAAATGCCATTATTTCTAGTAGTGAGAGGGTAGCAGTCACATCTAAGGAAAAAAGATAGGTTTTCCCATGACTATCTTTCACCTCCAAATCCATCTGAGAGAACAAATCCATAAGCTGCAACTCACCACTGTCCTCATGAACTGCCTGTGTCTGAGTCTTCCTGCTCAGTAAATCAGCAACTACATTACCCTTACCAGCTGTATAGGCAAGCTCAAAATCGAATCATTGAAGGTAATCAACCCACCTTCACTGTCTCAGGTTCAATTCATGCTGGGTAAATATATATTTGAGACTTTTCTGGTTGGTGAAAACCACAAAATGCTCCCCCAATAGATAATGTCTCCAACAGCGCAACACATGAACAACTACAGCCAACTCGAGATCATGCGTCGGGTAATACCTCTCATGTGGACTCAACTGTTGAGACCCATATGCAACTACACGATCGTCGTGCATCAACACAGCTCCTAGCCCAATACCTGATGCATCACAGTAAACTGTATAGCATTTCCCTTTCTCGGGAAGTATCAGAACTGGTGCTAATGTCAACCTTCCCTTCAACTTTTGAAAGGCTGTCTTGCAAGCTTCTGACCAAACTAACTTCGCACCCTTCTTAGTCAAACCCGTTAAAGGTTATCCTAAGTGGGAGAAGTCGTGTATAAAATGCATGTAGTAACCAGCCAGCCCCAAGAAACTCCGTATCTCAAACATGTTCTTAGGTTGCTCTTAGGAAACTACTGCTCTCACATTTTCTGGGTCTACTGCAACTCCTACCTCTGAGATGATATGACCCAAGAACTGTATCTGGTCCTTCAAAAAGTTACCCTTTGATATCTTTTCATATAGATGATCCTCTCTTATTGTACTCCAAACGATCTCAAGATGGGTGACAAGGTCGTGTCGAGTGTGAGAGTACACCAAGATGTCATCCATGAAGACTACCAAAAATGAATTCAGATAAGGATGGAACACATGATTCATCAGAGCCATGAAAACTACTGGTGCATTCGTGAGTCCAAACGGCATAACCAAGTACTCGTATAGACCATATCTCCTCCGAAAAGCTATAAGTGGTATATCTGATGGACTAACACGTAACTGATGATATCCGGACTTCAACTAAATCTTCTAGAACACTCATGCTCCTTGAAATTGATCAAAAAGATCACCAATCCTCAGTAAGGGATATTGGTTCTTAACTGTCAACTGTTTCTGCTTCCGATAATCCACACAAACTCTGAGGGTATTGTTTGTCTTTTTTCACAAAAAGGACCAGTGAACCCCAAGGGGAAGTACTGGGTCAGATAAAACCCTTTTCCTCAACTCCTCTATCATTTTCTTGAGCTTCTACAACTCTGGTGTAGCCATCCTATAAGGAGGAAAGGACACCAGTTATGCTCCTAGCACAAGCTCAATAGAGAAATCCACCTCTTGGTCTGGAGGTAGACCCCAATAGTTGTCCGTGAAGATATCCCTAAAACAATTAACCACTAGAGGTAAATCCTGCTGACAAGTCCCCTAATCATCTAGATATAAAATCACAGTCTGGGAAGTCACACCACCTCTCCCACAATGCTCAGGTCCAGCTCAACTCGCCCGGAAATCCCATTCACATTTGTATAGAAACTCTCCACCCTTTGGTGACTTGAAACACACCCTACGACAATAGCAATCCACAAAGGCCAGAAAAGGTACAAACCCGTCCATCCTGAGAATTAAATCATATGTTGTTATCTCTAAGTCATATAGGTCCCATAGAAAGTGACACCCACCAACCTCAAGGGGGAACTCCTTGCACTGATGCACACCAGCAGTTCTAGTCCCCAAAGGAGTTTCTAGCACCATAACACTAGAAGAAGAAGAAACACACAGCCCAAGGCACTTCACAACGGGAACATATATAAAGCTAAGTGTAGCACCCATATCGAATAGTACAGAGCATAAAACAGAAGCTAATAAAATAGTACCTCTGATAGTATAAGGTCCGGGATCCTGCTCATGTTGCGTATTTTGCACTGAATATGCCTGCCCAGTGCCACAGCCATACAACACAGCCTGGCTACCCTGAGTTGTCCCACCAGCTGCCTCTAAGATCCTAGTGTTTGGAAACCACGTCCACGACCACCATATCTTCCTACACACCCTGACGTATTCCAATTTACCAACTGGTAAGAAGATGTTGGTCCTGCTCCCGCACGTGGAGTCTACACAAAACCCCTCTCACTAGCCACTGGTGGAAACACCCTACAAAAATGCTGGAGATTACCCATCCTCCGCAAGCTCGGCACTCCACTAGGTCACGTGGACTCTATTTTCTCTAATGCCCCTATTTACCACACTGGTAAAACATAACCTAGACACCGGAAGTAGTCCTCTAGCTAGTACTGCCACCGTGAGAGAAATCCATCTTCCTCTTCCTCATACTAATAGAAATAGCACCAGAAACTGGTGTTGAACCGCCTTGGCCCACACCACTAGCTTCTCGCAGGTTCTGTTCAGTAATCAATGCCTGGTTTACAATTAAATGCACTATTGGCAACCTGAAAACATTCACCAAAGCTCAGATTTCATATCTATGACCATCCTCAAAGCGTCTGGCCCTCAATGTCCCATCACACACCAGAATGGGTGAAAAATGATGAAGATCGGTGAAGCTAGCAGAATAATCCATCACTGACATGGCACCTTACTGCAGATTCATGAACTCTCGAGATCGATCTGCCCAAAGAATCTAAGGAAAGAAGAATTCAAAGAATGCTACCTGAAAATCATCCCATGCCATGTTGCGGTGATGCCCAGACTGGGTGGTAACATCCCACCACCTCTTGTCAGAATCACGCAACCTATAAGTCACGAGCTTGACCCTCCGCCCTAGAGGCATCTCAAGATGCTCGAAAATAGTCTGCACTGAATCTAGCCATGACTCCGCAGCCTGTGGTCTGCCATCCCCTGAAACCATATTCAGATTCTTCTGCTGAAATATACGTTCCAGCTCTTCCATAGATGTGGCGGCCTACGGTGCTCCCTGGAAGGTCTGCAAGAACCGCATGAAGCCTTCACAGAACTGCGCCTATGTGCTTGAATCTGGTATAATTTCTGGTGCCACACAGGGAAATACTATAGGATCAACTCGTAGCCCATGGCCTTTCATCTCAGGAGTATAATTGTCAACGCTCTCTTAGCAAACAACTGGTGGTCATCTCAGCGGCATGACTCTACAAGGTCAAATGCACACCTTAGATCAAGATTAACAATGAAAGAAAACAAGGATACAAAGAAGGGAAAATGAGAAAGAAGGCATTGATGATTTAAAAAACTTGACTACATGGCATGTATAAATACTAGATGGCGTGTTCTCAAAATCCATTCAAATGGGAGTGTACTCCAGCTAAAACTAGTCGTGTAACACTCCAAACACACAGCGTGTCCTCGGACTACATGATGTGTACTTGAATCTTCTTTCCCTGCACGGCTCCTGCTACATGGATAAGTCACAAGGCTCTCCTAAACAAATCAACATGGTGTGTCCCATAGGTACATGATGTGTACTCGACAAGCTTTCACCCGCCCGTGTTGTTCGTGACACGACCTGTGTACCCAGGTCACACTACACGGTGTGTTTCAAAGAGACATGACATCTTCAATGAAAGATAACATTGAACCGTGTTGTTAGTTACACAGGTGGACACTGGGTCAACACTACACAGTGTTTAAAACCCATACACGGCATGTTCCCCTCATCCATTCCCTACCCCATGTCCCCACCCACACGACCTATGAAACGAGAAGAGAATACACTGTGTGTAATGATGGTACATGGCGTTTACTTAAAAAGTTTTCATTTCTTCCCGAATAGAAGAACACATGGAATGTGTCCATAGGTCTACACGGTGTGTATCCTGGGTTTTCTAGATAGTAAGCCTCATATACTACTCTAGAACCCAGAAAAAGTTTGAAAAAAACATCTAAGTTCCATGTTCTGATCCGTGAGGGCCCATACTCCCTGCGAATCAACGCTTGTCATGTTATACATGTTATAGCAAGGAATCACGTTTACGATCCACCAAATTTCGTTCTGTGGGGGAACATACCCCACAAAAACAAAATTTTTGCACTCAGTCCATCAGAAACCTCACACAACAATACCCTATCAAATAGCAGGTATTTATCAATGTAGTTATCAGAATATCATGCCTTTATAGAACATCAACTAGCACAATAACATGAAATTTTTAATGCACCTACATGGCATGGAAGGAATTCATGATATGTGATTCTAGAATGTTCCTAAATGATGCATGATATGGAATACCCTCATCTCATCGGGTTTCCTCTAAATAGAACCTGGTATAAAAATATAAACAACACAATACAAGTGCGTCACCCAACAGTGAAAATCAAATCAACTGTAAAATGGTAAAACTAGTAATGATTACAATAACAAGGTAGGTTGGATTTTCCCTGTACATGGGTTAGCTACTCCTGAGCACAACTTATTACCAACTACCATGACCATCATATCCCTAACTAAGGCTCCAAATATTAAGTCAAAGAAAAGAACCTCTTCTAATACCACTTTGTAATGTCCTGGATCCGGGTGTCACTCAATGGGTGCCCCGAAACCGGTTGGTCACATGACCTCAAGCACATTTCCACTAATGCGAGAGGCAGCCAACTAGCAGTGAGGACTCTAGTCTGATAGTGGGGAAACTATTCCCAAATTTATCAAAGTGTATCTCAGTGGAAAGGATAAACAACAAACAACAACGGAAGCAGTAATCAACATAAAACTGAATGGATAACTGACGTAAAAGAGAACCAGCAGTTATATATATAAATATATCAAGATGAAGTAGGTCAATATTCTATTAAAATATCTAGAACATGATACACTACAATACAATACAATATAGCTCAAAGTACAAGGTACAAAAAAAAAATAAAACAAAACAGTACAACAGGAACTCAGCAGCATCGCATGCCTAAGCTCGGTCCCAGGCTCTCTTACTCCTCTACAACAATCATGTACCAATAAAGGAACCATTTCCCCTATCGACACCTGCAGCAATAGAGTCTATTTAGGCCAAAGACATGACCCAGATAGGGTGTGGGAAATAAATCCCAGTAGGCAACCACTAAAGGCGAGTGCCCAACTGTCACTGAAAATGTTCAACAACAGTGTGCAGTAGTAAATGTATTAAACTAAGAAGTACTCAAAAGTAACAAATGTTACCATTTATATTGCCATATTTAATGTTCAATTAACCCTGCCAAGCATGTGATTTAACTTGATAGTTATATAATATAAAAATTACCTGGTAAACATTCATGATAACACTGTCCACAGACATACATATCTAACCCTCAGGTAAGCAGAGTCAAAACCTATAGGTTGTCGCCCACAGGCCTAACTGATATTTCCCACAATCTTACGAAGTTTCTCCCATAGGAATAGAATCTACTGCCCACGGGCATAAAAAGCGTGCCCACAGGCTAAATGAAACGCTGCCCTCAGGCTAAGCAAAACACTGCCCACAGGCTAATAAACACCGCCCACAGGATAAATTAATCGGGCCGAGCCAAAAGAATAAACGAAATATTTATATAAATTTTCTCTCAAGAAAAATCAATTCAAAATATAATTATGGCATACCCTCAGGTATCTTGTCCAAATGGCTAAACAGACGAACGCACCCCCGGGGTGGTCCTCGATCCAAGCAGTGATCCCAAATAGCATTTTAAACATGTCATTAGATTATCTATACAATTCTAGATATATTTTCACAAAATTCCACAACCATACGACACCCCAATCATGGGTTCATAGCACAACGGTACAAAAAAACACACAGCAGTTGGAATTTAAACACCAGACCACCTACCTTGATCGCCCTAGATCGGTATATGTGAACGTCACCTCCCGAAACGCACGAGAAATGCATAGAACTAAGATAAAAAACTACATGCTCAACATAAAATAACTTCCCCTCGGGAAAAAATTCATAATAACTGCTTATGGAGAAGGGAGGGCTTACCTGTGTGGTCCCAACGTGATTGACGGATACGGAATCGGGTTCCCAGTATGCGGTCGGGAGATCCTCCTATCTCTGATCATCTCTCGCACTCCCCTTCATCATTCTAAGATTCCTCTATGAATAGAGGAGTCTAATTCCCATTGTAAGTAAAACAAAAAAAACTACATGGTGTGTACTCTCATGTTCACAGCGTGCACTTTTCATTTTTTAAACTGTTCCTCTGGCGGCCCCTTGCCAGTACGGCACTGTTCATCTGTCGACATGAGTACATGGCGTGTAATACCTTAGTATATGGCGTGTACTCTCGCTCAGCTAGAGGCTGCCATCACTGCCTTTCTAATCACCTTTTGACTGACTGCACAGTGTGTAAATACCCACTACATGGTGTGTAGTCGTTTTTTACACCTTTCATCACCGACAGGGCTACACGCCCTGTGTACTCATCCCACACGGCCCAAGTACACGGTGTGTGGAAAAGTACACGGCGTGTACCCCAGAAATTTTGGGTTTTCTCCATTTTCCTTATTTTATCAAAAAGCGCTTAGGGAAAAAGGAAAAGAAGGAACCCTAACCTCAAGAATAAAAACCAGGTTCTTACAACATGGATATGGATGATAAATAGGTCCTAGAAGATAATTACGTATAAACAACCTGGGATAATGAAGAGATTGGAGAATTAACCCTGACCTTCTACATTTCCTTGGTCGAGTATAGGTTAAACTCATGTATAATGGTTAAATAATTTTTTTAAATTTTACAAAAATCATATATATTAATATGATATCATGTAGGATCTTTTAATATTTATTTGTTGATAATATCTTAGTATTATCGTCGTTTCGTGTGTTAACTGATTCATTTTCCTTTATATGTTTGGTTACGTAAGTAATGTTTATTATGGATATGATTTATATTTTTAATATTAATAATGATATTAAGTGTCTAAACATTCTTTTTAATCATCTAATGAAAATTATTCTGGAATGGATATGATGGGGAATGAATCACATCACGTTCGTGGAGACGGTAATCCGTACGTACGCATGAGCGAAAATATCATTCTTTTAATTTTAAAATAATATATAATTGGATGGTAAATCATATATATAGAATCATTATCATGTTATATTTATTATTTACATCAGTTACACATCATTGTTATACCTATCAAAATAATAATGTATTGAATAACAATTACACCACGATGTGGAGACGGTAATCCGTAAGCACACACGTATGGTGACATGTCATTCAAAGGATGGATAGAATAATGAATTTGGTCATAACATATTTATAATAACATCACAGTATATAAAAGATATTGAAGTTATTATTTTATAATTGAGACAACAAAGAAAGAGGAAGTGGAAGAAGAAAGGAACTTGAAATAGGTGATAAATATTTACCTCTTCTTTGGGTTCTTCCTTTTGATTTGATCAAAAGTGATACTTATGTTGGGGTTATGACTAAAAGAAGGCCTATATGATGAATTCAGTATAATTTAGAGGTTATTTGGGTAGGATTTGTTCAATCCAAATTGATTTGATGGTGTGAATTAGAGAGAAATGGGAGTTTCCTTTTAGAAGAGGGGTGAGGGGAAACTTAGGAAGAGCTAGAAATATTATTTAATAATAAACTAATTTTCGGTTTCTAATGGATCCAAAATGAATTATTTAAAGGATAATGTGGGAAGGGGTCTCAAAACACTCATCCATTAGGTTTTATATAGGTTTGGGTCAGTATATAAACCTTATCTTTTAGATTGAACTCTTGGTTAAATAGTTTGACATTTACCATGTCTCTTGGTATTTTTATATTATATGGTTGATAAAATACTATATACTTATAAGAGAACCCCAAGTTGTTAATTAATGATACACCTATCATTATATGATTATTTTTTCCGAACAATATATTTTTAGAAATATAATATCAATTAATAATATAATATTTGTTTTAAAAACACTTTTATGTCAATTTAGAAACAATTTTGTTTTTTGTTTTTTCTAAATTCATAAATGCATTACTACTTAGATTAAAATGAAAATAACCAACCCTAACATGCTATATTAACCTTAAAATTAGTGTAATTCATAAAAAGTTTCTAATTAAATTTATTTGGATATTTATAATACAAATTATTTTAATATTTCATTAATTAGGTAATTACTGCATCATCATTGTGTCATAAATAAAATAAATTATATATTTTCTAAAAATATAAATGAAATACCATTATGTATTAAATAGTTTTAGCTTTCTAATTAATATTTTTAGTCTAATTTATCTTATGTGTAACCTTATATCCAAAATGGTTTAGTTATTAAACATTTAATTTAACACTTTTAACTCTTCTTTGAATTAAAAAATAATAAATGTCCTAATCTAATCCAAGTGGACCAAATAGGTTCCTATATTATTTCTAAGGTTTTATTTGGTCGAATTATACTTATCCAATATAATTAAGACATGTGTTAGGTTAATAATAATATCATTTTACCTTTAATTACCATATTTACTTTTAACAGTGGTAAATAAAAGTAAAAAGTTACTATTCACTAGAAATTATTTTCATCTTATTGAACCACATTTTTTTGCAGATATCAACCATGTCTCTTGAATTTTAGAAATTCCACTCACAGAAGTTGTAAAATTATGTTTTATATGAATTTGAAAATTCTCATAAGAGATGGGTAAAAGACGGTAAAAGTTCAATAAATGTTTTGTATCTCTTAAATTATTATAAACTGAATCCAAGGAATTAAATTGAAATTATATAGGTATTATGTATCTATTTTGACCTAAAATAAATTTAAATAAAATTAATAATTATTTGAATAATAATTCGGTATTAAACTATAACTCGGTGTTTTTCACTATTCATCAAAAAATTGAATGTTTTCAGAAAAAATACCAAAAATTCACCCTAAGCTAATTTCGATATTACGAATACAAAAATGAAGTCCATTTTGAATGATAAAATTTATAAAATTTTAAATTGTGGGTATTAATCTTCATAACAGCTAGTTTTATTGGTTATGGTGTGTTAGAACTTGATGTTGCGTACAACACGCGTTGTTGTATTATTCAAAGATAAGTGTACCGTGGAAGCTTGGGGTGTTACATTCTCCCCTCCTTCAATTAATTTTGTCCTTGAAATTTCATGAATATTACTGCATAAAAAGACTTCTGTGGTTATTCATCATAAGTTACTCAGGTTCCAATGTTGTCTCTTCCATCTTATGGTTTCTCCATAGAACTTTTACCAGACGAGCAGTCCTGTTTCTCAGCACTTGTTCTCTTATGTCAAGAATCTTGGCAGACTCTTCACAATAATATAGATCAGGTTTCAGTTCTAATTTTTCATAGTTGAGTACATGCATTGGGTCATGCATGTATTTTCTAAACAGTGATATATTGAATATGTCATGAACTTTGGAGAGACATAGTGGCATTTCCAAACTGTAATCTACAGACGCAGTTCATTCTAGAATTTCGAAATGTATGATGTACCTGGGACTCGATTTTCCATTCTTACTGAAACGTATAATACCCTTCCATGGAGATACCTTCAAGAAAACATGATTTCCTACAAAAAAATTCCAAATCCTTTTTTTGGTTATCGTGATAGCTCTTCTGCCTACTTTGAGCTGATTTGATATGGATTTTGATTACCTTCACCTTTTTCATTATTTACTCTACAAGTTCTATACCTGCGATTTTTATTTCACCAACATCATTCAAACATGTTGGTGTATGACATCTCTTTCTCTATAATGCTTCATATAGTGTCATCTAAATACTTGAATGGATGTTATTGTTATATGAAAATTCTACCAGAGGTAAATATTGATCCACATACCTTGAAAGTAATGTGAGAAAGATCTCAACATGTCTTATAAGGTTTTAATAGTCTGTTCTGATTGTCCATCTGTTTGAGGGTGGTAGGAAGTGCTCAAACGTAGTTATGTATCTAGGGCTTTCTAAAGACTTTTCCAGAATCGTGATGTAAAATGGGGATCACTATTAGAAAAAATCAATAGTGCTACTCCATGAAGTCTTATAACTACATTAAAGTATAGTCGTGATAAACATTTAAGTTGTAAATATTCTATTTTATCAAGAAAATGTGATTACTTGGTAAGACGATCAACAATGACCCATGTTGCATCGTTTCTTCTAGGAGTCTTTGGTAGTCCCATGACAAAGTCCACTGTAATATTATCCTATTTCCACTCATGTATGGGAAGAGGTTGAATGACTCCTCTTGGATATTTCCTTCCAGATTTCACTTGTTGACAAACCATACATCTTGACATGAAATTATCAATCTCCCTCTTCGTGTTGTCCCATAAAAAGTTTCCTTCAAATCTCTATACATATTAGTTCCACCAAGCTATATAGGGAAGTTCTTACTATGAGAATCATGCAACAATTCCATTTTTATATAAGGTATATCAAGAACACAAAGTCTCTCCCCAAATTTCAAAATCTTATCTTCATATACGAAGTCAATAAATCTCCCATCATTCACAGATTTTATCTTCTTTTGAAATTTCTAATCATCAGCCTAAGAAATTTTTATCCTTTCTAGTAAAGAAGGTTTGGAAACCATTTGAAAAATCATTGATGTTTCACCTTCCATGGTTGTTCCCATATCTATATTTACTGTATCCATTATAATTAGATCCCTTTCAAATCTCATCTTGTTCAAAACTCCATGATCTTCTCTACTCAAAGCAATTGCCACCTTATTTTCCATCCCCAAGTGGTAGTGTATCGTGCAATCATAATCCTTGAGTAGTTTAAGCCATCTCCATTGCCTCATGATGAGTTCTTTCTGTGATAAAATATACTTCAAACTCTTGTGATCGGTATATATATCACATTTTTCACCATAGAGATAATTTCTCCATATCATCAATGAAAAGATTACAGCTGCTAACTCAAGATCATGAGTAGGATAATATTTCTCATGATGGTTTAGCTGCCATGATGCATAGGCAATAAACCTATCATTCTGTATAAGGACATAACCAAGTCCTTTCCTTGAAGCATAAATATAAATAACCAACCCATTATTCCTCGATGGTAGAGTCAATATAGGAGCATTGAATAATCTTCCCTTTAGTTCTTCAAAACATTCTTCACAATACTTTTTCCAAAAACAAATTAACCCCTTTTCGTGTGAGTTTTGTTAATCGGTTAGCCAACCGGGAAAAATTCTAGATGAAACGTCGATAATAACCTTCTAAAACAGTAAAACTATGTACCTCAGTTATACTCATTGGTGTTGGACATTATTGGATTTCCCTGGTATTAGAAGGATCAATAGAGATTCCATCCTTAGAGACAATATGTCCAAGAAAAGAATTCTCCTAAAGCCAAAATTCACACTTGCTAAACATCCCATATAATTCATGTCTTTTAAGAGTCTTCGGGATAATGTGCAAGTTGTTTTCATGATCTTAGTAGCTTTTGTATTATACCAATATATCATCAATAAATACCACTAAGAAGACATCAAGATATTCCTTGAAAACTATATTCATTAGATCCATGAAGACATAGGGTTCATTAGTCAATTCAAAAGTCATTATTGTAAACTCATAATGCCCGTACCTAGTTCAAAATGTTGTTTTTGGAATGTCTTCCTTCTTCACACACGACTGATGATATCCTGATCAAAGGTCAATCGTTGAAAAGTATTGAGCTCCATTAAGTTGGTCAAATAAATCATCAACATGAGGTAGGGGATACTTTTTCATTGTTCTTATAGCATTGATCTACTTGTAGTCAATGCACAACCTCATAGATCCATATTTCTTCTTAACAAAAAGGATAGGGGATCCCCATGGAGAAACACTATGGTGAATAAATACCTTATTACTCAATTCCTCTAGTTGTATCTTTAGTTCTACTAATTCCATAGTGGCCATTCTATAAGGAGTCCTAGATATGGGCCTTGAACTATGAATTAAGTAAATGGAAAACCCAATTTCTCGTTCTAGAGGATTTCCATGTAAATATTTTGGAAACACATTAACATATACTTCCACAATAGGTACATCCTCTATTTGAAAATTATTTTCCTCACCTATAGTTATTTCATTAACATCCTCCCCAATAATTTAATTTAGTTGAGCTACTTGGGGTGGATCTAGATAAGAATTAGGTGGTGACGTTTCTGCTCTAAAGATAAGGTGTTCTTCACCATCATCATCAAAAATTGTAACCTCCTTCTTCTTATAAAAAATATTTGCATCATGGTCTGAAATCCTATCCATGCTAAGGATTATATCAAATTCAATCATGGGTGTTACGATGAGATCAGAAGATAAAGAAACTTTATATGCTCTAATGGTAACTGACTCACAAAAAATTGTTGCGATGATACTTCCCTTAGGTGTTATTACTGAAAAATACCCTGTTAAAAAAAATTGGAACTATCTAATTATCTTAGCAAACTTTTATGATATGAAACAAAGAAATGATCTAGAATCAAATACAACATTTTCTAATCTTGAGAAACCCATTAAAGTACCTGCCACCACGTCTTTCGGAGCTTCAACCTTAGAAATAGTGATAGCATAAGCTTGGCCTTGATCCCTTGTCCATTTCTGAGATAAGTTCCCATTACACTTTGGACATTCATTCTCATATTTCCCCTTTCTCTATAATTGTAGCATTCAATATCTACAGCCTCTTTCTACCCCTTAAAATCACAAGCTTGGTGGCTCTTTTCACCACACTAGTAACAGACTCCCATTCCCTTCAAACAAGTACCATGGTGTTTCTTCCCACATTTATTACTAGATGGATATTCAAATTTTCCCTTCTTCCCCTTATTTCCATTTCCAAAGTGTTCATCACATCTTTTCTTCTCTTTATTTGCTTTAAAGTCGTAAGACCTAGAGAATTCTTTTTCTGTCTTGATAGGACATGAGACAATATCTTCGTACGATGAGAAGGATTGTGAGACTAATGATCGATGGAGAAATGGTTTGAACCCATAAATAAAATGATCAATCGTACTTCATGGGTTATATATAAAATCTACATCATTCATGGATAGCCTTGCAAAGATAGCTTCATACTTTGCGACATTTTTATCCTCCATTTTCCTCTGACTCAAAATTGTCTTTCCATATCTGTTAGATGGTCATGAGGAAAATATTTTTATAAGAAAATTTCTTTAAACTCAATCCATTCCATATTTTATAATTCCTCATCTTCCTTTGTGTTTTGAATTAATTACCACCATTGATCATCATCTCCAGTAAAGCGGTAAACTGCCTTGAAAACTCTTTCTCTTTTGCTACTCCCCAAGGAGTGGCATATTTTCTCGAACGATTTTCTTCATTTATCATCTACTAGTGGATTTGTACCCCCATTGAATGTTGTTGGTCATTGCCTTATGAAGAGATATATCATTGATCCTCCATGCTGCATATCAGGGTGCTCTATACAGGTAAGGTTATAATTCATAACCTGAGTGAGTTGTCCCAGTATGGTGATAAGATGATCAGCACCAGTTGTATCACCGGCTCAACTATAATTTTCTTTAGTAGGAGGTAAATCCCTACATGGATTGAGTGTATTGATATGGTTTCCCTTTCTTCTACTAGGTGCCATTTTTATACAATGGCATACACTAGATTAGTTTATGAATCACAATACATAAATCCAAACTTATAAAACACTTAACATAAATTGAATAATTAATTGATATAATCCATAATCATAAAAATGTTTTCATTGAGAAAGTATATACTCATAAACCCTTCATAATGGTTTTTAATGAAAATGAGAATTATCATAATAATATACCTCAGGAGTGTCGTAACCAAGAGTGCATCAAGGCCCGTTGTCGTGCACCAGTTCTGGTTCGAGTCTAGCTAAAAGCAGTGTTTTTAGGTTTTACCACTAGGTACATCTGTGCCAGAGCCACCTCTACCTGCTCATATCCGGATAGGGATGTATTTCGTGGAAAACTCACAAAATCTACACAATAACAAAATTCTTGAAATTTCTTATATACTAATCCGTAATGTCTATCTTAGGGTAATGTTCTCTAATCAGAGTTTATCTAAATTTAGATTCCATGGTTTGTATCAAACTTCCTCTGATACCAACTGTAACTCCCCCACCCCAGTTACCTAGATTCAGTGCATTATTACATAACATTAACATGATCACAAAAGATCATGTCTCGAAAGACTAATTAGTTTAGTAGCCTGGGAAGTACTAGATACATTCATAAGGTTTACATTACATCATAAAATAGAAAAATATAACAAAATTGTTTCCATAGAAAACACTGATATCCCATATACTATTCTTGCAAGTCAGTCAAAATATACTTCTTTGTATCCTGGAAAAAATAGAACATAGAAAGGTGTGACTGTAGATGCTCAGTAAGAATAACAATACAACCAAAACATTCATAAATAAGCATAAAAGTTTAAGTCAATGTATAAGACTAAACAAAATCCTTTTAAACTTGAACTTCAGCATAATATGGAAAAGATAAAATTATATAATTCCATTTACATACTCACATGGATATTCTACTAGTCGAATAATCACATGTAATATCAATATCCACTTTCATAATGATGGAATGCATAATGCCAGACTTTCATAACCACATAGTCAAGGCCTTGTGCCAAGACTACAATAAAAGATTTTTTAAAGGTCTTGTCCAAATACACTAGTTTGTCTCATGAGACCTACCTATGCATCGAGGAGATATAGCTGGCTCCACCTGTCACTTACTAAGTCCAATTCATTCTTCATATGAAAAGGTTTAAACATAACATAAATATTTGTATTAAAACTAGAATACTAAATGTCAATACATTATCCATAAACCATGAATGGTGTAAATATAACACATCCACATTCAAACATATCAAAAAACCTTCAATAAAATATGGAAGTTTTGTATCATAATAAATCAACCTCAAATAATCTTAAAATCCATCAAAGGATGTTGACATTGATGAAATCAAAACATTTTTTATAAAAATATCTCTTTCTATTTTGAAATCATTTAAGGAAACATTTATTTTTGAAATATTCTTATAAGATTTTATGGGAAGATCCGACGAACTTATAATGATTGAAAATAGATGCACCCGCTGTATAAGTTAAAAAAAAGATATTCTTACCTTTGTTTTGTCGAAAAAGTTATAAAGGCCCTTGTTTGGAAAATGAATGAAATATTACTTTATAAACATATTATAAAACTCATACAAGGTTATAAATTAAATTTACCCATAGTCTATAAAATAGTAATAATTTTTTGAAATAAATTTTTAAGAAACATGGATATGGATGATAAATAGGTCCCAGTGGATAATTACATATAAACAACCTCGGATAATGAAGAGATTGTAGAGTTAACCCTTACCTTGTACATTTCATTGGTTGAGGGTAGGTTAAACCTCTTCTATAATGGTGAAATAATTATTATTAAATTATACGTGAATCATATACATTAATATGATATCATATATGATCTTTTAACATTGCTTTGTTAATAATATCTTAGTATTATCGTCGTTTAATGTGTTAACTGATTCGTTATCCTTTATATGCTTTGTTATATAAGTAATATTTGTTATGGATAGGATGTATCTTATTCATATTCATAATGATATTAATTCTCTAAACATTATTTTTAATAATCTAATGAAAATTAGTCATGAATGGATATGATGGGGAATGAATCTCATCGCGTTCGTGGAGACAGTAATCTGTACATAAGCACGAGTGACAATATCATTCTTTTGATATTAAAATAATATTTAATTGGGTGGTATATCATATAGAGAAATTCATTATCATGTTATATTTATTATTTATATCAATTACACATCATTATTATACACATCCAAATAATAATGTATTGAATAACAATTACACCACGATGTGGAGACGGTAAGACGTACGTACACACGTATGGTGACATGTCATTCAAAGGATGTATAAAATAATGAATATGTTTGTACCATATTTATTATAAAATCATAGTATATATAATATAATGGAGTTATTATTTTATATTGGAAAATACAATGAAAGAGGATGTGGAAGATGAAATGAACTTGAAAGAGGTGATGAAATATTTACCTCTTCTTTGGGTTCTTCAATTTGATTTGATCAAAAGGGCTCCTAAGGTTAGATTAATTACTAAATAAGGCCTCTAGGATTAAGGTAGGACAGTTTAGATGGTATATGGGAAGGGGTTTAATGAGAAAAATGTCTTTGAATGTGTGCATTATAAAGAAGGGGGAGATCTCTTTTATAAGAGGGGCGAGGGGCTCCTTAGAAAAAGCTAGAAATATTATTTTATAATAAAATAATTTTAGGATAATAATGGATCCAAAATGAATTATTTAAAGGATACAGTGGGGTGGGTCTAAAACCACTCAAACAATAGGTTTTAAACAGTTTTAGGTCACTATATAAACCATGTCTTTTATATTTAACTCTTAGTTAAATAGTTTGACATTTACCATGTCTCTTGGTATTTTTATAATATATGGTTAATATACATAATATATACTTCCAAAAGAACCCCAAGTGGTTCATTAATGAAACAAATATCATTATATAAGTCTTTTGGATGAACCTTTGATTTTTAGGATTATAATATCAATTAACAATATAATATTTGTTTTTAAAACTCTTTTTTGTCAATTTTAACACTATTTGGTATTTTGTATTTTCTAAATTCATACATAATTATTACTTCAAAATAAATTCATCTAACCAAACCTAACATGTAATATTAACCTATAAAATAATTTTAATTCATTAAAAGTCGCAAATTACATTTATTTGGATATTTATAATATCAATTATTTTAATATTTCATTAAATAGGTAATTACTGCATTATTATTGTGTAATAAATAAAATTATTTATTTATTTTCTAATAAATATAAATAAAATACCATTATGTAAGAAATCTTTTTATATTTCTAATTAATATTTATAGTCGAATTCATATTATTTGTAACCCTATATTAAAAATGGTTTAGTTATTAAACATTGAATTTAACACTTTTAACTCTTCTTTGAGTTAAAAAATTATAAATGTCCTAATCTAATCCAAGTGGACCAAAGAGGTTCATATTTTATTCCTAAGTATTTTTTGGTCGAATTACACTTATCCAATAGAATTACGACATTTATTATGGTTATAATAATATCATTTTTACCCTTAATTACCTTATTTACTTTTAATCATGGTAAATAAAAGTAAACAGTTACTATTCACCAAAAATTATTTTAGTCTTATTAAAAAACAATTTTTTCTTACTCATATCAACCGTGTCTCTCGTATTTTATAAATTCCACTTTTAGAAGTGGTAAAATAAAGTTTTATTTGAATTTACAAAATCTCCTAGGAGGTGGGTAAAAGACGGTGAAAATTTCAAAAAGATTTTTATATATCTAAAATTATTATAAACTAACTCCAATTAATTATATTGATATTATATAAGTATTATGTATCTATTATGACCAAAAATAAATTTATATATAAATAATAATTATTTAAATAACAATTTGGTTTTAAACTATTACTTAGTGTTTTTCACTATTAATCAAAAAATGAATGTTTTCATAAAAATAGATAAAATTCACCCTAAGATATTTTCGATATTCCAAATCCAAAAATGATGTCCATTTTTAATGATAAAATTTAGAAAATTTCAAAAAGTGGGTATTACTATTCATAACGGCTAGTTTGATTGGTTGTGGTGTGTTAGAACTCGACGTTGCGTTCAACACACGCTATTATATTATTCAAAGATAAGTATACCGCAGAAGCTTGGGGTGTTACATTCTCCCCTCCTTAAAATAAATTCATCCTCGAATTTTATATAATATTACTGCAAAAAAACACTCGGGTGGTTTTTCATCATATGTTCCTCAGGTTCCCATGTTGCCTCTTCCATATTATGGTTTCTCCATAGAACTTTTACCAGACGAGTCATCTGGTTTCCCAGAACATGTTCCCTTGTATCAAGAATCTTGATAGGCTCTTCGCAATATAGAAGATCAGGTTCCAATTATAATTCCTCATTGGTGAGTACATGCATTAGGTTAGGCATGTATTTTCTCAACAGTGATTAGTGGAATACATCATGAACGTAGGAGAGACATGGTGGTATCTCCAATCAGTAAGCTACTGCCCCAATTCGTTCTAGAATTTAGAAAGGTCTAATATACCTGGGACCCAATTTTTCCTTCGTATAGAAACATATAACATCCTTCTAGAGAGATACCTTTAAGAAAACATGATCTCCTACATGAAATTACAATTCCTTCCTTCTGTTATCGGCATAGATCTTCTGCCTACTTTGAGCTTCTTTGATGTGGTTTTAGATTACCTTCACATTTTCCATCGTTTCCTCCACAAGATCTCGGCCTATGAGTTTTCTTTCACCATCATCATCCCAACAGGTTGGTGTGTGACATCTCTTTCCATATAACACTTCATATAGTTCCATCTGAATACTTTAATGGATGCTATTATTATAGGAAAATTCTACCAGTGGTAAATATTAATCCCACATACCTTGAATTTCAAGTGATAAATATCTCAATATATCTTCTAAGGTTTGAATAGTATATTCTGGTTTTCCATCAGTTTGAGGTGGTAGGCAGTGCTCAAACGAAGCTTAGTATCCACGGCTTTCTGTAGACTTTTCTAGAATATTTATGTAAAACGGGGATCAAGATCAGAAACTATTGATAGTGGTACTCCATGAAGTCTTAAAACGTCATTAATATATAGTGTTTCTAAATGTTCAGGTGGTAAATCTTCTCTTATAGAAAGAAAATGTGTTGGCTTGGTAAGACAATCAATAATGACCCATATTGCATCGTTCCTTCTAGGAGTCTTTGGTAGTCCCATGAAAAAGTCCATCGTAATATTATCCCATTTCAAATCTGGTATGGGAATAGGTTTCATGAATCCTCCAGGTTGTGCCCTTCCAGCTTTCACTTGTTGGAAAACCATACATCTTGACACAAATTCTGCAATCTCCCTCTTCATGTTGTCCCACCAAAAATTTTCCTTCAAATCTCTATACTTCTTAGTGCTACCAGGGTGTATAGAGAAGTTGGAACTACGAGCATCATCCAAAAATTCTCTTTTTAGATCAGATATATAAGGAACAAAAAGTCTCTCCCCAAATTTCCAAATCCCATCTTCATATATGAATTCGATCAATCTCGCATCATTCACATATTTAATATTATTTTGAAATTCCTCATCATCAGCCTTAGAACTTTTTATCCTCTCTAGTAAAGATGTTTTGGCCACCATTTGAAAATGAATTGATGTTTCACCATCCATGGTTATTCCCATATCAATATTTACTAGATCCATGAAAATTGGATCCCTCATCTTGTTCAAAAACCTTTGTTTGTTTCTACTCAGAATCTGCCACCTTATTTTCTATCCCCAGGTGGTAGTGTATCGTGCAATCATAATCCATGATTAGTTCAATCCAACTCATTTTCCTCATGTTGGGTTCTTTCTATGAGAAAATATAATTCAAAGTCTTGTGATCAGTATATATCACACATTTTTACCATAGAGATAATTTCTCCATATCTTTAAAGAAAACATTACAACTCCTAACTCAAGATCATCTTTAGGATAGTTTTTCTCATGAATTTTTAGCTGTCGTGATGCATATGAGATAACCATATCATTCTGCATAATGACCCAAACAAGTCCTTTCTTTGAAGCGTCACTATAAATAACAAACTCCTCATTCCCCGATGGTAGAGTAAATAAAGGATCATTGACTAACCTTATCTTACATTTATCAAAACATTCTTCACACTCTTTTGTCCAAAAAATTTTTACCCCTTTTCGTGTG
Source organism: Viscum album (assembly GCA_963277665.1). Lineage (NCBI taxonomy): Eukaryota > Viridiplantae > Streptophyta > Magnoliopsida > Santalales > Viscaceae > Viscum > Viscum album. The sequence goes on from OY728130.1 coordinate 1,449,469,264, forward strand.
AGCTTTGTTAAGGGTTTAGCCAACCAAGAAAAATTTTGGACGAAACATCGACAATAACCTGCTAAACCAATAAAACGGCATACCTTGGTTATACTCGTTGGTGCTGGCCGTTATTGGATTTTCTTGGTCTTATAAGGATCAACAGAGATTCCATCCTTAGAGACAATATGTCCAAGAAAAGATATCTCATATATCCTAAATTCATACTTTCTAAACTTCCCATATAATTAATGTCTTCTAAGAGTCTTTAGGATAATGCACAAGTGATTTTCATGATCATGGTAGCTTTTAGAGTACACAAAGATATCATCAATAAATACCAATACAAAGTCATTAAGATAATCCTAGAAAACACTATCCATTAGATCCTTGAATACAGATGGTCCATTAGTCAATCCAAAATGCATTACTGTAAACTTGTAAAGCCCGTACCTGGTTCGAAATGCTGTTTTCGAAATGTCTTCCTACTTCACACATGACTGATGATATCAAGATCAAAGGTCAATCTTTGAAAAGTATTGATCTCCATGAATTTGGTCAAATAAAACATAATTGCGAGGTAGGGAATACTTTTTAATTATTTTTATAGCATTGATCTCCCTATAGTCAATGTATAACCTCATAGATCCATCTTTATTCATAACAAAGAGGATAGGGGCTCCCCATGGAGAAACAATAGGTCAAATAAATTATTTATTACTCAATTCCTCTAGTTTTTTCTTTAGTTCCACTAATTCTATAGAGTCTATTCTTTAATGGGTCTTTGATATGGGCTTTGAACCAGGAATTAAGTCAATGGAAAACTCAATTTATCGTTCTAGAGGATGTCCAGGTAAATCTTCATGAAACACATCAACATATTCGTGCACAATAGGTACATCCTATATTTGAACATTATTTTCCTCACCAATAGTTCTTTATTTATTTTCCTCCACAATAATTTAATTTAGTTGAGCTGTTGGGGGTGGATCTAGATATGAATTAGGTGGTGACTTTTCTTCTCTAAAGAAAAGTTGTCCTTTATCATCATTATCAAAAATTGTAACCTCCTTCTTCTTATAATAAATCTTCACTTCATGGTCTTAAAAACAATCCAAACCAAGGATCATATCAAATTCAATCATGGGTATGATGATGAGATCAGCAGATAAAGAAAATTTATATGCTCTAATGGGAACTAATTCAAAAAACATTGTTGCGGTGATACTTCCCTTAGGAGTTTTGACTGACAACTCCCTTGTTAAAACAAATTGAAAATATCTAATTTTCATAGAAAACTTGGATGATATTAAAAAAAATTGATGATCCAGAGTCTAATAAAGAATTTTCTAAACTTGAGGAAACCACTAATTACCTACCACCATGTCTTTCGGAGCTTCAACCTCAGCAGTAGTGACAGCATAAGCTTGGCCTTGATCCCTTGGACTTTTCTATGGTAAGTTCCCCTGACGCTTAGGGAATTCATTCACATAATTCCCCTTTCTCTAAAATTATAGTATTCAACATGGACAACCTCTTTCTTTCCCTTGAAATCACGATCTTGGTGGCCATTTTCACCACACTTGTAAAAGACTTTCATTCCCTTCATGAAAGTACCATGGTGTTTCCTCCCACATTTACTACAGGATGGATATTCAGCTTTTCCCTTCTTTCCCTTATTTCCATTTCCAGAGTGTTCAACAGATCTCTTCTTCTCTTGCTTTTCTTTAAAGTCGTAAGACATAGAGAATTCTTTTTCTGCCTTGATAGCACATAAGACAATATCTGCGTATGACGAGAAGGATTGTAAGACTAATGATCGACAGAGAAATGGTTTTAACCCATCAAAGAAACGATCAATATTACTTCTAGGGTTTTGTATATAATCTACAAAATGCCTCACTAAACATGTAAATTTAGATTAATACTTTGCAAAATTATCATCCTACTTTTTCCTTAGACTCAGAAATTGTCTTTCCATATCCACTCAATGGTCAGGAAGAAAGTATTTTTCTAAGAAAAAATTTCTTCAAAGTCCCTCCATTCCATATTTTATATTTCCTAATCTTCCATTGTGTTTTAAATCAATGACCACAATTGATCAGAATCTCTAGTGAGGTGGTAAACTGCAATGACATCTTTTCCCTTTCGATACACCCCAAGGAGTGGAATATTTTCTCTAAGGAATTTATCCATTGCTCAGCTACTAGTGGATTTTTACCCCTATTGAATGGTGGTGGTTTTTTCCTCATGAAGATATCTAACATTGATTCATCCATATTGTGGATAACGATGACATATACGGGTAAGGTTATATTTCATAACCTGAGTGAGTTGTCCATGTATTGATCAGCACTAGTTGAATCACCAGTTCCACTATAATTATCTTGAGTAAAAGGGAAATCCCTACATGGAGTGTGTGCATTGATATGGTTTCCATTCCTTCCACTAGGTGCCATTTCTAAAAAATGGCATACACTAGATTAGTTTATGAATTGAAATACATAAATCCAAACTTGTAAAACACTTAACATAAATTGAACAGTTTATGGATATAATCCATAATCATAAAAAAAAATTCTTTTAGAATTATATACTCATAAACCCTTCATAATCGTTTGTAAACAAAATGAGAATTATCATAAGATAATCCCCTAGGAGTGTCGTAACCAAGAGTGTAGCAAGGCCCGTTTTTGTGCACCAGTTCCCGTTTGAGTCTAGCTCAAAGCGGTGTTTTTGGATTTTACCCCTAGGTACATCTTTTCCAGAGCCTCATGTACCTTCTCATATCCAGACAGGGATATATTTCATGGAAAACTCACAAAATATCTACAATACCAAAATTTTAGGATGTTATTCTATACTAATCCAAAAAGTCTATCTTAGGGTAATGTGATTTAATCAGAGTTTATCTAAATCTAGATTCCAAAGTTTGTACTAAACTTCCTCTAATACCAACTATAATTCCCTAACCCCCGTTACCCAGAGCTAGTGAATTATTACATAAAATTGGTATGATCACTATAGATCATGTCTCGAATGACTGATTAGTTTATTAGACTTGGAAATATTAGATACATTCATAAGGTATCCATTAAATCATTAAATGGAAGACAAGAACAAATTTGTTTCCATAGACAACACTGAGGTCCCAAATGTTATCCCTACCGGTCATTTATAATATACTTCTTTGCATACTGGGAAAAATAAAACATATAAAGGAGTGAGCTCAGATGCTCAGTAAGGATAACAATAGAGTGGAAACTTTCATAAATAAGCATAAACATTTAAGGAAATGTATAAGACTAAAACTGAATCATTTGAAACATGAACTTTAAACTAATATGGAAAAGATAAAATCAAATAATTCCATTTACTTACTCACATTGATATTCTACTAGTCGAATAATCACATGCAATATCAATATCCACTTTCATAATGATGGAATGCATAATTCCAGACTTTCATAACCTCATAGTCAAGGCCTTGTGCCAAGACTACTATATAATATTTTGTCAAGGCCTTGTTCCAAGACACTATTTTGTCTCTGAGACCTAGAAATGCATCGAGGAGCTATAGCGGGCTCTACCCGTCACTTACTAATCCCAATGCATTCCTATTATGAAAAGGTTTAAACATGACAAAAACATTCGTAATAAAACTATCATACGAAATGTAAATACATTATCCATAAACCATTAACGGTGTAAAAAAAATACATCCATAGTCAAAAGTATAACAAACCCTTCACTAAAATATGGAATATTTGTATCATAATAAATCAACTTCAAATGAGCTTAAAATCCATCAAAGGATTTTGATATAGATGAAATCAAAACCTTTTTTAGAGAAATATCGCTTTATATTTTGAAATCAATTAAGAAAAAATTTATTTTGGGAATATTCTTATAAGCTTGTAAGGGAATCTTCGACAATGTTATAATAGAGGAAAAAACTTGCACCTGCTGTATAAGTTAAAAAAAGACATTCTTATCTTTATTTTGACGGAAAGGGTATAAAGGACCCTGTCTTGAAAATTACTGAAATATTCATTTATAAACATCTTATAAAAGTAAAACAAGGGTATAAATGTCTTTAACCCATAGTCTATAAGATATTAAGAATGTTTTGAAATACATTTTGAAGAAACATGGATGTGGATGATAAAGAGGTCCCAGTAGATAATTACATATAAACAAACTCGGATAATGAAAAGATTGTAGAATTAACCCTTACCTTGTACTTTTCTTTGGTTGAGGGTAGGTTAACTTCATATATAATGCTTAAATAACTTTTATTAAATTATACAAGAATCATATACAATAATATGATATCATATATGATCTTTTAACATTGTTTTTTTAGTAATATCTTAGTATTATCGTCCTTCGAGGTGTTAACTGATTCGTTTTCCTTTATATTCATTGTTATGTAAGTATTGTTTTTTATGGATATGATGTATCTTATTCATATACCTAATAATATTAAGTATATAAACATTATTTTTAGTCATCTAATGAAAATTATTTTTGAATTGATACGATGGGGAGTGAATCTCATCGCGTTCGTGGAGACGGTAATCCGTACGTACGCACAAACGACAATATCATTCTTTTAATATGAAAATAATATATAATTGGATGGTATATCATATATACAGAATCATTATCATGTTATATTTATTATTTATATCAATTACACATCATTATTATACCCATCCAAATAATAATGTATTGAATAACAATTACACCACGATGTGGAGACGGTAATCCGTACGTACGCACGTATGGTGACATGTCATTCAAAGGATGGATAGAATAATGAATATGGTTGTACCATATTTATAATAAAATCACAGTATATAGAAGATAATGGAGTTATTATATTAGAATTGAAACAACAATGAAAGAGGAAGTGGAAGAAGAAATGAACTTGAAAGAGATGATGAAATATTTATCTCTTCTTCGGGTTCTTCCTTTGGATTTGATCAAAAGGGCTCCATAGGATGGATTTAGGACTAAATGGAGGCCTGTAAGATGAATGGAGGACCGTTTATAGGGTATTTGGGCAGGGATTGGCCAAGCTAAATGCCTTTGAAGATTTGAATTAGAGAGAATGTGGAGTTCCCTTTTATAAGAGGGGTTAGAGCCACCTTTGGAAAATCAAGAAATATTATTTTATAATAAAAAAAATTTCGGTTTCTAATGACTCAAAAATGAATAATTTAGAGGATGAGGTGAGGATGGGTCAAAAACCAATCAACTAATAGGTTTTGGACAGATTTTTGTCACTATTTTAACATTGTCTTTTAGATTTAACTCTTTGTTAAATAGATTGACATTTACCATGTCTCTTGGTATTTTTATATTATTTTGTTAATAAACATACTATATACTTCTAATCGAACCCCAAGTGGATCATTAATGATAAACCTATAATTATATATGTCTTTTGGATGAACCTTAGATTTTTATTAATAGAATATCAATTAATCATATAATATTTGTTTTAAAAACTCTTTTATGTAAATTTTGACACTATTTGGTATTTTTTTCTAAATTCATAACATCATTATTACTTCGAACAAAATTCATCCAACCAACCCTAAAATTCCATATTAACATATAAAATTAGTGTAATTCATAAAAAGTCTCAAATTACATTTATTTGGATATTTATAATATCAATTATTTTAATATTTCAGTAAATAGGTAATTACTCCATCATTATTGTGTCATAAATAAATTAAATTATTTATTGATTAAAAATATTAAATAAAATACATTTATTTTGGAAATAATTTTATATTTCTAATGAATATTTATAGTCGAATTTATCTTATGTGTAAATTTATATTAAAACAGGTTTAGTTATTAAACATTGAATTTAACACTTTTAACTCTTCTATGAATTAAATAATAATAAATGTCATAATCTAATCCATTTGGACCAAATAGGTTCATAATTAATTACTAAGGTTGGTTTTGGTCGAATTAAACTTATCCAATATAATTAATACATGTGTTACGTTAAAAATAATATCTTTTTTACCCTTAATAATCCTATTTTCATTTAACTATGGTAAATAAAAGTAAAAAAGTTACTATTCACCAAAATTTATTTTCATCTTATTGAACCAAATTTTTCTTACTGATAACAACTCTGTCTCTCGGATTTTTTAAATTCCACTCATAGATGCATTAAAATTATGTTTTATGTGAATTTGCAAATTTTCCAAGGAGGTGGGTAAAAAAAGGTGAAAAGTTCAATAATCTTTTTATACATCTAAAATTATTATAAACTAACTATAATGAATTTCATTGAACTTATATAGGTATTATGTATCTATTTAGACCTGAAATAAATTTATATAAAATAAATTATTATTTAAATAAAAATTTGGTTTTAAACTATAACTTAGTGTTTTCACTATTCATCAAAAATTGAATGTTTTCAGAAAAATAACAAAAATTAACACTAAGTTAATTATAATATTTTGAATCCAAAATTGAAGTCCATTTTGAAAGATCAAATTTATAAAATTTCAAAAAGTGGGTATTACTATTCATAATGGCTAGTTTGATTGGTTACGGTGTGTTAGAACTCGAAGTTGCGTACAACACACGCTATTGTATTATTAAAAGAAAAGTGTCTCGTGGAATCTTGGGGTGTTACATGATTCCAATCTAGATATATCATATGTATTATTGTTCTTCACAAACTAAGGAAATATAAACATAATAAAGGTGAGATCAATCACTTGATAGGGGACTAAATACAATGGAAGAAATCATATAATAAAAAAGACATGAATAATATAGAGGGAATAAACAATAATAAAATAATTTTATATAATTAATATCATAAGAATGCAATATATCCAAAGATAATGTAATAATTTATATACTCACATGGAAAATAATAACTAATTTCATAGTGATTCTATTTATAATTATATATATATACATATATCAATTCCTCAAGGCCTCATTCCAAGAAATTAATAATAATTCAAACCATTAAAACCCCATGCTAATACACTATAAATACCATTTATGGAATACTCCCAATACCCAATTTAGTTTTTAACACCCTGACCTAGCCCACTTTATAAATAGTAACAAGACCAGAAAGACTCTTGACCTCAGGCATGCCCGCCCGAATGCTAGAGGTTTATGACTATTTGTGGGGGTCTAAGAAGGTATCTTGTGGGGAATATACCGAACATATAAAAGTGAGTGGGAGAATATAAAATAACCAAATAATATAAATCATGATAAGATTAAAGTGGAAGAAATAAATAAATATAATAAATGATATGTAGTGAAGGCCCGAACTACCATGCGAGAAAAAAAATCTACCACCAATTAGTGTGGTCACATATACATACCAATACAAAATAAATAAAATATATTATCACCATTACTATACTAAGACTCACCTCAAACTTATAGCTAACCATATATTATCCATCTTTCTTGATCACTCTATCTTAGGCATTTTCTGAACCTGTTCCTATAATAACCATGTAAGTGCTTTTTGGGTACCGATGTGCAATGTTAGGTCAAGTGAGGCATGAGAAAACAAATAACTATGGAACCACCAAGATACGTGCTTATTATACACCATGATAAGTGGTTGTTAAATGGTAAAAATAATTAAATAAAAAACTAAATAAAGATAAAATAAATAAAAAATACCTTCTTAGTCCTGATGTAAGAATTTCATTGAGCATGTCACGTGGACCATTGCAACCCATATAATATAGCCATACCATTTTAAATCATTGGTCAAATGTACCAATTAACTATACCTACTTAGGAAAGCATCAGGTTGCCTCTAAAAACATAATGACATTGTTCTAATTATGTAAATATTATATCTTGAATTAACCCAAGCCTCACTCAAACTCATGATAAAATGGAAAAAAAATAATGACGAATGTCTCAACATCCAGATCCAATGAAGCTGGAGAATATCTCTAAAATCTAGAATAAATAAGTTCCTGATGATGATTCTTAGGCATGTCGAGTAATCATGAAATCAAAATCATCCCCTAGGTCACCATGCTCAATGGTTAGACCTCATGCATCATATGTATCCTAATCAAGAACAAGTGATACCATCAAGCTCAACTTATTAGTCATCAAGGGTGGAGTAAGTACCTCATTATATTTACAATCAAAATAAAATAATCCCCCAATACTACATGGTTGTATCATAGTCATGATATGAATCCAAGGGACTCGTGATGTCTAGGGCATCCCATACAGACTTAAGGTCACATCCTTGTATCTCAAGAAGTCTATAAGATGATCAATGGCCAAATCCCATGATACAAATTAGGCATCCATAGTGATTTCAACACATCAATGATTTATCACATAGTACCGCATAATGCCCATGTTCAGATCCTAGGAAGTACATATGGGCATCCATTATACTGTCATCACATAAGTCCTATAGGCTAGCATTCCAGAATCATATATGGGAATCATAGTTTCATCCAAAATAAATTCAAGAAGTAATAAATTAAATTTCAGGCATGTTTTATTCCGAAACACCTCACTAAAAGTCACGTCCCCATGATATTACATGTTTGGGGTAGGTTATAAGGTAACATCTAATACCATCACTACCTAAGCCATATGCACCCTCCTAGGGTCAATCTGTCACTAGAGTAAGATCATCATTTTTGTAAGAAAATTAAATTTTTATTCATATGTATTATTATCAAAAAATATAATTATTAAAATAATTATTACTCTTACATATTTATTTTTAGGTTTACATTAGTGAAAATTCGGTTCTCAAGCCTCTTTGTAAGGGTAGAGTGGTTTTTCCATGAGTTGTGTTAGGGATGCCCTATGTTTCTAAATGATACATATGGGTAAAAAAATTGATTTGTAAGGATATATTGGAGTTATATATATTTTGTAAGTACAGAGCCTAATTTTAAATGTTTGTGTATGGGTAGAGCTTCTTTTCTTTCAGCTGCATAAAGGTATCCCATCAATTTAAACGGGTTATAAGGGTACCTCCATGTTGTGTAAGGGTAAAACAGAGGTGGGTAAGGGTAACACATAAATTATAATTTATTTATAAGGGTAATATGGATATTTGAAATGGTATATATTGTTTCATGACCTATGTTAGTTAAAAATTCATTAACCGAATGTGATGACTATAAGATTTGTACGGGTAAACCATGTTACCCTTAAGCAATTCCATTTTTTAATTATAATGTTTTGTAATCTTTTTTCTTCTCCTTTTTTCCAATTCACACCTATAACATGTTTCCTGGGTTTTAAAAGAATTAAATATTTTTAAATCAATTATTTTTACATTTATCAATGTTAAATAATTTTTTGGATGATTTTAGCCACTTTACATTCATGATTTGAGTGAAGAGTGAATTAAATTATAAATTATATGGGATTTGCCTTTTTTATGAACCTATACTTGGTTTTCTTCATAAACTTATTCTATCCCTTTCTCTCTTCAAACATTAGAGAACCTTTTGAGTTTTATCAAATCAATTTTTTTACATGATACCTATAAATTTCTATTAAAGTTATATTAGGACTTCTTCTGGTTTCCATGTGTTGTAGAGTTCTCTCTCCCACTTCAACTGTTGGGTGCAGCATTTTAAGATAATAATTTCTAGGTACATTTTCATGAATAGAATGTTAATTAATCTCTTATAGGATTTCAATAATTGATAAATAAATATTGAAATGATAATAACCTAGAATAATTAAAGAATAATAATAAATAATTATCACATTATTATATTAGATCATTCTATAGAGATAGAATATTATCTCATATGGATTTATAATTATTATTTGAGAAATAAATTTATTGCATATATTTCTATTAAGTTTTTATAACTTCAAAATTATCCATGAGAGAGAAGTTATTATCATATGTGGAGTTTAATTTCATTTTGAGATAAAATAATTGAAATCAGTCCTTGGAATCTGTGGTGATCATTTGGAACCAACTAATGCATACACATTATTTGGGTTAATATTCCTTTAAAACCTTGATGTGGACCTTGATAATCGTGAGTTATGAAGTCCTTACCATATTGGGCTATGAAATACATTTTTCCCTTGATATAATTCTTATTTAGGTATACATGGATGGTCATGATTTATTATGATCACATATGGGTGTGTATGTGTATAACATATGAGACCCATTTATTTTTATTGATTCCATGAGTATTGTTATAGCTAATTTTTTCGGGTTTGATGATGAAAACATGTATATATTTTTTCTAATTTATTCTCATGATGATTGGATTTTATTTTATGCCCTACTTTATTATATATGATACCTTGACTTTAGAGGTATCATTCTTATTGATTGTAAAAGGTGGACCATCATTAAATAATTATCCTTTAGAGGGGGTGTGCATAACATGCGACAATGGTGATGATGGGCCTGCTCATAGGGTTGAGATATGATGATTCCATTGAATGTTGTGTTAAATATAAACATGTTGTATAGGTTCTGAGTACCATGTTAATTGATTCCTACTATATTGATGATTAGAATGATCTATGGTTAGTGTTATACTGAGTTTCATGTCATACACGATGCCTAGGGTAGTCTCTTGTATGCACGAGGCCATGAATACGTCGAGTGACAGACTCACTAGCCATGTGGAAAGCCTTTGGTTACTTATTATATTGTCCCATTATCCTTATGGTATGGAGCTAATGTCAGTACAATCTGGTGTTCTTGGAGGCTTGGTCAGCTCGTGATCACATGGTACATAATTGTGTGGTCGTTATGATTATTTTCACATTTATTATTATTGAATAATAAACCAATTATAAATTGAGCTTATTTTTTTTAAATGAATTGGTGATGTCCTACTTGGTTTTATTACTCACACCCTATATAGGCATCTTGATGAACCTAAAGAATTCATGTATAGGGATTTCTGTAAGCGAAATGGGCCCTTAGTTTGTATTATATTAGAGGAGCTTGGAGCTAGTGGTTGACTCGGATTGACTCCAGTGAACATTTCAGTTTTATTCATTTATTTTCCCTTATTTCATTATTAATCTAGTTTATCTTGCCACTTTGGGAGCCTGTTTATTTATTATTGACTTGTAAGCCTTGTATTTTTATGTATTTCCACATGTTACTCTAATATATGTTATTATTATTATTATTATTTAAATAACATAATATTGAGGTCATATTCTCCACATGGATGAACATTAAAACTCACTACTAGTAGGAAGCCTCTTGTGTAAGGGGAGGAGCACATGAGGTCTTGTATTACTTCGGCACAAACCCTATGGATCAAGTCAGGGAATCATAAAATGTTATTTTATGATTTGTTTTTCTTAGGAATATCCTAGGACACTATAGGAAAATGATGGTTTTGTGGGACTCGGTTAGGATATGTTTCATATCCCAAGCCAGATCATGGGAAACAGACCTTTGAGTTACCATTAACGAGATCGATGTCACTATTTTTATAAGGATTTTGGATCATTCATGCATCCTGAATAGTCATATAGAATCACATGATGTTTATAATCCTTTTTTTGTGCGGTATATTAACACCTTAATTTAATTCCATAATGTGTTATCTATTCTTGATAGGTTTGTATTAATGACTATGTGACATAATTTGTTTCCTTACTATTTTGATATATCTATGATGGTATTAATTAATATAAATTGAGAATGGTATTATGTTTGTATATATTTGACTGTGATTAAAATGCAGGGTTGGAGACTTCAGTTAGTACAATGAGGGTTGTACATTGTGTTATGGGTATACTCTTAGGAAAACCATTCTGTGTTCCTTTGGACTAATTAAGACCTATCTTAAATATTCTAAATGTTTCCCTTCATGTTACAGAAGATTATTCCTAATATAAAGATGATGGGACTGGTAGTTGACATGGGCTGGGATGCCCTTTTGAGAGAGGACTCCCCTACTCCCACTCATGAGGCATAGTCAGTAGACCCACAATAGCTGAGAGGCCTTATGGTTATTTCTATCTAGGGAGGAGGATTATCAATGTCCATGGTTAACTATTCCAATGATGTATAACACCAGCATCCACCATCCATTTAGAGAAATGGAGGGTTGTTGGATGTTGGGATTAAGTATATATCATTGAGGTAATATTCAAATTCATCAATACATCAATAGATAGGCTGGTGAAACTATCATCGTTCATGTTGTAAGGACACTCTAGGAGGAGGTTGTGTGTCATGGGATAGGCTAGCTAATGCGAGGGTCTCACATGGGGTACCTTCAAGAACATATTAAATAGATATTTTTTCCCCGAAATGATGAATGAATATAGATCATGGGATTTTGTGGATCTTTTCCAAGGTTTGATGATATTTTATTTCTTCATCTACTCTTTTTACTGATCTTATTCATTTTTCCTCAAATGGCTAGAAATGAGGATCGGGATTCTAGAAAGTTAAAAATAGGACTTCATACCAACCTTAGATGAAGGTTCTAGATCTTTGACCTAGAATTATAACTATTGGTTCTATGAATTGGCTATTACATCAGGAATATCACGGTGTAGGATCACGTAGTTGATATGATTTTACCCTTTAGTGCTTATTCATGTGGACCCTACTACTTCCATGAGTACCTCTTCAGATTGCTGGAAGACGAATTCCAGAGATATATAATAGATAAGTGGTATAAATATATAGTAGATATTGACTTCATATCTCCCCTAAATATGAGATCTATAGTTCATTGACATTGAAATGATTGGGCACTACCACAATTTCTGGATAATAAATATGATAAAATGTTGACAATATAGAATGACATGGAATCTATAGTAGTACTATTCCAAATCATTGAGGATAGGATCCCAGAGGGGATCAAGGTAGACTTGTTCATGGAATCATGGATTAGGCTAGAGTCAATGGTTGTGGTCCCAAACAATAAGGACTCAGTCGATTCATAGTTAGGTCACTAAGCAGTGGAATTTCATGTTTCTACAGTGGGTCATAAACTATAAGATGGTGGTGAGAGTCCATTTATTATATAAGGTACCATGTTGATCAAGTTTACATTATCTTCTGCCTTATTTTATATCATTTTTTTTCATTCCTTTATGATAGTTTCCATTGATACACCATTGGAAAGGATTCTGGGACATCTTCCACAATTCCCATAGTGTCCTATAATCATCACCAGTTATAGAAATCTATGGGGTTTCATGATTCTTGAGATGATGAAATTAGATGTGATTCTCAGCATGGAATGGTTTTCAATATTTTAATATTATATTTATTTATATTTTTTATGAGTTTGGTTTACTTCACTGAAGGTAGAGTGGTATGTTATGGATAGAGAATGGGAACATGGAGTAGGTAGAGTTGTTTTAAACTATAGTCTACTCAAGATGATCATGGTGTGAATAGTGGACAAATATCTTTCATTAGTATTTGTTTTAGTCAATCATATTTTTATCTATTTATGGATATAAATATATATATTAGAGAATTTGTCCATATAAATTAATAGGACATCCTCTTGATAGGGGATTTGAATTTGAGATGGAGCTCTTATTGGGTGAAAATCCATTTTGATACCCCCTTATCATATAAAACTGAATGATCAAAGGTATCTCAAGTTATATCTCAAATAATTAGAGAAGAAGTGAATTATCATGGTGAGTAATTCCCCTTGATGTTAACATGTTCGGTTTTCCAAGAGGATGGATAGTGCTAATTAACACTACTTTGATAATCATAGGGTAAACCAAGGGATGGTTAAGAATATTTTTTTTCTAGGTTTGATGATCTTTTGTATTATATATGGAGATTATGGTGGTTATCCAAGAATAATATTTGATTGGGATACTTCCAACTATAGGTTAAAGAGTAGGACATTGCAAATATTAAATTTAAATGTTTTTATGCGATAAATGAGTATTAGTGATTCCATTTGGTTTGGTGAATACATTTTCACTATTTATAGATCTCATGAACAAGATCGTTCTCCCATTTCACGAATCGTTCAATGTTGTGTTCACTAATAAAATCAACATCTACTCACTGGCCTCAGAGAAATATTCTATACATCTTGATGTAGTCCTAAGAACACATTAACTAGATATTCATTTATCCAATATATCATATTGTAAATTTTGGATTTAGGAGGTGAAGTTATTGTGGATTTTTTTTGTATATGGTTGGAATATCTATAGATATATAAAACATATAGTTAGTTCAGTTTGAGATACATCCTCAAAACAATATTGATATCAAAATTTTTATGGGATTAGTGGTATACTAAATCTTTTTTTATCTAGGACTTTACTCATCTATAAGCACCATCATTGGGCCGCGTGGCGAGGTCGTGAGGATGTTGATTTCTCCATGGTATTGCGGATTTGGAGCTCTGTGTTCAACCTCCTCTGACGAACTGGTGAAGGTCTCCATTCCAGCTCCTGCGACGGGTTCGACTGATTTCTTCGTGGTCACCCTTCACTCTTCTTATCTGGCCCAGGTTCATCGTCTTCCTCCCGAGTCACTACGAGGGCACAGATGGAGACCTTAAGAACACTTGGGGAATGTGGTGGTTCCTTGTCTATTTTCCCCTTTCTTGTTGCAGGTTCCTGGTTCGGATTTGACGGTGGTTTCTTCAGGTTCAGACGTGGGTGTAGTAGCGGATTGCCGGTCTGGCTCGGTGGTCTTCTGGTTTATTCTCGTGTCTGGTGCCTTAATCCTCCAAATCTCCTCTGCTCTTTTTCCCTTCCCATTTGCGCATGACTCCACGATGGTCAGGTTTGAAGGATGCTTGGACGATTTGGGATGGTGTTTGTGATTCTGATGATGGTGGTGCTGAACCGGGTGGCTGTGGGGTGTGGTTTACGGCTCTCTTGGTGCGACATGGTCTGTGACTGGCCCCGACGGCACTTCTTGGTATTAGTGGCGATGAAGATTCCTCCCTCTGGTTCTCGTCCATCGGCCCTCATGGTGTTGCTCCGGTCCCCAGCGTGGTTTCTGGTTTGGATGGGAGGTCTCAGATGCGGTGGTGGTCTTGTGTCATGGGATGGGTGATGTGTTCGATGGATTGTCATAGTGCAGGGCGGCAAGAGATTGGGTTTTTATGGTTTTTTTTAGACGGGATGGTCTTTGGTAGGTGTTTGATGTTGTTTGGTTTCTTCTTTTGGGCAGGTTTGGTCTTGGGTGTGATTCTAATTCCAACCTTCTTATGATTCCTTTTGTGCGCATGATGGTTCTCAATTAGCCTCAAAGTGTTTTTATAAAATCAAAAAAAATGTATTGGGGTAAAAAAATTATTAGGAGTTTCATGAGTTGAAGTAGAGGTTAATTATATCTCCAAAACTCATTATTTTGCAGTAATTTGATTAAGAGAAGTTCTGATATGGAGGGTGAAATTCGTAGCTAATGGGTTATATCATTTGTGACCCAATGAGCAGAACTACCCTACTCCATACATGAAGCTAGAATTTGTGGTATATATATTGAATTGTTATAAAAATTATCTCTTTGATGAGAGGTTTGGTTTTTACACTTACCAAAAGATCCTTTGTTTTATCTTTACCCAGGGGGGGCTATACTAGAAGTAGAAGAACATGGTAGGGTATCTACAAATGTTTCACTTCAAGATGGATTAATCACTTGATAAGGGAAACATCATTTTATATTCTCCTATCTATAATACATGGGTAGCTCATGAGATTGATAAGAGGCCTTTTGAGGACCATCGGTGCCTGATGAGATTATTGTCTAATTAAAGGAATGTTTCTTTTTGGAATTTAGGATCAATATAATGTTATCATTTGGTAGCCACATCATCTCTATTATACTGGTAATATGTTGGATAGGTTAGAAACCCTTAGTGTGTTTTGATGTGAGGACATCTAGTAGGTGGGGATCCAATACCTAGGTGTTTGTTTTATAACGTGGATGGGATCCTATTGTAGGGTAGATTTATGGTCCCTTATTCTATTATGGAATAGTTGATGAGATAATTTTATATAACTAGTTTGGTAGTACATCATGGTGTAAAAAATACGTACCCTGACTTCATGTGATATTTTTGGTATCCAAGGATAAATAACGATATTCATATATTCATTTTCTGATTTCGTGCATATTTGAAGGTAAAGTCTGTGTATCAACATCCTTGTGGTTTGATGTATCTTGTATTTTTACCCTTATAGAAGTGGTATGATGTTAGGATTCACATTTTTAGGGGGTTACATATGAACCTGAGGAGTTGTGATGATGTCTGGGTGACATCTGATTAGATAAAAAAAGTCTCCCAGTTATTTTTTATTTGTTTGACGTGCTCGGTAAATGTTATTGGAAAGTGATAGAGCACATAAATATATTTCCCTTGAGAATTTAATCTTATACGGATTCATATTTCAAATTTTAGTTTTTTAAGGGCTTGTTGATGTCCTCATGGAATCAACTGACATTGAGACCAATATACCATCCCCATACTAAAGTAAAATCAAAGTGTATAGTTCACATACTATAGGATATGGTTCGGTATTATACCCTTGAATTTGGTGGAGATTTGGATAATAACTTATCATTGGTATAGTTCACTTATAACAATAGTTACTAGGCTTTGAATGACAATTCCATTCAACAATCTACTGGAATAAGGCTAGTGAGGTAGCAGTTGTGGGACCATTTTGATTTAGGAGATACTTGAGACAATGAAACTAATTTAGAAGAGTTTGATCATATCATATTGATGGAATAATTCATATTTCATCCATAGGATGAGACCTTTGGAGTTCATAGTGGGTGGTCTTGTCTTCATGAGAGTGACTCCATAGTTAGGCCACTAACATCTTATAACTCAATGTAGGCTAGACCTATATAATATTAGACCCTTTGATATCACCTAGAGGGTTGATATAGTGGAGTACCATTTGGATCTTCCTCCACACTACAAAGGTATGCACAATGATTTTCATGTGTCTCAACTTTGAAAGAACATGCCATATGCATGTTATCGATTGTGAGGATGCTGAGATGAGTCATAACACACCATATGTGGAATTCCCTGTGTGGATTTTAGATCAGAGTTAGAAGGTGTTATGAAGGAAGATGGTGCCACATGTTCAAATCAAATCGTATCATGGATGGATCTAATAGGAAACATTGTAGTGGGAGTCAGATGTTCAACCTCAATTATCTATGTTGTTTGAGAAGAACCTTTGAGGGTACTTATTGAGGATAAGAATTAATTATATGGGAATAATTGTAACCTACTCATTATTATAAACACTTTTGGTTTTAATTTGTAAGTATTTTTATGTGAAAATATAATTTTTTCCACAAATATTATGCTTACTCATATATTTTGAGGGTTACCTGAGGGGAAAATGGGTTTTCAAGCCTCTACATAAGGGTAGAGAGGTTTTTCGTTGAATTTTATTATGGTGGATGTAATTTCATAAAGGATATGTAATGTTAAATAATGTGTTTCATAATGCTTGTTTATAATTTTTATAACTTTCATAAGGGTTGATTTTCATTTTTATAGGTTGTGTAAAAGTATCCCTTTAATCTCAAAGGGTGAATAAGGGTGCATCGACCCTATGTAAGGGTAAACAAAAGTGGTGTATAGGTAACTCCAAAATTCAAATTAATGTGTAAGGGTAATATATATTTTCATAAGGGAAGATATGATTTTATGAATATAATATGTATAAAATTAATTACCCTAACACAAAATCTAAGAGGTACGTAAGGGTAAACCATATTACCCTTACACATCACTCTTTTTGAAACAAACAATGTCTTAAAACCAATATTTTCCTCTATTTATTTTATGTACTCAACTATAATGCTTTCATCAGTTTTTAAAGCATTAAATTCTAGGAAATAAATATTTTTTACTACATTATATTGTAAATCATATTAAGAAATATTTCAAACACATTGTATTCAAGATCCGCTTGAAGAATGAAATAAATAGTAATTTAATTAGGGTTTTTATTTCGCGAGAAAATGTACCTGGGTTGTCTTCTTAATATTATCTGAACCATTTCTCACTTAATATTTTAGATACACTCTTAACTTAGAGCTCCCCATAGATTACATTATGCAATATCTGTAAATTTTTAATCGAGCTATTCAACACCATCTTATAGTTTTTAGGCGTCAGAGGGTTCTATCTCCAAAATCTAGCCCATATTGTCATAATTTTTTATAATTTTTAAATTATCCCAGAGATATAATATATTATTTAATGTGGTGTTTTATTTCATATTGAAATAAAACAATTAGTATTGATCCTATGATTCTTTGGAGAGTAGTTGAAACTAATTAATATGTGGACATGATTCAATTGAAAACCCTTAACGGGGATGTTAAAAACCATGAGTTATGAAATTATTTACCTTATGGGGCTCTTATTTACACGTTTTTACCATGGTATAATTCTTTTTCGACATAACCTGATGATCATTCATGATTGTTATTGCATATGGGTGTTTGTGTCCTATGAGACCCATTAATGAAGATTGATACCATAAGTATTATTATAGAATTTTTGGCCCTGTTTTATGGTGGTCAAATCTATATATGTTTCTACATTCTTCTCATTATTATATAATCTCCTTGTATGTTCTCCCATGTTATTTACGTTACGTTGTTTTTGAAGGAATCGTTCATTGTACTTAAAACATTTGTACTATCATGACATGATTTTCCATTAGAGAGGTATTTCACATGAAATGTAATGATGGCAATGATGGACCTAAGCACGATGTGGATATGTAATGATTACATGGAATGGATTTTTTATGATACACGTGATGCCTATATGGGATATGACATGTTACTCATTTCATAGTGTATTTATAAGTAGCATCCTCAATACCATGTGTTATGCCAAGTATCATATCATACGTGATGTATGGGGAATTTTGATCCACATGTATATATGATGACATGATTGCATACTGTGATTGACTCACAAGACCAATTGCTAGCCTTTGTTATTTTTTACATCATCTCATTATCCTTATAGAATGGACTTGAAGTAAGTTAATATGGTAGTTTTAGGTGTCTTGGATAGTCCTCAACCACTCAGTAAGTGATTGTGTGACTTTTATTCTTCTTTACGAATCTTTTATTATCATATAATACACCAGTTATATATTGATCACATTTTGTGAGTCCGCAATGGTGGTTTACTACTAGGTTTTGTTTACTCACACCATGAATGAGCTTCTCGATGAATATGTAGACATTTTGTATAGGTATCTATGTAAGGGTTAGGGACCCAAGGTTCTTAGATGATAGTAGGATCATGTATATGGTGGAAGATCGGGTTGGACTCTGGTGGAATCCATATTTTTATTTATTTATTTTATTTTATTAGATTTATAATATGGTTTGTATTTTCAATTTTTGAGCGCATTTATTTATTTTTGACATGTATGTGATGTAGATTTATTTTTTTATGTTACTCAAAGATATAATTTTATTATTATATTTGTGCAAGGACATGATACTGAGGGTATAGTCTCTCTACAGATGAACTTAAACCCCCAATACTAATTGGAAGCCATTTTCATATGGGTATGAGTGCATGAGGTTAGGTAAAACATTAGTATGGACCTATTAGTCTATATTTTGGTATTATAACTAGGGTACCCACTGGGGTCCCATAGGTCATATCATAGTACAGGCACCCACACATGGGTCCTCAGTCTCAATAGAGGTATTATGTAAAAAATTGATGCATGGGTAACACTATATACTTTGGTGTCATCGTCAACATAGTGTGGCCTCACTACATACATAGGTTATCTCATATTATTAGCACTCAAGAAATTGATCATGGCCCATATTGGTCATCAAGGTCTCATAAGTTTGGGGAACTCGAAAACCCATCATCCATTTCCTATGGCATACCCAACAATGTTAGTCACATCTCAAGGGGTCTAAGAATCATATGGAACCATGTATTAATTGTTCAAGCCTTCGACCATTAGTGACTGAGGTGGCCAGTTGATGTCCAAGGGTATTTAGTAAAACATGACACCTGATGGTTTCTACCAATGTTCATCTCATCAAATAAAACATAAAAATTTAAACAATTATTAATTTATAAATTAGTTTACATACTTAGAAATTTATTGATTTCAATTAAGTCACTTTAAGGTGGTGATGCCATATCCCACAATGAATGTGATCAAATTTATAAACCATTGGGTTGTGCCAATGAGACCACCTACCTTTATTTGATGCTCAGTGACTATTTCACAAATGAGGAAAACCACTAAAAGTTATCTTTTAAGCCTTACCAATCTTGTATAGCCCTATGAGTATCCAAATGATATGAAAAAGACCAATATAATTAATTATAATCAAATTATAATTAATTTTTTATTTTAAAACAATTCTGTATAATATGTAATAACCACAAAAACCTCACCATGTCATCTCTCCGCTAAGATACTAGGACAAAAAACACTAGTGGCCCCCCAAAATCCCTTAACATTGAATAAATCTAAATCCCTAAACAATAATTCCAACACCATAGATTATTTCATAAAAATATTATTCGAAACCAAATAAAATCAATAACAGATACATACCTAATTGAATCATCAACATACCAAGTGATGACGGTGTCTCAGGGATGCCTTATTTCTAGGAATAGTTGGAACCCGAACTCAAAAAACCAATTATACCATACTCTTGTGGAATAAGAATAAAAACCCCAAAGGGATACAACCAAAATTATGGGAGAGGGGAATGGAAGAAAATATGAAGAAATCAAATAAGGTGAATCCCCCAAAACCCAAAGAAAACACATCCAAAAGCTCCCAAATCTGAAGGACCAAGGTGGAAGAGGGATGGAGAACAATTTGGCCCATGTGAGTGTGGG
This sequence comes from Viscum album, assembly GCA_963277665.1. Taxonomy (NCBI): domain Eukaryota; kingdom Viridiplantae; phylum Streptophyta; class Magnoliopsida; order Santalales; family Viscaceae; genus Viscum; species Viscum album. The sequence goes on from OY728130.1 coordinate 1,449,490,158, forward strand.
AAGAGGATAAAATGGGGAACCCACATTTTATATTCATATGGATAAAGTGGTAAAAAGACAAATTTAATGAGTTATATGGTTTAGACACATAGTTTTCCAAATGTTGCAGTAACTGTGCACCCTTCACTGACCAAGGTATCACACATTTCATGGTTGTTCGATACGATTTTCAAAATAGTTTGTCGAGCATGAAATACACAATGGAAACATTATGCATATTTTGTCTGTAATAATGTGAAAATTGTGCACCAATTATCTATCCCCAACCAAGGTGCATGGTATCCTATGTAAACTCACATGTTTTTTCCATAATTTTTATCCAACCATTTATAAAATTCATTCTTATTATAAAAATAACTAAAAGGACCTTTTGATTCATGATGCCACAAATTTCATCTACATCATGTGCCTGATACCATGCATAGGAAAACCCTCATAAAATACACTAACTATATTTTTCAGCTTCTAATACAATATAAAGCATCATTACTACCATAAAAACCCCAATAAATGTATATACACATCACTTTAATATGATTCAACTCTTTGCATTCTGTTCTGAATCCCATTTTAAAATCAGGCTCATCCACTAGTTCAAAAATTCAAAATCCATTTAAAATATCCATCATATATGGACATGGGATCATTAAATATCTCCTCATCAACACTTATCATCCATGATATGTATATATGTTCATACATATAAATCTCTCAACCTAACCTTGTCTCGAATTCATCACCAATTTTTTGTGTCCAAACACGAGTCGTCAAATGTGCTTATAAAGAAAAACCTCCATGTTATGTTACATAAGCCATCAAACCATGAGATAATTCTTGTTACCATTACCAAAATACTTGGATAGAGCTTTCCTAATCCCATATATATCAAGAGACAACTCCATCACCATCAAAATCGTCTTATGGACCACGGTGCACCGTGGTAGAAGATTTATCTCAGAACTACCAAATCTATTTTCCTTATGCTCTTCCATTATAATTTTTATTTTTAACTATATAATCGCATTCTAATGATGTGACCGGTGTGGTTCAAATACTACCATTACCCAACATAAATTAAACCACATGTCTAACACTTGTTCCTCTCTTCATTCTCATGTTTTGAGATAAATAGACGAACCTCCCTCATCCATGCGCACAACAACAAGTCTACTTTTACTTATAAATCCAAACAACATTTTGAAACCCACTGATAAAATACCAAATGATAAGCTTGATTTGGTTTCTATCTCACGACATCTAATCACACACAAAACCACCAGTTGGAATTCCTCTGACAAACCCATCACAAGGATGGTCAGTCATTGCTAGTGATGAATTACTATAAAACATGTAACACCCTAAGATTTTGTGAAATATTTGTTTTAAAGGAATTTATCATCATTGATTACTTTTATTTCACATAGTCAAATATTCTTTTCACACCGAACTTCCTTTTCTTGTGCAACATGAAACACTAATTTGGTGTTAGTTACACATAGCACCGAGTTTCTATGAAAATTCTTTTTATTATTAGAATTATTTAAATGATATAGTTATATCCTAGATGATAAAAATTATAATATAAATAGTAATAACTACATTTCAAATATAATATATAACTATTTTACATAAATTGAATATATTTATTATGAAAAATATAATTTTTTTGAAGTCTTTACATGTTTAAAAATACTATTTTCAAAAATGAACTACTTTTCATGTCTATCTATGATAAAAAATAAAATTAATTTATAACACTTTTTGAAATTTAATTTGATCAAAAAAATATCATTTTTTAAATTCTAATTTAAATACTATCGTAGGGTGGACTTGTGGGATTTTTCTTACAAACATCATTTTTTGATAAATAGTGAAAAATATTGTATTTTAGTTAAAAACTCCCTTTTGTTCAAAAATTTATTAGCATTAATTTATATTTATATTTGGTTTTTTAAATTTAAAACAGATAATTTTTATATATATGAAACCAATTTAGGTCATTTTATTCATTTTTATATGAAAATTGATTATAAAAACTTATTGATCTTTTGAATGTTTTTACTTTAAAACTCCAATTTCTCACCACGTATTTGGGACTAGCATTAAACAAAACATTCCCACTTTTGTGATGTAAATTTTAAAAAATATACATATGCAGTTGTAATCGGTATAATATTTTATTTATGGTAATATGAAATTAATTTTCTACCAAAAATATTAGTGAAAGTGATTAAAATTAATCATGGCAATTAAGGTAAGATTAAGTTTAATTAGGGAGAAAATCCTAATCTTAAGGACCAAAATGACATGGAAACTTTTCCAAAATTGAATGGATACCAATAATTCAACCACATACCATCATTTGTATAATTTTATGGGTTATTGGGATATTATTAAATTGAATTTCCCTATATAAAAGGATAAGTAATGAAAAATACAAAAAGGGAACTTTCGTTACCTTAAACAATTACAAAGCTTTGACATTTTTAGAAAACATCATATATACATATCCTTATGAAATATAAATGGGTTGTTTTAAGGATAATAATTTATCATTTATTTTTATAGATAATTAAATCACATAAAATGATTAAGAATTTCCAATGTAGTGACTATTAATTAATATTTAAATAAAATAAATGATACAATAAATATAAAAAGTGAATTAAATTGATTGAATTATTTTCATCAATTATTTTTTAAAATTAATATATCATGTTACACATATTTTAAAATAATATATTTTAATTCCAATATTATTTTGATTTTTTATAATTGAAATTAAATAAATAATGTCAAAATTATCTTTGTTGTTATTTTATAATAAATGATATTCTATTAAATGATTTAAAATTTATAAAAATACCATTTTCATCAATGTTATTTTAAAGACTAAAAAATTATGAAATATGGTCTATTAGTCGAACAATTTACCTTTTATAATTAACATATTGACCCATATATTGTAAAAACATTGTCTGGACGGTCTGTGTTAAATTAGTGTTTTGTGCTTCACAAGCACTTTTTTTAAAAATTAATTTCCAAAACACACGAGAGTTTTATATTTTAAATTGTATATTATACATATAATTCAGTGGATTTATATTAAATAATAAATATCACTTTATTTTATTATTAATGGTTCAATTTCTTTGGTTATAAATCTAGATTCTTTAATAAAAACCAAAATAAAAAAATTGGGGAACCACAGAAGTTGTGGAACGAAATTATTAAAATGAAATGTTTTTGGTGTTGTAGATTTTTTTTGTAGTAATTTCACATTAATAAATAATTTTACATTTTTTAGGAAAAAAATTAAATGAGAATTCTCATTAATGATTGCCTTTTTTATTTAAAAATGTGCCACTCTCCCTCTACTACAAAAAGGTAAGAACTATGCCCCCTCCTCACACAACTCAAGACACTTTGTTTCATCCATCCTCTCCCTAAATAGTCTACAAAAATCACTCCATAACTCCTATAATCCTACCCTTTGGAACAAATCAATTCATGGAATCCCTTTGATGTAAACCAAAAGGAGTCACCCAAATAAGAAATAACATTCTTCCTCACGATCATTTAATTAATTTAAATTCTTCACCCCATCAACTAATATTATTCCATGATTTTATAAAGAAAGAAGTATAATAATTATACTATAATATTTTTATATTATGTTTTCTACATACACTTACTAACCCTTTCATCTAATGGGTAACAAACATATTATTTTCTTGTATGGTTAACAACCACTTCATGGAATGATGATTGTTCATTTTTCAATTACCACCTCTCATGGTAGAAATTATGATGCACACTATATTCATATATGTTATTTGTTATATTAATTATGAATTTAATCATATTTAATTGTTTAATAACACATTTCTCTAAACTTATTATTTGGTGTAAATATTATAATTTTTTTGGAGGAAGTGTGGACTACCGCACCCTCAAAGCGATGTGATTCATCCACACACTACTTGGAAAGTATTAAGGATGGTTTTAGTGAAATTATATGAAATCAATTATCTATACTAAACTATGATTATTCCACCTTACGGGTCACCTGTATATGCAGCCACGTCACCCAACCTCCCTCCACTTTCGACCTTCCCTTCACATCATTAGTAATTCCACCGCGCATCATCGGGATTTACCTCAGCTTCTCCCTCTGCTTCCAAAATTCACTCCCCGATACTCCTCTCCCTGCTCTAGGGTTCTCTTACCCCTCCCCGAATCCCTGAATCCCCTTTCCATGCATTAGGGTTCCTGTTCCACTCATTGAATCCCCTACGCTTTCCTCTCCTCTCCCCAAATCCCCTCTCATGCACACCTTCCTGGTTCTCCCCTCTATCCCGCACCGCTCCCACCGGAGATTCCGAGACTACTCGTAGATTTGGTTTTCAAAGCCTAGCTCATCCTCCAATGCCTCCAGCTCCTACACATCTTTCAGCTCCGCTTCCACTTGATCCACCTCCGCCACCTCCGTGCTTCTAATAAAAACCCTAGGATATATTATTCTCTAAAAAATTCATATCTTCTATCTATTGAAATTTATCGGAAGATATTATTTGTCTCATATCCTAGTTTATACCGAATTATTTAAGGTCTCCCTCCTTCCCAGCCTTCCGCCATCTCCTCTAAAGTAAACCACTAGCATATATGAATCTTCTTTTGCAGTGATTTTCATTAATGGTTTCTAGAAACATGTCTGTATTTAATTGTTTGGAGAATATGTAGGATCTTTATCAGTTCTTTATTATGCTTAGCTTGCACTGTAAAGGATTTAATATTATTTCCTTAAGTTATTTCACTGGTTTTTTATGATCAATTTTGTTTGTTGTAGTTACTTTTATTGAATCTTATTCCTGGGGATATTTACAGTAACTTCAGGTTCATAGAAAGTGTTTTCATGTTTAAAAGTTTGGAGCTATGATTCTAATGAAAATTGTTAGTTTTATGTAGAGAACGATTCATGACGAGGAAGCTACATTGACCTAGAGAACTCTTCCAACTCTAGAATCAGTGTAGGAGCACCAATGGAAAGCACTAGAAGCATATCATCAATTTTTTATTAGATTAGTGTCTCAATGTAGGATCACTTATATAAATGTAATGGTATTTTTTTCTTTTTACGGATTCTAATGTGTGGATTCTTTTCAATTCAGGAGTTGGGTTCGCATCCAAAAAAATGTATTTATATAGGAAGGTATCATTTCAATAATCATGTTCTTCTTGAGTTTTACTTGGCAGTACTTGAATTTGGATTCAATGGGAAGGTTTGAGTTGTTTTGGTAGTTTTTTCTGTGCACTAATGTTCAATTTCTATTGTTTTTTTCAACAATCAAGGTTTTGATTTTTCATCTTCAATGGAAATGCCTTAGTTTAAACTTATATAAATAAAGATCTATGAAGAATGTTTTCTATCCTCATTTAGTGATTTTTTTTCATTATATTCATGATTAAATATTTAAAGTTTTATTTTATTGTTTTCTAATTTTTTTCTTAGTGCATGTGTATACATAAATAGGAATTGGAAGTGAAGGCTGGTAATTTGTCCTAAAATCATGAATTTATCTTCCCCTCTATCCAACATATGAATTCATGTGATTTGTTTTCACTATTGACTCCACTATATATTGTTTTTTATGCAATAATAACCTTTTTCATATAGCCTATATGTCCAGATCTCTGCAATAGCTGCGTTTTCCTAAAATTTTGGAATTAACCTACCTTATATCCATTATGTTTTATTTGCTTTTAAACACTATATTAATTTAGGTAGTTTTTCCTAAAATCGTGGAGTTAACCTCCCTCCCTTTTGTCCTATATACGAATGCAGATAATTTTTTTCACTATCGACTCCACTTTGTATCATTTTTTATGCACTAAAAACATATGAAACAGATTATTATAATTCTTTCATCCTTGACTACCAAAACATTTCATCCAAGCCTTTGAATACATGTTCTTTCACTTTTTGTGTTTTTAGTGATGGAAATATCTGATATTGTAAACACTGCTACTATTAATGATACTCATAATGGTTCTTTCATTCTCTTTTTCGATGCATACGATTATACTATATATTATTCCATAAATTAGTTTTTTATAGGTGGAAAGAATTTCTCTTCTAATGTATTCATTTTTAATTTTGGATTTTCTAATTTCTATTATATACACACTTTGTTTGAACAATTAATTACTTATCATTGTAGATGTTGCATTTTTTGTCTGAGGTTTGTAGCTATTTTCTCTAATTCCTTAATGGTATTTCAGGATGTGGTTTTGAAATTGAAGGAAGACTCCAAACACAAAAGATAAAACTAGTTTAGTGGAATAATGATTCATGATATACTGTATTTTTTTAATTTTAGTATGTGGTAAATGATTTTTGAATGTTTGGGATACATTATATATATTATTTGTGATTGAATATATAAATTGTATTTAAATTTATTGACTATAGTGACTTTCTTATAGATTTGATAATGTTTGATTATTTTGAGATGTTGGAATAGAAATATCACGTAAATAAAGGTCACAAACTATTTATTTAGAAACCTTGTATCTTTAGGGGAACATAAATTAACTAGGAAGTATTGATTTTATAATTTTTTTTAATGTCAAATTGTGTCATATCAATATGCTTGATCAAACATGTATGATAAGTTTATTCTGATTTTTCCAATATTATCTTATGTTTATTGGTCCATGTTTCTGATTCTAATTGGTTAGGTGGACGAGGGTGAAGAAATACATCATTGGTACCACAACATGGTACGAAATTAAAATCATTGTAACAATTTTTATGATAAATAGTTTTTCTAGAATCAAAACATATTAAATACTATTTTCTATTGGAATCATTCTAAATGATTCATATTAAATTTGTACATTCATGTTTTAATAATTATAGAAAAAATGGTCATTTAAAGATGTATCTTTTTCATTCAACGTTTATCATTTAATAATCAAGGTATTCTTTCATTTCATTGGACAGTCATGCTTGACTAGACTTCTCATTAGGTAATACACTTGCATGGGCTTGACAATGGAGGTCTCCCATTAAACACAAACTATGACGACTGTTTTCATATAGTAATTAAATTTTTGGATTTTTATAATATGCATTTCTTTATGTGTCTTTGAAAATTCTACATGCACATATTATTTACCAAGTTCCGAAGTTGAATAGAATGGTGACATTTATTCTCATGCTACACCAAGATTCAATCTGCCTTCATATATATTTTTTAATTCAATATCTTGTTTTTAGGACATCAAAAGTTGTTGAGATATTCCTTTTGAAGCTTTTTGTCATGGGTGAATGTCTCGAATCAGTGGAAAAAATCTAGAATCCCCATTGATTATCCATTACTTCCCAATAATCAGGTGAGATTTAAAACCAGCAATACATCACTCTTGACATTGAGTTAAGAAACATAAACATCCAATCTATCTTCATCTATTTTTTTCAATTTCATGTTTTCAGGTCTTATTAATTGGTTGAGGGCACTCTGTTGGTGCTACTTTTCATGGGTGGTTGTCTCCATTTATGGGAAATAATATCTGGATACCACTCCACCTACCCAAGATTTTTTCTTTTCATGCATGCTATAAAAACAGTAACCCAGGTAAGTGTTTTTTATTTCCAATATCTTATATTTTTATTACATCATCGGAATAGACAATACTGCCTTTTTAAAGTATCATTTTCATTGTACCTTTTAAACACAATTCAGTTTTTTTGTCTCATTTTTTAATTTGTAAACTTGAAATTACTTATTCAATAATAACACTAGTATGTATTTTTTTGTAACTTATTGATTTAATTCATCTATAAATGTACACAAATTTGTTTATTGGGTTTTATGATGACGATGTGGTGCAACGAATAGTTACAATGACTCACGATGATCCAGCATCCATAAGCCATGCCAATTTACTGCATCCCCGATTAAAGGAAAACATAAACAAGATGTCTTCCAATGTAGCATGATATTAAGTTGAAAATTTTCAAGGTATCATAAAAACATTATTGAACCTATTTTTCTGAAATTAACTTATAAATTTTTATATCAAAATTTAAATCTACTGGTATTATAGGATACATGAATTTATTTAGAACACATATAACACACACAAGCATCCTTTCTTATTATTTTAGGTTGTACATTGTACCATTTTCCCAGATTCATTTCTATTAGCGATATTAAACAGCTACATCAACCACCATCCTAAAGTGGTTTTCCATTACACCATAGATGCACACTTCTGGAAGGCTTGAATTTATAGGGAGGAACCTGCATATGTTAGTCCGACCTTCACACAATATATAGGGTATAGCTATTGTTATTGTTACTGTTTTCATAGTTACAATATCTAACAAATATTTATGTGTATAATTTAGTTTATGTTTCTTTTATTTCAAATAATATATATGTTATGTTTGTTTCAGAATTTAATAATTCAGTTTCAATGAATATTTATACTATTTAGTATTTGAAATGTATGATAATTCATTTTTTATATAATATTTCATTCTATTTCATATAAAATCAAGCAATTTATTTTTTTTATTATGTTTGATAAAAATCCACCACTATTCCAATGATTTAATTTATCAGGTCTAATGCTTGTACAATTTCTTGTAACGTAGGCTCCAATCATTGTAATTGGCTACAAATTATCTTAATTTTGAGAAATTGAAGAAACATTCTATGGTAGAGTTTTTCCAAGGATCTCATCTTCATGTAATTGAGAGGAGAAAAATATAATTTTTAGTAGTTGAACAATATTCTAACTTATAACATATTGAACCCCTTATCATATTTCTCAGTTAAATATTGAGTTTCAGGTCAAATCTCATCAAAAACAAAATAACTTTCTATTACACTATTATCAATGGATAAGTAATCTAGAGGATCTTACAGTACTATTGTGGTAGTAATTTATTCTATTAATTATGAAAAAAAATTCACATTTCATATCCCTCTAAAATAGATAATGATTCATTTCAACATTCACATTATATTTGACTAGAAAAAATTTCTTCAGAGAAATATTCCAGAAGTACAGATTATTCATTAGTACTTTCACTTTGATATTTTTCCAAAACATGAAATTGATAGGCTATTAAATAACATAAATGATGATTCACAAATATGAGTTTCAATATTCATCCTAATAGTTGATGTTCACATATTATTCTGGATAGGACACATTGAACGATATCTCAAAAAATAGATTCACTTCACTACCAGGAAAAGATACAAAGAAAATCATAAATTAGAATGTTGTCAACTTCATTGGATAAACATAATTTCATATTGGATATAACTAATGATAACTTTTAGTAATTTATGTAGGTTCTGGAAAACTTTTTTCTCATTACCTAGTACTCAAAAAAAATATTTCATGAATTCAAATGGGAAAAATTCATAGATAAAGGAGATATAGGTATCATAGTCATATATGTGACACCTCAATTTTACTTAATCATCATTTCAACATGTACGTATCTTTTATTACATTTTTAATATATCTTGATGTGGGATTGAGATGTTTATGGATCTTATTTAATTCTTTATCTTTGAAAAACTGACTAAATCCAAATGATTTTTTCGGTTTAGGTATGTTGAATTTTATGAATTTGTTAACTCTGTTATTTATAAAAATATTATATTCATTTTTGTATTATGTTGGGAATGGTTTTCAAAACATAAATGAATTTGATTGAATATTCTTATCATGGAATGTTATTTGAAATCGATATCATTCAAACTCACAAATTATTGCAATAACACCTTTTGATTGGATGACTGTAAAAATTTAACTTTTTAATTGATATAATTTCTATATATTCATCATTTAATTTGTTATTGTATCTTCAGAATGCATCTATTGGAATATTTTGAAGCTCAAGAATTATTACAGCAACTTTTCCAAAATGGCATATTGTACAACTACTTCTAGCTGACAAAATTCTATGTATATAAACATCACAAATTTTGTTGAACCTATTAAATGACCTTCTCTCGATTTGTATTAAAATTATTCATCATTTCAAGTATTTAATTTTACAAATAATGTTATTTATGTAATTTCTCTTCACTATGTATTTCATTGTACCCAATAATGATATCGTAAATGTTGCTATAATTAACTTGAAATCTCCATCCTCAAAAAATAAAAATATATTTACTCTAAATTCCTCTTATCTTTTTTAAACTATTTTAATGTTTTCTATATATTTTATTCACTTCTATTTTTATATTATGCACCACTACACTATGATTATGAATGATTGAACATTTCTATTTGTTCTCCTATTTCACAAATAGTATTATCTTATTAAAAAATAACCATTATTCCAAATCACTGTGTTTACACACAGGCGATTACTAGTTTATGATATAAAAAGGGAAATTTAATATATATATATATATATATATTCATATATGTCATTTACCCTCTTTCTTTAAATATGCCAATAAAACCGAACAACGTACGTATGTACATAGGGCCTATTATCTCCATGAATGGTGTATTCTATTTCATAAATATATATTATATAGATTATTAAATACACATATAATGAATATAAATGATATTTATATCATGTTTTACATTCTTGAAATCATTATATTTTTTCTAGGACCAATGATATAACAAATTATGACAAAAGAGAAAAAACAAAGTGAATATTACCCAAACATAAACCTTAATATAAAATTGTTAAAAAGAGGGGAATATAAAACAATATATAGTATTGGATATAAGAATATTATTATTCAAAATATGTTTATTAAAGTTGATTTTATTATATATGATGATTTTTTAGTACGAAGATATTCAAGACATAAGGTGAGAGGGTTTCATCTCACATCTTATGTTCGTGAGACGCATGACTTATCAACTACTGACTTATTTTGTGTGGTGTATATGCTAATATTGAAATTATTCTATTAATGTTATACATAAATTTATGGTTATTTAAATAGAGATTTTATTATTTTTATTTCATGGGGTTTATTTTTCAAAAGTTTTCAAATTGTAAAAATATGTTTATCTCAATTTTCCTTCATTGACACATATGTTTTTTATACACCAACATTATTTTTTATAGCTGTATATACATCGATTAGACATGTTATAAAATGAATACCTTTATTTTCTTGATATTTTAGGCTTCATGTAATTTAATTTTCTTATATGGATAATATTATCCCAAGTTACCAATTAAAAAGTGTTTATTCAAACAATCTCATCGGTTTTTGAGATTGTTAATGATTATGCATCCTTTGATGAAATATTGTGATAAATATCTCAAAAACTGTCATGAATTTAATTTTCCTCTATTTATTGAAGATACCACCATGTATTAATACAATTTTATCACTCTTTAGTACTTAATATAATTTATAAAATGTTTAAAGGAAAAGTCTGGCTATATTTCTCTCTTCGGTCAAGAGTCTATTTTATTTCAAAAATAATGTTTTCAAAATGTTTCCAAAAAATATTTTCAAATGATACTTTAAGATAATTTTAAATGAAAAAAGTATTTTAGTAATGTTTTATTGTTTTCAACGTTTTTTTAAATTTTTTTTAAAAGTATTTTCAAAGAAATTGTTTTAAAATTATTTTTTATGTTTAAATTTTTTTAAAACGAAAAAAACATATTTTCCGCAAGATATGTTTTTAAAAGGTATTTCTAAATTATTTACCATATAATATGACATCAATTTGTGTCACTCATTCATTAATGACGAATTATTTGATGTTTCCATTAATATTCATTCTCGGAATGGTTTATTTTTGGATGGCATGATGTTTTTGAAACACGTTCCTCTTTCATGGGTTATATTATTTTGAAACACAATTATTTTCATGGGTTATTATTTTGATGAATGGTTTATAAAACCTACATATTTTTTCATAGGTTATGATGTGATTTCAGGTTTATAATACCCATTTTCTTCCATGGGTTACGATATTATTTTTAATGATTTCTTGAACATATATGTATTATTTCCTTATGAAGTGGGTGGGACCAATACTTCCCTCCAATAAATTTGGAAAAGATATAAATATCATGAGATAGACAATGATTTCCTTGGGAGTGATCCTTGATTACTAATATTGTCATGGGAGTGAACCATGAGTACTAAGGTGGTATGATGAGTGAAATCATGCTACTATGAGGGTTATGGGATTGATCTATAACTACCAATATGGTATGGGGATGGAAAACATACAACAAAGTTGTTCTTGTTAGTGATGACTTGGCTACAATAGAAATAATATTGTATGTTATTTTTTTTCAAAAATTATATATTCCATTCCCATGTAATGATTTAATGTCTTATATTCTTTATTTTTCATGATTCATATCTTATTAACTACCAATATTTATGTTATTATTCATATTTATGATCATAGATATGTAGGGTATGCTCTTATAATGTAATGATCATGTTCTCATACCACATACTATCATATTTATGGTTACATGTCTCCCTTATTTACCCTTACTGAGCATCTGTGCTCACTAATTTTTAGGTTTCATTTCCCCTATGTAATGAAGATATGTATTATTTTTATGTGTCTAATAAGGTATCATGTCATGAATATCCTCGTGGTATATAATATAGCTCTTTTTTATACCAATGATTAAGTTTCCACATTTTTGATGGAACTAAACTAATAGGGTCATTGGGAATATATTTCTATAAAGTTTTATGTATTATAAAAAAGTGACCCAATGTCAATGTACATCAATATTGGGTTGTTATAGTTGGAATAAATGTAGAGGTATATTCAACCATTGAAAACTATAATGATAATACTTTATTTAGATCCCTAGGTTTATTTCAATGGATATGTCTAGGGATGTATATAAGGATGAGTACAAGGATGAGTTAAAATTTTGGAAAATAATATTTAATTATGGTAAAGGATAAAGTGATTGTCTACCTTGAAATATATCCATGTCTTTATTATTAAATAGGTTATGGCACTTTGACAGTAATACCTAGGGGTAACAACTCCAATAAGATGTTTCGGTCCTAACTCATTGTAATAAAGTACACGACAATGGGCCTTGCTGCACACATGGTTTAACACTCCCATGGGATATTCATAGGGAATTCACAAACTCTTGATCAACTATCCTGAAGGAATTATATTTAGTATGATTATGTATAAACTAGGATAGACCTATGGTGTGATAGATTAAAGTAGTATGATACATGATTTAGGCAACCTATAAGTAATTTTCATGATTATATGGTATCCCAATTTGATAAATGTTTATCATAATATTCTTTTTTTGTTAATAAATAGACATAAAAAGAAGGAACATGTTAAACATTTAATTATTAAGATGTTGAAAGTATGGTCATTATGTGAATATATTTCCCAATAAGAAATCTCATAAAGAGAATTAAGAAGGTGTTATAATTATTGGTTATGCTTCTAAAGATAAAGAGACATAAAATCACATGTGAAATGTATGTTATGTTCTTCGAGTGTTGTTTTCATTAAACATAAGAAGAAAGATTAGATTGATTTTGAGGATCCATAAGACATGATTCATATTTCATTTTCTAGTGAATAGGTATTAAGGAATAATTTTATGAAGCTGGAATAATGGATTAACAAAAATGTTGCATGAATGATGAAATTATGATTTGGAGTTTACATATTATTTTATATGAATCATGAAATATATAACTATTTTCAGTATAATTTTTATTTAATGATTGAAAAAGACATGTTTAATAGTGATTAAAGAATTGAACAGTGATTTCATAGAAAGGATATATTTTTATTTGGGGAAGGTAACCCTTAATTAATGCCTAATGTAGAGATAACGATGTCTAGATAATGATATATTGGATATGAATAAATAAATTCTTCGATATGGATTACCCTAGAACTTATTTTTGATAAAGTGTTATATGCCATCAAGGATAAAGTTTACAATATCTTGGATTTAAATAATATATCCAGTAATCATTGGAGTAAGTACAAATTCATTTTTTCAGAATGATTAGTGGTGATTAAGGTTTTTACCATGTTTCAAGGGGATATACTATGAGGGAATTCACATATTTGGAATAAGAAATCCTAGATCTACTATGTGGTAAATGTGAGATCAATGTTAATTTTATTTCATGAATTTATTTATAAATATTTCAATTATCAACTTTGGGATGGTTTATTAGTTTAACTATTTATGGAATGTCTAAGTTAAACTTTAGATGAATTCAATAATATTAATGTGTTATCTCTCCATATAAGGATTTATACATATTGGATAGCTTGTTGAAACTATATTGTGTAGATTATAACTGATTGGATGGAATATCATGGTCCCCATGACCTGTCAGTACTTCTAGAATGAAAATTTTTCCTTCTTTTTTATATAATTAGTTGAATTGGATCAAGTAACAACAAAGGGTGATGTTTTGAAAAAATCAAGAAAGTATATATTTTCATGAATATTCTTCAACTTTAGGAAAATTGATCTTCAAAACTAAAAAAATTTCCTAGTAACTTCATTTCAGATGAATCAGACTTTCCCTCAGGTCATCATAGATTTATGGATTTGTGATTGTTAAAATTCACATGACCTCGTTCTCTATCACTCTCAATTATAACTTGAACGTAATATTTTGGATTCATGTCCATGTTTTCACTTACCACCTAGGTTCTCCTATGTGGGAATCTCATCATGGGTTACTCTTGTTAACCATTATGGTTCAAAAATTCCATTTTTAAGTTAGGTTTTAGTATTCATTTTTATATTTTAGGTTTCTACGAATGAAACATTCATGTATTAAACCTTTAATAACCCAGACAAATTTTTACGGTGGAATTCATTTTCAGGGGGTAGAATGTAACCCCATGAGATTTTTTGAATTTTTTTAAAATGAATTAATTGTAATTGATTACATGAATTTAAATAAGTAAAACATTCCTTTCACATTAAACTAACTTGTCTTGTTCTACATGTTACACCGACTTTTCATACATTAAACAGAACACTGAGTTTCTATAAAACATGATTTTATTCTAAGAAATTGTTAAACCAGATAGTTAAAAACTAGCTACTTTTTTAATATGAATAGTAATAACAACTTTTTAAATTATTTTCATAATTTATCTATATAAATAAGACATCTTTATTCTATAAAATATAATTTTTCTAAAGTCTTTACATGTTAAAAAAACTATTTTCCCAATTGATCTACATTTCATGTAATTATATGGAAAAAAATTAAATATAGAAACTTTTAGAAATTAAATTTGATAAAATAATCTTTATTGTTGAATTTGGAATGTCAAAATTAGCTTAGGTTTAGTTTTGGAATTTTTCTGAGAGACTTCGTTTTTTTATGAATACTGAAAATTACTGAATTTTAGTTTAAAACTTCCTCTTCGGTTAAATAATTTTTTATATTAATTTATCTTTTAATTTGGGTTTTAATGTCAAAATAGATCAATTATACATATATTAAAATAATTTAGGTCCTTGGAATTATTTTTATATGGAAATTTCTTATAAAAACTTATTGAACTTTTGAATGTTTTTAGTTTAAAAACCCACTTTCTCATCATATCTACATGATTGGCATTAATGTTAACTTTACCACAAAGGTGATTTAAATTTTTTAAAATTTAATTAAACAGATATAATTATTATTATATTTTTATTTTAATAATATCAACTTACTGTTTTATAAAAAAATATTAGTGAAAGTGATTAAAATTAATCAAAATGATTAAGGTAAGGTTATGCACAATTAGGGACTAAATCTTTATATTAAGCAGTAAAATGACTTGTGAAATTGTCCAAAAGCCATTAGATGAAAATATTTCGACCATATCCCCTCCTATTTCAATATTTATGGGTTATTTGGATATTATTATATGGAATTTCTCTATATAAAAGCTTGATTAAGGAAGAAGACAGAAAGGGAACTCTCCTGGCCTTTAAAATTTATAAAACCTTTATGTAAAAAACAAAATATTTTCAGTTATAAATATACTTTTGAAATATATATGATTTATATTTTTAATAATATTTACCGATAACTTTTAGATATGATTTAGTTACTTAAAATTCTTAAGAAACACCAACATATTAATTATTTAGTAAATAAATAACTAAAATAATGGTACTTAAAATTTTAAAAGTTAAGTAAAGTGATTTAATTTTTGTATTTAATTTTTTTTAATATTAATATATAATTTTACACATATTTAATCTTAATATATTTAAATCCTAGAATTTTATGATCTTTTAAAACATCAAATAAATAAATAATTTCAAAATAAACATTATTGTTATTTTACAAGTAATGATATTTTATTAATTGATTTAGAATTAATAAATATAAAATATTATTAAAAATTAATTTGTAAGTATTAATAAATATTAAATATGTTATATTAATCAATTATTTATCTTTTATAATGAACATATTGACCCTTATATTTTAAAAACATTGTTTTCATGGTACGAGTTTAATTAGTGTTATTTGTGTAACATACGCTTATTTTAAAAATTAAATTTAAAAAAACATCAGAATTTTTTTTTAAATTAGTATCATATTTATTTTTAGTTTTAAATACATTATATATTAAATCACACATTTTTTTTGTTTAAGTTTTTCACTTACTAAGGTTATAAAACTATATGCTTTAATAAAACCAAAAATAATAAAATTTGGGAATCATAAAAATTAAGGAAATAAACTCTTAAAATGAACATATTTTTGTGTGTTGTATGTTTGGTTTTTCAATTAGTTTTTATTAATAAATTATTTCACCATTTTGGAGACAAATTATTTAAAGGAGACCTCATACCTTTTGGTATTAACAAGTGTGTCACTCCCCCTCCACTATAAAAAGGCATGCAGTCTACCCCTTCCTCACACCTCTGAAGCCACTTTGGATATTCCCGAATCTGAAAAAAAATTATTCAAACAGACTTCCATTCCTCATAGAATTGTCCCCTAGGTAAAAAAGCAACCCATGGAATCCCTTCAGCAAAATCAAAAGTAGTTACCCGAATAAGAGGTAACATTCGTCCTCAAGTTCTTTTATTTTATTTCAATTACGCACCAACATCAAATACTATTATTACATGATTTTATAAATAAAATAGTTTCATAGATAAAATATGATTTTATTATGATATTATTTATACCTATACATATGCACACTTCAACCTAATGGGTAACGAATATACTGTTTACTTGTACGGTGAAATACCGCCTCTAGAAATGACGATTGTTCATTTTTTTCTTTTACCTACTCTCATGGTGGAAATTATGATATACACTATGTTTATATATTTTATATATTATTTTTATTATCCTTTATGATTATTTAATACTTTTACAACACATATCTTTATACTTTCAATTTAGTGTAAATACGATAATTTCGTTTGAGGAAGTGTGGACTACCGCCCCTCAAAGCGATGGGATTCGTTGACACACTACATGGAAATTATTAAGGATGGGTTTAGTGAAATTATATGATATATATGATATAATAATTATAATCTAACATATATATATATATATATGTCATTTATAGTCCTTCTTTCATTGGGACAATAAAATAGAAATAACGTTCTTGAGTACATATGGCATATTGTCTCCATGAATGGTGTATTCCCTTTCATACTTCTATATTATATACATTATTATAATAAAATTATTTTGAATATAAATTATATTTATATCATAGTTTACATTCTATAAATCATGATATATTTAGAAGTACCAAATGTATAACAAATTATGACACAAGCGAAAAAACAAAGAGAATATTACACGATGTGAAACGTTAACAAAAAAATTGATAAAAATAAGGTAATATAAAACTTTATATCTTTTTATATATAAGAATATATTTATTTAAAATATTCATAATAAAATATAATTTATTATACAAGATGTTTTTTAAGTATGAAGATAGTCAAGACATATTGTGAGGGGATTTCATCTCACTTTTTATTTTTGTGAGATACATGCCTTATCCACTACTCACTTATTATGTACAGTGTATATACTAAAAATGAATGTATTATATACATATTATAATTAAATTTATCATTATTTAAATATCCATTTCATTATATTTATTTCATGGGTTTTACCTTTAAAATGATATTAAATCAGTAAAATAGTTTGTTCTCAATTTTCCTTCTTTGAGACACATGTTTTGTTATGTTCCTACATTCTTTTTTAGAGGTGCATATACTTAAATTTTCTGTATTATGTAATTAATACCATTATTTTCATGACATTTTAAGGTTAATGTAATTTCCTTTTATTAAATGTACAGTATGATCCCAATTTACTAACCAGTGAGCATCTATTGAAATGATCAAAACATTTTTAGAGATTATTAATGATTATGCTTTCTTCAAAGACATATTTTGATTTATCTATGAAAAACTCTCATTATATTAATTATCCTCTATTTATTCAATATATATTCACATATTTGGGTCATTTTCTCCACTCTTTGGTTCTTAAAATAATTAATTTTGTTTATAAGGTACCTGACCATAATTCTCTCTTCGGTCGCAAATGAGTTGTACTTCAAAAATCATGTTTTAAAAATTGTTTCCAAAAAATGTTTTCAATTTATCTTTGAAGATATTTTTCAAGGAAAATGGATTTTTTAAATGTTTTATGTTTCCCAAATATTTATTTATAATTTTTCAAATATATTTTCAAAATAAAAAGGTTTTCAAATAAACATATGTTTTAAAAAGTGATTTTCAATGAGTGAAGGATTTTTTTCCTCACGAAATGTTTTCAAAGATATGTTAAACTTATTTCCCATATAATATTACATCATTTGGTGTCACTCATTATTTTCTGAGAAAATGATTCAATTTTTACATTCTTATTATTTCTTAAAATGATTTATTTTTTGATGGAATTATTTTAATGAAACCCATTTCTCTTTTAGGGGTAACATTATTTAGAAACGCACATATTTTAATGGGTTATTATTTTGACGAAATGATTATTAAACATGTATTTTTTCCAAATGTTATGATATGATTGTGTGTTTATAATACCCTTTTATTTTCATGGGTTAGGATATTATATTTAATTATCTTTGGGAATATGTATATATGATTTTATTTTGATATTGGTGGGACTTATATCTCCATCCAATGAATTGTGTAAATATTTATATCTAATGAGATATACTAAGATGGTATTGGGATTGAACCATGACTACTAAGAAGACCGTGGGAGTGAAACATGACAACCAAGATGGTATGAGGAGTGGACTTATGCTACTAAGATGACCATGGGGGTGAACCATGACAACCAAGATGATATGGGGAGTCAACCAATATAATTAATAAGGTCATGAAAGTGATTCCATGATTACTAGGTAAATCATTTTATATTCTTATGTGTGTTCAAAAATTCCAGGTTTTATTCCCATGTTATGATTTCATGGATAATGTTATTTTTTTCTTTAAGATTCATGTATTTTAAAATGCCAATATTTATTCCATGATTCATGTTTATGATCTTCAATAAGCAGGGTATGATCTTATAATTTTATGATCATGTTATCATACCCCATATGCTCATTTTTATGCTTACATTTCTCTCTTATTTACCCTTACTGTGAATCTGATATTAACCCTTTTTATGTTTTCATTCCCTTAGGATATGAAGATATGTGTAATGTTTGATGTGTCTAATAAGGGTTCTATTTAGTAAGAACCTAGTGGGAGATATTATATCTTTATTATGTACCAGTGTTCATGTTTACATGATTCTAAAGGAACTAAACTAATATGCGCTTTGGGCATCTATTTTTATAATATTTTAAATATTCCACAAAAGTGATGTATAGTCCATATACGTCAAGACTAGGTCATTATAAAACTCGAACACATTTTCTTTATCACATGAGGCATCATGTGATTGTCCATGTAATTTTATTAATGTTCATGCCTAACAAGTTATGTTATTTCATAGTTGATTCTTCATTTAACCAAAACCACCGTCATTCCCTATCACAAGTATAATTCATATCTACCAAGACCACATTTAGTCTATGTCATCATTACCCCAAGCCCAATAGTGGCACTCAGATTTTAGCCTTCATCAAATCCAAAATCACATATGGAATACTGTTTTAAATCCGAATATAATTGTACAGATTTGATAACTGGATTCCAAAACAAAAAAAGACCAACAACCAGTATCACGAAACTAAGATACCTCCCATATGAGGGTCAAAATACCACAACTGACATTATTCTATACACCATATAGATTATCTTATTCTACTCCTTGACCATCACCTTAATAAGTTACACCCCCAAATCATATTTTTAACTCATTTTGGGCTATTCCCATCCAATTCTTAGGCATTAACTATCAACAATCAACTCCTGGGTTGATTGTGAAACCACAAACGATCTATTTGCAATGGAATATCTAGCACAGAGGGACATTAGTAATTTCAAAAATAATCTTGGGAAACCATACCCAAAAAAATATAAAGGCCACCAATCCCAATCCCATGTATGGCCATTTACAATTTAAAAAGTCAATAGTGTTGTGTGTAACTAGTGTTTTCTACCTCAATCTCATCTGAAAATGTATAGGTGTACACTCTTGTACTATCTTATCACACAATATAACTCATGATACCATGAGTTATACCTATTAATATATACAATCATGGACTTAAACCACTTACCATAATCCATAGTATGTCAATTCATTAAAAGTAGAACATCCTAGAGACTCTCATTCAAAAAACATTATGTTTAACACATAGGAAAACTGACCACACACTTATCCACCACCATGAATTATTCCCAGTCCAAGGCTCCTACTTGAGATCTCACCATGCTAATAAATCACATTCAATGCCAACAGGGTTAGGTACCTAATGGGTGTTACCCTCAAAAACTTGTCGTGAAACCAAAGCAGAAGTACTCACGGTGTTTTACCCTCAAGAAAAGAAAGGCATCCAACATGCATTTTCTAAAAAAACTATAAGGTTGTTGATAATATTATTTCACATATAAATTTTAGAATTATTTATTTGGACTTTTTTATAGTTTTATAATATGATAATGTGATTTTTAGTTGTTTTTTGTAGATATTTTGAGATGATGTTTCAAAAGGTATACTAATATTATGTATTGAAATTTTACACAATTTATGCCATAAAAATCAATTTACAATGTAAATACCTTGAAGGATTTGCCATATCTAGCAGTAGACATAGGCCATAAAACCATTCTAGGCAATAAAATATTCTAGATAAAGAATAAATTATGGTGTAATAGGGAGATATATACCATAAAACCCTCACACTTGAAGGACCCCAAAATTTTATTCCATCCATAACTCTCAAAGATATAGAGTACAAAATCTTCCATTCATGACGTAAAACCATGACATACGACATAAAACTACATGGAAGTGAAAAATAGATGAAGACATACAATGAAACATAAATTTACATCCTAAGTTTATTAGGACTATATATATTCTAGGCATCCCCTAAATTCAAGCATTGGTCTTTTTCATTCAGTTTTCATCTTTTATTTCTTTCATTCCTTCTATCTTTTTTTCTATCTTCCATTATTTTCTTTGGTTTTGTTGTTTTACACTCATTCTAGGTATGTTTTGAATATATATAATTATTTAAAAACTTTTAATGAATGTAAATACAATTTTATTTTTATTTCTTCTTCGCCATTAATGTAAAACATTCGATTCATAATTTTTTCTTTTATCGTGAGTTGTTTAATTAATATTACAATCATTGTCAATACAGAGTTTTAAAGAACAATGATATACTATTAAAACATTAAAATTTAAGGTGAAAGTTATAACATAGATGTTAAATTATAGGTTTTGAATAGTAATAACTAAATTATCAAAATTATTTGGTTGAAACATGTATAATATTAATTCCATTGTTATTATTTTATTATAAATGAAAATAAAAATCCTTTGACAATAAATGAATTATTTTGAAAAATAACTATTTTTATGTGTTTCTTGAATAAATAAATAAAATAACTATTGGAGAATTATTTTATTGAAATTTACATATTATATATTCGATCACAATTTTTATCCTTAATTTAATATATTTTTTCTAAGAATGGGTTTAGAATAAATACCATGTTATGCTTAAAAATTGTATTTTTCAAAAAAGTTGTTCTTTCATGAATTTTTTAAATTAGTTTTTCAAATTTATAAAGTAATTTTTAAAAAAGAATCTTAATTTTTAGAATAAACATTTCAAAATTATCATTTAGTGAATTTTAATTATTTTCTGTGAAAAATTATTTTTCGATGAACAGTGAAAGATATTGATTTTATTGAAAAATTGTTTATCGTTTAAATCATTTATGAAGATAAAAATTGTTTTAGAATGGATAAAAAGTAAAAGTAGTTAAATTATATTTTTATTAATCCAATTTATTTCATTTTAATCAATTTAATATTGAATTTTTATATTAAAACATTTTATTCTTACAAAATCTTTTTCCTTAAAAAACAGTAATTTTGTCAAGTTTGCAGGTTTAATTTTAAATTAAATTCTACCAATTATGTGAATTAAATTTTTTAAAATTGATTAAATATTTTTTATAATAATAATTTATATTTTATAATAATTTCAAATTAATTTTATTCATAATGTACTGTAAAACTGTAAAAATTAATTAATGATATTAAGGGTAAAATAGGTTTACCATAGGGGTTAATCTAAACTTATAAGGGTCAAAATGACTAAAAACATGTTAAATTCATATTTTATGGACCTATTTCGACCATATATCATCTAAGGTTCTATAATGATACATTTTGGATCCTTTTGGTGTGTGTAAGATGAGGGTATATTATTTTCTATTCAAAACATCCAAGTGTGTCCTCTCCACTACATATAAAATAACATCGCCTATACTCTCCTTTTTATATTTACAATTCCTTTTTGATACATACATAAATTACAAAAATGCTTCATTACTTCTATAAACACGTCCTAGAATCCTTATTTTGATCAGTAAACCCTCTTATTATGTATTTTGGTGTATATCTAAAGAGGTTGTCTGAGGATGAGGTATTATTCCATACCAAACGTTTTTGTTTTATTTATTCATCCTCCTCCTTAAAACATTATTCAATTGTGAGGATAAAATAAAGTTGTTTCTATCATAAAATTAAATGTTATTATTTTAATCGAAAAACCTATATCCATTTCATCTTCTATAAAATAGGTAATGAAACTATCGATTATGTGTCCGGCAGACTACAGGCTCATGAACTGATGTAATTTGTTTTCCATCATTTCCAACACATGTAGATATTATGATGGATTTAAAGTATATATATAAATATTTTTACATAATTTTACTTTTTAGTTATAATATCAAATCTGAATTCTTACCTTCTAATCTATTGAAAAATGATAATGTCATCTTTGTGTATGTGTGGACTACCGCCTCCACGCAATGATGTGATGCGTATTTTATTTTATTTTTATATGGATGATAATAAAGATATATTTAATAAATATACGTTATATTTATGATATAAAATTTATTATTTAAATTTTAATTAATATTTACCACTACGGGAAAAATGGGTATTTGCGACGGGGGTATTTACCCATCGCAAATAAATAGGCTTTTGCGACGGGATTGCTTTCCCTGTCGCAAATAGTTTTCCCGCGATGCGCGCCAAATCGCGGGAAAACTATTTGCGACGGGAAAATTTTCCCTTCGCAAATAACCGGCGGCGGTAAAAGGTATTTGCGACGGGAAAGTATTCCCGTCGCAAATAACTATTTACTCGTTGACCGTAATTAATGCGGGCTAATGTATTTGCGACGGGTACCGTCGCAAATAATCTAACCTATAAATACCCCCATCCGTTTTTTTCAAATCATTCTCATTCTCTACCTTCTCCTGCTCTCAAACTTCTGTTTCTAAAGTTGAGTTTTTTTTCAGTTTAATTTTTTTCTTCGGAGTTGATATTAAAGTTTTGAAGAACGATCAGAGCAGATCAATTTTCAAGGTATTTATGTTCATTTTAATTTAATATTTATTTTTAATTTTTTATTAGTTTCAATTATTCTTAATTAGTTGTAATTTAATTATGTTTACATTGTTTTCTTACTTAATAAATTTAAATTATTAGTCTTGATCATAGTTAATGGTAATTAGGAATAATTAGTAATAATTTTTAATAATTAAGAATAAATATTAATAATTAGTAATAAATACCAATAATTAGGAATAATAACATTATTACATTATTAGTATATTTTATTATTAATATTAAAATAATATAATTTTTTATATATATACAATTCTCTTTTCATCTGTGTGTTTACTGTCTTCACATGTATTATTTGTATGTGGAGATAGAAAACGCACAGATGAAAGGAGAATTGTATATAAATCAGAAAATTATATTATCTTAATATTAATAATAAAATATACTAATAATGTTATTATTTGTAATTATTGGTAATTATTCCTAATTATTGGTAATTATTCATTTAATTACTAATAATTAGGAACAATTATCAATAATTATCAATAATTAAGAATATTTAGTAATAATTAGTAATAATTATCAATAATTAGTAATAATTAGTAATAATTAGTAATAATTACCAATAAGTAGTAATAATTATCTATAATTTGGAATAATTAACAATAATTAACAATAATTAGTAATAATTAGTAATAATTACCAATAATTACCAATAATTAGTAATAATTACCAATAATTACCAATAATTGCCAATAATTACCAATAATTACCAATAATTACCAATAATTAGGAATAATTAGGAATAATTAGAAATAATTAGGAATAATTAGGAATAATTAGGAATAATTAGGAATAATTAGGAATAATTACCAATAATTAGGAATAATTAGGAATAATTACCAATAATTAGGAATAATTAGGAATAATTAGGAATAATTAGAAATAATTAGGAATAATTACCAATAATTACCAATAATTACCAATAATTACCAATAATTACCAATAATTACCAATAATTACCAATAATTACCAATAATTACCAATAATTACCAATAATTACCAATAATTACCAATAATTACCAATAATTTGCAATAATTACCAATAATTTGCAATAATTACCAATAATTTGCAATAATTAGTAATAATTAGTAATAAATACCTGAAATTAGGAAAAATTAGGAAAAATTAGGAAAAATTCTCAATAATTAGTAATAATTACCAATAATTAGTATTAATTACCAATAATTAGTAATAATTACCAATAATTAGTATTAATTACCAATAATTAGTATTAATTACCAATAATTAGTGATAATTACCTATAATTAGTATTAATTACCAATAATTAGTATTAATTACCAATAATTAGTATTAATTACCAATAATTAGTAATAATTAGGAATAATTACCAATAATTAGTAATAATTACCAATAATTAACAATAATTAGTAATAATTACCAATATTTACCAATATTTAGTAATAATTAACAATAATTGCCAATAATTACCAATAATTGCCAATAATTACCAATAATTGTCAATAATTACCAATAATTAGTAATTATTGCCAATAATTAGTAATAATTACGAATAATTAGTCATAATTACGAATAATTAAGAATAATTAGTAATAATTATGAATAATTAGTAATAATTACCAATAATTAGTAATAATTACCAATAATTAGTAATAATTACAAATAATTAGTAATAATTACCAACAATTAGTAATAATTACCAATAATTAGCAATAATTACTAATAATTATCAATAATTACTAATAATTATCACTAATTACTAATAATTAGTAATAATTAATACTAATTACCAATAATTAATAATAATTAGCAATAATTCGTAATAATTAGCAATAATTACTAATAATTAGCAATAATTACTAATAATTAGTAATAATTAGGAATAATTAGTAATAATTAGGAATAATTAGTAATAATTATGAATAATTAGTGATAATTACCAATAATTAGTAATAATTAGTATTAATTAGTAAAAATTAGGAATAATTAGTAATAATTAGGAATAATTAGTAATAATTACCAATAATTAGTAATAATTATTATTAATTACCAATAATTAGTATTAATTACCAATAATTAGTAATAATTACCAATAATTAGTAATAATTACCAATAATTAGTAATAATTACCAATAATTAGTAATAATTACCAATAATTATCAATAATTACTAATAATTATCAATAATTACTAATAATTATCACTAATTACTAATAATTAGAAATAATTAATAATAATTAGCAATAATTAATAATAATTAGCAATAATTCGTAATAATTAGCAATAATTACTAATAATTAGCAATAATTACTAATAATTAGTAATAATTAGGAATAATTAGGAATAATTAGGAATAATTAGTAATAATTAGGAATAATTAGTAATAATTACCAATAATTAGTAATAATTAGTATTAATTAGTAATAATTAGGAATAATTAGTAATAATTAGGAATAATTAGTAATAATTACCAATAATCACCGATAATTACCAATAATCACCGATAATTACCAATAATCACCAATAATCACCAATATTCACCAATATTTTCCAATATTTTCCAATAATTACCAATATTTACCAATATTTACCAATAATTACCAATATTTACCAATAATTACCAATATTTACCAATAATTAGGAATAACTACCAATAATTTGGAATAACTACCAATAATTTGGAATAACTACCAATAATTTGGAATAATTACCAATAATTTGAAATAATTACCAATAATTAGGAATAATTACCTTATTAAATTATTTGTATATTTTATTATTAATATTAAAATAATATAATTTTCTATATTATATACAATTCTTTTTTTTTCTGTGTTTTTTCTGTCTCCACATGTAATATTGGCATTCTTTTTCAAAATTATCAACCTACTCGCCAATGGAGAGGTGAAAGTGAATGCCAATATTACATGTGGAGACAGAATGTGAAACACACAGATGAAAGGAGAATTGTATATAATATAGAAAATTATATTATTTTAATATTAATAATAAAATATACTAATAATGTAATGATGTTATTATTATATAATTAATATTTATGAAAAAAATTATATTAGTATTATTAAAATAAATAAAAAATCAATATAATATTAAAATTATCAATATTTGTAACGGGTTTTGCTTTATTCTCAATATATTCAATCCTTGCTTGTGTTTTTTCTAACAAATTATTCAAAACCAGTAATGCTTTTATATTTTATAGAAAAATATGGAACAATGAGGTCGTCAATAGTCATTATTAGATGACCGCATATGGATAAATCAACGTATAAATCCAAATGGTTCTGGTTTAAATCCAGTATATATAGAGGGTGTGGATATTTTTTTATCATTTGCGGCATCAAATCCAGAATTTGTTTCAGAATGAAAGATAAAATGCCCTTGTAGAAAATGTGCATTGAGAACGTTTGACACGTTTGACAAAGTGGGGGAACATCTCTTGCGTTTTGGTTTTCAAGCAGATTATGTTTTTTGGTATCAACACGGTGAACGCAGTTCCAGAGCAGGTGATACCAACTTGATTCCGGATCCATCCCAGTTTCAAGATTTAGTACATGATGTTGCAGGTTCATCTGTTCAACATACAGAAACTCCTGCTGATATAGCTTCAAATCCTGAGTTGGGACCGTCTGAATTTTATGAGTTGTTGAAGTCTGCTGAGGATGCATTATATCCTGGCTGCAAGATGAGAAAATTAGAAGCAGTTGCAAAATTTATGGCTATCAAATCAGATAACGGAATGTCAAACACCTATTTTGACCAGATATTTTCTTTGCTGAAAACACTGTTACCCGAAGGAAATATTTTACCTGCAAATTACTATGAAAGTAAGAGGTTGGTTCGAAATTTGGGACTTACTTGTCAGAAGATTCGTGCATGTTCAAATGACTGCATTTTATATTCTGGGGAAAATGAGTCGTTGGATAGTTATCCCACATGTGGGCAACTGAGATATAAAGAAGGACAACACGGGAAGTCTGGTTTGATTCCTATAAAACAGTTGAGATATTTTCCGCTTACATCCAGACTTCAGCGTTTATTCATGTCTAAGAATACAGCGACAATGATGTCATGGCATAAAGAGAATATTTCAACCGATAAAAGCTTGAATCATCCAGCCGACGGTGATTCATGGAAACATTTTGATAGAGTGCATCCATCCTTTGCTTTAGAAGCTAGAAATGTTCGACTGGGCCTTTCCACTGATGGTTTCTGTCCGTTTGGATCTTATGGTAGTCAATATTCATGTTGGCCTGTTTTTTTAACTCCGTACAATTTACCTCCATGGATGTTGATGAATGATCCATATATCTTTTTGACTTTACTAATTCCAGGACATCCGAAGAAAAATATTGATGTTTATTTGAAGCCATTGATTGATGAATTAAATTTATTGTGGAGTACTGGTGTCAGTACATATGATGTTGCAACAAAACAGAATTTCATACTGAGAGCAGCATTGATGTGGACAATAAGTGACTTCCCGGCTTATAGGATGTTATCTGGCTGGAGTACACATGGTCAGAAATCATGTCCTTACTGTATGGGAGAGAACAAAGCATTTATGCTCATTCATGGAAAGAAACCTTGTTATTTTGACTGTCATCGCAGATTTCTTCCAGCTGATCATCCTTTTCGCAGAAACAGATCTCATTTCAGAAAAGGAACAGCTGAAAGGGATGGACCTCCAAAAATGCTATCAGGTTCGGAGTTAAAATCGGTTGTATTTTCATTACCTCCCATCAC
Organism: Viscum album; assembly: GCA_963277665.1. Classification (NCBI taxonomy): domain Eukaryota; kingdom Viridiplantae; phylum Streptophyta; class Magnoliopsida; order Santalales; family Viscaceae; genus Viscum; species Viscum album. The sequence goes on from OY728130.1 coordinate 1,449,519,068, forward strand.
TTTTGGTCCCACAATAAACCAACAGAAAATTTCTGGTTTTGGTAAAGAACACAATTGGATTAAACGTAGCATATTTTGGGATTTGCCATATTGGTCTGATTTGTTGGTCCGACACATGTTAGATGTCATGCATATTGAGAAGAACTTTTTTGATAATTTGATTCATACAGTTTTGGATACGCCAGGAAAGAGCAAAGACAATGTAACTGCACATTTAGATCTTTCCCAAATTTGCAGGCGTCCAGAATTGGAACTCTTTGAGAATGTCAGAACAGAAAGGTTACTAAAACCAAAAGCAGCTTATACATTGTCTAAAGAAAACCGTTTATTATTTTCTCAGTGGATTGCAGATTTGAGACTTCCAGATGGCTGTGCTTCCAATTTGGGTAGATGTGTAAAGAATGGTCATATTACTGGATTAAAAAGTCATGATTGTCATGTTATAATGGAGAGACTTCTACCCATTGGATTAAGAGGTCTGTTGAATTCTGTGATTTGGGATTCCATAACAGCCATGTCTCATTTTTTTCGGGAAATTTGTGCGGCTACGGCAGATTATGATGCTCTAGGAAAACTTGAAAAAGATGTTGTTGTAATTATATGTAAACTGGAAAAAATATTTCCGCCGTCTTTCTTCGACTCAATGGAACATTTGATGTTACATTTTCCATATGAAGCCAAATGTGGAGGTCCGGTACAGTTTCGATGGATGTACCCATTTGAAAGATGCATGCAAAAATTGAAAATAAAAGTACGCAACAAAGCATCCGTTGAAGGATCTATTGCAGAAGCTTATTTGCAAGAGGAAATATCTTTTTTCTGCTCCCATTATTTTGAATCTGAGTATCCTTCAAAACACAACCGAATGGGACGGAATGAGAGGAATATTGATGAAATTGACAATCAATTATCTGTTTTCAACCAGTCATAGCTTGGTTTTGGTGGAGTTTCTGAACGCTGGCTTTCAGATGATGAACATCATAGAGCTCATACGTATGTTCTGATCAACTGTGAAGAGATGACATCAGTTGTACTGTAAGTGTTTATATCACGTATTCTATCATTTATGTTACAATAAATAACTTTGGTTTTTATAGGTTGTATGATAATCATATCAAGAAACAAATTCCACAAATTACAGCAGCTGCTCTCGAAGAACGTCGACTGAAAAATTTCTCTCAGTGGTTTCAAAAACTGGTAACATAAATTCTTTATCTTTTAGCAACTCATTCAATGTATAGTTTTCTATATTGATAATTATTTCACAAATTTTCCGGTGTCTCGACATGCTGATAAAATTGACAAACGGCTATGTGTATTGAGTAACCCACCTTCCAAACTAGTTAAAACTTATAATGCATATGTGGTGAATGGATTTCGATTCCACACACATGCATATGGGGAATCGAAAAAAACAATGAACAGTGGAGTTAGCTTGAGAGGATCTCGTCATCGAGAAAATGAAGTTGAATTTTATGGCATACTTGATGAAATCATTGAACTCTGTTATCTTGGACAACATTACATAACCATGTTCAAATGTCGGTGGTTGGATACAGAGAGAGGTGTGCGTGTTCATCCGACTCATGGAATCATCGATATTAAATGTAAAAGTGTTCTCGCAGTAAATGAACCATTCTTATTGGCTCAACAGGCATATCAAGTTTATTATGCAATGTACTGTGCAACATCAAGAGACTTGACTGATTGGTGGAGTGTAATAAAAATCAAAATTCGAGACAATCAGTTTAGTCAAAGTGAATGTGTTTTCACTGATGTGCAAAGAATTGAAGTTTTTCAAGAGAGTACTCAAAATCAATCTTTTTTACAAAGAGACATGAGTATCGATGATGACACCCCACATTTAAGAGTCGGTGATGAAGATGATATTAATGATTTCACACATGAATTTGAAATGGTAAGAGATGAAGCAATTGCAACTCGAATGGATATCGATGATGTTGAGGAGGAATATGAAGATGAAATTGACATATATGAAGATGATGATGAAGATGAACACTTATAGAATTCCATGGTATTTATATACAATCATAATATGTATATATGTATATATAATAGTAATTATCAATTATTTTCTAACATTAACATTTTCTGTTTCAGATGGACGAGGCCACATTTCGTGAGTTGGCGGAGGATGACCTGCCTTTCGATGCGGATGAGTTGCTGGAAGATGACCCTCAGCCTGCAGGCGCTCCAGAGAGTACGCGGAGGGGGCGCGGTCTTGCACGATTGATGATTCCTGACCCCGTCCCCGAGCGACGTCCACGTCTTGGGTTTGATCCGCGCACCCGGAGGTGTGATAACCTGTGTGATAACCTGTGGATTTGACTAAGATTTCATTAATCTATTCACATAATAAATGTTTATTATTTTTTTCAGTTTTCCGCATATAGCAGTCGGACAGGGCAGCACTATTTTGCGCAACTATTTCTCTCAGCCGTGGACCACATGGGAGCAGATTCCCATTGATCTGCAGCAGGCCATGTTCAGCCATTGGTTGGTACGTACGTAAATAAATAATTTTTATTTTGAAAATTATTTCATTTCTAACTTGATATTTTGATTTATTTGTAGGGTTTATGGTATCCGATCGAGGATACCATGCGTGACTCCATCCACGAGGCATGGGAGGTGGCCATGCGTGATCGCCTTCGTCAGTTTTTGCACAATTTAAGAAAAGCTGCGATGAAGAAAGCAGGAGTTTCAGATTTTGAGGAGTCATGTAGAGCACACCGACCAGAGTACATTTCATCCCATGTATGGGATGGATTATGTGTGCACTGGTTGAGTGGTGCCTTTCAGAGGAGATCATCGGTGGGGAGGCAGAATCGGGGGAGACAGGAGGTGACTCATCGAGCTGGGAGTCGTTCTTTCAGTACTCATAGACATAATCTGGTACGTACATTATTTATAAATATTTTATATAACTATAAATATTAACAGTTTATTTTTTATTCTTATAGGCTGTCGAGCACCCCGATATTACAGAGTACGGCGTATATCGGAGGATGTATAGTGATCCTGCTACTGGGGAGCTCAGAGGTGATCGTCAGCATCACATCGTGGTCAGTATTATTTGTTTTCAAGTTTAAAAATTAACTGCATATAATATATTCACAATTTTAATTTTAAATTGCAACTATAGGAGTCATATGAGGTCGCAGCGTCACAGGCCCGGCCTGAGAGTCAGGCCGAGTCATCAGATCAGACCATTGCCCGTCAGTTTGATGAGGCGGCATGGATGCAGGCCACCCAGTATGCCTTCGAGAAGGGCCGGGTAGTTGGTATCGGCTCTCGACTGACTCCCGGAGATTATTATGGCAGTGCTGCGATGTCGGCGTCCAGCTCGAGAGGAGCTCGTGCATCTTCTTCTACACAGTATGAGGATCAGTTGCGATCTCAGACTACAGAGATAGAGAGTCTCCGACAGGAGCAGGAGCAGATGCGTCAGCAGCATGAGGAGGAGCGTCGACACCAGCAGCAGTTGTACGAGGAGCAGACGAGTCGGTGGCAGCAGCAGCATCAGGAGCAGATGGAGTACATGCACCGACTCACTCATGCTTTAGGGATGAAGTTTCCTCCCCCACCATCTGCAGATCTCCCACCTCCCCCCCCCTCCTTCAGATTAGAGTTTGTATTTCTGTTATAAAATTTGTGAAATCAAAATATTTTTTTTTCTATTCGTAGTTTCTGTCTCATTATAAAATATTAATAATATTATATTTTTAAAAAACAATATTAATATGAATAATAATATTATTTATATTTTATAATATTAAATTTTATATATATATTAAAATTTTATATATATATTAAAATTTTATATATATATTAAAATTTTATAATATTATAATTTAATTATATTTTTTGTAATACTTGAATTATTTTAATATTTGAATGTAAAATAATTCTATTATTTTTATATTAATTAAAATAACTTATTAATATTTTTTTTATTTATGAATTATAATTGTAATATTATTATATTAATTAAATCATTTATTAATATTCTATTATTTTTTATTTTTGAATTATAATTCTACTATTATTATAGTAATTAAAATAATTTATTATTTTCATTTGTAAATTATAATTCTATTATTATAGTAATTAAAATTATTTATTAGTAATTTATTTTTTTTATTTTTTTAGAGTATTTGCGACGGGATACTATACCCGTCGCAAATACTAGTATTATTAATAGTTTTTTTTTTTTTTTAAATAGTATTTGCGACGGGATACGATGCCCGTCGCAAATACTAGTATTATTAATAGTTTTTTATTTTTTTTAAAAATCGTTTTTGCGACGGTACCGTCGCAAAAGGTATTTGCGACGGGACCCGTCGCAAAAACTATTTTAAAAGTTTTTTACAAAAATACGGAATACTATTTGCGACGGGCAGAATGATCGTCGCAAAAAATGGCTTTAGCGACGGGCCCGTCGCAAATAAGTGTAGTTGCGAAGGCGTTTTCAGCAACGGGCTATTTGCGACGGGCCCCCGTCGCAAAAAGCGAGTTGCGACGGGATCCCGTCGCAAATACCTGTTTTTCTAGTAGTGTACTATTTTTTCAGTCCATCCAATGAAAATGAATAAAAGTGTTCATTCATATGTACATCATACCGTCTCTATGAACAGATTAATTAATTTTCCTATCTATAAATTATATGGATAATATAAATATGTATAAAATTAATATATATTATATTCATATCATGATTAAAATTATGTATATGATATAACCATAATAAAATTACCTAGAACAAAACTACCAAACTAAAAAGTATAAGAAAAATAATGCAGTTTTCACCCGATAAAGTGAGTTTAACAATCAATATTTAATAAATGGGTGATAAAAGGTTACAAATAAATAATATATGATATTATACATATATTTATGGTTATATAAAATATGTATAATAAAATTATATTTATTATATAGGAGTTTCAAATGTGTATGATGTAATTTGCGACTTGAGGTAAGGGATTTTTATCTCACATTAATTTCTATAAGTGACATACCGTATTCACAATTTTATATTTTATATGGTATATATACTTCCAATGAATTTCCATTCTTATTATTATCATAGAATTATTAGATATTGATATCCATATAAGTTTCTTTCTTTTTTGGGTATTATAATTAAAAATATACAAAAGTTGAAAGGGTTTTATATTACAATATCATTATTTATCAAGATCATTTATGATGCCGATTTTGATGATGAAATATTAGATTTATTTTCCAGGGAACTCATTAATTTTATTTCCCAATATTTATTCTAAGAAATTGCATGTTTTACTTTAATTTTTTAATCATTATGTACTCAGGATTCAAAAAGAATATTTTTAAGTGAAATTAACTTTATTTCTCTCTTCAGTCAGAAATAAATTTTCTCCCAAGTCCCTTTTTTCTAAAAAAGATTCAAATAAATTTTTTAATATTCTCAAATTCTTTTTAAAATAAATTTTTACCCATGTTTTAATTTCAATAATAATTAAAAGGAATCTATTTTTTTAAAAACGAGTTTCTTTTTACATGTTATCTAAAATGTTAAAGGAATAATTATTTTAACATGGATTACATGATCATTATTTCACATCATCATGATCGTTAACTAATTTAAAGATTTATTTATAATTTTATGTAGATATTTTCAAATAAAATTTTTTCGTTAATATTTGGGAAAATTAAATTTTTAAAAAGTGATTCTCAAACTGGGGTGGCTATTTACCTCAGGTACTGTAGTAGTTAATGTTTGATAATATAGAAGTTACAATTCAGTAATGTAGTAGTTACTAGTTTACATTTTAGCAGTTACTGTTTGGTAATGTAGAACCTAGAACTATTCACCAGTTTGGGCCTTCAGGCCACTGGTTCGGTATTTTGACCCTTCAAGGCATTCGATCCACCTAAGGCCTTCTTGTCCGTATGTATTCCAGGACACCACAAGTCCATTGGGAAACTTCAAGGTCATCAAGCCACCTCAATGACTTCGGGCCACCTAATCAATGCAGTTTCCCTAGACAGACTCTATAAGAAAATGATCAGCCCTAGAGGAGGACTCAGAGTAGGAACACTCACTTGAGTAGTTGGGGTTTGGCTTAGTGGTAAGCACCCCTTAATTCTACATGAAAAATGGGGGTTCAAAACCCATTGGGCGGAGGTACTATAGCATTTCTATAGCGTACTCTAGTAGTGGTGGTACTGTACCAATGGCAGGAACTGTAGCGGCGGCAGGTCACTATAGCGGCGGTAGAGTGCTGTAGTAGTGGCGGGTACTGTGAAGTACTGTAGAAGCACGAGTACTGTAGAAGTACTATTCAAAGAATGGGATTTGGGTCAAAAAAATGGATCTACAAGTGATGTAATGGGCTAAATGCCCACTGGGCCTTCGGTCAATGTAATGGGTCTCCCTCTACCAAGTTAAATAGGTCTTTGCTATGATTTAATAATAAAAGATGCTTCGGCCCATTTTTTTTTAAAAAAACACTCACTTGAGTAGAACCATTGGATTTGGAAGAATGGGAGGGTATGAAAATGCAAGCAGGACTAGTATGTTCTTGCATGGGAAGCTTAGCTGGATAGCCATGTGAATATAGAGAGATTCCATCACGATGCATATGCTTTGGAGGGGTAGTTTCTTATGGTTATAGTCTGATTCAATTTTCTAAGAACTTTGGGTCATGTAATTTCTCTTATCCTATAGGCCTTGTAATCTCTAAGGATAGGTGCCTTGTAAGGGTTCCCCCTCATCCTTGAAAGGGGGTTTATCAAAAATCAATTAAAAAATAAGGCCTTCAGATTATTTAGGTATTTTGGTAATGACAAAAACCCTTGATTATACTTATACTCCAAAATGGATATATTCCATTAACACCATCACTGTTATTTATCTGGATGTTTTATGATTTTTATGATAAAATTTTTATAATACTCTTTCCTTTTTTCATGGTTTATGTTATTAGGAATTCATGTAATGATTATGAAACCCATTTATTTCCACAGGATATACCCTAATGATATTTTTATGAAACCCATTTTCTTTTAATGTGTTATTATTTGATGAATGTTTTATTATCTTGTGGTACACATCATTATTATTTTCATTATGTAATGGGTATTCCTAGAATTATATATCCCTCAAATGAAATGTGCTATGATTGATATCTCATGAGATAAACATGACTAAAATGGGGGTGGACACGGTTCAAAAAGGTATTTTTTCCATCTACGATTGTCTTGGGAGTAAACCTTAATAACTAAAATAGATTTTGCTGTAAACCCATTTCACTATGATAGCTTTTGAAATGATCCTTGACTACAAAAGAAATTATTTTAGATACTTATTTATATGATAAAAATATATTTCTTAGGCCAATGTTATGTTCTCATTGTTCATGTTCTTTTATTCTTTATGAGTCATGTATTATCAACTCCCAAGATTTATGCCATGACTCAAGATTATGATGAATGATATTCATTGTATGGTATTAAAATGTTATAAACATGATCTCAAACCCTTATCCTCACTTCATTTTTATGTAATCAATGCAATATCTCTTGTTTACCTTTACTGAGTATATGATCTCACACCTTCCTGTGTTTCTTATCCCCAGGTTATGAAGAATGTTATTATGTATGAAATATATAAGAAAATTACTATTTATAAATAACTTAGTGGGATTTGATGTGGTTCACTTATGAACTAGTTGTTCATTTATCAAAGATTCTAAATATACAGGACCTGAAACAATTGGTCATGTATTATCATGTTATGTAATGAATATTCATCTATTAATATCTGTTATCTATGTATGAAATTTTTGGGTCAGTAAAGTTTCTATCAGAGTAAGTTGAAGTTTAAATTTGGAAAATATTATGAAAAAATTTAGTAATAACCAAAGAGATAAGTCAAAGAATGTGAAAATATTTTATAATGATGGTGAACTATAGAGTGATTATTTTTCAAGAAATTATATCACTACCTAGATACTTAAAGTTGATGTTACTCTAGCATAGGTGTTCTTAGGGGTAATAAATCTAAAAAGGGTGAATTTATATTTGACTCGATCATCACCAGGAGCATGAAAATGGACCCTGATACACGCATAGTTTGACACACCATGGGGATATGGTTTGGAAAGTAAAAAACACTTTACCAACAATCAAGAAGAATTTGAATAGATGATGGGCATGAATGAACTATTTTAGAACTAAGGTTTCATTGATTAACAAGATTGTGTTGTGATTTATAAATCCTTTTAATTATTTTTTTCATGATTATGTGGTTCGTCACTATAGTTATTATTTATAACACTATGAGTTTTTTTTAATGGATAGATCCAATGAAATTTTCTTAATACTATATTCAATGGAAAATGAAATGATTATTCTCTTGGGTAACCAAATGTTATATTAATTAGAATGAAAAATATCATTTTTATCCTCACAAAACATTCACATGATATTAATCATGATGAGATTACTGAAGAAAAGAGGAGGTACATACATTCTGTCAAGTCATTCATGGGGAAACATCCACCTTCTATGAGTGGTTCCATTCATCCACTAGTTGCTAACAAACAGATCAGTATCATTGAAAACATAGTTTTTGTTCTCTAGCATTCAGATCATGAACAATTCATTATGGATGCCTATTATTTTAATGTAAAAGTATATCAATGGTTGAATCTTATTAAGAATATGACGCATCAAGAAGAAATTTAATCCATAGTGTGGGGTTATTTTGAAAAGATATTTTTTATTACATAATTTCTTTATATTATTCATATGAAAATGAAAATGTAATTACATGAGATTAGGAAAAGGATGATGAATATTTTGGTACCTATGAGTTAAATTTAACAATACTTGTGAGGTACTCTTCTTTTATTATCATCCAACCTGATATTATGGTTGATCAATTCATATGTGGCTTAAATACTAGACTCAAATGGATGTCATCAATGAGGGACTTCATCAGCTATGAATAAATAAAATTTTTCGATATCAAGATAGAAATGTAAATTGTGGTTACCCGTAAATGTCATGGTTTTGATAAGAAAAGAATGATTAAATTCAATGTAAATTCTCAAAACCATAAATATAAGTATATGATCATTCCTTCATCCTCAATGAGTGGAAGGGAACATGAAGGAAATTATCTTAAGGGGATTGGTAAATTATTTTATTTGTGTAAATGATGGCCATCAAGAAATAAAAATTTTATTTGATTGGAATAAGTAATAAAATAATTTCAATAGACAGAAAGATCCATAGAAGACTCCACCAACACTATAAATCTTAAAATAAAAGGATTTTGGGAATTATGCTAACTAGTAATCAAATCTAAAGGTTAATGAGGATGATCAACATCTGTAACCTCATAATCATATATACAATGGAATATATCATTAGATCACTATTTTATTATGAGGTCTGTGATAACAACATAGTTAAAGGTACACTTACTGAATACTCTATAACTATTAATGTCCAATTTGACAATGAATTTACCTACTCCTTTATATCTGAATAAATTTGTAAGGGTATAAAAATACCTCCCCCAATGATTAGATTCATATTTATTAGTGAAACCCTCTAATGTAATTATGGTCGTATATAATGTCTAGGAATATTTTATGGTTGGATTTTGTGGGAAGGTGTTTCCCTAGAATCTCATTATTCTCCCTCTAGTTAAATTTTATGTTATCTTGGGAATGGATTTGTTTTCTCTATATCAATACCATATCAATTTCCAATACTTATAAGTCATTTTGATATTCTAAACAAACTTATGATCATCTATCATGGTGATGATAAATATGAACTTCCAGTGGAAGTTACCACCTTTGTATGAGTCTTGATTCTTATTCAAAAGCACTATTTATCTCTGATGGTTTGGGAGAAACACAAAATCAATGATATTCCTATTGTGTGATATTTTTTTATGTAATTTCAATAGATATTACTAGACTTAAATCAAATCATGATATTTATTTCTCAATATAACTCATACTCAGTGCTACACGTATTTCAAAGACTCCCTATAGAATGGCCCTGATTTAATTGTTGGAATTAATGAAGAAACTCTAGGATAATATTTATAAGGAATTTTTTCAGCCAAGTGTGTCACCTTGGGGTTCAATTATAATTTGTTTTATGAATATTTATAGATCAATGTGAATTTGTATTGATTATTAGGAACAAAATAAGATTCCAATTAAAAATATGTATCTTATACCCTATATTATATACCTTTTGACCAGTTGTGTGGAGATAAATATTTCGTATGTATAAACATTATTCTGAATTTCAATTGAGGCATTTGATGGACTATATACCCTAGAAAACATTCCATACAAGGTATGGATAGTAGGAATATATAGTGATTCTATTCTGTCATATTAATTATCCTTTCATCTTGTTGTATTTAAGGAATAATGTATTTAGAGATTATAGTGATCAGTTATTGATAGCCATAATAGATGATATTCTTATCTATTCAAGTAGTAAATAAAATCATGAAGATAACCCAAGGATTTTGTTGATGACCCTAATAAAGGAAAAGTTTAATTTAAAATTTAACAAGTATGAATTTTGGATAGAAAAAGTTTAGTTTGGGTTATATAATCTTAAGAGATAATATATCTATTGATCCATCAAAGATCAATGTTATTGAACATTATCCCAAACCATACCTTATGAATGAGATCCAAAGTCTTCTTGGTTTGGATAGATATTATCAATGGTTTGTGGAGAATTTATCATTTATATATAATACACAAACCTTGTTAACTTAGAAGGGAGAAAAGATCCTCTGGATAAATGAATGTGAAGAATATTTCATTGAACTAATGTGAAGATTAATAATTGCACTTGTGATTTATTACCCAATAGTGGTGAATGGTCGGAAATTTATAGTGATGCATCGAACAAATTACTAGGATATATCAACATGAAAAATGATATGGTGATATTTTATGCCTCACAAAAATTTATGGTTCAAGAGAAAAAATTATGAACTCATGATTCAAAGATAGATGTAGTAGTTTTTCATTATTGATATTGAGGAATTATCTTTATATTTAAGGTTATGATATATATACTGGTAATAAACTTTTATAGCATATATTCACAACGATGTAGTTTAATATGTTCTAAAAAATATGGTTAGATCTTATTAATGATTATGAATACTCAATACATTACCATAATTGGAAAGAAAATTTTATTGACAATGCTTTTATTTGTAAGGATCAAGCTAGATTATCTATGATGTGGATCACAAAAGATAATATACTAATAGATTTTAAAATGATGGATCTAGAAGTATTAAAGGGAGGGTTAAATCATATCTTTATCAAATGAGTCTTCAACCATCTATATGATTTATTATTAAATAGGCAAAGAAAAAAGATGTTGAGATGCATAAGGAGGTGAGAAATATTTCTGAGTTTAACCTTGATTACAATTTAGTGATAATATTCAAGAACCATGAATTCATTACATACATATTATATATAAAGAATTAGATATTATAGAAAGATCCTAGTTTTTAATTCACTATTCATATAGGAAGTAAAAAAATATATATATAGATTTTAAAGGTTATTTCTGGGGGGATGGCATGAAAAGATATATTAAAGATTTTTTATCTCAATGTTTGGCATGTCGGAAAGTTAATGTTGAGAGAAAAAATTATAATGGGATGTTACAACCATTACCCATACTATAATGGAAATGGGAAAACATCACCATGCATTTTTTGTTGGATTCCCCAAAACATATAAAGGGTATAATACTATATGTTTCATAGTTAATATCTTTATAAATTCATCACACTTCATCACTATTCAAAACTATTTCTATATGGATCATCATTCCATGATATATATTGAAGAAGTGGTAAGGTTTTTTTGATTATAATATTCTATTATAACTTATTAGGATAGGAGGTATAAATCAATGTTCTAAGAAAATCTTTAGTAGGCCTCAGATATAGAGTGGAGTTTCAACACTACGTATCATCCTAAAATAGATGCTTGGTCTACACCAACCATTAGAACCCTAGAGTACATGATGAGATCATGATATGTGGATTTAAAATGTGGGTGAGATTGACACCTAACTCATGTCAAGTTTTGAAACAAAAATATCATTCACTTCATCATTTATATGGCACCTAATGAATCCCTCAATGAAAATAATAGTAACTCTAACAAGATGGGGTAAAGTAGTAAAGTTAAATCTATTTGTACATGAGATAACAAATTAAATGGTATTGAATGTACGAACCATTCAACATCACATCATGGACACTCATTCATTATGGTAAATTTATGCAGACAATTTTCAATGCGATCTCTAAGTAGATGTTTATAAGAAGTTTTTTATATGAATTTCTCTATTGAAAACGGTTATGAGATTTAGGAATAAATTAAAGATGATTATTAGGTATATTGGCCACTTAAATATTCTTTATCAAGTAAGTATGGTAGAATATCTCTTAGTGATTCCACATAACCTCTTTTAGGATCAAGATGTGTTCCATACATCTCTTTTGGGGAAGTGCATACATAATCCTTCACATATACTGAACTCAAATATCATACCATTAGAGAATAATCATTTTTGTGAGTAATAATCAGTGGATATTTTGGATAATATAGATAATGTGATTTGAAAAAGAACACTCACCAGGTAAAATATTTTTGGTGAAACCACCTATTAGACAAAGCTACAAGGGAACTTGAGAATACAATGAGGAATAGTTATCTTAAGTTCTTTCTATCATTGTCATGAAATTTTGAGGGGAAAATAAATTTTATGGTGGTAATAACTTAACAACTCGATATGTTTTATGATAAATTTTATAATAAATTTAATTTCATCTATATCTTGTGTTACATGCAACACTGAGTTTAAACAAACCATGATATGCTATTAAAATAATAATATTTAATGTGATAGTTATAACATGGACCCTAAATTAGAGAGTATGAATAAGAATAACTAAATTATGAAAATTATATGGTTTAATCGTGCAGAAAATAAATTAATTGGTTATTAATTGATTATAAATGAATATGAAAATAATTTGAATGTAACCAAAAAATTCCAAAAATTTTTATTTATGTTTGAATTGTATTCATTGAATTGACTAGAATTGTAAATAAATTTAATAAAACATATATATTATATCATTAATAAAATTTATTATTATTTATATATTTCTTTTCAAGCATAGGATAAGAATAAATCCAGTTTATGCTTAAAATTACATTTTTCTAAAAAGTGATTATTTCGCACAATTTTTTTGAACTTGTTTTACCTTTTATAAAAAAATTATTTGAAAAAATTATCTTCATTTTTTAAATAATTTTGTCAATTTTATCTTAGGTTTAATCATTTATAATTTTAAAAAATGATTAATTTTTTTTATGAATATTGAAAGATAATATTTTTTATTGAAAATTATCTTTTTGATTAAAGAATTTAAAAAATTATCTATTGTTTTAAAATGATTATAAATTAAAATGAGTATAATAATAGTATTATTAATATAATTTAAGTCATTTTATTTATTTTAAAATATAATTTTTATATTAAATATTTTTCTTAGACTTCAAAAAAAAATTTCTTTAGAAAAATGTTTTCTCCTCACTTTTGTGGGTATTAATTTTAATGTAAATTCTATCACATTTGTGAGAGAAATTTGGTAAAATGGATTACATATTTTTAATTTTAATTATAAATATTATTTAATAATTACATGTAATTTTTTAGCATAATTAATAATAAAATAAGTAAAAATTATGAACTGGGGTTAAGGTAAAAACACCTTTACCAAGGATTAAACTATAAATATATGGGTTAAAATGACCAAACAACGTGTCAAATTCTTATTTTATTAAAACATTTCAATGTTTTATAACATATGGTTATATAATTAGTCATTTTGTATCCATTTGGTTTGTTTATAATGTGTTTTTATCTATTTATTTCTAAAAATTCTATGTGTTCCCTCAACCCCACTTATAAAAGGACACCCCCTCTTCTCTCCTCTTTACACATCCATGTCCTTTTTGTACGACCAATACCTACCCAAATACATTTAATAATTCCATTAAAATTTCTTATTAGAAATATTTTCACTATTAAACCATCCAATGAAGTATTTTATTGAAAACCTAAAGATGTAGTCTGAATAAGAAGTGTCATTCTAAACATAGAATTCTTGGATTATTTCTTCCTCCACCTCATATAAATATTATTAATATATTATTAATTAATAATATAAGTATATACTACCTAAATATATGTTTTTAGGTTATTTTTATAACATATATGAATATATTATTCCATAAAATGGTAAATTAAATTGTCGATCATGTGTACGTTTGACAACTGCATCACGAACCAATATATATCATTTTCCATCACCAACAACGAATGGTGGGTATAATGATAGGTTTAAAGTATATATATATGATATTTATGATATATTTAAAATTATTTGACAATAATACCACATATTTCTTATTAACTTCCAATCCATTGAAAATTTATAATATCATTCATGCATGTTTGTGGACTACTGCCTCCACGAAGCGATGTGATACATATTTTATTTTATTTTGACATAGATGGTAATAAGGATTTATTTAATGAATATATATGATATATGTGACATAAAAATTATTCTATAACATTTTATTAATATTTATCTTTATTATGTTCCGTCCATTAATAAATGAAAGCATTGTTCATGCGTACGTACGACTTACTGTCTCCTTGAATGGTGTAATTTATAATTCTATCCCTACCTTCTAAGGATGACACTAAGTACATATATAATGAATATATATTAAATTTATATCATGATTAAATTTATATATATTATTTAACCATAATAAATTTACATAGAGAAAAACTAATGAACTAAAACATACATGAAAAATGAAGCAGTTATCACCTAGAGAAAAGATTTTAACAGATAAATGTTAATAAAAGGGTGATAAAAGGTTATAAGTAAATCATATATGATATTATACATATTATTATGATTAGTTAATATATATATATATATATATATATATATAACATATATTTATTATAAATGAGGTTTGGATGTGAATGATGAAATTTTAGGCTTGAGGAAAGGGATTTTCGTACCACTTTAATTTCTGTTAGATACATAACATATTCACTGCTTGTTTCTTATATGTGTTGTATATACTAAAAATGAATTTATTTTATTATTATTATCATAAAAATTATGTTATATACATATTCATAAAAAGATATTTATTTTATAGGGCTTACAATTCAAAAGTTATAGAAGTGGTAAGGGTATTACATTAAAATCTCATTGTTTATCAAGTTTCTTTATGACTAAGTTTACGACAAGTAAATATTATTATATATCTATCAATAAAATCATGAATTTTTTAATCATATATCTATTCCTATAAATTACATGTTTTACTTTAATATTCCTCTTTTTATCTACTCAATATTTCCAAATAATGTTTTTTAGGAAACCCGAAATTATTTCCCTCAATAATCAAAAAAAATTCTTTGGTGTCCAGATTTTCTAAATATTTATGAAAGAAAATATTTAATATTATCCTATTTTTATTTAAATAAATTTTTATCCATTTTTTAATTTTTAAATATTCATTTATTATAAATTTTATTAACTTTTTATAAATAAGTTTCTTTCATATTTTTACCAAAAATGTGAAAGGAAACTTTGTTTTATCATATACAACCTAAATGGTATTCTTGTCTATCAATGTCGTTATGTGATTAAAATATTCATTTACATGTATCAAATTTTCTTTTAATATAATTATTTTCTATTAAATATTTTGAAAATATTTATATTTTAATTTTTTTATAAATGGAAAGGTTATTTTTCCCATGAATATTTTAAATTATTTTTTAATGGTATTTATATTCGTCAGCAAAACAACCCTTGATTATAATTATGCTCTACTAGGATATTATACAATGATACCATCCCAAATATTTATATATATGGTTTAGTATTACAAGGATAATATTTGTATATAACCCATTCCTTTTTTCCATGGGTTATGTTATGGTGATTTTTTTAATAATTATGAAACATGTTACTTTTCCGTGGGTTATAAAATGATAAAATGTTTATGAAACTTATTTTATTTTCATGGGTTATTATATGATAAATGTTTTATGATCTTATAGATGAAATTTTTTTGATTTACATTATATGATGGGTATCCCCAGAATTATATAACCCTTTAATACATTGGGTAAATATTAATATCTAATGAGATAAAATTGGCTAAAATAGGGGTTAACCCAGTCCAGAATTGGCCATTGTTCAATGTGATAGTCTTGGGAGTGAATATTTTGTAATAAAAAGGTTTGAGGATTGAACTCATTCCACTATGATAGCTTTTTAAATGATCCATGACTATTAGAGAAATGGTTTTATATGATTATGTTTAGGCCACAAATAATTATCTTATGATAATGAATTGTACTCATGGTTCATGTTCTTGGATTGTTTTATGATTCATGTCTTTTGAACAACCATGATTTATGACAGAATTAGTAATATGATCTATGATCTGTATGGTATGGTTTTAGAATTTTATGATCATGTTGTCAAACCCTTATGATCTTGTTATGTTTAACTGGTTATTGACATCTCCCATATTTACCCTTATTGAGAATATGCGCTCACCCCTTATTTTGTTTCCTTTACCCAAGTTATTAATAAAGGTATTATGTATGATATGTCTAATAAGGGTTCTATTTATGAATTACATTGTGGTATGTGATTTATTTCACTGATGAATGAGTTGTTTATATATCATGTTACCAATATTCTAGAACAATAGGATTCTGGTGTGGATCGACATGCTACTTAACGAGTATTACAATATTAATATTTGATATATATATATATTAATATTATTTTTTGTTATAATAATGTTTTTGAAATTTTATAAATTAAAATATATCATTTCTATGCACGAAAATCATATCTTAGGATATGGGTCAAGAATAGGCACAGTGTGAACTTAAATTTTTTTAAATAAATACATGGTTATTCCAATGACATGGAAATAGATTTATAAATCATGATTATCATGTTCTTATTAATGACCTTGATCAAGGCAATTAAAATATAAGGACCCTATCCTAATTAGAGTTATGAATGCTGACTAATAGCCCGTGTTTCTTTCTGGTTATGAAGTTTTTCTATATACACCTAGGCTGTTTACCACCTATAGGCCAAATAGTGGGTTCCAGTATAGGTAGATCCAATGGATTTGACCAAAGAAAATTGGTGAATTTTGGAGTGCTTCACAACATAACCCATAGGACCAATCGAGTATAGATTTAGGAATACCATTTGTATAAGCTCCCAAACATTCATTCTGAAGCCAGCTTAATGAATGAAAGTTTAATCAATTTTTTTAATAAATATGACACATGTATATTCATGTGAGGAATCTATCTCTAGGTTATAAACACAAGGTAATGATCTATGTCATTACCTACCTGTGAGTTCGACCCCAGAATTCCATTATTTTTTGTACCTTCTCAATAGTGCTAGTTAGTTTCATTTAAATTTATTATATGTCACTCTCATTTAAAATTAATGACACTACATGATAAAATAATGTTTTTGCATCATTTTTGAGGAATTTACTTTGGCATGGTGACCATTGGTAAGGACCTATAATTACCTCACAACACATTTCTTCCCCATTTTTTTTCAAATTTTACATGTGGATAAGTTGTTACATCCATGCTAATCTACTAGTGCATGATCCATGTCACCCAAAATCACACTAGGAACCTAGAACTTTGATAATATCTTTCATTTAACCTAGAAATATGTAGATAATGTTTTCCACGCTATCTTTTAAACATGATTGAGTGAAACAATATTGATTCTCTAAATCAATAGAATGATCAATTTGTGTCACCTAAATAATAGAAAGCTAAACTATTGTTATAAGATATCACCAATATTGACTATTGATTTTCATCCACTAGTGGTTCCACACCCAGCATCATCAATCCTCTCATCAAGTAATGCACTTTTAAAATAAGAAATGGCCTAATACCCAATATCCATAACATTGGTCAGTTTAGTGGGCTTCAGAATGAGGACCCAAATGTGAATCTCTCAATTTTCCTTGATGTCTGTAACACCTTCCAGAATCAAGGAGTCTTGTCTGATTCTATTATTCTTAGGTTTTTTCCCTTCTTTTTTCAAGATTGAGACAAATATTAAATGAATAGTCGGAATTTTGAATCAATAATGACATGAAATGAACTAGTATAGAATTAGATAAATATTTCCCACTTATATATACCATGAAGTTGTGAAATCAGACATAGAATTCCACTCAAATGGATTGTGAATCATCCTAGGAGGAGTGGTATTGGTTTAAGAAATTGTTTCCAAATTTCCCACACCACATGATCAATGTTGGGATAGAACATCAAACATTTCACCTGGTATTACAACCATATAATCTCATTGTTTTGGATGTTTCCCCTAATGGTGGAATCATAATTAAGATTCCATAAGTAGGGAGACAACATTAAAAGAGATTTTTCAAAATTATAGTCTTTTTAAAAGATAAAGAGGACCTAAATGGTTTGAGTTACACAAAGAAATTGATACCACCAACAATTCATATTAGGTTGAATCTATCACCAAAACACCATAAAATTTCCAATTACCCCAACCCTAAACACTTCAATGTGGTTATATGATGGAGGTCCCATTTAATGAGATTTTTGTGGGTAAACACCCATATTAGGAATTATAATAAGGAATAGAATAAAATAAGACTCAATACCATAAATATATTAATTACAATGAGAATCCAAAAAATACTAAAAACCACCTTACCAATAAAGACTCATTCAATATTAGAAACAGACTAATCAAGGGTAATATCGACTAAGGAGGGGACAAGGTCCACCAAGAAATTAGCGACCACCTAGTCACCCACCACATAACCAATATCACATACCACAATAAAACATCCCATGAAAACCATTCCCCCTATAGATTAGTAGCTTCCAAACCCAATAACAATTTTCGTAAACCCTTCATAGACAATGACTTTCAATCCCACCCCAATAATAAATCCTTGAAAATATACTCATAACATTCTCCAAAAATTATACCAGTGAAGGACTATGAAATAAATAAATGATAACTCATTAGGCTAATCTCTACAATCTCGATAACTTGGATGGGAAAATTTCTATGACCCTATCTGACCAACTACTGGATACCCTACCATGTAATAATAGTACCCTTCCAATAGAATATATTTATGGTGTAGTCCTTGGAATAATGAAAGAACTAAATTTTTAATAACATGATTTATCAAATGAGTAGAGTATTGAAGATCCTGAGTAACATTTGATACTCTTAAACAAATAAAATAATTAGAGTATACACAATGCTCATGAAGAAAAATGTCTTAAATTAGAAGTGAAAGAAAGAGATAAGTATTTTTCTCATGATTAGGTCATTAAATAAGATTACAATATTGAACCACAGCCATATATACCCACTCATACATTCCAATATAATGTGAGATATGGAAAGATAGAGGTCCAATGTAAAAAAATTGAATTTTTTAATCAAATCCACATCAATATTCCCTTTTCTGGATCTACTTCCCATATTTCATCTTATGACAAATTATTAAAGGTGGTACTCATTAATAAGTGGAAGATGTAATTACTATGAGTAATATCATTAATTGAAGAGAGATATATTGTATTTTGGTCTAAACATACACTAAATATGGTATAACTAGGTAACATCTCGATTCCATGCACTATTGGCTCATTCTATTTTAGAAAAATGATATGTGATCTCATCGATTGAATCAATCTAATTAAAATGAGTGTTTCTCTTAGATTAAGTCTATAAAAACCCAAGATTTTTATACATGATATTACTAATTTTTTATATGAATATTCATTACATTTCTTAAACACTATTGCAAGGACTTTAATAGTTTAGTTCCTTTGGAAACATGGAACAAAAACTTCATGTATGCTGAAATACCATCAATTTTTTCAACAAAGATATTCCCCTTTAGAACCCCTACTTAAAAAAATTTTTTATAACATATGGAAAGGAAACATAAGAAAAAAGTGAGATCAGATTTTCTTATGATAGAATAAAATAACAAATATGGGTATCTGATCCTGATAATACCATAAAAAGATTATACACAACCTATCATGGATCATAAACATGAGTTATGGAATAAATCCTTAACATTTCAAAAGACATGAATCATAATATTGAAGTTTCATCATTACACAATCATGAAACAAAAAATCATACCATAAATGTGTCTAGTATCATCGAAAGTATGGAAAACTATTTCATATTTCAAGGATAACTACCATAAATCTTGGATCATTCCTTATCACTTATTCCCTGAAATGGATTAAGCACATAGACTTTTTTCCCATCATAGATCAAGCACATCGACTTGTTTCCCATCACAGATCAAGAACCTTAACTTGTATCCCTTAACAATATCATGAGTTATAATTCATTAAATAATGAATTAGAGAGAGATATAGGTCCCACATAAGTCATAATGAATACTATACATATGTGTTCCATATTACCAAAACGAATTCATCACATTAGAACCCCTGAATTGAAATGAATTTCATCAACACCTCGTCATAACCTAACTCATTGAAAATAAATAGGATTCATAAATATATTCCATCAGAAACATAAACCATTTAGATAAATAATAATAAAAGGTATCCTTGGTTCATATACGAAGTAAATAATTATTTTCATCGATATAATTAATCTTAGATGTATAAATGATTTTTCAGAGATCACTTGAAATAATTATTGAGTGAAATATCCTTTCTTTTATGAAATATTTTTTAAAAGGTGTGAAATTATAAAAGAATATATTTTATTTGAAAATATCCATTTATAATTGTAAACAAATTATTGAGTAATTAATGATTAATGACATTGGAAAATTATGTTTCTGCCGTATAAGTTAAAAAACATTCCATTAATATATTTTTGTTAATAAAGTCACAAAGATCCTTATTTAGAAAACTGTAAAAAGTATTATTTTAAAACCATTTCCTAATAATGAAAAAAAATGGAAAAATAAATTTAAATATTCATATAAGAATATTAAAAAAACAATTGGAATATATTTTTATAAAACATTGACAAGAAAAATAAATATTCCCCAACAGTGAAGTAAAACAAAATAATCATGAATATTGTTGATATTGTAAAATAAAACCTAACGAATTTATAATCCGTTGAATCGTATGAAACATGGAATAATGAGAATTTTATGGAAATAAAAATGACAAAATATTTAGGAATATACTTATAAAAATAATTCTTGGTATGTATTTGCACCATGAAAAAGAAACAAGAAGTGTATAAGGCATGTGTCCCATAGTAATAAAAGTCACACTAAAATATCTTACTTTCACTCTTGACATCATTCATATACCTTAAAATATACAGTATAACAAATATAAATTTTTTATAAATATAAAAATGAACCATATTAAAATATATATTACTGTATATAATTTACTTATGAAATTACATTACTCTCTATTTAACAATTCTATGTTA
The DNA here is from genome assembly GCA_963277665.1 of Viscum album. Taxonomy (NCBI): domain Eukaryota; kingdom Viridiplantae; phylum Streptophyta; class Magnoliopsida; order Santalales; family Viscaceae; genus Viscum; species Viscum album. The sequence continues at coordinate 1,449,540,786 of OY728130.1, forward strand.
ATGTTCGGTTTCAGGTAATAATCACTTTATTTTGCGTAAATCATTTGACTTGTTATTACGATCATCTACATTAGATCATGAAGTAATAATATATAGAATTAAAAAAATGATATTAATATCATAAATATTCATCATATATTTAATTATGGTGATTCATAATATTTAATGGTAGAAAATAAAATACATTATTCATGGAGACGGTAAGTCGTGCGTATGTATGAACGTTGTTTCTATTTTCTTATCATATTAAAAAACAAAATTATATGATATATTTTCCTAAAATGTTAATATTATGTCATATATATCATATATATTCATAAAATTAATCCACACTACCATAAATGTGAAATATATATTAAAAACGAATCATATTGCATCACAGAGATGGTAAGTCATACGTACGTACAAGTGACTTTATAATTTCCAAATTGATTAGGTGGTAAAAAGTAATATATGATCTTATCATTAAAGAAGTATAATTATTTCCTATATATAATATATAAATATTAAACCAAAATTAATCCCCATTTATATAATATGGCTATTTAAAATTAATTTTATCGCTACGTGGAGACGGTATGCCATACGTACACATGAGGGATACTTTAACTTCTTGTTCGATGGGAATGGGGTTGTATAGTTGTGATTTCATAATAATAATAAAATATAAGAATATTAATATTTATAAAATTATTATTTTATGGTAAAAATAATATATATATATATATATATATGGGGAATACAAGATTTGAAAAGAGTGTGATTTGTACGAGCGATTACCTCTTCTTCGTTAAGACTCATTTAGATCTCATGTAAAGGAATCTAGAGTTTGTCATTTGGGAAGAATAAAAGCTCTAGAATATATATAGGGAAGTTTATACCATAATATTAATGATATTTATAGAGAAAGAATCCAAAATTTCATGAAATGGGATGAGGGAGGAGGTTTCCTTTTATAATAAAGGTGATAAGTACTTTTGGAATTTCTCGAAAGATAAAATATTAATAAATTATATTTCAATCCAAATACATCAAGATAGAATTTTATTAGAATATAATATGTTATAGGGTCTTAATCCCATAAAAATAGATTACATATATGTTTTGGTGTCATTTTTAACTTAATCATTTTGATTAACCCTTAATTAAACTATTTTAATTTTTAACACGGTAATAGTATTTCAATATTAAAAGGTTGATATTTTTACTTATAAGGATTAAATTGAACCATAAATGGTAAATTTATTATATTTTAGACATTAATTTATCCCATATTTCCCTAATTAGTATTTTATGATTTTATACTAATTTAAAAAAATATCATTTTTATAAAATATTATTAGTGTTGATTTTAACACTATTTCTTTTATTAACATTAAGAAAATAAATTCAGTGATATATCATCAAAAAAATCATTTTATATACTCCCCATAAGTCATTTTAATCTATAAAATTCGTGTGTCACCTTTATTAAATCAAATTATATCTATTTTAATATTTTTAAAACCTATTAATTGAGTTTTTATTTAATTTAATAATTTCTTCCTCGTTATTATGTAAATATTTATGATAATTATTTCTTCAGTAAAAATTAAAAAAAAAATCTAATTTTAAGATTAAAATTATACATTTAATAATAATATTTATTTTTCAGAATATATTCAATATATCCCCTTATTAAAAAATTTATACTTCTTAAAATTAAGAGTGTGATATTTTGTCACTCTCTATGATTTTAATAATATGCAAATCATTATCATGGAAATGTGTCCATTAAATTATTAAATTTAGATAATTATATGGTAAAGGTATAATTAACTTCATAAAATAACATTTGGTGAATTTTATATATTATTTTTATAATATTGATAATATTATTTGGACCCTTAATTACCTAATTAACACTTAACCGTGGTAATAAAAATTTCTACAGTTGTTATTCATATTGTACATAAATAAAAATACATTTTTACAAAATTTGTATCAACTGGTTACAAAAAGGGAATATAATTTCCAAAATTGAAAATACATTATTTTATAAAATTAGTTTATATTTAATCTCATTGATGGAATGAGAAAACTGGTTTTTAAATTAAAAATGTTCAAAATATTGAAATATTTTTTATATCTAGATTCAATTTAAAAAATATTAAAAACGACCTTAATTGGATTAATATATGTATTATTTATATAATTATAATTTAAATAAATTTTAAAATATAATTTTACATTATAAATTATTTATATTAAAATGGTGTTTTCAATTGAAATGCTGTATTTTTTACTATTCATCAAAAAATGAAACATAAGAAACAATACTAGAAATTTAACTAAAGTAAATTTTTATATTTATATTTAAAATGAGAAGATTATTTTTTTCAAATATAGTTTATAAAAGTGTCAAAAAGATATTTAAAACAAGTGTTCCCACAATATCTATCAAAACATTCTTTTTAGAAAAATACATCTTTTATGAGTGAAATTGGATTTGAACTTATATATTGTCTAGAAAACACATAGGACTAATGATAAACATTATATTGTTTATATTATATATATTTCATTAATATAGTCCAAAAATAGTGATTTTATTCTTTATTGGTATAAAAAAACTTTTTCACAATTAAATAGTTATTTTGAAAAAATATATTTTCTTTTTATATTCAAGAGGTTTTTATTTTCATTTATAATAAATTATTCACCAATGAATAGATTATATATGTGTGTGTAAACTATTTTCTTCATAATTTAGTTGATTAGGTTTATTCCCACCATTTTAACGGCTATGTTATAACTGTCTTATTTGAATAATTACAAAAATAAAATATTATTTAATTGAAACTGAGTGTTGCATAAAATGAACATTATGTGAGTGTTTCATGTAGCACAAGTTTAACATGGTATAGTTTGTAATAAATATATAAAATAAAAAAGATTATTTAAAAAACTATTTTATAAAATTATGTGGGTGTTACATTTTCTCCCCCTTAAAATGAATTTCTACCTTTAAATTCATTGATGTTATCAAAGTCTAAATACATGAAAGTTACTTTATTAGAAACTCACATTATGAAAATGAATAATAAAACATCCTTTAAAAAAGAAATTCCAGAACTTATCAGCTATCCCAAGTAACTCATAACTAGGTATCTACATAAAAAACATATGTTGCAAGTGAAAACATGGACATAAAAGATAAAAATAACTATCAATACATGATAGAGAGTGATGGAGAGCAAGTTTATGTTAAAGATAATGACCAAAAACCCATAAAAAAATTGGACTAGAACATGTCATTAATATCATAAAAAATGGTGATAATAGGATAACCATTTATTTAATTATACTTTGAGAAGATATAATTACTTGATTTCATCTCATATGTATTATCTCGTACTATAGTTGTGCCTTGATCAATTTTCACTACATCACTTAATCCAAGAAAAGTTGAAGTTGAAATTATAATTCCTAAAGAAATAATGTGTTATAAGATCCATAATATGATGAAAATTCATTCCTTATGTTTATAGGTATCATCATAATAAAATTTTTATCACAAGTTATATAATACCCATAAATATTCATATTATGAATCTTTAATCCCTAAAACCATTCCCAAATTTGAGAGTCAAAAATTCAATTAACCTTCTAAAATATTAAAATTGTTGAATCTTGAAATAAAGTTAGTAAATTTATCATTTATCCAATAAAAATATGATGTATCTCTTCATTTTCACATAATAAACATGTTAATATCATTATCATGTATTCTATTAAAACATTGTAATAACCTAAATTACTGTAAATCCATTGTAAAAACATTTATACTTTAAGAAATTAACTCTTTACCCATACGATAAATCAAGGATTCTGTAAAATCAATCCATGATTTCATAAACCATCTTTTCATCATATCAATACTAATGAAATCAATATTATCTATTTTATTTTATCACAATACAACATCTCCTAATTTCATTATCCCAACATTATGTACATATTAAGGTTTATCCTTCCCTTAATTTCGTGTTTTCCAAAAAATGTCACCATACCACCTAAACCAATTTTCATGGTTACCTATACTATTCATCATATTCTCTCAAATCATTAACGAAAAACTAAAATGGACCAATCTTTAGATGTTTCATTATTCTATAATTCCATAAAAGTACTTCTATTACATTATTATTGAATTCAAATACAGAAACATTCAATAATTACACCACTTCATTGTCGTACTCCACATCACCAAAAGTGATCACATGAGATTTACCTTTATCTTTGGATTTATGAGGACTTTGTTGTAGGTCATCATCTGTAACCCTCATATTTGGGAAGTGGTTATCATAATACCCATTATAATTATACATTAAGTAGTGTAGTGTGTGTGGTTCATTATTTGGAATCATTTTTTACTCTATTTCATTAAAGGGACTACTCACCACCTTTTGATATTCATAAGACTTATGTCATGACTTTCCACATTTTAATCACCTCCTTGTTCCATTTAAACACATTCCTTTCTGTCTCTTCCCACATTTCTGGCATGTAGATGGTCAGAATGTCTTTTCCCCTTATGATTTCTTCATATTTTTAGGAGACACTATCTTTATTTTCTTATCAAAACCATGGAAGTGGAGGGTATCTCCAATTATTATTTCTACTTGGAGTGTAGAACGAAAAATTTCATTGTAGTTGCTGAAGTCTCTTATGGCTAACTCCCATTAGTGACATAGTTTTACCCAACTAAATAATAGGGGAACCTTACATTTAGGTGGAATGATAATTCAAAAAGAATATACTACTACAAATTTGGGTTTATCTAGCACAAAGTGTTTAACAGTTCTAGCTAAAACTCTTTTAACGACCCCCTTTGCCTACAAAGGGAAAAACACTATTAAATGTGTTGTTTAATAGTGCTAAAAAAGTGATGTCAAAGGGGGTCCTTTATCATCTCTTTTTTACAACCGCTGATAAATTAGGAGTTTTTATCAACACTTCTTTAAAAAAGCTAATAAATATCCCATTTTATTAGATTAGTTTTAGTTGTGCTGAAAATGGAATATATCAAAATAATTTTATTTTATTAAAAATAATATGTTAATATATAAATATATTGATATTGATATATACAGAATATATATTTTTCAAAATATATTTTCGATAATGTGAATCGGCATTTATACGTAATATATAAAATATTTAGTGAAAATGGAATATAAAATAATTAAAAAAATATATTTTTAGTTTATAATTTTTTTTATTGACAATTAATATTCATTTAAAATAAATTTTAAGATAAAATGTAATTAATAAAAGATCTAAAATATTTTTGAAAACATAAATCGAACTTCAAATGTCCATAAACATTGATCTGGATGTCGGTTTGGGCTCTACCACATATCAAATCGAAGTATCCAATGATATATAACCTGTCACTGACCCAAGAAAATCCTTTTTATATGTTTTAAGCCAAAAAAAGCCAAATAGGTACCCAAAACTGTGTTTCTTATTGGGGAACCACAATTTTCTTAACATTTGATGGATTTTCATCATCATTTAAGGTGGTCTTGTTGCGTTTTTTGTTAGAGAATTAATTTATACCCAAGGATTACATTTATATTGATATTATAGTTTTTAAATTTTACCTTTTTTCACAATTTAGTTTTATTTATAATTAAATATATGTATGTTTTATTTTATATACTTTTAATAAATCACTCATATTAATACACATATCTACATATTTATGTAATAATTTGAATTATAATGTATATAAATCAATACATATTAAAAATTGTATTTTAAAAAATATCTAACCATTTTTTACACTATAAAAATTATTTATAATGTTTTTATATACATATATGTGTGTATTAATAAAAAATATATATTTATATTATATTCTAGTTTACTTAAATTAATAAAATAACTAATATATTTAAATATATATATATATATCACACACACATAGATTTTATAAATGTATTTAAATATATTTATTTAAATATATGAATAAAATATATATATGTAAATATATATATTTATATATAAAAAATCGAAATATTATTAAATAGACAAAATAATATGGTGTAGTGGTAAAGGTGTTCCATCATTGAAGGAGAGGTGTTGGGTTTGAATCTAGGCCACCGTGTTTGAGGCTGGATATTCAAAAGGAACTGATAAAAGTGGTGGAGGGATGAAAAGCACTAATAAAGGTGGGGCAGTACAATTAAAGGTGTCATGGAATCATTGATAAAGGGGTCAATCTCATGGAAGCCTGGAAAAACAAAATCCCCCCTCCCCTTTAATAGTTTTGTCTTTATCAATGCTAAAAAAAGCATTGTTAAGGGTACCTTTTAACAGTTATTTTTTAGTATTATTAAATGGGGCCTCAAAGGTGTCATTTTTAAACCTAATAAAAGCTTTTTACATTTAACAAAACTTTGATTATAATCATTTTTATTACTGAAAAATCTCAATTCTAGCTCTGTTAAAGGGCTATTTTATTATAGTGACACCTATCATGTCTTCTAAAATTTGAATCATTGTTTCCAAGAGATTCATCATCCATTTTCGTTAGATTAAGGAATTACTTTTCCAATTTTATATGAATAATATGAGAAAAGTTATTATTGAGAAATTAGATCATGAACAAGTCTGATTATATAGAGTCAATTTCATTCTGTTGCCGTGTCTTCTTGATAAGATTTCAAAATATATTTATTTCACATTCCAAATAACACACAACTAAAATGAATTTCTCATGTTATTAACATTGGATAACCGAAAATATATTTTCAGTGGTACTGATACATTTCTCAACCACAAGTGTATTAGAATACTCGTTGAAAGAATGGGAACCCTTATGATGGAATAAACAGAGTTTTGTTCCCTCCTTTTCTAATTTAAAAGTGTAGAATGATTCATAGATTTAAAAATTTTTGTGATTATAACACTAATATTTTTTATTCATATTCCCATAACATTAAGTTTCTCATGAGGAAAATTATTTCATTGACCGTTGCATTCATTATTAACATGGTCTCTTCGTATTATGTCCATCGACTAAAAATAGAAACAATCATTTGAGAAATAATAATTATAGTTTAAATCCATATAACTAATATTACTATGAAAATTCACCTATAGGGTGTCTAAATTTGGACACCTTTTTTAATCTATGACACCTTAGAAATTTACTTAGTGACATCCCTAGTCATATCCTTAGAAATATCCCTTGGGATATCACTAAAGTTTTCTCATCCTAGTTTCCAAAGTTTGACTAATCCATTACTTTAATACCAACTATAACGACCGAGAATTTTTAAACATGGATATTACTTAAGCTTTAGATGAATTATCATTACATGGCTAAAATACATACTTGAGGACCATAATTTTTTAGTGCCTTTGGAAGCATGGAACAAAAAATTCTTGTCCTGTGAATCGCCTTTAATGATTCCCAAAAATATCTTCCCTTTTTGTACCTATAATAAAAACCATTCTTCATAACATGTGGAAATGAAATACAAGAAAAGGGTGAGCTTAGATTCTCAGTTAGGGTAAACATGGAAGGAATAAATTTTTTTTTCTTATGAAAGAATAATATAAGAAATATGGGTATGTGATCATGATCATAACATAAAAAAAATTATACCCAACCTCTCATGGATCATAAAAAATAAGTGAATATAACATTAAAATCTTAAAAGGCATTAATCTAAAGAATGAAATTTAATCATACCTCAATAATGGAATATAATTTCTAATCATAATATGTGGTGGAATAAACATAAGTATATAAAACCATTTCATATGTCAAGGATAACTATAATTACTATTGAATTAGTCCTCATAACCTATTTCCCCTAACAGCTCAACCACATCAACTTGTTTCCCATCACTGATCAAGAACATCAACAAGTTTATCATCATAGATCAAGCACGTCGACTTGATTCACAATACTGATCATGAACATCAACTTGTTTCCCCTAACTATCTCATGATAGATAATGTATCACCAAATTTATTTATAATTATATAGGTCCCACCTATCACTTATTGAAAAATATACATAAGTGTTCCATGGGACTATAAATCATTCATCATATCAGAACCCATATAATGAATTGAGTTTCATAAAATCATCATCATAAACTAACTCATGGAATAGAAATAATTTTTATAAATATCATGCAATCACAAACATAAACCATTCAAAGAACGAATAAGAATGGTATCCTTGGTTCATATCCCCAGAAAACCATAAGTTACATCAAAAAAATTCATCTTCGATGGAAAATGACTTTTGAAAGATCACATGAAATAATTCTTGAGGAAATATTATTTTATTTATGAAATATTTTTTTAATGAGTTGAAACTTTATATAGAAAAATGTTTTATCTGAAAATAAACTTTTATGATTATAAATAAAACTTCAAGGAATTAAGGATTCAGGATGGTGGAATTTTTTTCATCCTATATAAGTAAGAAACATTCCTTCTGTATATTTTTTGCAGTAAAGTCACAAAGATACTTGTTTAGAAAATAACAAAAATATTATTTTCAAATAATTTTTTAAAAATTGAAACATCGATAAAAATAATTTTTAATATTCTTACAAGAATATTAGAATACTTTTTGAAAATATTTTTATAAATCATGTACATGGAAGATAAATATTCCTTAATAGAGAATTAAAATGAAATAATACTTAATATTAATGAGATTGTGAAATAAAGCACTACAACTTTATAATCAATTTAATTGTATTCCCCATGAAGGAAAAAATATATGGATAAGTAAATGCCATAATATTTAGGGTATTACTCATAATAAACATTCATTGGAATTATATACAACACATAGATGAAATAAGTAGTGTATATGGTGTGTGGCTCATGTAAATAAAAGTTTGAAAATAATCCCTTACGTTTAGTCATGACTGCCTTTGTGTATGTTCAATCCTTTTGTATAATAAATATAATTTTATTATAAATATACCTCAAAATAATATTCATATATATAACACCATAAATTATTTACTTATGACTTTATATTACTCACTTATTAACAATTCCATGTTAATGTAATGTTTCACTTAATATCAACATTGTTTTTCATACATGTTTTGACTTATTATTCTTAGTCCTCATAATTAGATCATGATTAAAAAATCACCATAGTTATAACCAATACTTAAATATCATGAATATTAATTATATATGTATTTATGTAGATTCATAAAATTTAAATGTACAAAATAAAATACATCATTCCTTGAGACGGTAGGTCGTATGTACGCATGAACGTTGTTTCCATTTTCTTATCATATTAAAAGAGAAAAACAATATGTAATATTATTATTAAATAATTACTATTATTTCATATATATCATATAAATTCATAAAATTAATCCTAATTACAATTCTAGTAAAATATATTTGAAAAATGAATCACATCGCAATGTAGATATGGTAAGCCATAGGTATGCACGAGCGGCGTTATCATTTCCCAAAAAATTATGTTGCAAAAAGGTAGATATGATATAATCATTATAGATGTATTATTAACTCATAAATATTATATATAAATATTAAACCCATCATAATTCCCATTCATAAAATATGGTTATGGAAAATGAATTGTATCATTATGTGGAAATGGTATGTCGTACGTACGCACAAGCGACACATTCACTTCTTGTTTGAAGGGAATCGGGGTTCTATAGTGGTGTTTTAATAACCATAATAAAATTTCAGAATATTTAGTATTATGAATTTTTTATTTTATAATATATATCATAAATTTAAAGGGGTATAGAAGAGTATAAAAATAGAGTAATTGATAATAAAAATTACCTCTTCTTTGAAGAAACTCTTTTAGATCTCCTATAAAGGACTCTAGAGTTAGTCCTTTGGGAAGACCATAACCTATAGAATGTGGAAAATGAAGTGGAAAATATAATTTTCCGGAGTTTTTTCTATAAATAATATTCAATTTAGTAAAATGAGATGAGATATGATGTGTCCTTTTATAATTAAGGTGAGGGGAACATTTGGAATTTATCCGATGAATAAATTATAAAAAATTACATCTCAATCAAAATACCTCCAAATGTATTTTTTTTATTCCAATAAAATTTTTTATATGGTGATAATTTCATCAACTAATAGATTTTATAAAAGTGTTGGGGAAATTTTAAACCTTATCATTTTGATTGGCCCTTAGTTAACTCATTTTAATTTTATTTACGGTAACAAAAATTTCAATATTAAGAGGTACACATTTGCACTTGTAATATGCCTATTGAACCGTAAATAGTCAATTTATGATAAATTAGACCATAATTTATCACCTTTGCCCTTATTTAGTATTTTATTTTATTTTAACTAATTTAATAAAATATTTTTTTCTTAAAATATAATTAGTTAAAATTTGGTCATTATCCATTAGATTAACTTTAAGAAAATAAATATAGTAATATAATTTTTAACCAATTAATTTAATATTCCATAAATATTTCATATTAATATATAAAATTCGTTAATAACCCTAAGTAATTCAAATTATATCTATTTTAATGTTTTTAATATCACTTAATTGAGTTTTTCATTAATTGAATAATTACTACATCATCATTGTGTTAATATTTAGGATAATTATTTATTCACTAAAAATACATTATTTACATAAACCTTTTATATTTCATAAAAATATTTATGTTTTTTAATATATTATATTCAACCCCATAACGAAAATATTATAATTATTATAAGAGAGTGATAATTGACACTCTCTTCGATTTTAAAAATATATAAGTCTTTTTCATGGACAAGTATCCATTAAATTATTAAATTTCAAATATTATGTGTTCAAGGTAGAATAAATATCATAAAATAACATTTTTTCCTATTGTATGGTCATTTTATAGTATTTATAATATTATTTTTATCCATAATTACTTGATTTACCCTTAACCGTGGTAACAAAATTATTAAGGTTAATATCCATATTTTTTGAAATAAAAGGGTCCTATTTAATAATTTTTTACCTTATTATTAAAATATTTAATACATATTTAAAATTCATAACACATAATTGGATAAATAAATTTATAATTTGTCTCTTTGACAGAATCAGAAAACTTGTTTTTAAAGGAAATCGTTCAAAATATTGAAATAATTTTATATCAAAATTTAAAGAGAAAAAGATTAAAATTTACATAGTTGAATTAATATAAGTATTATTTTTCTAATTCTAATATAAACCAATTTAAAATATTATTTATCATTATAAATTATTTAGATGAAATGTCATTTTTCAATTAAAATATTGTACTTTTTTTTAACTATTCATAAAAATGAAACTTATCAGAAAAATCCTCAACATTTAACCGAAGTTAATTTTGATATTACTATTTCAAATAATAAGTTTATTCTTTCAAATATAATTTATTAATGACTCAAAAATTGTATTTAGAAAAATTACTCAATCAAAAGGCTGAAAACTGCATTTTTAGAAAAATACATCTTTTGTGATTAAAATTGGAATTTGTATAATATCATATCCAGAAAACCCATAATACTAATATTAAAAATTATTTTTAATATATTATATATATATTAAACTAATATTTTAAAAAAAATACATTCTATTTATCTTTATAAAATTGACTTGAGAAAAATTAAATAGTTCTTCAGAAAAAAGATTTCAATTTTATATTCCAAAGGGTTTTTATTTTTATCTATAATTCATAAGTTACAAATGAATTAATTATATATATGTTAGTATAAATGTATTCATAATTTAGTTAATACTATTCATTCCCACCATTCCAATGGCTAGGTTTTAATTATATCTATTAAATAATTATAATAATGAAATGATGTTTCATAGAAACTCAGTGTTGTGTGTAACGCAAGCTAAGTCGAAGTTGCATGTAACGCAAGATTAACATGGTGTATTGTGAAATTCAAGCTATCAAACAAATTATATTATTTAAAAAATATTATTTTATAAAAATATAAAGGTGTTACATGGACTTGCGAAACTGAAGTTGATGATACTTTCACTTTATCATGTTAATAATTCTATATATAATCATCAGGGACTTCATGAAGATGTTTTATTTAAGGTTGGAAAATGTATTTTCCCTATTGGTTTTCTCATCCTTGACATGGAAGAAGAAATTTATCTCCCTATCATTATAAGGTGTCCATTCTCTCTACCGATAAATATTTAATCGTTGTGAACTAAGGTATAATTATCTTCCATTTCGATGATGAATTAGTAGTTTTTGATCTGGTGAAAGCATCCAACAAATGTAAGGACTAATTTGATTGTCAATATTTTTTCCTAACTAATGAAACAAAATATATTATTATTGCTAATGATGAGATGGATACCCTATCCCCAGATGAAGATGATAGTACAAAATATGAAGTGGTGAAATAAATTAAACCTCTGATTAGATACTCCTTCCTAGATTTTACACCATTGATTATTAAGATACCAACATTAGAAATAAATCATCTACCCAAAACACATAAATAATCATTCTTAGAGACTAAATATTATTTATTTTTTATCATAATCTTAAAAATGAATCAAGAGAAAGAAGATAAAATAGTAAAAGTACTTAATAGAAATAAATAACAAGGAGTTTGGATAATATAAAAGTAATTTGACCCATGATCTTCACTCAAAACATTATTATAGAAGAATTATTTCCTCCAAAACACCAACCGAATATGTCACTCACCCCACCAATAAAATTGGTATTTTTTATGGATGTTATGAAGCTTATTGATGTTAGTATTATTTTCTCCATCTCTGATAGTGAATGGGAGATCCTGCAACATGTTGTTCTAAAGAAAAGAGGCATAACTGTAATTAGAAATAATTAAAATTAATTAATCCCAACTAGTACCATTAGTGGATGGTGAGTTTGTGTCAACTATATAAATATCAATATAGTGTTCCGTAAGGCCCACTTACCTCTCCCATTCATGGATCAAATACTTGATAGATTATCTGATATTGAATAATATTATTTCTTGAATGATATTCTAGATATAATGAAATCTTTATCAACCATGTTGATTAATCAAAGGAAAAGTTCACCTATCCATTAAAAACATTCACCTATCAAGGAATTTCATTTGGAATGTGTGATTCACCAACATTATTCCAATGTTGTATGACACATATCATTTATGATGTGGCAGAAGTGTTTTTATAAATCTCTACGGATGATTTTTTGTATATGGCCAAAACATTTTGGTTTTTTATAGTAAACTAGAACTCATTCTGAAATGATATGAATAGAAACTTATGGTTCTAAATTTGGAGAAAATATATTTTATGGTGAAGGTGGGAATTTTCCTCACACAAAATATTTAGAAACATGTCATATAATATAATCTTACTAAAATCAACGTACTCCAAGAGTTTCTTGAACTCACCAATGTGAAGGGAATAAAGAGTATTTGGTCATGTAGGGTATTATCAATAGTTTGTTAAATACTTTTCACTAGTTTCTTGACTAATGAAACACCTATTATTTGAGGAAGATCCTTTTGAATTCGTTGGATAAAGTCAAATGGTCTTTAATGATCTAAAAACAACCTAGTGGTTACTCATGTCATTGTCTCACCTAACTGGGAAAATGAATTAAAGCTAATATGCAGTTCTAGAGACTTTTCTATAGGAAATGTGTTAGTATATCATATTGGTTATATTTTTCATCCCATATATTCTTCTATCCATACTCATAATGATTTTCAAACCAATTATACAATCATAAATAGAGATATTATTATATTTGTTTTTGAATTTGATAAATATAGATTATACCTCATGATCTATAGAGTTGTGGCTCTCACTAATATAATAATATTAGAGATTATGAAGAGATGATAATTTAAAATGACTTCCCAAATAAAACACAGTTCAATGTTGATGTAAAGTCATGACCATGGTTGCTGATATAGAAAACTATTTTTTCACTGCGACCCTCTATCCGCACATTTAATTTCAATAAAGTAAGAAGTTTCTATAAGATGTATCACACTATTACTAAAACTAGAAACTAATATGAAAAAATTAGTTTATTTTTTAATAAGAAGTTTTCTTATAGAGATTGAAATACAAAGTTATTTATAATTTATTTCATATATCACTGACTAGTGGAAGTCATGGGTCTGAGAATACAATAGCTAAAATTCTTCAATGTTTAATATTGTTTTCCCACACTTCATCAACATGAAATAATATTTTAGAAAAGAAATGATCGATTCTAGTGAACATGAAAAATTATAAAAGAAATGAAATTATTTATAATCTCATCCTATAAGTTTAAATATTCATTTTTTAGGGAATTGATTTCAGGGGCCCATTTCCTAATTCCCCTAGAAAGTAGTATATTTTGGTCAGTGTGGACTATGTTTCAATGTAGTATGTAGAAAAATATACATCCCTTGTAATGAAAATTGTATTAATGTAATTTTTTAAGAAAAACATTTTTTAGGGTTTTTATATCCCTAATTACTCAGTAGTTTTTAGGGAATGAACATCAACCACAATTACATTAACTAGAGGGTTGAAAAGTATAGAATTTGACACAATACTGAAACCACTTTCAAACTGAAAACTAGTAAATAGGATGAAATTTCCAACCAGATAGTTAAATATATTTTTTAAAATATATTCAATGCATGTTGGAAGTATTGAATCATAAAACTTGACAATTCTTTTTGGGAAAATTGAACTAATAACAACACACCCATCGGTACAACTTCTTTCTGAGTAGTCTAAAAAAAACCATGCCACCTTCTGGATTAATTAGAATACATCTCAATTTGGGATATAATATAGTTAATCCTGGATGTTGAAAAAACTAGGAAACAAAATTTGATACAATTTTATGAGGTTGAGGAAATCATAATGGATTATTATGAGAATGCCCAAATTTATAAAAAGAAAACAACTAAATGGAATGATTGATGCATTGTGTGAAGGGTATTTACATTGTCTTACAAGGTTGTTTTAATTAATTCCTTCTGAAAATTATTCCCTAGAAAACTAAAATCGTAATGTTAAGGACCATTATATGTTATTAAAGTTTACAATATATTATTATACAAATTTTTTGAGGATATTGGCCACCAGTTAAGGTCAATAGATAGTTGTTGAAAATATACCAAGAATTGTTTCATGAATGTTGTATGATATCATCGAAATTCACTTGATTCATGTGGTTTTCTAGATATTGAAATTAAATAAGGTATTGACTGAGAGGTAACTAATGTTTTTTCATTAGATAGATTAGGATAGTTGAAATTGTTTTGGTTCAATACCACTGGTTGTTAGTTAATTTTCCCTTTAAATAAATATTAATTGTATAGATCATTGTTTACTCCATCAAACATTCATTTTAAAAAATCTATTCTCAATAAACATACAAAATAAAACATTATTTTACCTTTTATGTTTTTTATTAAACTTATTTTACCCTTAACCCAAGGGTTTATGGCATCAAAAATCATTCCCTCCACCTCCCTCTTTCCCTCATCCACTCAACACCTCTCATATATACTTCCACTATTCTCCTCCCTGCCCTTAATACACCTATTAGTAATCTCTTCTTAGCCATGAACCACAATAATGGTGGAGGTTCTATACCCTCTAAGTTTACAGTTTAGGGAAATAAATCTCTTGCAACCAACCATCTGGCATGGGATCCTTCTCTATCTCTAAAACCAAAAGTGGATTCCCCCTACCATTCCCACCAATAATGTTTAGATTCACTGTATGCCTCCCACCATTCACATGACACTAGTGAACCTACCCAGATTCACCTCTACTAGTGTTTTATGGACTCATTACATCAGGTCTTCTTAGCCTATTTTCAATGAAATCCAATGAAGACAAACAAGACATTGGATTTTAATATTTTTAAAAATATCCTCATAGACACATCGGTCTTAGAGAACCTCCATGAGATGTACCTCTCGAAAATCATCGAGGTCTTAGAGGATATGTATCAGGATCTCTTCCTTGAGTTCTGGGATACTTTGGATCTTGAAATCATTCATGTTAATTTTTTTGTGTGGGAGGTAGGGACTGGGAACTTACACTTTACAATTTTACCCATTGTCTTGGGCATTTAATTCTAATATTTTCTACCTCTCCCACTTGCACCACCTTGGGCCTCGATCCGAACAAGATCAATACACTTCAGGGATGGGAGGTGATATCCCATGACCCCATTAGTATACATGATATACCAACCATGAATAAGAGCTAGCTAAAGGGTGTTGCTCTCAAGATCATCCATCATTCGTTATCCCATTCATAGTTGGTACACGATGATTCCCATGGTACAATCACTCATACTGAGGAGGAAATTTATTCCGCAAACATGGGAGCCCCAAATGTGAACATGAATGACCAATTATCCTTTTATTATAAGGGTTATGCAAGGATAAAATGTGGTACCCTTGTGGAGTTATCCTTTATGAATCATTTGTATAGGAACTTAGGGATCTTGGATTCTTCCAAGCACCTATCCTCACTCTGTCTGAATCCATCCATAGACCTTGTCTTGCTCTATAATATTGGGATGTATCATAATGTTAGTAATCATTACGAATGGTAACATGACTAAACTGAGTCCACTAATGAGGCATTTTATCTTGATACCATAGTATCCCCTTATGTCCTTGTAGATCATCCTGTAGCTACCAAACCTCATGCTTCAGTTTCATCTCAACATATCCACATTCTGATGGATATGAGGACTCCAGTTTGCAACCATCACTACATTCTTTAATTAAATGTTGAGAACCATATGTGGGTATGCCATCACTTTTTAATTACATTCATTGATCCACCATAGTTTCCTTCTTCGTCTCTTCCATCACCCACTTCATCCACCCACTCTCACCCTTTTATAGACAAGCTAGAATCTGGATCCATACACACTCCTTCTATCCATATAAATCGGCTTGAAAATACCAAAAACGGGATATAAGCGTCATATCATCATATCCACATTCATATAGATATGTGTAAACTATCTTGTAGCCACGACATCATTCTTTCGTAAATTTTAGAGAACCAAAAAAAGATATTCCATCACTTTAGAATTCTATTCACTATGCACCCACAGCTTCCTTCTTCTTCTCTTCCAACTCTAAATTTTTCCACCCACACTCACTATTTTTTAGTTGATCCAGCCTTTGTCTCCATACCCACCCCATGCACCCAAACTCCATCAGCCACCCTAGTTGAGATTTTATCGAGATCATAGGCCATGTTTCTATGTGTTACTTCTTAACATAGAACACAAGATGTGGAAATAGATCTAATCTACTGACCCCATCCAAGGTATCATTCATTAATATAGATACTAAACTTAGTTTACTGACCCCAGTTTCTTAGAGGCGGTGCCTTATTACATTACAATATCATGGTTATAAGAATTTAGTATCCCGAAGGAATGAATAGTTTAGTATATTTGGAAATAATATATATACGTAAGTTAACCATTACAAATTCATATAAAAAAAGAGTTCCATTGGGAAATCCACAACTCTAAGATTATCCCTAAAATTAAATCATAATATACCACTTCTTGTCCACGAAAAAATAAAAAATAATAAGGGGTGTGCTCAGATGCTCAGTAAGAGTATGAAATAAAATGTAAGATATCATAAACATAAATATTAGGCATGGTGAATAATCAAAAATAGAAGCCTCTACAAATAATAAACATCCACATATTATGACTTGAGTATGATCTGAGTACATAATTACATAATAAAAAAGCATCTTCAGTATTCTACTAGTTGAATAGCCTCATGAATTGTGAATTTCTAGCTTCATAAGGAGGGAGATGTATATTCCAGACATTCTGAAATAAATAATCAAGGTCTCAGCCAAGACATCTAAAAATTATTAATCCCCCGGCCAAAACCATATATAAAAATTGGAAAGGCCTTGGCCAATTCTATATCTATTTGTCTCATGAGAACTAATGATGAATATAAGGGATATAGAGGGACCCACCCATCACATAATAAGTCTAATTCATTTCTCATATGATTAAGTATAAATATAAAAAATATATACATTCATATTGAAACTAACATATGAAATGTGATTAACATTCCCTGAACATTAAGCATAAACACTAACCATTCAGAGTAAATTGTGAATGGTTTTGGGAAAGAATATCCATAGTCAAAAAAATAATAAACCATTAAATTAAATATTTTAGATTATTACATGCATAAGAGTCATCAGCAGTGTTTAAATATATGAATATACACTTATAAAATCATTGAGTACTTCTTGAGATAAATACTCTTTTACTTTGAAAAGAAGTATTATTTTGGAAAAGTATTTGTATAAAACCATAATTGAAGTAATATGGTATTTTCATAAGGATATGAGTGATTTTAGAAAGATAATGGTTGCTAAAAAAATATTATAGAGTTCCATTTAAAATAGGTATAAATTTGATAAATTCCCTTGAAACAGGCTTTTATTTCGGAAAAACATTTGAATGTTCCTTTTAAAACATGTGACTCCCAAAAAATAAAGAATGATTCGGGTTTGTATACATACATAAAAATTTAAATAGAATTTATGTGGATTATATAATAATATTTAAGAATTTATTTGAGATTAAGATAGATAAATAGAAACCCGAAATAAAATGGAGGTTCAGGGTGGAAAACCTTCTCCTTATGTCTGAATGTGTTCTTCTCTTGAACATAAGGTCCTTGAATATGAAATATGACATATTAATAAATTAATTAAGAAAATATTAGACATTTATTTATTATATCATAATTTTATTTAGTTTATTATGTTCTTATTGAAAATTTATAAGATTGAATTTTGTCATTGTGGAGTGTTTGTTTCCTTGGTTTTTATGATCCGTATATTTGTATATCAGTATAGATGTTCTTGTGGAATGGATGTAATTATATAGAATTGAAATTATATATTATTTATGAATATATGTATTTTTTAATGGTTATATATAGAATTTGTTTACATGGTTTGAGGATGAACCATTTGATGAAATATTAATGACAATCACTTAGATTATTTGGCGGTATTTAGATTATTATGAACTAGGTTGTTCATATAAATTAATACTATGTACATATAGTCATTAACTAATATTAAATATGTTATAATACATATATTATAGTCTGGTTCAACTATCAAAGTAGTTTCATGACCAGTATTGATGGAGAAATTAAAGAAAAAAACTTCGCCATCCACAATGGTTTTAAATTGGAATCATATGAAGGATGATATCATTTTCTAAATGGGAGAGTGAGAGAGTATGAATATTGATAACAGTTATCATATTATAATTTTATAACTAATGTAAATAGATGATATTTAGGTAATAAATATCAATTGGATATAGGAGGTTAGGAGAGAAAAAAAATAGTACAAATTGAAATGAAACTAAATGAAAAAGAAAGATGTTTTACATCTTGAAATAACCTCCTTGAGAACCTCCTTAAGGTAAATATTTTTTGTCTTTTCAAAAGACCAAGAGCTACTATACGTTGGTAGTGACTAGGGTAGGGTATTTGGTTATAAAAATGAGTATCTTTATGTCTTAGAGGAAAGAATATATGAGTGAGTGAGGGGGGTTATAGCCGAGAAGAGGAGGGGTTTCCCATTGTTTTACTCATTATTTTATTATTTTTCCAAAGACAACCAATAATATTGATTCTTATGACTAAGAATTGTAATATGTTCATGAGAGATTGATCCAACTATTCTTACATCATCCCGGATTCTAGTAAAAGTGAGGTTAACTGATAATTTATATATATGGTAAATTGTTATATTTTAATATTACAAAAAAATTGAGTATTTCCGAAAAATCCCAAAAATTCATTGTAATAATTTTTGGACATATATAATTCAAAAAGGAACTCCATTTTTTGAAAATAATTTACTAAATATTCTTAGTTTAATTTTTATATAAAATCACAATTTATTCCAAGTAATAATAATTTTAAAACTATAATTCATTTTATATCCCCTTGAAAAATTAATCTAGATCTCATTATCATATAAACATTAGAAAATATAATAATAATATGATTTAATATTCATAAGGGTAATAGTACTTTTCATATTACTATTTATATGGGTATGTTACTATTAATCCAAAAATAAGTGTGTCTTATCAGACACTAAATATCTTATTGAACGCAACAGAGTATGTTAATTTTTTGGAATTCTAACCGTAGAGGTGGAAAATATATGTTTCATGTATAGGCTATATCAAATTGGCGTCTTCAAGAAACTCATTGTTTCTGGCATTATATGTTAAATTTATTTTAAAAATCATAGTGTGTTACATTATCCCCTCCATAGAAAAAAATCATCATCAAAATTTGATATTTCACTTTAAATGTTTTTGGTTGTTACTTGAAAATTTCTTTGTGAAAAACCCATATCAAAAATATGGTTAACAAAATATCCTCCTTAAAAAGATTAAAGAAATATAGGTTGTAAATAATAATAATAATAATAATAAATAAGTAAATAAATAAATATATTATCCTATCAAATGGAGTGACATTGACTGGAATTGAAAACATGGGCATATAAGAGAAATGAAACTATGAATTTATAGTTATAGAAAAAAGGTTTAGATGAAAGTAGGTAACCACAAAACCATAAACTAATGCTATGAACAATTTCATTATCATTATCAAATATTATGATAATATATCAACATTTAAAACACTTTTTGTAGAGTCGAGGGATTATTCCACTCTATATGTCTATAATTAAATGTTCATATATCATAAACATAATTCAGTCCTCTAATTGTTCCTTTAAATACCTATATATTATTTCCTTTCATGAGTTGCATCATGTGGTGTCATTAACCTATAAAACATCATACAATGATCACTTTAAAACATTTCATAAATGGCTTATCTTTCCAAAATATCATGATCCAACACTTTATAATCATTCCTATATCCATCCATGCTATATACATGTACACAGGGTCCTTGAAAATACTCGTTTTTTGGGACTCCATGATCTATCCTACTCAAGGAATATGCTACCTTATTTTCCTTTAATCAACATGACACAATCCTAAATTTTCACATTCCAAATATGTTAATATCTTCATCATGGGTCCCCATGAAATATGGTAAGAAAACAAATTACCATAACTCTTTATTTGAAATTCGTATTCATCCTTATGTATGCAATTTGATATATTGATTATATCAAAAAATTTGTAAACTCAATCAATGAAAGAATAAACCACATGTTGATAAGTCAATAATTTTTTTGAGGTAGTAAATTCATATCCAAATAAATAATTTCTTTATCATTATCTTAATCATAAAAAACTTATTTTGGGTTTTATTTCTGTGACGACACACCTCCCCGAGCCATGAACATTTTCATCTGACCCAAAGGGTCTCTTGTAATACCTGGTTTTCCTTCCAATCACACCATAGGCTATTACTCACTAGGGTCTCTTATCAGACTAATGATTGTCCCCACAGGCCAGCACATGTTCTTTCAGTGTGTTTTGTCCTCACTCACACACCCCCTAGGAAACTTCCCAAAAGGTCACCAATCCTGATTACTACTCCAGGACAAGCATGCATAACTGTGGATTTCTAATCAATTAGGATCCAAAAATGAAAGGTGCACCTTGTTGATATGGGTATTAACATTTATCCTTTTAAGTCTTACTTTTTTATGGGTGTTAAATTATACACCCCTTTAAAGCACAACTCCCTCGTTGTGGACACAAAGCATCAAACCCAGGTAGTGCCTAAGAACTTCTGGCTGGGTATTGGCTCTGATACCATTTGTCATGACCCACATACCCGAGCCATGAACCTTTTCATCTGACCCCATGGGTCTCCTGTAATACCTTGCTTGCCTTCCCAGTTTTTAGGGAGTTGCGCCTTTGGAACCAGTCACCAAACCCTAGCCTATGGAAGGAGCGCTAGGGGTAGTCACATTGCGGGCCCTGGGGGACAGGTTGCGATAAAAGATACGGTCGGGTTGGTTCGTACACGAAACCAACCGGGCCCCCGTGACTAAAAAGATAATAACTCACAGACCAGGCATCTGATTGATGCATCGTCTCTTGTGTTGAGACCCCTATGACGAGGCGGTCATTTTTTTTACTTCTACATGATACTTCGTGACAATTGGATGTAACGACTAGTAGCTTGTGGAGCGGACCCTCCCGGAGACGAGCGTATGGAGTGCAGAGACCTAGTAGTTGTAGACCTGATGACTTATTGACCGATTCGACTCAGAGTGATTCGATTAGCCTAGTGGACGGAGCACCCAGTATTTGGTGGCATACCCACAACGGACGGAGCACCTGGTAGTTGGAAGCAGACATGCGGTACTCGACAGGATGAGTACCTCTGTAGGCTATTAGGGGGAGTGCCTGGTATTTGGCGGCAGACCCACAGCAGACGGAGTGCCCAGTATTTGGCTTCAGACCGGCGGTACTCGACAGGAGGAGTACCTCAGCAGTCTAAGGTTAGTGAGTAGCACCTTGGAGTCATGATAGGGCCACTGTACTAGACAGAGGAGGAGTTCTCCAGCAATTGTGGTTTCAATAATGAAAATCCTGGTTTGAGTTATGTCAATGACCTTTTTGTTTTCCTCATGATTGAGATGGGTTACTTGATAACTTATGTATATCTATAGGCATATACCAAAGTAAAGGTTATCAATTGAGATATTTCATTGTGGTTAATCCTTGTTGGATTTAGTGAGACCATGAGGGTCTCAGGGTCCCTACTGAGTATTGTTATACTCACCCATGCACAGGTTATGCCCGCACCTCGTTGTGTTGGTAGAAGACAACAGACAGCACTGGTCGTGGTTGAGGGTTGTAGAGCTAGACGGTACCCGAAGGTGGACTTCAAGACGAGACAGTACCCAGAGGTGACAGAAGAACGTGGAGAGCTAAGGTGGCCATCTGTACCTACCCTACAGGTAGAAACCCAGAGGACGATCCAGGAGCTACTTCACCATTTAGCTATTGTCTTTTCAGTTGTACCTTTATGTTAGGCTTGTATTTCCAGCCCCTTTGTACTTTTAGCACACTTGTTATATTGTTTTACTTATTTTTTTTCTTCCTCTTGTTCTTTGGTTGTGTGTGTTTATGTTTTATAAAGGAAATTCCTTCCCCGTTTTTAGGGAGTTACGCCTCTGGTGCTAGTTGCCAGCCCCTGGCCTATGGAAGGCGGGCTTGGGGTAGTCACGATAAGGGCCCCGGGGGACGGTTCATGACAATTTCCCTAATCCATATTCTTTCCCATGATATTATCTTTCTAATGAGTCATTTATCCTTGGTTCAAATCCTCATACGACCTCAAATAATCAATGAAATAGTGTTGCAGTACAATCTTCATATATTCTATAATTCATATAACCATTACATTGCTGATAAAATATTCAAATGACATTATTCTTAATGTGGCATATTAATCCTTCCACTTCATCTTCAGTAGTATCATAACTTGATCATTTTATAGTGACATCAATTGGGGCATATTCCTTTTACCCTTGGGTAGTTCCCCATAACCATACAATTATGGCATTGAACATTAACAACTTCATTATTCCCCTTGCAAACACCAGCATGATGGACTTTCTATCCATACTTGTAGCACACCCATTTTACTTTTAAGCATGGAACATGGTGATTCCTTCCCTAATTATAATAGGGTGGAAAGTAAACATCTTCCCTTCTTCCCCATTTATTTAATTCTTTTTCTAGACTTTTTGGAAACCCCTTCTTCTCTTTCTTTCAATTAAATTCTTAAGTATTAGAGAATTTATTATCTTTCTTGATTGCACATAAAAGTAAATCTGCATATGATGAGTAACTTTGGGAAACTAGTTCCCATCCGAGGAGTGGATATTTTCCATCAATAAATCAATCAATATGGCTCATGGGATTACGTATATAGTCCACAATATTCCTTGATATCCTTGTGAAGTTAGATACATACTTTTCAAAATTATCATCTCTCTTTTTCCTCAAATTCGGAAACTGCCTTTCCATATCTATTCGTTGTTCATGAGGAATTTATTTCTCTAAGAAATTTTCTTCAAATTCACACCATTACATGTTTACTATTTCTTCCCCCTCCTTTTTGTTTTGAACTAGTGACCACCATTGATCATAATCTCCTGACATATGATAAAATATCATGAAAAAATTATCCCTTTTGTTACATCCCAAGGATAAAAATATCTTCTATAGGAAACTTACCCAAATCTCTGCTACGAATGGGTTTTTAGTCATATTAAATTATATTGGTTGTTTTTTCATAAAGTGATCCAACATATCTCCTCCACATTGTGGATCCGAATGATCCATATGGGTATGGTTATTGTTCATAACCTGAGTAAGTTATC
The DNA here is from genome assembly GCA_963277665.1 of Viscum album. Taxonomy (NCBI): domain Eukaryota; kingdom Viridiplantae; phylum Streptophyta; class Magnoliopsida; order Santalales; family Viscaceae; genus Viscum; species Viscum album. The sequence goes on from OY728130.1 coordinate 1,449,565,268, forward strand.
CTAGTATAGTTATAAGTTGCTTCGCACCAGTCATAACTCCCGATCCAATGTCATTATATTGCACAGGAGGGGAATCCCAACATGGGATACATGTGTTCATAATGTTTCCATTCCTTACACTATGTTCCATTTCTATATAATTTGATAAACAAGATTCGGTAATGAATCATAATGTATAAACTTGACATGAAAAAATTCATAGCATAATTTTAACTTCTATTCATGGATAATCCCATAATCATAAACATGGTTTATTTTTAGGAAAAAATTACATTTAAATCCTACATAATGTCTTGTAAAGAATATGTGAATTATTTTTAGAATATCCCATGTGAGGGTCAAACTAAGTGTATAGTAAGGCTTGTTGTTGTGTACCTTAATACTACGGTTCAAGCCCAAGACTCCTTAACAGAGTTTTCACTCCTAGGTATATCTATGTCAGAACCACACCCCCTTATAATATCTAGAAATGGATATATTTTCTTGAAATATCCAAATAATTTATTCCTTACAAAAAATTCTAGGTTGATCTTGTATGTTTTATCCTTAAATATTGTCTTAGGGTTTTTTATATAATATACATTTTCTAAATCTCATTTCCATGTTTTTTACTAAACTTCCTCTAATACCAACAATAAATACCCGGTCCCAATTTCCAAGAGCTGGTGCCTTATTACATTACAGTAGAACAATTAAAAGAAATTATTATCCTGAAGGGACAAACAATTTAGTATATTTGGAAAAAAAATCACATACATAAGTTAAACATTACATCCTGAAATGAAAAACAACCTAAAATTTCCACTGGAAAAAACTACAACAATAAGAATATCCCTAAAAGTCAATCATAATATACCTCTTCTTATACGAGGAAAATTTAAAAATTAGAAGGGGAGAGCTCAGATGCTTAGTAAGGGTAAGAAATATAGTGGAAGATATCACAATCAAAAAATTAGGTATGGTGAATAATTGAAAAACATGCCTTTAAAAATAATAAACTTCAACACATTGTGATTAGAATATGTGTTGAGTAAATAATTCCATAATAAAACATAATCATGGGTAATATACTAGTCGAATACACTCGTGAACTATGAATTTATAACTTCATAATGAGAGAAACACATATTCCAGACATTTTGAAATATACAAGGAAGGCCTCAGCCAAGACATCTAAAAATTATTAACGCCTCGGCCAAAAACATATCTAAAAATGGGTTAGGCCACAGCCAAGTCCATATCTATTAGTCTAATGAAACCTACAAAATCATTGAGGGGATATAGAAGGCCTCACCCATCATATAATATGTCTATTTCCTTTCTCATATGATCGGGGATAAACATAAATAACATATACATTCATATTGAAACTAACATATGAAATGTAATAAACTTTCCCCGGACATTAAGCATAAACACTAACCATTTAGCGTAAATTGGAGAATGGTATTAGGATTTCATATAAATAGTAAAACTAATCATAAACCATTAAACTAAATATGATATAATATATCATACATAAGAATCAATAAGTGTGTATAAATAAATTAATATACTCTTATAAAATCATCAAATAATTCTTGAGATAAAAACTCTTTTAATTTAAAAAGAAGTTCTATTTTGGAAAGGTATTTTTTTTAAACCAAAATTAAAGTAAGATGGTATTTTAATAATAAAATGAGTGATTTTATAAGAATACTAGTTTCTAAAAACATATTATATAATTCCCTTTAAAATAGGTAAAAATTTGAGAAATTCCCGTTTAACAGGCTAGTATTTCAGAAAGAATATTAAATGTTCCTTTTAAACAATTTGACTCCCATTAACTAAAGATGGATTATAGATTGTACAAATAAATAGATAATTAACACAGAATTTATGAAGAGTACTTAATAATATTTAGTAATTAAATTAATATTAAATGAGACAAAGAGTAACCCGAAATAAAATGGAGGTTTAGGTAGGAAAACTATTACCTTAAGTATGAATGTGTTCCTCTCGTAAACGTAAGGTCCAATAATTTGAAATTATACTTATTAATAACTTAATTAAGAACCTATTATACATTTATTTAGTTTATAATAATTTTATAATGTTTATTTTTTTCCTTATTGACATGTTTATTGATTAAATTCCATCGTTCCTGAGTGTTGGTTTCCTTGGATTTCATGATCTGTATATTTGTATATGAGAATGGATGTTCGTGTGGAAAGGATGTAATTATATATAATTGAAATTGTATATTATTTATGTACATACATAAGTTTATAGTGTTATATAATTCATTTATTTACATGGTATGAGGATGAATCATTGGATTAAATATTAATAACAGTCACTTAGATTATTTGTCGGTATTTTGATTATTATGAACTAGTTTTGTCATATAAATTGATACTATGTTCATATACTTGTTAATTAATATTAATTAGGTTATAATAAATATATTATAGTCATTTTAAAAGAATAAAAAAATTTCAGGACCATTAATGAAGGATTAATTGAAGAACTAAACATCATCTTCCACGATGGTTTCAAATTGGAACCTTAGAGACAATAATTTCATTTTATAAATGAGAGAGATAGAGAGTTTGAATATTGTTTATGGTTATTAAAATAACAAGGTATTATTCAATAATATAGGTGATATTATAGTTATAAGGATAAATTGGTCATATTATGTTAGGAGAGAATAAGAAAACAATATAAATTGAAATGAAACTAATTGGAAGAGAAATATGCCATACCTCTTGAAATAACCTCCTTGAGAACATCCTTAAGAGAAGGGGTTTTTGTCTTTTGTCCAGACGAATAGCTCATGGATGAGGGGAGTGACTAGGGAAGGGTATTTGGGTAGAAAATTTCAGAGATTCAGGTCTTATGGGAATGAAGAGAAGAGGGAGTGAGGGGGGTTTTATATTGGAGGAGAGGTGGGTTTTCCAATTTTTATACCCATTATTTAATAATTTTTCCAAATATAACCAATAGTATTTATTCCTATGACCAAGAATAGTAATATGCCGATGTGAATTCAAAACTAGTGTTCTTACATCATCAATGATTATAGGAATAGTTAATTTCGCTGATAATGTATATATACGGTAAATTACCATATTTTACTATTCATCAAAAGTTTGAATAAATAAATATCACAAAAATTCACCCTATCAATTTATTGATGTTTAGAAGTCAAAAATTAACTCTATTTTTTAAAAATAATTTTCTAAACATTATTTATGAAATTTTTAAATAAAATCATAATTTTTAAAAAAAATAAGAATTTTAAAACTATAATTCATTTATATCCCCTTGAAAATTTAATCATGATCTCATTATATTATAACTTAAGAGAAAAAAATAATATTATGATTTAATATTCATAAGGTTCATATCAATATTCATATTAATATTCATAAGGGAATGTTACTATTCACCCAAAATTAAGATTGTCTTATCACACTCTAAACATCTTACTGAATGTAACTGTGTATGTTAGTTTTTAGAAATTCAAATTGCAGAGTTGGAAATATTTTGTTTATTGGATATGTTATAAAAAATCGGTGTTTTAAAGAGACTCAGTGTTTCATGAAATCAATATTAAGTATATTTTAAAAATATTTAGTTGTTACACAATGGTCCCTCGGTTTTCTACTAGCATGGAAAGGTAGGTCATTTGAAGAGGTTTTGCACATAGGCACCCAAGAAATGCGTATCTTGAAGACATTAAAGGAACTTTCAGTGATTATACTATATTTATTCTATTCCATGTCATGGAATAGGATCCTCATCTCCTCCTTAAACTATGGGCAAATTAGATTCTTTATGGGAAAAAGTGTTTTAGCCATAGGTTTCCAGAACGAAGCTACTTTAAATAGTGAAACTATCTCCAAAGGAAGTGAATATTGGTCCATAAAATATGAGAGGTACCATAACAATACATTCATCATTAGTGATAGCTCTATTTGATTATGGTTCATCTCATTCATTTATATGAAACAATTTTTTTGATCTAATATATCTTACTATAGAACTTTTATCTTCTGTAATGGATATTACTACACCCCTTAGTACAAAGAGGGATAAGGGTCTTCGTAGTATAGCATGTTTTGTAGAGACCCGAAGCATGACGTACGTGGACATTACATTACTTTTGCGGAATACATAGTACATAACAAAAACACACACACAAGGACCGTAATAGTTTAGTGTCTTCGGAAACTCAGAATATAATCTTCTAATCGTGGTGAAAGATCTTCAACATCTCCCATAAAGATCTTATTTTTTTAACCTAAATCCTTTATTTATGTCCTGGGGAAAAGAAAACATAAAAGGGTGAGCTCAAATGCTCAGTAAGGGTAAACAAAAGAAATATCAATAACATCATATTCATAAGAACATATCTTTTGGAAATCTTAACCTGTAAAAGAGATCATAATTTCATAACATGGGATAAATCATAGTAGTGAAATGTAATCCCAATAATCATAACATAAAACATGAAACTTAGTGGAATACACACATAATCATAGAGAATCATTTCTTATTAGTCAAGACTCATTTCCAAGACTATCTTAGTGGACAAAGTCCCTTTCTGAACAGAGTTCATTCCTCGTTTCAGTCCCGTTTCACTGAACCGGTATAACCTACCGTTCCAGCCATGTCTATCTCATGAGATATAAAATCTTTACCCAATGCATTGGAGGGAGATATTGGTCCCACCCATCTCATAATGATACCATTCTTATGTGTTCCACAAAATCATAAACCATACATCATAGCATAACCCATGTAATAAAAATGGGAATCTTAAACATCATGACATCATAAAACAATTCATAGAAGATAAAAGAATTCATAAAAATAATTCCATCACAAAATAATAAAATCAATGTAATAATAGGGATAGAAGCATAACCCTATATTATCTTAGATGTAAAATAATTTTTATTAAACACTTGAACTCCATTCTTGAGGAAATATCCTTTTTACTTCAAAAACATTTTTCCTTTCTTAACATGTCATACAATTTTAGACTAAAAACAAGTTGATTAAAAATAAACTTGAAAACTTGTAAAGGATGATTCTTGGAAATAATTTTTTAAAAATCCAATCATGTAGTATAAGTTAAAAAAAACATTCTTCTCGTACTTTTGTCAGAAAAGTCAAAAAGTACCTCGTACGAAAAATGACAAAAGATTCCTTTCATATCTTTTACTAAAAACTCACCGAAGGGTAAAATTGGATTAAAACAATTGTAGGTGGATGGAAATAATATTAAATATTGAGGAAACATGGATGTGGATGATAAAATACACCCCAGTAAATACCAAAGTATAAACAATCTCGGATAAAAATGAGATTGTGATATTTTCCCTTACCTTAGGTCTGATTTTCTTTGTAAGTGTCTCAACCTCCTCTTCTTTGAAATGTCTCTTTGAGATCTCCTTTTAGGGTAGTGAAATTGGTCTTTGAGGAAGACCATAACCTCTAGGATGTTGCTAGGGAATTGGAGAAGAGTGTTTGGTAGGGGTTGGACGAGCTTGAAGGCTCAAAGTGGTGTGAGGAAGAGAGGGAGGAGGTGCCCTTTTATAAGGGAGGAGAGGGGCACCTTTGGAATAACTAAAAATATTATTTTATTGTAAATAAAAATTCGGTTTTAAATAGATCCAAATTGATTTATTTAGAAGCTAAGGTGGGGATTGGTCGAAATCCTCTCATCCAATATAATTTATTCAAGTTTAGGTCATTATACTAACCTTATCTTTTAGTTTTAACTCTTAGTTAATTAGATTGACATTTACCATGACACTTTGTATTTTTATATTATATAGTTAATAAACATACCATATACATCCAAGAGACCCCCAAGTGGTCCATTAATGATACACCTATCATGATATAAGTATCTTGGACGAACCTTAGATTTTTAGGAATAAAATAACAATCAATAATATAATATTTGTTTTAAAAATTATTTTATGTCAATTTTGACACAATTCAATAGTTGATTTTTGTGAAACTCATAACAGAATGATTACTTCGACCAAAGTTAATTAAATAAATTCTAACATGCCATAGTAACCTATAAAATTAGTGTAATTCATAAAAAGTCTGAAATTATATTTATTTGGGTATTTATAATATCAATTATTCTTATTTTTCACTATTATGGTAATTATTGTATCATCATTGTGTCATAAATAAATTAATTTATTTAATGTATAAAAATTATAAATAAAATATAATTATGTAGTAAATCGTATTATCTTTCTAATTAATATTTAAAATCTAATTTATCTTATGTATCCCCTTATAATAAAAATTATTTACTTATTAAACATTGATTTTAACTATTTTAACCCTTCTTTAAATAAATTAATAATAAATGTCCTAATCTAATTCAAGTGGGCCTAAATGGTCATATTGCATTTCTAAGGTTGTTTTTGGTTGAATTAAACTTATCCAATAGAATTAGGACATGTGTTAGGGTAATAATAATATCATTTTTACCCGTAATTACCCTATTTACTTTTAACCGTGGTAAAAAAAGTAAAAAGTTACTTTTCACCAAAAATTATTTTCATCTCATTGAATAAAAATTTACTTACTGACATCAACTGTGTCTCCAATATTTTTGAAATTCCACTCACATAAATGGTAAAATTAAGTTTTATGAAAAATTCATTTTTCTTAACTACCACTTAGTAGTTTCACTATTCATCAAAAAATGAAAGTTTCCAGAAAAATACCAAAAATTAGGCCTAAGCTATATTTGATATTATGAACTCAAAAATGATTTATATTTTAACATACTAAAAAAATATCAGTTGCATTAATTAATTTAAAAATTAATTCTCGTCGTCAAAACAAATAGTGTGTTCTTAAGAGATAATAACTATCAAAAGATTGACACTTGTTTATGTCTGGTTTAAATGTGAAATTACATCCAATGGAAAAAATTGTATTAAATTGTAAAAATATATTCTAAATATACTTTAAAACCACTCAAATTAATAATTTATCACTATTAATTATTTCGATTAAAAAGGTTGTTTTTAATTAAAATTTAGTAATTTTCACTATTCATCAGAAAATGAAAGACATCCGAAAAGTACCAAAATTTCACCCTAAGCTAATTTCGATATTCCGAATCCAAAAATGAAGTCCATTTTGAAAAATAAAATTTAAAAAATTTCAAAAAGTGGTTATTACTATTCACAACGGGTAGTTTTAATAATATTTTAATAGCATATCATTGTTTAGCAAAACTCCGTATTGCGTACAACACACGCTATCGCGGAAGGTCGCGCTTGTGTGTAATGCAAGGAAAGTCAAGGATGCGTGTTGTGCAAGATTATTTTGGTGTAGCGTACAACACAAGACATTAATGAAATTAAAAAGAATATTTTTCATAAAATCTCGGGGTGTTACATTCTACCCCCCTTAAAATGAATTTCGCCCTCGAAATTCGTCGAGGTTATAAATGGTTTACTACTAGAAAGTTTGTTTAATAGAAACCCACATCGTAAAAAGGAATACCCAAACTTGGCTTTAAAAACTAAATTATTAAATGTAACGGTTACCCAAATTAACTTATCACTAGGTTTCCACGTAGGAGAACATAGGTGAAAATATGGATATCAAAGAAAAATCTAACCATCATGTTCTGATGGAGAGTGGTAGATAACATGGCTATGAAATAGCGAAAAATCAAAAAGCCATAAATTTGTGATGATCTAAGGTACCATTTGATTCAACGGATATAAGAGCACTAGGACAACATTCTTGGTTTTCAAAATCGTTTCCCTAAAGTTGAAGAATTTGAATTAGAATAAATACTTACTTTATTTTGGTATAATCTCATTGTTGTTCGTACTTTGAACAATTTCCACTTCAACTCTTAAAGAAATGAAGTTGACTTTTTTATTCATGAAGTGTTAATTGATCATGTGATAGAATGATGGGTCATTCCATCTATTTCAAACAAAAGGTTTGCAAAAGTTATCAAATATACATAAGTCCATATATGGTGAGGTTAATCGTATACGATTCCAAGAATGAACCTATACTTCATATATCATTCTGCATAATAAAATAAAACTAGTTTCTACTAACCAGGGACTTCCTGTAGGCCAGTGGTAGGCAATAAAGGTTGGTCGCACTTCAGTTGTGGGTTCAATTCCCACAGCCTTGTCCGACGCGATGGGATGTCACCCGTCCTGCAGGTTGTCCTTTTTCTAAAGCTATATTACTATAACATCCCATCAATAATATCGAAAAAAGTTCTATCCTAACTTATGTCCAACATAATCCATTCCAATCATTAGGCTTATCTAAAATACTTCGGTCGAAGCTCATAGTATAAAGAAAATTATTACTTGAAATGTCATTAACCAACCATCATTTATCCCCCATTATCTTGTTGGTCACATTCCAATCATATGAATACCGTAATCATGTATTCTCTTGAAAAATAAATACCCATTAAACCTTAGTGAAAACATGAATGCTGTCAAAAGCTAACTCTTTCCACATACCAAAATCCAAAAATTCTATATAGTAAAACCATGATATAACTTTCTCCTTATATCAGTCATGATCTCATGAATACTATCAAACATTTAATTTTCTCCTTATCCCTTCATTATGCGCATATCATCTACTTTCCAAAAATACTGGTACCATTCATCACATACTTTCAAAACATAAGGAAAGAAAACAGTGTAACAATCCTTATATGTCTCTTTATTCCATAGTACCGTGAGATTACTTATACAACATTACACTTGATAAACATGTAATCATTCCACTACATTCTTAAACCATTGACCGAGCTTCAACAATTCTTTCATCTCACATATCATTTGTAGTCTTATCAGCATCATCAACATAAATACTACACATACGACCATACTGATTCTCTTCATGAGACTTTCCCTTAGGGAATTGGTTTGCATAATGACCGTACATTCCACATTTAAAACATTTCACCATTCTTGATGTCGTAGAAATACCATTATCCTCATCCCTGGTGTTAACTGAACCTTTTCCTTTACACTTACTGGATTTGTGTACTTCTTTTCCACACCCAAAGCATATTCCAGTTCCTTTGAAACATTCTCCTTGATGCCTCTTCCCACATGATTTACATAGGGGAAATTGAACTTTCTTTCCTCTATGATCATCATGAAACTCCATCTTTCTGTTATTAGCTGAGTTAGGAAACTTACCAAATTTTACTTTATTGACCATATTATGAGATTGCTGATTCGGCATAATAATGATGTTTGGACCTCCAAATCCCATTTCATTTGGTTTCTCATGAAGAATATCATTCCATTGTCCATCATATCCTCCATTATCGTGAATCATCTCGTTTCCAGCCATTTTCTAAAACACAAAAAGAATAGTCTGAGAGGAAAAAAACATAATAAAGGGGGAGTAACTTCAATATCTAACATCTTTGGTTTAATATAATATCGTTACCATAGTTCTAGGACTATATACTATACGTATACTTATCCTTAGGGACATCCCTAGACATACCATATAAATATCTCTAGGGATCTCACTAACGTTTTCGCATCCTAGTTTCCAAAGGTTGACTAAACTGTTCTTCTGATACCAACTGTAGAGACCCGAAACTTGACGTACATGGACATTACATTACTTTTTCGGAATACTTAGTACATAACAAAAACACACATAAAAGGACCGTAATAGTTTAGTGTCTTTGGAAACTCGGAATATAATCCTCTAATCGTGGTGAAAGATCATCAACATCTCCCATAAAGATCTTCTTTTTTAACCTAAATCCTTTCTTTATGTCCTGGGGAAAAGAAAACATAAAAGGGTGAGCTCAAATGCTCAGTAAGGGTAAAAAAAAAAAGAAATATCAATAATGTCATATTCATAAGAACATATCTTTTGGAAATCTTAACCTCCAAAAGAGATCATAATTTCATAACATGAGATAAATCATAGTAGTGAAATGTAATCCCAATAATCATAACTTAAAACATGAAACTTCGAGGAATACAAAAATAATCATAGAAAATCATTTATTATTAGTCAAGACTCATTTCCAAGACTATCTTAGTGGACAAAGTCCCTTTCTAAATCGAGTTCATTCCTCGTTTCAGTCCTGTTTCACTGAACCGGTATAACCTACCGTTCCAGCCATGTCTATATCATGAGATATAAAATCTTTACCCAATGCATTGGAGGGAGATATTGGTCCCACCCATCTCATAATGTTACCATTCTTATGTGTGCCACAAAATCATAAACCATACATCATAGCATAACCCATGTAATAAAAATGGGAATCTTAAACATCATGACACCATAAAACAATTCATATAAGATAAAGGAATTCATAAAAATAATTCCATCACAACATAATCAAATCAATGTAATAATAGGGATAGAAACAGAACCCTATATTATCTTAGATGGAAAGTAATTTTGATAAAACACTTGAACTCCATTCTTGAGGAAATATCCTTTTTACTTCAAAAACATTTTTCCTTTCTTAACATGTCATACAATTTTAAACTAAAAGAAGTTGATTAAAAATAAACTTGAAAACTTGTAAAGGAAGCTTCTTGTAAATAATGTTTTAAAAATACATTCATGCCATATAAGTTTAGAAAAAAAATTATTCTCGTACTTTTTTCGGAAAAGTCAAAAAGTACCTCGTACAAAAAACGACAAAAGATTCCTTTCATATCTTTTACTAAAAACACACCGAAGGGTAAAATTGGATTTAAAAAATTGTATGTGGATGGAAATAATATTACATATTGAGGAAAAATTGATGTGGATGATAAAATACACCCCCTTAAATACCAAAGTATAAACAATCTCGGATAAAAATGAGATTGTGATATTTTCCCTTAGCTTAGGTCCGATTTGCTTTGTAAGTGTCTGAACCTCCTCTTCTTTGAAACGCCTCTTTGAGATCTCCTTTTAGGGTAGTAAAATTGGTCTTTGAGGAAGGCCAAAACCTCTAGGATGTTTCTAGGGAATTTTATAAGAGAGTTTTTTAGGGTTTGGATGAGCTTGAAGGCTCAAAGTGGTGTGAGGAAGAGAGGGAGGAGGTGCCCTTTTATAAGGGAGGAGAGGGGCACCTTTGGAATAACTAAAACTATTATTTTATTATAAAGCCAAATTCGGTTTTAAATAGATCCAAATTGATTTATTTAGAATCTAAGGTGGGTATGGGTCTAAATCCTCTCATCCAATAGAATTTAGACAAGTTTAGGTCATTATACTAACCTTATCTTTTAGTTTTAACTCTTAGTTAATTAGATTGACATTTACCATGACACTTTGTATTTTTATATTATATAGTTAATAAACTTACCATATACATCCAAGAGACCCCCAAGTGGTCCATTAATGATACAACTATCATTATATAAGTATCTTGGCTGAACCCTAGATTTTGAAGAATAAAATAACAATCAATAATATAATATTTGTTTTAAAAATTATTTTATGTCAATTTTGACACTACTCAATAGTTGATTTTTTTGAAACTCATAACAGAATGATTACTTAGACCAAAGTTAATTAAATCAATCCTAACATTCCATAGTAACCTATAAAATTAGTGTAATTCATAAAAAGACTGAAATTATATTTATTTGGGTATTTATAATATAAATTATTCTAATTTTTCACTATTATGAAAATTATTGCATCATCATTGTGTCATAAATAAATTAATTTATTTAATGTATAAAAATTATAAATAAAATATCATTCTGTAGGAAATATTATTAGATTTCTAATTAATATTTACAATCTTATTTATCTTATTCATACCCCTATATTAAAAATGATTTACTTATTAAACTTTGATTTTAACTATTTTAACCCTTCTTTAAATAAATTAATAACAAATGTCCTAATCTAATACAAGTGGGCCTAAATGGTCATATTTTATTCATAAGGTTGTTTTTGGTCGAATTAAACTTATCCAATTGAATTAGGACATGTGTTAAGGTTATAATAATATCATTTTTACCCGTAATTACCCTATTTACTTTTAACCGTGGTAAAAAAAAGTAAAAAGTTACTATTCACCAAAACTTATTTTAATCTCATTGAATCACATTTTACTTACTGACATCAACTGTGTCTCTCAGATTTTTGAAATTCCACTCACAGAAACGGTAAAATTAAGTATTATGACAAATTCATTTTTCTTAACTACCACTTAGTGGTTTCACTATTCATCAAAAATGAAAGTTTCTAGAAAAATACCAAAAATTAGGCCTAAGATATATTTGATATTATGAAATCAAAAATGATTTCTATTTTACCAAACTCAAAACATATCAGTTTCATTAATTAATTTAAAAATTAATTCTCGTCGTCAAAACAAATAGCGTGTTCTTAAGAGATAATAACTCTCAAAAGATTGACACTTGTTTATGTCTGGTTTAAATGTGAAATTACATCCAATGACCAACATTGTATTAAATTGTAAAAATATATTCTAAATATACTTTAAAACCACTAAAATTAATAATTTATCACTATTAATTACTTCGATTAAAAAGTTTGTTTTTAATTAAAATTTAGTAATTTTCACTATTCATCAGAAAATGAAAGTTATCCGAAAAGTACCAAAATTTCACCCTAAGCTAATTTCGATATTCCGAATCAAAAAATGAAGTCCATTTTGAAAAATAAAATTTACAAAATTTCAAAAAGTGTTTATTACTATTCATAACGGGTAGTTATAATAATATTTTAATAGCATATCATTGTTTAGCGAAACTCTGTATTCCGTACAACACACGCTATCGCAGAAGGTCGTGCTTTCGTGTAATGCAAGGAAAGTCAAGGATGCATGTTTTGCAAGCTTCTTTTGGTGTAGAGTACAAAACAAGACATTAATGAATTTAAAAAGAATATTTTTCATAAAATCTCGGGGTGTTACGTGTTTTCTCTCTTTATCAGATGTTGGGCCTCATTTGAGTTTTATAGTTCTCGACATGAAATATATTGACATCATTTTTGAGATGGACTAGATCATTTCCAATAAATCCAAAAGCTATTGCTATCTTGGATGGGTATACTTTTCTATATGCAGTGATGTGTGTCGTGTCTTACCTAGAGAATGGTACCCATTATTAAGAAGAGTCGTACCTTCTTATCCATATTTGGGGAAAGTGATATCTATCTTTTCCTTGGATCTGGAGAGGGAATCTTTGAGCAGTGATCTCCCTTAAATGGATGTCGAGGTTCCCAACTTGTTTCCTTCTGACTTATTTAGTTTTCCATTGGTAAGGGAGGTTGATTTTATCATTGACTTAATTTGTGGTACTAAAATTGTTTCAATTACTTATTACATCATGATACCAGTGAAACTGAAACAGATTAAGTCCCAGTTGGATGATCTTTTAGATAAATGCTTTATACACCCGAGTGTGTCACCTTGGGCGACACATGTTCTATTTGGTAAGAAGTCCAATGGTTCAATTCAAATTTGAATTTATTATCTAAATCTCAATAAAGCTTCCATAATGAAAAAAATATATATTACTATATATTGATTATATGTTTGTTTAGTCAAAGTGGGTAAAGTAGTTTTCCAATATTGAACTTAAATCTAGTTACCATCAGTTAGGAATAAAAGAGTCTGACATCCAAAAATCCTTTTTTTAGAGAAGTTATGACCATTATGAGTACCTTTTAATTCCCTTTAGTTTAACCAATTCCCTTGTAGTTTCCATGGAATTGATGAATAGTATTTTCCATGAGTATCTTGAAACCTTCGTGGTCATCTTTGTGGATGAAATCATAATTTAATCTATGTTTGAGGAGGATCATTTTCATCATCTGAGAACAGTTCGGAATTTACTGATAAATCACTATCATGACATCATTCAAGTAAATTATGATTTATGGATTCTGGATGTAAATTTTTGGGAAAACATGGTGTCAGAACAGGGTATAATAGTTGATCCTGAGAAGGTGAAAGCTATTATGACATGGTAATAACCATGGAATGTTTTTGAGATTCAGAGCTTTTGGGGATTAACTGGATATTATCACCAATTTTTGAAGGACTTCTCAATGTTGGATTCTACAATGATGGAACTAACCTGGAATGGAGTAATGTTCACTTGGTATGAGAAATTTCAAAGTTCTTTTGCTGATATGAAGCATATTTTGACCATTGTTCTAGTGTTGACTCTTTGAGAGGTCAGGCTAGGATATGTGGTCTTCTATGATGAATCAATTTCATGTTTGGTCTCTATTCTAAAGCCGGTTAATCATGTAGTTTCTTATGCCTCTAATCGTCTTAGGCCAAACAAGAAGAATTATATGAACCATGACTTTGAACGTGTAGCTATGATGCACGCACATAATTGTTGGAGAAACTACCTATATAGAGTAAGGTTTTCCATGTTTTCAGATCGGAAGATATTAAGTAATATAGTCTCCCAAAAAGATTTAAATCTATACCAAATTTGTTGGTGGAATACCTGCAATATTGTTATTTCAACAACCCCTATACCCCACGGAAAGGAAATGTCATTTCTGATTCATTAACTAGGAAACTTACGACCCAAGAAGTAAAATATTCATCGAAAGAGTAGAATTTTATGGGTCTCCTTCCACATATGTATATTAGAGTTTTAGAGAATGGGGATGATGTTTCATTTTCTATTGTTCAGTTTAATTATGCTCTTCTTCAATTTATTCTACAATAAAATAATCGTGATGATGTGCTCTTTATCATTAGAGACTTTATTTATGGTGGGGGGATATTTTCCTAGTGGTCATTCTCCAAATATGTCATTCTATGCTATCAGATTTGTTTTTTGGTATCGTATTTGGTAAGTAAAGCTACAATGTGGGATTATCAGAGTTCCAAGTGGGAAGCACACCTAGGAACCGTGAAGAAGTTATATAACTTTTGAGGGTAGTTCTTGGGACTATGTATGAGGATGATTACTACACAATTTATTTCACATTGTAATATATTGTAGAAAGTTAATTCCAAGCGCCAAAAACCTTTGGATTTCCATTAGCCACATCTAGTCACTACTAAGAAGTGGGATGAGATATCTATAGATATTTTGGTAGGGTTTCCATGTACTTAGAGAAATAATAATGTGATATGGATTTTGATTCATAGGTTGAATAAATCATCCCACTTCTTACCCATTCATGATACAACCAAAGTTTAGGAGTTGGTAAATCTCTATGTGAAAAAGATTTTTCATTTATATAGATTTTCATAAGTTATAGTCTCTCATAGAGATCCTCAGTTCACTTCCCATTTTTGGAAAAGCATTCAAGAGGCACTAGGATCTCACGTCTATTTGAGTATGACATACTGTCTGTAGTCAGATGGCCAGATAGACAGAGCTATACAGAGTCTTGAATATATGTTTTGTACTTGACTTCTAAACTTTGGTAGATTAGGGGATGATCATTTGGGGTTGTTTGAGTTTTTCTATAACATTAGTTACTAGTATGTGATCATAATGGATCCTTTTTAGGCCCTCTATGGATGACCTTGTAAATCTCCCTTGTGAGAGTCATAGATTGGTGAATGTTACCTAGTTGGACTGATATTGGTCCAAGATATAACAGAAAAGACTCAATTGATTTTTCATAGGATGTTGCCGACACATAATTTGTATAAGTATTATGACAATTTTTGTCAAATTCCTATGGAATTCTCATTTGGTGACCAAGTGTTCTTGAAATTTTCACCTCAGTTGGTTCATCAATGGCTTGGGAGGAACAAAAGTTTTATCCTAATCCTTTAGACCTTTTGAGGTTGTTGAGCTATATGGGAATCTTTTTTTATCATTCAGAACTACCTCCACAGCTAACATAAAAACATAATTAATTCCATGTATCTCAGATCTGAAAGTATCAATCTAATTTATATCTTGTTCTGAGATTGTGTGAACTTGAATTTGAACATGATTTATAAATGACTAAATGGAGAGTCATGATAGTTGATTATAAAACAAATGTACATAATGGAGGAAAAATACCATTGTTTCATGTGCTATGGTAGAACGGTTTTTATTCTCATAAGATGTGGGAGAGTGAGGAACTAGTGAAAGAGTAGTGGACACATATTTTTAGAATGGAAGATTCTTCATAGGATTTCTAGGGTTGTAAATTTTTTATGGTGGTGAGGTTGTAACATCTTGTTACTATTATGATAGGAAAGTTTATAAACATTTCATGGTTTTCCATTTTCATTATCTAGGTAAGGATGATAAGAAAATGGGAGTATAACTGTAATGTTGAAGTTATAGATTTTTTTGGAATTTCTTGCATGAAATATGTTGGTTATACATCCTGCAATATATTTACATGACATGTAACATGGTTACATGGTCTGAAATCCATAAATGAAAAAAATTAAGTAATAGGTGACATTTTTTTAGAAAATATGAAAATTATAAACTACACGACATGTAATTCAGTTATACATTCTACAAAACCCGGAGCATTGTTTTTAAACATGAAGAATAGCTAAAAACATTATTTCCTCCTCTTATAACTTAATTCTCTACAGCTAGAGGCTTTCCCAAGTGGTCTTTTATCCCTCAAAGCCTTACAAGTTGTTTCATTCAGCATTCAATTATTGTTGTAGTGCTATTGTAACATATTAGGTAAGTGTTTCCCCCGTCTCTCTATCTTTTTCTCTTTTTCACCTTATGTTTTGATAGATAATCTTGGAATTTTTGGATGTAAACTTTTTTTGTCAAATATTTTTTCTAGGTTGAGTTTATAAATCTTTTTATGCTTAGACCTAGTAGCTGGTTGTATAGTGGGATTCATGAAGAGAAAATTAGGTGGTTCCTTCTTTGGTTGAAAATTTAATTAACCTTAAATTGATTGATTTTGTTTTAATTTGATTTAAATTAAATTGAATAAATTAACTTCTATCATTTTATTAAAACCCCAATTCCAATGAAATGGTTTTTTGGTTCTCTTTGGAATTAAATTGGAACCCCCCCCCCCCCCAATTCCAGTGAATTGCGGTGTGTTTGGGAAATGGATGGAAATTATTTAAAAAATTAAATTGTTGAATTTAATTAGGCATTTTATAAGAAATTGATAAAACCCCAAATTCAAGTAAATTGGGATTTTTAATGAAATTTAATGAATTGATTTCAAATTACTATTATTGAAAATGGATTATAATGGTTTTGATGGAAACCAAGTGGTTTAAACTTATGGAAAGGGCATGTTTTTTATTAAAACACCGTAATAGTTTTTTAAGAGAAAATTTGGAAATTTTGAAATGGGGGTGGGGTTTAATTTCATTTTATGTTGTCTTGAAATTAATCTTCCATAATTATTTTCACTTGAGAACATTAAAGGATTAGGTAGTTACTGTTTTATTTGGACAACACCTTAGGATTAACCATGTTCAAAAACATCATATCAGCATATCCTAATCCTTAGGTTATGGGGATGAGTCCCCATTGCCTTATTCCCAAAGGGGAATATGTACATACTTGACATTTCAAAGTGTTGGGTCCCTATAGCCTAGAACTATCATACATATTTAGCACATGACTATATTTCTCTCTTTTTTTATTTCAAATGTATATTCCATAGTTATAGAATATTTTTTATGCCTTGTGAATTTATATAAACTCTTTTATATAAAAGTGTTTATTTAATCCAAAATCTATAAAGTTCATTTATGTAAATCACCTTTTCATTAAAGGTAAATTCCATCTTTTGAAATATATTTTCCTCATTTGAAATGTGAATTGTAAATTTAAAAATGTATTTACATATTTGAAATTATAGGGCATAGTTTTTTTAAATATTCTCTTGTCATACCAAACCTATTTATTTGAAAATTGAAAGAAACTTCTTGGTTAATTTGATATTGGTATATTGTTATGTAATATTTTGTGAAATCATTATAGGCTTTGGATCACACCATACATGTTACTTGGGGTGTTTGAAGATTGTCCCTTTCCATGTTCTAGTATGGGAAAATGATCTCTTGGGGGTGGATCCATCTGTTGAACCTTGGAATTTTTGAGTTGTGTCCTTTGGGGATTGGGTTATTTTTCATGTTTTGGTAAATCGGATTTAGTACTTTGGGATTTAATGCCAGTTGGCCTTCAATTACATTACTATTATTGGAGTTTCTTTTCATATTCATACTACCTTGTCTCTTTTACTTCAGGAATGTTTGTGGACAAATGTTTCCCACCTTCAATTAGTAGGATGAAATATGCTAGTTGCCTTCCCCTGGGGATTGGGAATTGCCTTTGAGTTATGTTATGAATGACTTGGTTATCAGGTTACCAAGTTACCAGGGTTGGTTCATGACACAAATTCTAAATTTATAAGGAACTGATCTTCTATCCATGAATAAGAAGATCAATAAAAGAAGAAAAATTGAAAGGATTTTCATGTATGAATATAAGTGATTCGAAAATTAATTATTCTATTGAGAAACACTTGGGATGATGCTAATTCCATGAATTCATATTAAAAAATCATTTTTATTAGTTAAGTAATAATTAAATCCTAATTTGAGTAATATCATATGAGATTTAAATTTTAATATCAAGAGTATAAAATAACTAATAAAAGAAAACAAATTTTATAAATTGACAATGATATTGAATTTTATTTTTATTTGATGCTCGATCTATTCCTTAAAGACTAATTCATTTTTATCTATGTTGGATGAGTGAAAAGAATATTTTTATGTTACTGGTTAAGGGGATAAAGATGATGTGGAATTCTAGGAAATGTCCCATATATAAAATTATAATAATTCTATATTTCATTTAATCTATAAATGAAAGAATAAAATTAGAAGAAGTAAGAGTTGAACATCAAGTGATTAAATATTATAACAGAATTTTTTATTCAAGAAAGAGAATGATGAATGAGTGTGTTGATTTTCTTCATGAACTTTAAATACTAAATTTGAGTCTGTTTCTTTATTTCTAGGATTCACTCGAACCACAAATAATTAAATCCATACGGTTGCTGCTGTTATATTTTTACATTCTTTGAAGAAATATTTTTGTGGAGTCATTGATATTTTTTTGAGGAAATATGACTGTCAAGCCTTCTATTGAAAAAGTTTTTTAGAAATATTCATCCAAGAGAGAAAAATGAGAATACTTGTAAACATGGGTATTTTTTAATTCTATTGGATTCAAGAAAAAGATCATTCAACGAATAGAACCACATGAGAAGTTTGATGATAGAATAATAAAAGAGAAAGAATAGGAGTTGTATCTAGGGGTGGTATTGTGAGTGTACATAGAGTATGAAGAACTCCCTAAGGAAAGAAGAACTATTTAAGGAAAGAAGAAGAAGATTTAGAATTTGATTCATGCTATAGAAAATAAAAACTAAAAAGTTGAGGCTTTACAGAACTAAGAACATAAATGGAATCAATGAAAGAGACTAATATGAGTGAACTAAACTAAACCTCTGAATAGTTTCTATCAAGTAAAATAAGATAAATGTTATACTTATAGTGATTTTCATATAGTGAGAAAGAGTAGACGTAATGTATTCAGTGTTATATTATCAATAAATATTTTAAGGATTTTTGAATTTATTTGTATATTCTCTAGGTAATATATGGTTTGGGGTTGTATTATTGAGATTCTATGATGATAGAGGCCATCATTCAGTTTCAAAAAAAAACCTACAAGCTAGTAAGTCAACATCATGCAAGTTATATGTATTTTTCTTGAAGACATAATGTCAATTAGAGAATATTTATTTCTGATGAAAGAGATTAGTTTCAAGATAAAGTAGCATCCTAGATAGAATTGGTGATCTAATTAAAATATGATAAGGTGGTTCTAAGAAGATAAACTAGTGGGAAGAAAACATGAAGAGTAGATATGGGATTTAGTTTATTTTCACATGTGTCATATTATGAACCCACAACTATGTAAGGTGGTGGGAATTTGTTTCACGATAATCCTTCAAAAAAAGTCCACATGTATTGACAAAAATATTTTAGTAGATAATAAATGTATTTGAAATACCATGAAAAATAAAAAGTTGGATTCCTAGAATGGGATAAACAATAGAAAAATATGTGTTACAAACGTTACATTGAACACTACATTGAATTGATTAAAGTATAATAGATCCAATATTCTTAACCAGCATGAAATGTTTAATGTTAAAATAGGTTAGAAGTTATAAAGAATATTTATATTTTGTTAAAAATTTGAAAACACCTGATTCAAACCCCCCTCCAGTTGTATCTGCACTATTATTGGGGTATCATCCAAATATAATTTTAAAATAATGAAGTTAGAATATATTGAAATAGTTTTAGTAAAAATATAAATTTATGCATAAAAATGAATTTAGACCCCAATTATAAATATTATTAATTCCCATTACATTTATTGGTTTATGATTAAATAGAGAAGTGTTATGTGACTTTAAAACTAATATATAACTGAATATAACCTAGTGAATACTTAATTGTTGTAAAAGGAGGAAAAAGGTATTTAATTAAAATATAATATTAAGTATGTTCCAGAATTATAAACATTGGTTTCTAAATTCGAAATAATGTTTTTTTATGAATCATTTCACTTATTAAATACATATATTTTGAAGAAAACGGTTCATAATTTGTTATTTCATGGTTATATCATCATTATTCATAAGTGGTATTTATAAAAACATTATTTTTTACTATTAAATCAAAATTAACATTATTTTAATCCAAAAAATTCACCATAAGAAAATGAAAACATGGTGAATACTACAATAATTTAATTTTATGAAATTCAATTTCTAAAATTTCAAAATTTTATTTTTAAAATAAAACTATATATTCCCCAAAATCCCAAGATCCAGATCTTGTCGGTCCTAAGAAAATAATATAAAAATGATCAGGAAAATTCAATCGTTACAAGGGGTTATTATATATATGGGAATGTATCACACCACACATATTTGTCTCCACTATTGGAACAAAATATTTGGGTGTCCTAAAGGACCACATAATATTCATTTCCATAATCTCTTTATTTTACAAAACATCTACTACATGATTTTCCACTCTATGTGCATGTGAGATGAACACGGTCAGTTGAGTGCTATTGTTATGGAAATCAATACAATGAGGGATGATTTTCCAAGTAAAATTCCTTGTTCTTTTTTTCAAATCATTGACTAAAAGGTTAGAGTCATATTCAATCCATAAGTACTTCCACTTATATTGGAAATCATACCCAATTGCATAAACCATATCCCATAATTAATCTTCATAAACCACTCCAATTACAGTGTAGTGATAGATGAACCATTTTAAAAACCAAGGTTTGTGTAAAATACTTATCCAAAAACTAATAGCCCCATAATTCTAGAGGTTTCACCATCAACATTGACCATGATCCACTGGGCGATTGGAGGGATACGTTGACTATATTTGAGCACTAGGGGTTTCCTCAACCTATCTAACACACCGAAAATTTTGAGAGTAATTAGGTAATTTGAACTATAATACATATGACTTGTTTTCAACATTGATGTAGTGTACACTTCATTGTGAAATAATAGAATGCACATATTTATGGATGACTGCTACTCATCAAATAGATTTGAATTTTGAGCATTCCAAACAGGTGAGAAACTGGATACCACTACTTCCAATATGAGGTTATGTACCTGGTCATTGAAGCCAGTATTATTTATTCTCTCCATGAAATCATTCAACTACATATTAGTGTCAACAACTATACTAAACAAATATCGTACATAATCTCATAAATTATGAGGAAAACCATATGCTAAAATGTGGGGTTGTACATGCTCTTATGCCATTAAACATAAGTGATATGTTAATAAAATATATTTTCCTTCCATTTTAAGTTGATTAGGTGTTAGAATCATATTTTTTCATCTCTTAAAAAGAAGAATAAATCAAGAAGGTTCAATAAATTTTATCTTGAATTTCATCAACCATGATGGTGGTACATTGGGCCCCCCACATTTTAGTTTGTAATAATCCTTGGCATTAAATTTCCAAATCCTTTTATTATTCTATATTAATGTCTCAAAATTCATGAAGGTGTAACGCTGAACATCCAGACCAACTTGAATGGGAACCATACTATCATATCTATGATGTTTTGATAATAAATTACCAATGGACATGTGAAATATCTTAGAAGATACACTGAATGTTTCCTGAAGTCGTCTATACATCCATAGAGTAGTCTAAAAATTGAGTGTATATTTCCTACTTACCAGCCACTTTGTATCACACATGATTCCATTAAAGGGTTGTTTGATAGATTCCCAATAATAAGATGCATTTTAGTATTTATATCCATTCATAAGTCTCTCTTTGAAACTATTTGATAAAAATTTACAATAATCCTCATTAGAAATAAAATTCCATAGGAAAATCCCAATAAGCCCATAATTAAAAATATTAAGGTGTTTGAGTCAAAGGCCTCCCATTTTAATGTGTTTAATGAACTCATTCCACGAAAACCTGATACAAATTTTTTAATAAAACACCCATGTCCCTAAAAAATTCTAGATCCTTCCTTGAATATTCTTTAATTAGACCTATAGTCCACCTATAAAGAGAAAATGAGTAAAAAAATTATATGTGATCACAAATTCAAAAGGTACGCCCTTCTAGTTTGGGACATAGAAATTCCATTCCACCTATCCATTTGATTGATAATTCAAGATCATATTCCCTCTATATACTTTCTCCTCACTTTAACCCAGAATAGATGTAAACCTATGTAATTGAAATGAAGAGATCCCCTATTTACTCAACAACTTTTAGTTACCCTGGTTTTTTTCACCAGTATACCACCACGAAAAATAATAGATGATTTTTCCCAAATTATTTACTACCTGGATACTTATTCATAATATTAATATAAATATTTATTAGGGGAGATGGTATTTATTTATGAATACCATTGAATGATAATGTCATCAATTAAATGAGATGTGAAGGATAATAGTTATCCCAGTTAGTTTGGATTTGTTTATAAAATCAAATCTGAGCAAGTCTGTTGACACATCGTCTAAAATAATATTCACTAATGGAAAACATAAGTCTTAAAAGTAGATCAACTTGTATCACACTTCTATTATATTGAATGAATCCTCTAGGGGATCTATTAACAAGAATGAACAGAATTCATGAGTTGAAAATGGTGATAACAAGAATGATAAATGGATTTGAGAATCCATACCTCATGAGAAAATCAAAAATAAAGCATCATTTTAGTATATCAAAAGACTTTGAGATGTCAATTATGAGGATATAGATTCTATATTTTTTTTTCTTCATCATATTTATACATTCTGAGGATATGAAGAGGCAATTCTGAATAATTCTCTTGGGTGAAGGCTAAATTGGTTTGGAGTGATTTGATCCTTAACAATTCTTCCATATTGTTTATAAGGGTCTTACTATTGTGTTTTAGAATCTAATTCCCAAAGAAAATGGCCTAAAGACTTTAATATCAAGTGTATTCTATATCTTGGGTATCAAATCAAGGAAACGTTAATTTATCCCTTAATTCATTGATGAATGATTGAAAAATTTCTTGATTTCATGGGTTATATCATCCTATAAAATATCACAATAAATCATAAAAAAAAATTGCGAATCCATATGGTCGAGGAAAACTATCTATATTAATAGTGAAGAGATATCCTTTAATTTATTGTTTGGGTGGAGAAATAAGGAGAGATTAGTTTTATTGATACTCAATAAAGGGAATTATGTTGTCAACCTTTTTTTTGAAAATCCCTATATCACAGTATAGTTCTTTGAAATGATTTAAAAATTTTGAGAGTTCTTGTTTTAAAATGTGTGTCTGTTTCCATTTATGTCGATGGTCTTGTTTCCTTCTTAATATATCATCTATTTATGTAATAAATGAATGAAATTTTAATTACTACATCCATCCATTAACCATTTATCATTAATCAGAATTTTTTTTCCTTTACATAATCATTAAGAGATCATCCATCTTGTAGTGAGCTTTTATCTCATTTATAGATGGAGTTTTCTGAGTTTGGTTCCTAATTTGGTTCTATATAAGATATTATCAAAAAACATAATTTCCAAATCTCGATTGGAAAATGATTTTCTTCTCCATTCTGTTAGTATCTCTTTGGTATGTTTTAATTTCCCATCCAAATTTTGAAATGGACTGCCAATGGTATCAATTTTCCAAGCCTTTCATAATGTTTTCTGATAACCAAGAGTCGCAAACCCTCTATTTTTAAATATTAAAGGAATAGAATTTTTTTTCCAAATGTGTGAAGACTTCCACAATGATGGGATAGTTATTTGAGAGATGTTTAGGGAGGGTGAATCCTGAGACCCCATTTACATCACTCCTATCATACTATTGAAATAATCATCTATCAATTTAACCTTCTATTATTGGATGTTATTTACATATATTATATGAATCCTCTTATTGAAATCATTCTTTGAAAGTAATAAAATTATTAAAAATACATATTTTTTATAAAAATGAATTAGAATAAAAGGTATTTCCAAATAAAAATATTAATTTTAATATATTCTAAATTCATTTAATTTTTTTCAAATAATAAATTTATAATTTAGAAAATATATATTTAACATATAAATAAACATTATTTCTATCAATAATATACCAAAAATTTTAAATCGATAATATTATACTTAATTTATTTATAATATTTAGAATTGATTCTGGTTATATACGTTTTATTTCTTTATCAAGTATGAATATTTTAATATATCATATTTATAATTAATGAAAATTCTTTTCATGGGAAAAATGTGACCTAAAACCTACGGTGTTTCATTTTACCTCATCTAATGAATTTCACCCTGAAAATTCCATCACTCGGGAAAATAATGTGGTTATCCATAATATTAACAAGAATTAATCTAGAATTTATAACGAGATATCAACCTCACAATCTTATATAATACTATAAAACTATTCTTCTACCTCATAATTAAATACTATTAAGATTACCTAACCATTTCATCCCAATATACTTACATAGATATAAGACTTTAGAGATTCTAGAGACATACCTTTCCCAGATTCATTTTCAAGATCATGCAATCTATCAAATATGAAAACTAAAATCATTATGATAATAATCAATAATCATATTAATATGATAAAAAATCACTATAAGTTTCTTATCATTTGTCACCATAATTTCAATCGAAGATACATATAGATTAATTATTGGGTAAAACTATAACTCTTTTAGATTAACATAAATTTCATTAAATTTTATTCTCTTAATAAAATAATCTAATCCTAAAAAATAATAACCCAAAAGATTTATGATATTTTTTACGGTATTATAAACGAAAAATCATTGAAATATTTGCTCCCTAAAATTTTACTTAACTTTTATCCCAAACTATATTAATCACATACTAATAAATATGTCCATTAATTATATGTACTGCTAAAAAGATACTGATATTTTCATAAAATAATATTAATTTCCTTGACATCCAATTACTTTTCAATCCCTATGTTTATCACATATAATATTCCCAAAATAAATTAATCTTTTCTCACAATAAATAATAATTACATTTAAATAAAATAACATACTAACCCTAAGGGTTATTTTTTCCTCAATCATGTATTCTTCCTAAAACCCATTTAAAATCTCTCAAAATATCATTAATCACCTTAACATTCAATCATATAAGTCACGAAACAAGGAATACATTTCATTAAACTTATCATAAACCTTAAATTTATTATTCCATGATGGTATCAAAAACACTTATATTATCCTCATCTGATAACATCTTTTCCTTTAAAGTTATCTAAACCCTTTTCCAATACCTACAGAAACACCCTAAACTCATACACCTTAATCTAGTTCAAAAATCATTTTCTTTAGATACTATATTTGACACCAACTAAAATAAATTACGAAAAATCATCCACAATCACAATATAAATAATCCATATTGGGTTACTTATATACCCAATACATTTTGGGTTTAGAGTTTTAGAGAATTTGGAAAAATATTTATGAAACCCATATCTTTCTCACACAATATACATTTTTTCGACTATACCAATAATTCATTATTCCAAAATGAGTATTCATTATCGACTATAAAATTATACCCACATGATACCCTTCAATGCATATCATACATGTTACGCTTCTTCATAACTTGGGAAATGGAAACATAATAAGGGTGAGCTCAAACACTCAATAAGGGGTAGTGTAAAATAGAAGCAGTCATACAATCAAAAAGGCATGAATAATATGAAATGAATTATTAATAATATAATAATTCAATATAGAATATATAATGACAACTAAATATATCCATATAAACATAAAAATGTAAATAATAATTTTTAAAATGATAATTTATTTCATATAAATGGAATGCATAATTTTGGATTTTTAATTTATTTCTCCTATGCATTTTTTAAAGGAATTATTTATAATTCAACATAATAAGGCCACATATCTAGGAATCATATATAAATTGTTATGGTATATTCCCAATACCCATGTTAGTTTTTCTCATGATATCAATCAATGCATCGAGGGGATAAATATTTCTCAGCCCCACCCCTCTCTAATTCAATATATTGAATTCATCATATTAAAGGAATAATTAAACAATACAATACATAATCAATATTATTTAATAATAAATAATCATATGTATTAAAATAAAAAGAATATAGATTGTGGATATTTCCCTATTTAATAAATTTTATCACTTTTTTGGAAATATTACATGAACTTGATACCTTTCATAATTCCACCATAGCATAATTAACCCATTGGAAAAGAATGGGTTTCCTGGAAATTTCTATATAATGTGCTCATAACCCATCCAAAGAAATAATTTTGATAGAATCATTAGATCATATACTTAGTGAAGCATAAGAAAAGTAAATGTATGTTGAAATTTATGAATAAACTCTTTCCTAAAAATATTGATTACTTGACACCTTCAAATAGTAAAACATAAGAATAGATAAATAATTAGATTGTTTTATTTTTCAAGATCAATATCTCAAAATAAAAACATAATAAGAGAATTTATAGTGTAATACATAAAACATAACTCCATATAAAATATAAATATTATATTTTGAAATTACAATTGATGTGAAATTATAAAAAAATCATAAATATTTTGTAAAATGTTTGTAAATTCAAACTTATAAGTCAATTAGAAAATTAATATTAAGGGATTAAAATCGAATATTGAAAAACATAATATTAAAATTACTCAAAATATTGAAATTATGAAAAAATAAATAAATTTTAAAATAATAAATGTGGAATAAAATTTAAAAATATACATAATTGGAATGAAATAAATTTATTTATTATTTTTAAACATTAACATTTAATTTAAAAAATTCTACAAAAATTGGATGCAAATTTATTTATGAAAGCTTTGAAAATTTTGAGAGGAAACTTTATATAAAAATATTATGATGATAAAATTCATTCATATGAAAAATGATAAATATATATTTTTCTACACTTTTATGAAGAATTTAAAAAATAGATCATGTGGGAAATGTTAAAAATGTTAATTCTAATTTTTTTTAAATATATTTAAAGATAGTAGAAAATGTACTTTTAAAATAATTAAAGATTATATATGAAAATTATAGAAAATATATATATATTGTAGATATTGAGGAAAAATATTTCCAAATAAAAAGATATTATAAAGTCGACTCTACTAACCTATATCCTCTAGATTGAATTGTTATACTAAAGGAAAGTAGATGGTAAAATGATATGTAAACACTATAAGTTACTATATGAGAAAAAAATAGATAGTATTTAGATATAAATAACATATAATTCCCAAAAAAGGTACTTAAACCATAATATCTTGATTTCAAAGTGATATTTAAAAATTAACCCTTGCAACTTATGTAATAGTAGAAAAAAATCCCTATAAAGAGGGAACATAAAATAAAACTATAAATTACATGAATATAAATAAAACCATGATATGATGTGTCAAATAGGTAGTATATATAACACATTCTTTTCAATATGCATATCTCTTTTATGTTTTAATATGTTATTTTTGGTTATGGTAGGTGGTAGAGGTGAATCAGTGGTGTTTCTACGTGGCATGGTATTAATGGTTGTTGTAGAAGGCCACTGACCAGTAGGTGATTTTAGACCAGGCCACTTGTGGATGTAAGGGCCACCATCTATAAAAATGGCTTAGCATTTCCTAGATAATTATATTATAGCCATTGACTATCTATAAATCTAGATATCTTCCAATTTATTTCAACGGTGTCCATGATATATTCGGTGTACCTCTAATGGGTTGTCTACAGCATCATTCTGAGTTAGATTAGTAAGGGAAGTATCATAATTTTATACCAAAAAACCACAAATTTTTTTATAAACTCTCTCCCCTTAACCTGATTCAACCAGGGATATTGGAGAGTCTTTTCATTTATATTATTTTCTCCCTCAATCATTTCATATTTTCATTTCAATCCATGATTGATCGATTGTCTTCTAATTGCTATATTCAATATTTTTTTATTCTTACTTCTCATTTTGTATTATAAGTGGATATATGTTATGTTGAACCGATGTATCAATTTATTGATGTTTCCTTCCATTTTTATCATACATATATAGTGAGTTTAGTTCTTAAGGTCTAAATATATTTTGTTCATGGTTAAAATATCATGTTTTATGTGGTTTGTGATCTCTTTTCTTATCTACTGACCATTTGATCACAAAATACTATTTATAATATATAGAATTGATTTTAGGGACACATTTTTTATTCTCTAGTGATCCATATCTTCTTATTTCATGTGTCTCGTGTTCTCATTATGCTAACCAAGTGTATTGGTGGGTGGTTTTATATAAATTCATTATTTAATTAAGTGTATGTTCTCATTGATTTTAGATCTTTTCATCGAAATTTTAATTATCATGATACTTTATTTGAGAAATACTTATGTAATTAGTTTTTATATAAAATTTTTTCCCCATGAAAAGTTAAAAAGGAATCATGATTTTAATGAACACATGATATTTAATAAAAACATGTTTTTAATGCATGGTTTTGGTAGTTAGAAAATGGTTATGGAATTGTTTCTTACATTGTGATAATCACATTGAAATGTTTTGATAATCTAAATACAACGGATCCTTGTGTAATTTGGTTGGGGTTTGGTATCAGAACTTTTCCTTGATTTTTTTTTCAAATTACACATAAAGGTATTCCTCTACTCTAATGGAGGGCATGCTGAGGAACAGTTTACATGAACCATAAGGGGGGATCACACATTGGGGTATTTCTCTACTCCTTTAGTGGGAATGATGATGATATTTTTAGTGTTCACTAGTTATAATTGATCATTGTATGAGAAACCAAGATATCAAGTTCATGTGTCGTACTAGAGTTACCTTCCATTATTCTTGCATTTGGAATGGATATTTGTGTATTCTTTGATAAATGTAAAATGTTTTAATTAATATAATTTGTAAAACTGTTTATTTTAGATTGTTTCATATTTGATAAAATGGTTTATTTATATGTTTTTTATATAAATTTTTCAATTAATAATCATACCATTTTCTATTTAAATTTCATCATATACTAATTCATCTAACAAAGTCTTCTTATGGAACCCTTTGTAGGATCCTAGTGGGATGTTTTTCTCACACCATAAATATACCCTCATGTGTGTATATACTTTATTTTATCTGATGCGAGAAAGGGAATTGAAGCACAATAAAGTGGTGGGATTCATGGTCATATTGTCTTGGGTATCTAGTCATGAGATAGTGGAATTCTTCTCTTGTATTATATAGAGTAATTTTTGTTAGTATTGTGTAATAAGATTACGTATTTGGATTATGTATGTTGGGATTTACTTATTTAGTCATTGATGTGTCGCTATATCTATTTGACTCTATTTTTAAAATTCTTTATTGTTACTTATCTCCTCTAGTATATATTTATTCCATGTTAGTTGTTTTCATTTAGGATTTGATTTAGGTTTGGTAAAAAAACATTCCCTAAGGTTGTTCTTGATGCCTGGCTGCTTGTCACCATTCAATGGGGTTCAGAAAAACCCCTCAAAATATATCAAATATTTGATAAAGTTCTTATATTAATCAGTGATCCAGGTCAGGTCATCAAAATGTGGTATCAAAGAATGTTTTCTCTCAATGTGTTCTTGTCCTATTAGGATTTTTATATAGGATAAAGGATTATCGGGACTCGATGGGTATGTTGTGTGTGAGTTCATGGGTATCTCTCCTAATGAATAAACTTGATCCGCCAATATATGTTAGAATATTTTTATATTATGATGAGTTTTTCTCTAATCTCAATTCACTATTTACATTCTATGGATTCAAATTGATATTTTTTATCCTCTAGTTGTCTTTTTTATTTCTCTACTGTATCGAATCATTCCATCTAGAAGACTTCCTTAAGTTCCTCAGGAGGTTAGTATGGAAAATGATATTCAAGGTATTCCTATAATTAATAAAACCATGTGGAGGATATTTTATACGTAGTTTTCAAAGTGGAATAAAATTTACCACATTCTCAAACTAAGATAAGAGAGACCCAAGTGGGGGATGGTGGAGATATTTGTCCACCTTAGGAGTTTCTTAGCCAGAATACCCTATCCATTAAGGGGATAAGTGATCCATAGGAAGTATAGAACTGGCTATAAAAGATTAAGCAGATCATTAAATTCATAAAGACTCTAGATTATGTTAATTGGAAATTTTCTACCTTTGAGATTAAGAGTCATAGTAAGAGGTGGAAGGACACTATGGATCAGGAAAACCAGCTTGAGGGATTATAGTGGAAAGACTTTAAGGGTCCTAATGGAATCTCCCTAGTGTTTTAGGGATATAGGTATCTATGATATATTCATGAAAGACCTTCTATTTCAGATATTAGGAATCAAATATCTTCTTATATTGTCTAACTCAACATTGTACCTTCTAGTTTTATCCTTTATTTGTTATTTAATACATTATTGAGGTTTTCCCATTCAAATAATATAATATTCCTCTATAAAAGTGACTTTTATATCGATCTAGTGCATGGTACTCATTTGATCTTTGTTCCTTCTAATTATATGTCATTATCTATATTGAATAAGTTCATGGTTCAGTTGGATGATCTATTAGAGAAATCTTTCATCTATCGTAGTATGTCTCCTTAGGCTACCCCTATTTTCATTGTAATATATGTTATGATTATTGAAATTTTAATCAGGTGATGATACAAAAAATATCATTTTACTAGTATGGATTGTTTTTTCAATTACTTAAAGGTGGAAATACTTTAAGGGTCCTAATGGAAGCTCCCTGCTGTTTTATGGATATAGGATTCTATGTTATATTCATGAAATGCCTTCTTTCTCAAAGAATAAAAATCTAGTATCTTCTTGTATGGTCGAGATCAACATTGTACCTACTTGTTATATCATTTACATGGATATTTAAAACATTCCTAAGGTTTTTCCAGACAAATTATCTAATATTTATCTATAAAAGGTGATTTTTATATCGATCTAGTGCATGGTACTCATTTGATCTCTATTCCTTCTTATATTATGTCATTATCTATATTGAAGAAGTTCAAGGTTTAGTTGGATGATCTATTAGAGAAAAGACTCATCTATCCTAGTGTGTCTCCATAGGCCACACCTATTCTTTCTGTAATATGTGACTGGATTATTGATATTTTAATCAGGTGAGGATCAAAAAATATATCAATTTACTTTTACAGATTTTTTTCAATTAGTTAAAGGGGGAAATGTGGTTTTAAAAATTACATATTCAATTTGGTTATCATGAAATCATGGTTAAGGAGTAGGATATTATCAAGACTACTTTCATGATATGATATGGAAATTCTAAATATTATTTGATTTTGTTCTTACTAACTAATGCTCTTATAGTTTTAATGGCCCTAATGAATCGAATATTCCACCTCAACCTTTATTCCTTTATTTTCAAATATTTAGATTATATATTGGTTTATTCAAATTATTATGAATATCATGGAAACCATTTGATTTTGGTTTTTGGAATCTTAAATAATAACCACCTTTTTGATACAATATTTAAGTGAGATTTAGGGATCTAGGAAGTGAAATTATTAGGGAATATATTTATGAAACATGGTATCTCAATTTTTCATGAAAAGATAAAGTGCTCTCTATCATGGAAAGATCCATGAAATTTTATTGAGATAAGGTTATTCTTGAGTCTATTTTGATATTATTATCAGTTTTTAAAAAACTTATCAAAGCTTTCATCACCATTTAAATTTATTAAAAAGAAAGGGGTAAAATTCATGTGGTGTATAAATTGTTATAATTTCTTTGACGAACTGAAATGATATTTGACAACATCTCTTATCTTGATATTTCTAGAAGTCTGTTAGGGATATGTGGAGTATTGATAATATTAAGGTTTAGGTGTGGGGTGTGTGTTTATAAAGGGTGATCATATAGTGGAATATGATTTTCTCCATATTTAAATACATGAGAAGAATTATCCTAATAATGACTTGAAACATGAAATTTTTATGTACTATATTATGTGTTAGTGGGACTGCCTTTTTGTGGATGGTTAGCTATATTTTCTACCTAAAAGTTTTTGGGATATATCTTCTCATTAAAATACATGAGCATCGGGTAGAGGCCATGGGTAGAATAAATTATGTGATTTGACATTGACATCATCTAGAACCATGAATAGGGAAATGTTGTTGTCAATACCCTTAGAAAAAAATGACATCATAGGTTGTCTAGGTGTCTAAAGAGTTATGGAATATCATGTTACTCTCTTCTCATTATTTAGTTGACATTTCCTATCCGTGATAAAAATCTTCATGTATGAAAACCTTATGATGCGTTTTAGGGAATCAGAGATTCACTTTATGATGTAGAGACCATTTCTGAGTGGTCTCTCTCTTATGATGGTGTTATTTTCTTAATATTTCATGTTGGTGTCCCTCTATCCTCCAAATTCTTAGTGATGCTATATTTCCAAAGTTATTTTTGGGTCATTCACCATGGAACCATGAAGTTATATTACGAATTAAAATTTTGGTTTAGGGGGTAGGGTATAAATTGCAACATAGTTACTTTTTTGTGTATCATTGTTATACCTACCAATAGATTAAATCATATCATAAAAATGATTCTAGTTTTTTTATCCTCTACCAGGGCCAATGATGACACGAGATGATGTTTCCATAGATTTATTTTTTGAATTTCCATAGAATCCGGGAGGTAATAAATCAACTTGGATAGTGATTGATCAGTTGCCAGTCTTTTCCCATTCTATTCCAATTCAAGACACCACCGTAGTTGAGGAATTGTTAAAGTTGTATATGTAGAAAATTGTGAGGTCATATGGGGTGTAAAATGTTATTATCATAGAAATATATCCCAGGTTTACTTCAATATTATAGAAGGTTCTCCAATAGGTGATTTGGAATCAAGTATGATTGAGTACATCTTATCATCTGTAGACATATGGTTAGAAGAAGCACACTATTTAGATTTTGGAGTATATGCTTCATTCTTGTGCTTTGAATTTTAGTGGATCTTAGGATTGCCATTTGGTACTATTTTAGTATTCTTATAATAATAGCTTCTGGTATTCAATCAGAATGTGTCCTTTTAAGGCCATCTATGGGTTCACATGTTAATCACATCTCTACTAGTTGACTTTGGTTAAGGATTTTATTTTGAGACTAATTGTAGTCTAAGAGATTTTAGTCATGATCTGGGTTATATGATGTCACCTATTAAAGTATTGGATCCAATATAAATCGAATGGTAGTCGTTAGCATCATAATTTGGAATTCTCTGTGGGTGACAATGTTTTCTTGAATATATCACCCAGTCTGGGTCACTTTCAAATTGATAACCAAGACAAAGATTCTTTGAGATATTTTGGACCATTTTTTATCACTTAGATGGTTATAAAGGTGTCTTATCACATAGTATTATTTTCTCAGTTTACAATGATTCATTATGTGTACCACATATTTCAGCTTAAGAAGTATCTCTTAGATTCATATGATGTTATGTATTGGGATAAATTTGTTTTACAGTTAGATATATAAGTGGTTTAGGAGATAGTGTATATCATTAACTCTTAGATGAAGATTCCACATGGGAAATATATTATCATAGTTAAATTTTTGTGGAAACATAGATCGAGATTGAACTACCCATGGGATTACGAAACATAACTGAGGGAGAAATTGAATCATCTCATCTCAAACAATCCCCCTTCTAATTGACTTTAATGGGATAAAAATTCATGAGGTGGGGATGATCTCCACACTATTTTCTAGGTACATATCTTTATTAAGTTTTAATAGGTTATCTTTTGGGTGTGGGAGGTGGTAGTAGTGGCTCGATGGAATTTCTATGTATCTTGGAATAAATTGTGGAGAAAGAGGTTTTCAACCAACCAATGTCTTTAGATATAGACAACTATGGCTATAAGATCCACCAACTAGTAGGTGTGCTTGGTAGTGGCTATAGAATTATATTTTATCCACCATAAAACTGTTATATTAGATAATATCCATTTCATTTTTGTATTGGCTATCAGTTAGCTGATGGTGTTGATCTAGGTTAGATTAATTATCATAGTATCATAATTTTTTTCCACTAAAACACCGATAATTTTTTAATACCTCTCCCCCATACCTAGTTTAACTGGGAATATTTTAGAGGCTACTCTTTTATATTGTTGGCTCCATCAATCATATCTGGTTGTCATTTTAATCCCAGATCAATTGGATGCCTTCTAATTGGTATGTTTAGTTTTTTTTTCTTCCATTATTCCCTCTTCAATTGGATTGGAAGCAGATATATCCAATATTGATTTGATATATAATTTTTTTGGGTGTTTTATTCCTTATTTCCCATTGATCCATTTTGCATTTGGTTCCAAGAGGCCAGAATTTTTTTTCATGATGTTGATTTCATGTTTGATAATGCATGTGATCCTATTTCTTCTTGTTCGACCATGGGTTCACCATGAGAGGGTATGGAATTTTCCATTGGTACTAGTCCTGTGCACCTCTTCATAGGACAACTATCCAAATATACATGCAAAGCTGTAGAGGGGATCATGATACAAATACTAGGGAGGGGTGGTTTCATGTAGTCATAGTATGTAATGAATTCCTTTAATACCTCTAGGTATTATAATATCATGAATCCTACGGTCCATGTAATGGTTCCCCTTTAACATTTAAAACGGTGAATATAAAAAATTAATAAAAACCAAAGGCTTTCGGGCAATTTAAGCATACTATACATTCACCAAATATAATATCTAAGATATAGA
Organism: Viscum album; assembly: GCA_963277665.1. Classification (NCBI taxonomy): domain Eukaryota; kingdom Viridiplantae; phylum Streptophyta; class Magnoliopsida; order Santalales; family Viscaceae; genus Viscum; species Viscum album. Next base: position 1,449,600,704 of record OY728130.1, read on the forward strand.
ATTTTTTTTAGGTTCCCCTTATATCTTCTCTAGAAATCCCTTTCCCCTTGGTCCATGGATCATATGTTCTCATTATGTCAACCAAGTGTTGAGGTGGGCCGTTTTTTATAAATTATTTGTTTAATGAATTGTATGTGACTATTGACTTTTGAACTTGTTTTCTGATTTTTTTTGGCCTGAACCTTGATTCGAAAAATGTTTTTGTGGTGGATTTTTATATAAAAGTTTTTCTATGTGAGAAGTGATAAATGATAATTCCAAAGAACACATGATTTGTTTATAAAAATTGGTTTTCAATGTATGGTTATGTTAGTGATAAAAGGGTGATGGAATTGTTTCTAGAGTTGTGATAAGCCCTTTCAAATGATTTTATACAACCCGAACGTGGGATATTTGGGTTCTTAGGAGGGGGTTGGTATTGGGAATTTTCATTAATTAATTTGTTGGAATTAATAATTGGGAAATTCTTATCCCATTTTGTGGGTGGTCCAAGGACTTGTTTACATAACATCATTGGGGGGATCACACATTAGGGTATTCCTTTTTTCCATCGGAGGGTAGTTTAAGGACCATTTTAGTACACATTAGTCATGATTGATCATTGTATGAGAAACCTAGCTATCATAGTGTAACAACTCAACATTTTATCAATTCAAATTCCCTTATTATAATTATTTAATATAGTATAAACTACATAAAATCACTTTTAAAAACAAAATAAAAACTTTATAAATGATGAATCAATGAAATTAGAGGTATTTCTAGAAATTAAGAAACCTATCGTGATAGAATAGTAACCAGAACCTTGGAATAGTAACATTATATTTAGAATTTGGAAAATATAACAGTAACCTAATCAATTAAAGTATAAATATAATTTAGGAATCTTTGAAATGATAATACGATATAATTATATAATTTTATAAGTAAAAAAATATTTTAAAATAAATATTAATTATGTGCTGGTATTTTTATAAAACATAAATATTTATTTATAATTTTATAATTCATATAACTCTATAAAATAATATTTATTTCCATAAAATATATTCATAAATTAAAATTTTTTTCCTGTGATTACAATATTATTTTATGGGACTTAAATTAATTTTTCAAACTCTTATAAAATCAGTTATAATTTTAAAAACATTATTTTTTAAGTAAATAATGATTTTAATTAAATATTAAATTTATCACATTTCAAAATTTATTAATTATTAAATAATACACTTTAAATTATGGTTAAGGTGATTTTTTTGAAATTTTTTAAAATATTAGAATTGTTGGTAAATAGTGAAATATGGTAATTTAGGGTATTTAACAAATAAATGAATTATTAAGTCATATATGATGTATGGATGATGTATGCCCATAATATAGAATAATCCATAGTTATTTTAATATATTTAGTGATAAGGTTCAAAATATTGATAGACTTGTGCCAAAATAATTAAATAATTAATAAAATAAAGAAGAAACACTCCCCTAGTCCCCTATAAATACCACCCTCACAACCTCTTCTGCTCAGACCTCTAAACCCTTGAAACGTTTATTATTTTATCCCAATACTCATCCTAATTCCTTCCCCCATGTTCATAATCCCAATGTATAAAAAAATACCGAATCTAATTTCCAGAAGGAGGTTCTCAAAAAAAATAAGTTTGAGAGGTAAAATCCTCTACCTTTTAATTTTAATTCCTTTTCCAAATATTTTCTTTTATAATTCTCTCCTCACCTAGCATAATAAAAGTGGAATAAAAACTCTATTATATTATATATACTATAATTTTATTATGTTAATGAAATAATCCATCATCAAAACACTTCATATCTTCCTTTTATTCTAAAAATAAAAACATCAACCGTGAGATGTTGATTTATCACCATCAAGGACAACAAGTTTTTAGTTTCCATTATTTCCTTCAAAGCTAGTCCTAAAACCAATATAATGGTTGAAAAAGATTCTAAAACTCATGATATAACCATTTTTATGATCTATAACTAACATATATACCTAATAATAAATAATAAAACAAAACTAGTTTGTTGTAATAGAAAACCCCCAAAATTAATCTGAACGATTATCATTAACATGTTCTCTATTAAATCACCCTCATATAATGAAAATTAATAATTTATAAAAAAATTAAAACTACTAAAAGTTCACCAATGACATATAATTTCAACTTTGGAAAATTAGTCTCATTTTACATGATCTTTCTTACATGTATACAAGTGAACCTATTATAAAAATCAACCAAATGAACACTCCCAAACGATGAAATTGAACACTAAAACTCATCATAATGGTCATTAAAGATAATAATATAATTATACTAATTAAAATACATGTATAATTGGATATTTATTTATTAATTAATTAATATAGTTTTATTTTCTATGATATTGAAATGAATAAAAAATTTCGACATAAGGTAAGGGGATTCTCGAACCCAATTTACTTCTATTGGGTTATTCCTCTTTCATTCCAATTATTAGTGTAGATGTTCAATTAATATTCGTAAATATATTTTCATTCTTCTTAACATTTATTTTCTAGGATATACATGTTTCTATTTTTTTATGAAGAAAAAATATTTTCAAAAATAAATCTTCTTTCTAAATGAACATCTTTTAATCTCTTAAGACTGTTTCTTCTTCACTCAGGATTGTTTATTCCTATAACAATTTGTTTTCCCCTTTTAGGAACCCAATTTTATTTCATGAATGTATTCTTTATGAAATTAAATTTATTACTTTACATGGGTTATTTTATGTATAGTATTGATATATGTTCTATGTGGCATGCATTATTATGTTAATGTTGTGATATGATTGGTGTTACCAGAAATATATAGTGCTCTAATGCATTTTTTAATTTGTTATATATCATGAGATAATGTAAAATATTAGTGAATAGGATGTTATATTTGTTCAAAATTGTGATGTTATGGTTATTTACATATGTTATGCATGAACTAGATGTAAGATTTGTTCACAACTATGTGTGGTATTTGACCACAAAGACATAATATTTCTTTTTTATGCATTACCACATTCCATGACATTTTATAATGATTCCTATAATGATTATAATAATTATCCCATTATTATATTATGATGATAATGATTATTCTCGCACATGTTATATTAGGATAGCATTATGTCGTGTAAAAATATTTTATGTAGATCTTATTATCAAATCTAAATCTAAAAACTCATTTACTAGATTCTCATACTCAAGAAGATATACATATCCAGATCTACGCTTCATAAGCCTAATACTCTTCTTCTTCTCCATGATTATTTTTCACTCAGCCATTGTCTTTAGTTAATAGGAATAACTTTATTATTCTACCATCTATTTATTTTCTCATCATATATGTTATGAAAAGGAATTCCATTTAATAGCATTAAATGGGTCCCATCAAACAAAGTATCTCTAAAATTAAAATTAAGAAATATTTAAAGTTTCCATAAAAAATAACCATTATAGAATTCCCATTTTTAGTTTCCTACTATATTTTTACATTAATCAATATAAAACAAAGTGAATTTATATTTTATGTTGTTTTAACTCAGTTAATTGAAATTCCATTTGATTTATATATCCATTGCAGGATCATCTTCTTTCTCAAGTTAAAATAGAACTTGATGACAAACTCATCTCTAGCACTTGTCTCTTGTTGACTCAATAGGTTTAGTCTCAATATTCCACTTTTATTTAAATAGCTCATGAAAAAAACAATATTACATAAATTTAATATTTAAACTCATATCAATAATTCAAATTTCATTACAACCCTATTAATAGGTGATTCGGGATCTTATGACGATAAAATAATCTTCAAGATAATATTTCCAATTTAATAGCTAAATATTCCTCTCCAAAATCTTCACCTTTTAGCATAATTTAATTTTTTATATGTCATCTAAAAACATCAAATAGATAAAAATAATAATTACTATTTTTTGAAATTTCATTTGTTTTATCTTGAATGTAATTGTAGATGTGATGATTTTTCTATTTAATAATGGTTCTTGCATTGTTGGTTTTAATTTTATCAGAAAATTGGATTCTTATAAACAGAATTTTTTTTCCCAGTATAAACACTAATTTTTTTTAACACTTGTATATTTTTTTAGGCACTCAATTTATTACATCCAATGGAATATTATTATAAAGTAAATATATTGCATGAAATACTTATGTTCGGCTCTTCAAATTATTATGACCCAATACATAAATCCTTATGATCAGTTCATAAGTCTTGTGCTCAGAGAAATATATTCTTATGATTAACACCAAATTCATAAAATCAATTATAAAGAATTATGCTCAGCTATAAAATCCTTATAAATAGTGAAAGATCTTTATGTTTATTACTTTTCGCTTTTCTCTATTTGAAAATATTTCTATAATGACTTCGAAACATACCTATAAACCTTTCAAACCATCACAACCACTTCCAATGATACTCAATCAAGGTTAAAACGAACTTCCAAAATATAGAGAACTTAATAAATAATTTCATGCTAACCATAATCTCCCCCTTTCATATTTGTTAGTAACTCCATTAAACTATTTATAAGAAACACAAAAAATATCTTAATTTTTCTCATAACTCATTAATTATTAGCCAAAACCAAAAGTTGTAACCTTTATCATAGGATAAATATAGCTCAACATACTACTAGATTAATTGATGATTTTATTAAAATTACATCCCTCAGTTATAATAAAATGTTCCTAAGTGACATAAATGACCCCCCCCCCTAAAAATGAGTATGTTCATATCTCACAACCATGCATTTCCCCTATACTCCAATATCCATAGATATTGTAATGAGTACTGTACATTGCCACCAACAATTCACTCCCCCCTTATAAATGATTTTCAGCACTATATTTCCCCCATTTTCAACACAATCAAAAACATAGTAGGGGTGTTTCTTTTCACACATGCTCAGTCCAGAGGCGAATGTTGCACATTAATTTCCAACTTTATCTCTTCAAATTGTTCCATTGTAATTGACTTTGCAAAAATTTCTTCAATATGATTATCAGTAAAAATATAATCAATCTTTATACCACCACTCCCCACACCTTATTTTATGAAATGGCTCCTACTGTTGATATATTTGGATATTTAGTACTACAGAATATTCTTTGAGAGATCGATGGAACTCATATTGTCACATATAAGCTAAAATGGCTTCTAAAAAATAACTTTCAAGTCATACAATATCATTTTCATCCAAATAATTTATGTGAAAACATGTGATACAAAAATGTTACCGTCCACATATGTACTCATATCCACTGATTGCTACTTCATGACGTTCTAATATACAAAACTATCACTGAGAAAGAATGATCCTCTAAATGTGTACCTCCTATCAGTGTAATAGAATTCCCAATCTATAATGATACAACCTTTTTATTGTAGTTCAGATCTAATTCTATAAACCATGTTGGCGGAAGTTTCTCCTTTTACATATCATATAAGCCCTTTAGTTTTCAACAAATGAGATTCTTATGGATTACTCTAGAATAGATCACATAGATTCCCTATAAATAAAATGTCTAGACTAGATATAGAATGATGAATCAGGTTGCCAATAATTTTTATGTGGTCATCTTTATTTACACCCTTTCCATTATTATTATTAGTTAAATTGGTTCCAATCGTAATGGGAGTTGATACCTCTTGGAATATTTCATTACGAACATTGTCCATTTCTTCTTGGAATATTTATATGGAGATATAAATATAGAATATACACCTTGAAAATGTTTAAACCAAAAAAATTAAATCATCCCTCCCAACAATGTAATCTAAAAATTTTTATTTATATTGTTTTCAAATAATTTATTGATATGCTCCTAATAACTAAAAAATATTAAGTCTTAAATATATTTAATGAAAATCAGTGTAAAAATTATACATTATTTTTAATCTATGTTAATGAAAAATTTTCATTTTCTAAATTTTAGATTATTTAATCATTGATCTAGCTTGGTGTACAGAGCCTTTAGAACCTATGTCAATCTATATAACGATTTATTAGATTTTCATACCATGATTCAATATATATAAATAATAATCACTTAATTTTTATCAATTAGAAATTTCCCTTAAAGAACTCCATTGAGGAAAGAATATTTCACATCCATTTGGTAAAATCTATATTTTCAATGATCTTCCGCTAATAAAAATATCCTGAAGAATTCCATCCTTGCTAATAGAGAAAACTTTTCTTCAAATTTGATGTCTTCCATCGATATGTATCCTTTTCAAATTAACCTGTCTTTATTCCTTAACGCCTGTACTTTTAATTATGTATGTTTCTCAAAAATAACTTGGTAAAAAAATTATAGTCTAGCCTTGGAAAAATATCACAAGTAGAACTCTTCCCAATTGGTTCTTGTTTAACGTTTATTTCCCAAATTCACTATTCATGACCCACTTTCTCTAAAATTTATTTTCATTCAAATTGTGAATGATAGAAATTTGGCTCTCAACTCTCAGATTTCATTTATTTTGGTCATTACCTCCTAATTGCCAATTTTATTTTCATTTTCAATATTTGTTTTGATCATCAATTGTCATAATTAATATTTACAACAACTTTATCATCATTTATAGTCTAATTTGAATGAACAATTTCATCATTCTACACATTATCTTATTATTTAATTTCTATATTTTAATTTATGATCACTATTATCCTTTTTAAATCCATATGCTACATAATTTTATCTTCATATCTTCAGGTTATTTTAAATTATTTTAACATCCTAACAATAAATTGGTTTATGAATCCATTTGTTCTTTCACTTATATACATTTTCATTTTAAGGGTAACCCATTAAAATTCATTCGTCCATTTTTTCTTCAAATTTTCCCCGATTAATGCCTTTATTATTTATTAATAATGGACATCCAATAACTTTAATTTACTTCACAATAGTTTTTATATATAACTATATCTCATTTAAATATTTTCCATCAATTCACATCAAGCATCTATTCTAAATATGGATAGTTATACACACTTCTTCTCTCCAATTTGTTTTAATGATTGTGTTCAGCTAACATATTCATTCTCATATCAAATATTATCCAATTTTTCATATTATTAATTACATTATCATATGGGGTGATGTGAGAACTAATTTTATGTTTAATTTAATTCTCTTCTAGATATTTATCAAATTCATTTCATACAAATTCCCCGCCATTTTTTGCGCAGCTTCAAGATGTAATCTCTTAACACTTTCTCCACATGATTTATGATGATTTTTAAAATTTTAACAGATTTTGACAATGATTTGTAAAAATAGATTTAGAATCTATGTGATGTCATTGAATAGTGTAATGATGTAAAAGACACCTATAATAAACCAATTCCTTCTGGGACTATATAGATCAAAATCAATAAGTTGTAGTTATCTTTATGACTGAATCTCCACTCATTTGTGTGTAGATGTACCATATTCCCCTATTAGAATGTTTCAAAAACCACAAATATTTAACTTTTAAGTAGGTTAAGGTCTGAAATCATGTTATAATGTGTGATTTTACTCAGATTCCTTTACCCAATAGATTCAAGTCTCTTGTTAAATAATTCAATTTCATCATTGGAACCCATATAACATGAGTTGGTTGGATGACCAACTTGGAGTGGGATTAATATTTTACATAATACTAGGGTTTTGTTACTTCTATTAAAATATATTATAATAACACATTAGTATTTGTTGATTAAAACTTTATTGACTCAATCGTACAGTTGTCTTACACGCAGTAGATTTCATTTAATCCCTTCCATATAATGAAAATATTGGCAATTAAGTTTATTTTTTTAAATATCAATTGAAGTAATTCCTTTTATTTTGAATGAACTAGTGTTGTTATAATTAACTTCTTCTTCATCATGATCATTAATATTATTTTTAATTTTTGTATCACAACTTATATATGATGAATAACTACTCTCCACAATCCAATTATTTACTCTCTTAGTATTCCTTAAGGAATCTTCAATAATGACATATTTTGATTCTTTGTTTTACTTACATTTTAATTTCAAATTTGAAATTTTTATATTTTTTCCATGAAAAATGGAAATGAATTTTTTTCCAATGACCTTATTCTTACCATCTTTCACAAACATTATCAAAGAAATTAAATCAATTTTTTGTGGGTGGATGAACAGTGTCCCAGCTATAAGCTTTCTTTCTGGGTGAGTATCTTCTTTAATCTTTATAACTGCTTCCCCTTTACACATACCTTGAACTGGTAAATATATATTTTTCAGAATTAAAAGGCCTTGTGGAAAAAGATACCACAACACTAATAGTACCACTAAATCTAAGTGTTTTATGAAAATATTTATATTGTTCATTATTTTGATAGGATTGGCATGAAATTGAATAACCATCACTCTTACATAGGGAGGTTATATCTCTTGAGTTTTTCTTATCTTCCCAAAATAAATAATAGGTTATCTCATCACTTTTATTAGCCCCCAAAAGACCAAATATTTATTTTAACCTATATTTTTCAATAAAACATATTTTCAATTGGATATACCATATGTTATTTTGAACTAAAGCTTTGAATTTTAATTTTTTACAAACATTGATAACATGGACATGATATTCATGTATCGATTATAATCACTTAAATACTTTTTAAATTATTTTTCATCTTATAAACATTTATGTTGAGTCTTACTTAGAACTTATTCTCTAAATATTATTTTCTCCTTATGATCCTTCAAAATCTTGTCATCTTCTATAACATTCATCTTTTTTTTTTGCTTTAGATTTCTCAAAATATTCCTATTTCATTTCATTTTTGAATTTATTTTTAAATTTTGGATAAATTATCATTCTATATACAAAGATAATGTTGTGTAGATTCTCAAGGTAATGATCCATGCTATCTTCTAGGGCATAAATATTAGGATAAACCCAATCAAGAAAATTTATCAGTAATTTTTTGAAAATAGTGGAGTCATCAATAAACACACCAAACCTTATAATATTATAGACAATTTAATTCATCCTTGTGAATAAGTCACCAATATTTTTATCTTCAGTCATTTTGATATCTTCAAATTTACTCCTCTAGAATTTTTTTAGCTTCTTTAAACTAGTTGTTTGCTATAAATATTCTCTCAATATTGTCCCATATTTCTTTCATAGTTTAAAAACCTTTAATATTAGTGTATATTTTATTAAAAAAGATACCTTAGAATTATGTTCCTTAACATTACATAAGTTTCTAGGTTTCATTTATTAGTGAATTTCATTTGAAATATTTTTTCAACTGGGGGGGACTACATTTTATTTTACATCTACTACTTTGAGATTAAGATATATAATAAAGGGAATCATTGTGTTCTTCCATTTGTGGTAGTTATTATCTTTAAAGTTTGGAACACATATAAGGATAGAAAAATTGATTTTATATGTCACAAATAATATGGTGATTTAAAATATGGAACCTAGAGCTTTGATACCACTTGAAATTCCCCAAACATTGATGTACCACTGGGAGGGGGGTGAATCTGTGGATGTTGGATTTTGGAATTTATTTCAATCAGAAATAAACATTTACTTCTTGTTAGGACAAGATCTAATGAAATATTTTAATAATTATTTTTAATATAATAAACAAGTCAAGGAACCATCAGTTTTTTTTAATATTAAGACCCTATGTGGGTTTTTACTCCTTTTTGCATCCAATTTTTTTTATAGATATAGATTCTATACTATAATTAAATCACTAAAGTATAATGGGTAGGGATGAATCACCCGTCACTTATATATTAACATCATATTTTTCTACCAATACGTAGCATCCCTTTGGTCATACACAAAATCCCAATGGTTAAAATGATTCATAAAAATGAGATAGATCACTTGAACCGTCAGGTTTCTTTGAAAAAAGAAAATTATATTCCTCACAATCCTTCAAAAAACTCAAGATATCATGCTCATTTATTGCAATACCTATTTTTGATCAGCTTATCAAATAAAAATATAAAAAAAAATTATTATATATTCATTCTAAAGAAGATGTTTTTATAATATATGATCTTCGTCAACCAAACATTGTTCTTATTATCCTCTATTATTTTTCTCTCCACCACTATATTGGGTTTACAAGACCAATTTTCTTATTCTGCTATCTCTAGATATTCCAAGAATAGATACTGCCAAAATTAATTCAATTTAAAAACATTAAATAGATCCCACAAAACATAGTATATATAAATGTAAAAATATGAATAATTTAAGGATTCCACCAAAAACACCAATATTGAATTCCCAATTTTGGTTTCTTACTACTTTGTTGGAATTTCTTAGTAATTTAAACCACAGGAAGTCTATTTTTATATTTCATTAATTTATTTGACCAAAATGACCTTAAATAAAGATATCAAGTGGAAAATATTATTCTATCTTGAGATATAATAACTATAGGTAACAAACTAATATCCTTTAATTGTTGCTTCTTTACATTACAGGTTTTGTCTCAATGGTCCACTTTATTTTAAATACCTTATAGTATTACAATATTAATCATATATTCTTCAAAAACTCATATAAAAACTCATCTTATATCACTACTTGATAAATAGTTGATTTGAGATATTTATACCAATAAACAATAATCATAATAATCTTCCAGATTTAATACCTAGAGCGTCATCTTGAACTAATTCAATTTTTAGAATCACATAGTTTTTCAGATATTTTGTCTCCAAATATTAAATGAAAAAATATTAATCACTATTTTTGAAAAAAAATAACTTGAATCACATTTTAGATTTGATTTTCCCAATTGAAGAGTGATTCTTAAATCTTCTGCCTTTCATTCATTAGAAAGTTAAATTTTTAGAAACTCATTTTTACATTTGGAAGAAGCTCAAAAAAATTCAATGTATGGATTATTTATTTCAGGCTCCCAAAATATTATAATAATCAAAGGATTACAATGAAGTTCATATGTTGGATCAAATACATACATTTGTTTTTTAAGGCTTTTTCATAGGGATTTAAAGTCATACAATCAACAATTATGTATTACACTCACTAACATAAAGTCTTATGATCATCACTAAAGATATACTATCAATGATAAAGGATTACTCTCATAAGTTTAATTATTACCTTTAGTGAAGAAGCTTTTCACTTCATACTTATTAACTTTTTTAGTTTTTCCAGATTTTTGGAATGATTTCAATGATTATCCTATCTTACCCAGTCCCTTTCTAGCAATCTCAAAAACATCTCAATCACTTCCAATAATAATAAATCATGGCTAAAAATAAATTAAAACAACTAAAAAACTTCATGAACAAGTCTAAGGGAAGTTCACCAGGATCTGTGACTGAGTTCACGTGATTCATTATAGCTGATAATGAAACTAGATTTGTGTCATGTTCAATTAGCTATTTGGATGTTGGATAGTGTTAATATAAAGTTAGTGTTGTTTCTAAAGATTTGAGTTTTTATTGAGTTTGGAAATATTTATTATTTTTTATAATCTATGTAATGAACCATCGCAGGCTGAACCAAAAAATCACCTAACCTTGCTCTATATTAAAAGGGATTTCCAAATCCCTGTGATCTAACAACTAGTAACTGGATATGAAGAACAAAACATTGGAAATAACTTCACCCTATTAATGTGATTAACCTCAAAGAATCCAACATGGAAATTCAGCATGACCCATACATATATTTCTCATACACACTATCCAAATAAGTAGATATAATATAAAATTCCCCAAATGAATGATAGAAAAAAATAGCAATATAAAAATGAACTCATACATTGAATCAAAGAATAAGCTGAACATAAAGAAGTCTAATATATATTATAATATTTCAACCCATAGTGTAATATAGAAACTCATACTTTTAATACATCGATATTACATCATATAGAGGAATATTAAAAACTTAAAAATGAACCATGTCAAAATCATATAGTTTTTGTGTCATTGGAAAATTGGATACATAAACAACTAGTTCTTAAGAAATATATACCATCTCCCACTATGTTCTTAATAACTATCACCCTTCATAGACATATCAAACATAAAACCGTTATTTATAACCAAGGGAAATGAAACATGATAAATGGTGATATCAGATTATCAGCAAGGGAAAACAAGGGAGATATCAATGATCACTTACACATAACACGAGCATGATGTTATGAGAACCTATATTAAAAGTAAAAAAAAATTACCATCCATATAATAGATCATATTCTTGAGTCATGTCATAAATATTTTTAGTTCATAATACATGAATTGAAAAGGAATCAAACAATATGTGTCATAATATCATAATAATGACATAAGGAAAAAGTTTTTTCCATACACAAAATCATATAAAATCATTTCATTTATAGTTGAGGATCACTAACAAGACTATCATAGTAGATTGGTTTCAATACCCAAAATTTATTGTCATTAGTCAAGGTACACTCAAAAGACTATCATAATAGACAGATTACCTTACTGAACTAGATTCGAAACGCATTCGAGTCCTTATTATCTCATGGTATATCCATATTTACCCAATGAGTTGGAAGACTATATAATTCTATCCCACCCTTCATATAAAGAAAATTATATAAATAATTTACACATGATCATAAAACATTTACCATTGCATGACCTATATAATATAAATGGGTTTCATAAACATTTTATCAGTAAACCGTATCAAAACATATTTAAAAGAAAAAAAATTTATAAGGGTTTCATCATAATGTAATTAAAGAATGATTATCATAGGCCATCCAAATAATGAAATTAAATAGTTTCACTTTATTATATCTCCAGTAAACCATAATTAACATTAAATGTTGACATCATAGATGAAAATTCCTTTTATGTATATTATGAATATTTCTTGAAAAAATAACCTTTTCATTTTGAAATAATTTCCTTAAAATAAAATTTATTCTCAAAATATTAAGGGAAAAAATAATATAAAATAACCTAGGAATCTTATAAATGATGCTTTAAATAATTGAGAAATCATGATGGTGTGAAATTTTTCACATATTGTATACATTAAAACAAATATTCCTTTCACATTTTCGGTAAAAATTTAAAAGTATTTCATTTAGAAAATAAAAATAATATTACTTTAAAACCAAATTTTACAAAAAAAACAGGTAAATAATACATTAAATAATCATATAATAATAGTAAGAACCTTCTTGAAAAAATAGAAAATATTGACATGTTATAAAAAACATGTTTAACTAAAAAATGAAATATGTATACTTTTTTTGTAAAAAAATATATTTTAGTATATTGAGTACTTAAAGAGAGAAAAATGAAATTAAAACATATGTTATTTATAAATAACCATAGTATAATAAAATTTATTATATTCTTGATAGATATTTCAAACAATTTCATCATTACAAACTTAATCATAAAAAACCTGATAAACAATGAGATTTTGACATAGATCCCATACCACATTGGAAACATTCAAATAAAAACCCCAATGAAAGATATATACATTGATTGATATAGAAATAAAAATAATTTTCATGATTATAATTATATAATACATTAATGGAAGTATATACATAACATAAAAGAACATGTTTTGAATATGGAATGTGTTTCAAATAAATAAAGGTAAGACGAATATCTCTTACCTCAAGTTCCACTTTCTTAGAAAGCATATTAAACTAATGTATAATAAATATAAATTTACTGTAATTATTTAAATTTACTATAATTATATAATGGAGTCATTAACACACTTATAATGTCATATATGATCTATTTATAACATTTCAACATCCATTTATAAAAAATTATTTATTAAAATCATTATTTTTTGGTGTTATATATTTTGTTTTTTCATGAGAATTTTTGTTTTATAGTTATAGTATTTAAATATTTATAAAGTTTACATAATGAAAATAATTTAAATAATCATATATAAAATATTTTTTTTCATTATGCATATATTTATATTAATCAATAAAATGTAGAGATATAAAAATGAATTACACTATTCATGGATATGATAGGTTACATGTATGCAAAAACTCTATAATACCTTTTTAATAGAAAGAATAAAATAATGTTAAATAACAATTTTCCATTAAAAATTTATTATTATACAATTTATATCATATATATTTTCATTAAATCCATCATTTTTACCATCCATGTAAATTGAAAATGAAAAAATAATCACCACCCTTCATCAAAGTGATAGTCCACACATTAGCACGAGCGATGTTGTCATTTTCCTATGGAATTGAAGGTAAGAAGGTAGATATGATATTTTAATTATAGAAGAATAATTTTATCATAACTAAAATATATAAATATTAATTTCATTATAAAAACCATTCATTAAATGTTGTGCTAGAAAATAAAATGTATCGTTGCGTGAAAGTGGAACTCCCCACAAACAGATAAGCAATACTTTCACTGTACATTTAAGGAAAAATAGGGTGGATAATTTTAGTTTCACAACAATAATAACATTTAATATTATTTTGGACACTTAATTTATTATTTAATTTTGAATATTTCATATTTATATGATTTATAAGAGGAAATAAATTGAAATAGGTCAAGTAAGATGATTACCACTTCTTTAGAAGGCCTCTTTTAGATCCATTATTAAGAACCCTTGGAATGGTATTTTAAGAATAAAATCCCTTATATTTAGTTTATGGGTATGTTTATAAGATAATAAAATATGTTTTTAACCTATATTTCTCAAATGGGCTGAGTAAGAGAATAGAAGAGGTTCCCTTTAATAAGTGAGGGGAGAGACACTCTTCGAATTACAAAAACTAATAATCTAATATTGATTAATTTTAAGTTTAAAGTATATCAAAATTGAATTATTTTTATCATAAGATGATGATTATTCTAAATCCTATCATCCAATAAAATTTGGATATTTTTTTGTTATTTTTTCACCATTATCTCTTACTTTTAACCACTATTAACTCTTTTTCAAAATTATCATGTTAACAATGTTTTCTACTCTTTAAGGGTAAATAGTGATACCATAAAAGGAAAAGTGAACCATAAATAGACCGTGTTTTATATTTTTAACCATAGATCATTAATTTTTACAAATATTACATTTTTATGAATTTTAAATCATTTAATATAATATTTTTTATTATAAAATATCACTAGTGTCATTTTTGGAACTATTTATTTACATTGAATTTGAAAACCACATTAAAACGAAATAATATGAATATAAGCCATTAAAATATCCCTAAGATGTTATATTTATCTATAAAATTTATGAAACATAACTATTCATCCAAAATTTTTTACTTTTATTAATTTCAAAATCATTTATTTTTTTCTAATAATTAATAAATATTGAGTCCGTATTGTGTAATAATTTAAGGTAATTATTCAATTACAATGATTAAAAATAAAAAAATATAATAAAAAAATAATTTATATTTCCAATAAATATTTATAACTGAATAATAGAAAAAATTTATCCTTATGTAAAAATTTTAGAGATATTAAATTAAAGAGGGTTCCATTTGGTATTTATTCTTTTCTAAAAACTACATAAAGGATATAATCAAATAAAAATGAAACCAAGTTGCAATATTTTTAATAATTTAACCTTAATGGTTTAACTAAACTCAAATAATAGGACAAATACAAGTGTTAGAATAATTGTAAATCTTTATTCCAAAGTTATAACATTTTTTTCTAATATACCGTTACTGTTGTGACAAATATAAACAAAGGTTACTATTCGAAATGAAAAAAATAAAAGGGAGATATTTATCAAATTTTAACCTACAAATTCCAAATTTGGGATATATTTATTAAAATTATTTTTATAAATGTTGCATTAATATATTTTAAAATTATCCTGTAAAAATCCATGAAAATCATTATTGAGAAAATTGTTTTTTAAGCATAAAACTAGAGTTATTGTTATGACATGCTTAAAAATATGAGAATATTAAAACATTTTATTAAATATATTGCCTTTTAATTTTATTTAACTAATTAATAAATAGATATAAATCTTATTTATTTATATTAAAACACATTTTTCACATAAAATAGTTTTTTAGAAAGACATCTCTATTTATCTTCTCATGGTTTTATTTTCATTTATAACCATTTTATAACCAATGAATTTATTTTATACATATGTAAAAAAACACTATATTCATAATTTATTTATACATATTCATACCCACCAATCCAATATCAAGGGCATAAATTTCCCTATAAATAATATTTCAATAGTATATAACAGTTCATTTGAACTCGGTGTTGTGTGTAAAGTAAGATATCAATGAAATCTAATCTATTTATAGAGAACTATATCATAAAATCTTATAGTGTTACATTATTCTCCCCATAAAATTATTTTTTACTCAAAATTATATTACTCTGATACAAAAAGATGAAGATATATCTGTTTCCTCGCATCCTTACATTCCTAAGTAGCTTCTTTGAATTTATGATTCCTTTAGAGAATCTTAACCAAGTGAGTAGTCCTGTTCCATATAACATTATCCCTATGATCCAAGATTTCTATTGGTTGAACATTGTATTAAATATCATTATCTAGTGGTAAAACCTTCGAGTTCAGTATGTGAGGAGTATCAGGTATATAATTTCTCAGGAGAGGTACGTGGAACGCATTAGGAACTTGAGAGAGATATGATGGAAGCACTAAGTGATAAGTTATTTTCCCCACTCGATCATGAATATAGAACTGGCCAATATACCTATATAATATATTTCCCTTATTTCTAAATCTCATAACCATATTCCAAGGATAATTGTATAGAAATATCTTCTTGCAAATTTCAAATTCCATATTTCACCGATGATTGATAGCATAAATTTTCTATAAACTCTATGATGTCTTGATGTGATACAGGATGGATATAACTTTATTTTCCATTTCCTAAGATATATGAGCTCTCAATAGATTTATTTATTTAGATTTATTTATAGAATTTATATTTCTACACTTCCTTCCATAGAGATATTCATAAGGATCCATCTAAATTATAAAGTGAAACATATTGTAGTAAAAAACACAACTAGAAGAAGGTGTTAACCCCAATAACATTATAAATACATATAAAAAAGATCACAGAATATCCTCAAGGGTTTCAATGGTTCTATAAAAATTACCATATGCCTAAGTATGGTAAGGAGTACTAAAACAAAACTCTATATCTAGTGCATGATAAATATTTCCCCAAAACTTCGATATAAACCTCAAATCCTGGTCAGATATAATAGAATGTGGTGGTCTATAAAACCTTAAAACATACTTAATGTATAATCTGGAAATATGTTTTGGGGAGTCCAAAAACAATATACATGGATATTTTTTCCCATTTCCATTCTATTATGGGTAATAGTCGTAACATCCCCTTATAATTTTATCTATCATCCTTAACTATTTAACATACCATGAACTGAGATACATACTATGTAATATCTCTCCACATATTTTCCCAACATAAATACTATTTTATATCACAATATATCTTAATAATTTAAGGATGAATAGAGAGTAGTGCACTATGAGCTTCATGGAACTAATCTTTCTTAAAATCTAGAATGGATATAACTAATACATTGTTCTTATACATTATCATTCCATCACAATCAAGTTTGAACTCATGAAAATATCTCAACTTCTTTAATAGTTCTAAAAATTCCTTCTATGCCTATTTAATCCTCACATTGATAGATATATTTAAATTCATATGATAATTATAATATTTCTCCCCATCCTTCAATATTACCATATCCCGTCTTTGAAAATTAAGAAATATTGAATCTTCTGTGATACTTAACATAGATAAGATAACATGATCTTTTCCACTCAAAGCATCAATAACCTTATTCAAATTTTTTCGGTTCTAATGTATGGAGAAATAATAATATTTAATCAACTACAACCTTATTATTTGGCACATATTCAACTATTTTTGAGTGAATGTATACTTTAGACATACATTATCAATATATATATATTTATATATATATATATATCTCACCTTTATCCATAAATATAATTCCTATATATCTATAATGAAAAAACTATCATAGCTAACTCCAAATCATGAGTTGGGTTATTTTTCTCATGAACCATAATTTAACTTGAGGCATAAGCTATCACCATATCCTTATAGCTGATAAAACATATCATTCCCTTCTTTAATGAATAACTATAGATAACAAACCCTTATCCATTGTTGGGTAGTGTTAGAATAGGTGATCTAACATACATTAACATTATTTCCTTAAAATTTATTCACATTCATATATACAAAGGAACATGTCTCTCTCTTAAGTTAACTTTCTTTCCAGATTTTACATCCATTATAAATTATCCATAAAGCACTCACAATATCCATCCAAGCTAAGAAAACTACAAATCTCTGTTACAATGATTGGTCTGGGCCAATTTTTAAAAAGATTCATCCTTGATGATTCCACTGATATTCCCAATCTTGAGATTATATGACACAAAAATTAATCATTATATCACAAAAAAAATTTCCCTTTTTAATGTTTTCATAAAAATTATATTTTGTTAGGTTCTTCATTTCAATTCTCTTGTTATTTCCATGCTCTTCTTTTCTATTGAAATATATAAGAATGTCTTTTATAAATACTATTATAAACTGAACAATGTAATATATAAAGACTCAATAACATAAATCCATGATGATTTTTGTGGTATTAGTAAGACCAAATAGAATCACCATAAATTCATAGTGTACATGACATGCATGGAATTTTTTATTTGGTATATCCTCTTTCTTGACCCCCAATTGATGATATGAAAAATGATGGTCAATTTTAGATAAGTATTGATCTCCACAAAGTTGATCAAACAAACCAATAATATATGATAGAGGATAAATTTTCTTGATTTTTATCTTGTTTGTAAATATAAGAAAATCTTGTGGAAATTGTTTTTCATAAATACAAGGGGATTTTACGAGTCCGCAGTTTCTGACGGTGCCTGATTCTGAGGACCAGTGTGCCCAGAATCATTTTCTGATGTTTTGTTCAGGTATGTTCAGTAAACGTGCGTGTGGGATTTTATATCTTTTGAACTGCTGCTCGGAATTGAAATCAGAGACCACCGCTGAACTCGCAGCACCGGTATTCACTTAAGGGAACCTTTACCGCAGTTACGTTTTATCATGGTTGGAAGTTAATTTTGCGGTATTTCTAAATAAAAAAATTTTAATAAAAAAATATGTGTAGCAAAAAAAATTTAAATGTGTGGTGGTTAAAACCTATAAAGGGAGGTTAGTGGTGGAGCACACATGCACATAACCTCTCTTGGGAAGGTATTAATAGGTGGGTCCCACATGTGCTAGAAACCCTTGGGAACCCCCATTAATGTGGGTTAAACCCTCCACCTTCTACCATTCCTCATAATGATGCCAACTCCCTCTCAAAATTAATTATCTAAACTTTTAATTAATTAATTGGCTCTTTGTTGCGAAATATTTTGAATTGTTTATGCCAACATAATAATATGTGATATATTATTATGGTTGGGTGGGCATAATTTTTCTTTGGTTGGGAGAATTGAGAGGAACTCTTGGAGGAATAATATCCTCTTGAAAAAGAACGTCATTTTCCACTGAAGAATGACGACGCGACTTCTTTCTTTCCAATCTGGGCAAGAGAAGGAAGACGCCACCTGTGAAGAATATCGCAACGATGTCGTCCACTCCTCCCAACATCAACGAAACATCGCCATCTTCCCGTGACACTGTCAGGTGATCTTCAGTTGCGAGGTAGAGGAAATTTGGATTATTTCTACGTGTGATTTATATCCTAGTTCTTCAACGTTCATTTTGGTTTGATGGTGGCCATTTGATATCACCTAACTTAGAGGCCATGAGCCGAACAAACACGGCCCGATGTCCCTTCATTGAATCTTCTTTGGTTGACATTAGAGGTGGAGCCTAAAGGGTGTGGTGCTGTCGCAATGCGCCGGAGAAGAACCGCAGCGGATGAAGAAACGTGACGCCATCACACCGCACGGAGGGAAATAGGACCGTGTCATCATTGCACTGTAGTGGAGGTGCGGAGGTGGCTAACTGAGCCAACCGCCATGGATCTAGACAGTTGGACGACTGGTCGGCCGACCATCCGGCCCACTGGAATACAGTAGTGCCCGAAGACGCCGCGTAGAGGAGGCCCGTGGCCCGCAACCGCGGGCCACTCGGCCGAACCGAACTGGTCGGCCGCCTGCCGTCTGGGCTGGAGGACCACGACACCCGCAGGGGCCATGCGGAGGAGAGTGCAGCCTACAACCGCAGGCCGCTCTGCTGGGTGAACCAGTCAGCCACCTGCCGGCCGGGCTGGAGGACCGCGGTGCCCGTAGGGACTGCGTAGGAAGGACTGGGGCCCGCTGTACGGTCCGCATGTGTCGGGCAGAACCGGACAGCTACGACTGGTCAGGAAGGGGAGAGGTGGTGTCGCTTGGCACCACAAAGTGAATCAGACCAGCACGCAATGCGAGCCGGGTCCACTGGTGGGCCGCACACCACTGATTCGGGCCGACCCCCCACCTCGGTTGGACCCACAAAACCGGGCCGAGCCGACCCACAGCTCGGTTGGACC
This sequence comes from Viscum album, assembly GCA_963277665.1. Classification (NCBI taxonomy): domain Eukaryota; kingdom Viridiplantae; phylum Streptophyta; class Magnoliopsida; order Santalales; family Viscaceae; genus Viscum; species Viscum album. Next base: position 1,449,621,407 of record OY728130.1, read on the forward strand.
CGCCAAACTGGTTCGGGCCAACCCCCCAGCTGGGTCGGCCCCGCTGATCCGGGTCGAGCCGACCAGCCCAACCACTAGTTTTGACGGTCTGGGCCCGTATTAACTTAAATATGAATATCAACAAGAACGTGTGTCCGATAGACATGTCGTCTGTGGAACTGGGATTTGCCCAACGAGGCAGTTCTTTTGTGATACTCTAAGGGAGTTTTGGACAAGTTTGGAAAATGGTTGGTTTTAGAACGAGCGTAAAACCAACAAGGCCCCTGGAACAGAAATGCTAATAACTCTCAAACCGGGCATCTGATTGACGCGTCGTCTGTCATGTTGGGTTTCTTACGATGAGACAAAACTATGGAAAACATTAAATTAGGACATAGTTGATGTATAAATACTTGGTCCGAGGAGCGAACCCTCCCGGAATCGAGTGTGATGTGTGCAGTAACCCTAGAGCTGGTTGCGACTGAGATGACAGAATCCTCCGTGGGTATGACAATGATGACTACTGCACAAAAATCCTCCATTGGTTCGACAACGATGACTATTATACCAGGATCCTTAGTGGGCCTGATGATTTTGACCTCTATTTGTGTATCCTATGTCAGTCCGACAGTGTAGCTGGTCCTATATCCTATGTGGCTCCGACAGCTTTGTTGGTCCTGTATCGTGTGTGGGTCTGATAGCTTAGATGAATCAATGAATACATATGATCATCTCTATCCCTCAATGAAAGATGTATACCTATGTGAGTTATGTCTTTTATTTCAACTGTTTTCATCATGGTGTTTGACTTTCCTTCATTTGTGGGCTGGGTTGTGTTTGGGATCAAGAGTTGGAGTCAGACTGTGACTGGTAACTTAGGTATATGTATGGTCATATACCAAAGTAGGGTTGGTTGACACTTTGTGAATGTATCTTTATTCGGTGGTATATCCTTTTCAAATTCGGGGAGACCTTCAGGGGTCTTGTGGTACCCTCCTGAGTATTGTTATACTCACCCCTACACGGGCTTCGCCCGCACCTTGTTGTGTTCTGTGCAGACGACGGACTGCAGTGATCGAGGCTGGGGGTGATGAAAGGAGACTGCTCGGAGCTGGAATAGACGGGACATGCTGCAGGGACGAGTTGATCGAGTTCTGTACCTACCCTTCAGGTAAGATTTTCGGGTGGACGATCTGGGAGATGTTTTTTCTTTTTACCAGTACTTGTATTTGTTGTTCAGTTGGGTTTGTATACTGGCCCATTTACTTTCAGCACATCTTAATTTTCTATTTTAGTACTTTTTGCCTCTACTGCTTGTGTTTAGACTGTGTGTGTGTTACAGGTTAAAAGGCAATGCCTTTCCTTTTATCGGGATTACGCCTTTGGTGCTAGTTGTCATCCCCTGGCATATAGATGGCGGTCTTGGTGTAGTCACGACACGGGCCCTGAGGAAGGGTTATGAAAAATTGGTATCAGAGGAGTCAGTTATACCACAGAACTTGGACTATGATTCTTTTAACTACAATAATGTTAAGTGTTTTGGGTGTGGTTATCAGTTTAGGGAAACTGGTGTTGGTGCGGCGGCTGGCGTATCCATACACTTGGACTCTCACTTCTGATTTCTGACTCAATGCACAAAAACACTAATTTCATGTGTGTTTCCTTTGAAAAAGTTTCCTTCATGATTACTTTGTGTCAGCTCACCAGGTATACTATTTTAACCATGACCCAGCTGTTTCTTTTCAAGATGGCCCCACGAAGGCAGTCGGCTAGGGTTCCGAGTTTCGTATGAGATGGTAGCCTACCAAGCGACGAGGCCTCGGTGCAGGGCACCATCACAGCGGAGGTACCAGCGGTACCACTACCCGCTGGGCCATCGATACCACCAAATCTAGCAAAAAATAGTGCATGTCGCCTGAGTGCGTTCATGAGTTCTAGTGCCAGAGGCTGCCCAGGTTCTGGGGAGAGATGGACTCACAGGAAGTTGAGGATTGGATGGAGGCTGTAATAAGAGTTTTCAGATTGGTAGGGACACCAGCCGACCTCATGGTGATCCTTGTCGCAAGTCTCTTGCATGCGACGACAGGAAGATGGTGGAGCATGATGCTCTAGGTGCATGACGAGGCATCATTACTCTGGAAAGACTTTGAGAGTCTCTTTCTCTTAGATTTAGATCCATCCACCCTTTGTGTGGTGCGAATTCAAGAGTTATTTCATCTCCATTAGGGAATCATGACTGTATCTCAGTACTCAGTGAGGTTCACCGACCTCTAACACTACTCCACAGATATGGTATGAGACCCTTTCTTCAGGGCCCAGACCTTCGAGAAAGGACTCAGGCATGAGATCACAGCTTGGAAGAATCCCCTCAGGATTCCGATGCAGGCAAGGGTGCTGGATTGAGCCCTTTTAGTGGAGAGTTTTCTCGCTGAGTAGTCACTTATGGTGTGACCCACCAAAGGGAGACACCACTACTGGAAAAACGAGCTATACCCATGTTTCAAAACCGTGTGTATAGCCTCCAAAATCGTGGGTATAGGCTATACCCACGGTTTTGGGAACCGTGGGCTACAACTATGTCGGGATAGGGGGCTTGACCTATACCCACGGTTTGGGTAAACCGTGGGTATATGTGGGTACTGCGTGTCATCAAACATTCCAGCGTGGCTCACACTTTCCCCATGGTTCTCAAACCGTGGGAATTTTTTATTCGGTTTCGTTTTAAAAAAGTAGGCCACATCAGGATTTGAACACCCGACCTACCAGCGTGCTGAAGATGCTCCACAACCAACTCACCCAAAGCGCATATCAGTGTATATATATTTATTTTTATAATTATATTAATCTAACCTATTATGTGAAAAACAAAAATCCCGAACCGTAATGTTGTCGGGGGAGATTCGAACCTGGGTCTGTTTGAGGAATCCGGGGCGCTGACAAACTAGTCTACGCTGAATTTTTGTTTTATATATTAACGTTTATTTAAATATATTAAAATATACCCGATGCACCATGAATAAAATTATGCAGGAGAAGGGATTCGATCAGGGGACTTGGGGGAAATCAAGTTAGCGAGTTACCAACAGGTCTAAGAAATTTTTCGAAAAATTGATTTACATTTTTATAAATATATTATAACAGAACGCCAAATTTTTTTCCCGCCCATTTTTTTCCACTTCCCGCCTAAAATGTTTTCCCGCCATTACCCGGGAAAGCTATACCCACGGTTTTGGAAAACCGTGGGTATAGGTCTAAAAAAAATATATCCAATGCCCACGGTTTTTTAAAACATTGGGTATAGATCTTCCAAAAATAACCTATACCCACGGTTTGAGCCAAACCGTGGGTATGGGTCTTGAAAAAAATACGACTATACCTACGGTTATGCAAAACCGTGGGTATAGGTCTTAAGTAAAACTATACCAACGGTTTTGGGGAAAACTGTGGCTATAGGTGACCTATACCCACGGTTTTAGAAAACCGTGGGTATAGACCCATTTTCCAGTAGTGCACGTTGAAGAGACTTCTGCAGCTAGCAGTATACAGATGACAGAGAGGTTCAAGCAGAATAAGCCATCAGGTGGGTGACCCCAGGATACAGGTTCAGTTGTGTGGGGCACACAAGACAGAGCCAGCTATACGAGGATCAGGCAGTTCTATGCATGCGGCGGGTAGGGCCACATGGCACGATACTACCTCACCCACCATGAAGATGAGTAGCAGATAGTAGAGGGACCTCCCAGGCAGAGGCAGAGGTTCGACCGTGGTGGTTTTCTAGGAGCAGGCAGATGTGGAAGAGGAACTGGCCGAGCAGCGGGTGGTGGACGATGTTTTGAGGCTCTACCACCACCACCCCCACTAGGAGGTCCACCCTGACCACAGGGAGCTAGCGGATAAGGGCAGGCTCACCTCCAGGCAGTCAAGGCCAACGACCACAGCCCACCTGAGATGATTCGAGGTACTATATGTGTCTACTCTACCCTTTCTGTAGTACTTATAGACATAGGTGCGAGCCATTCTTTTATGGCCACTGCCCTCATTCGGAGCTCGGAGATTCCGACAGAGTCATTGGCTCGATCCTTATGGCTAGAGAGTCCTATGGGAGCAGACTGAATGATTACGCACTGGTGCCGGTAGTGTGAGCTTACTCTATGAGGTAAAATCTTCGGTTGGGATATTCTTGTAATGGCATCAAGGCCTTACGACGTCATTTTTTCGTATGGACTGGTTGTCCATAATTCATGCACAGATTGACTATATTTGGCAGAAAGTGTGGTGTATCCACACAGATGGGACCAGGTTCACCTTCACCAGCGAGAAGGGAGTATATGCAGTGTAGGATGGACTTAGGTAGAGGATGGGGTAGTCGATCACACATCATTTAGCTAGTCTCATCCTTAGATCGGTTGATGTGCGGAGTCCGAGTTTTCCTATAGTGGTGGATCAGTACGTGGATGTTTTTCCTAACGACATTCCAGGACTACCTCCTCGCAGAGAGGTAGACATATACATAGACCTGTACCATAGGACGGCACTGATATATACTCCAGCATATTGGATGACTCCCGCCGAGCTTCGTGAGCTGTGGGGACAGCTAGAGGACTTGCAGGGGAAGGGATTTATTGGACCCAATGTCTCACCCTAGGAATCTCCGATTTTGTTTTCCAAGAAGGTGGATGGGAGCTTGTGTCTATGTGTCGACTACCGCCGCCTGAATCAGGTGACCGTGAAGAACAAGTACCCACTCTCGGGGATTGAAGACCTCATTGATCAGCTCAAGGGATCACGATGGTTCTCGAAGATAGACCTCAGGTTAGGTTATCACCAGCTCAGAGTTTGAGACGAGGAAGTGCAGAAGATGGCCTTCAGGTGTCGGTATGGCCACTACGAGTTCTTGGTTATGCCCTTCGGCATAACCAATGCTCCAGTGGTGTTCATGAGTCCCATGAACAGGATCTTCCATCTTTACCTCGATCACTTTGTTGTAGTCTTCATCGACGACATACTGATTTACTTGACTACTAAGGAGGAGCATGCCTACCATTTGCGGGTAGTACTAGAAACACTTCGAGAGCACCAGATTTATGGTAATATATTCAAGTTACAGTTCTGAATTTGATAGGTTCATTTATTAGGACACATCATCTCAGAGGATGGAGTTGTAGTGGATCTAGCGAAGATCAAGGTTGTACTTTCTTGGGATCCACCCAGAAGTGTGACGGAGGTGCGGAGTTTCTTGGGACGGGCTGGGTACTATCGTAGATTTGTTCCATACTTCTCCAGAGTTACAGAACTGCTTTCAACATTGACAAAGAAGGGGAAACCATTTGTGTGGTCAGATAGATGCCAGCGTAGCTTTAATGAGCTGAGGTAAAGATTGACCAGTGTGCCCATTTTGAGGCTATCGGAGGAGGGCGTTGTGTACGTAGTTTACTACAACACATCAGGGACCGTACTCGGCGTTTCCTGATGCATGAGTGAGCAGTGATCGCATATGGTTCATGGTATTTGAGATATCATGAGCAGAACTACAGTACCCATGACATGGAGGTACCAGCAGTGGTCTTCACCTTGAAGATGTGGTGACACTATCTGATGGGTGAGCATTATACAGTCTACACTGACCACCAGAGTCTTAGGTACCTCTTCACACAGAATGACCTAAACCTGAGATAGCGAAGATGGATCAAGTTCCTCTAGGACTATGACTTAGAGATAGTATATACTCCTGGAAAGGGGAACGTTGTAGTAGATACTCTCAGTAAGAGTTCTGGCATTCAACTACTAGGAGAGGAGATAGAGAATCTAGCCGTGTTGCTGATATCCTTTGTGGATAAAGATAGAGCATCCTCTCTATAGTCTCTCATAGTCACTCCTCCACTTCTTCAGCGAGTCAGAGAGACACAGCGTGGAGATGTTGACTGTGAGACGTGATGTTCTCATATAAACTCAGGGCAGGCACCTGATGGTTTTTCTGAAGGTGGGGATCATGTCATCCTATTCAGAGGACGTACCATGGTACTAGTTTCACTACAAGAGGAGGTGTTGAGGGAGTTTCAAACTTCCCCTCTAGCGGTACATCCAAGAGTGGCGAAGATGTATCAGGACCTCAGACGACAGCACTGGTGGCCGGGTATGAAGAAGGTGGTAGCATAGTTTGTCTCACGATGCCTCACTTGTTAGTAATTGAAGGCGGAGAACCAATTTCCAACTATCTTGGCTCAGCCCTTAGAGGTCCCATAGTTGATGTGGGATGGGATATCCATGGATTTTGTGATGGGACTTCCATGTACATCCAGAGTACACGACTCTATCTGGATGATTGTCGACTGACTCACCAAGTCAGCCCACATCCAACCAATTAAGGAGCAGGGCTCGGAATAGAGCTTGGGACGCCTCTACTTAAAGGAGATCATACGGATTCATGGTGTTCCATCATCAATTATCTTCAATCGGGATTCCGGTTTCACTTCCCGGCTATGGAAGGGGTTGCAGGAGGCGTTCGGGATGTAGTTTGGCTTGAGCACCGCGTTCCATCCTCAGATGGATAGAAAGACTGAGAGGACCATTCAGAATCTCAAGGACATGATCCGTGCATTTGTCCTTGACTTTAGTCATAGCTGGGAGGATCACTTTTCCTTGGTAGATTTTGTATATAACAACATCTATCACTCTACCATCGGGATGGCACCTTACGAGGCACTGTACGGACGACCTTGCAGATCGCCTCTATATTGGACTGACCTAGGGGAGTCAGCACTTGTAGGACCAGAGATGGTGCAGGCTACGATGGAGAATGTTCAGATCATCCAGGAGTGGATGAAGACTACACAGAGTAGGAAGAAGCTCTATGTTGATTGGAGACGGAGACCACTGGAGTTCGAGGATAGCGACCATGTCTTTCTATGGGTCTCAACTCAACGAGGTCTACAGAGATTTCTCTGAGGTAGCAAGTTGTCTCCATGATTCATTGGGCCTTTCCATGTCCTCGACATAGTAGGTGCGGTGGATTACCTCCTAGCCCTTCAACCTCAGTTGCACCGGCTGCACGACGTCTTCCACGTATCTCATCTGAGGAGATACGAGCATGACCCATCCCACATCATCGACCACAGGGAGTTGGACATCGATGAAATTCTGACATTCATAGAGGTTCTAGTGGAGATAGAGGATCAACAGGAGCGGGTCCTACATGGACAGTCGATTCCTCTGGTGTGCATTCGCTGGCAGCACGGAAACCTCCAGGAGAGCACATGGGAGCGGGAGGCTCAGATGCGTGATCAGTACCCCCATTTTTTCCCTTAGTATGTGTTGTAGCTTATGGGGACGTAAATCCCTGAGGTGGGGAGAATATAAAGACCCAGAAATCCTGTGGAAAGTTGTTTCTTAAATACATGTGGATTTGATGAGTCCCTTTTTTGTGACGACGCCTGATTCCGAGGCCCAGTGTGCCCGGAATCATTTTCTGACGTTTTGTTCGGGTACATTCAGTAAACATATCTGCAGGATTTTATATATTTTGAACTGGTGCTCTAAATTGAAATCCGAGAATATCATTGAACTTGCAGCGCTGGTATTCGCTTAAGGAAACATTTATCACAGTTGTGTTTTATCAAGGTTGGAAGTTAATTTTGGGGGATTTCTAAATAAAATAATTAATAAAGAAAATATGTGTAGAATGTTTTTTTAAATGTGTGGTGGTTAAAACCTCCAAAGAGAGGTTCGTGGTGGGGACCACCCACACATAACCTCCCTTGGGAGGATATTACTAGGTGGGGCCCACACGGGCTAGAAACCCTTAGGAACCCCCATTTATGTTGGTTAAACCCTCCACCTTCCACCTTCCCTCATAATGATGCCAACTCTCTCACACAATTAATTATCTAAACTTGCAATTAATTAATTATCTCAATGTTTTGAATTATTTTGAATTGTTTAGGCCAACATAATAATCTGGGATATATTATTATGGTTGGGTGCGTATAATTTTCCTTGGGTTGGGAGAATTGGGAGGAACTCTTGGAGGAATAATATCCTCTCGATGAAGAATGCCATTTTCCACTGAAGAACAATGACGCGACTTATTTCTTTCTAGCCTGGGCAAGATATGGAAGATACCGCCCGCGAAGAACGTCGCCAACAACGATGTCCTCTCCTCTCGATGTCAAATGAATGACACCGTCTTCCCACGACACTGTCAGGAAATCTCCAGTTGTGAGGTAGGGGATATTTTTATTTTTTTCTACATGTGATTTATATCCTTGTTCTTCAACATTCACTTTAGTTCGATGGTGGCCACTTTATATCACCTAACGAGGAGGGAACAAGCTAAACAAACATGGACTGACATCCCTCCGTTGAATTTTCTTTGGCTGACATTGTAGGTGGAGCCAAAAGGGCGTGGTGTCATCGCATCACACTGGAGAAGAACTGTGGCAGACGAAGAAATGTGGCGCCAATGCACCGCATAGAGGGAAACAAGACCGCAACACCGTCGCGCCGTTGTGGAGGTGCAATGGTGGCCGACCGAGCCGGCCGCCGTGGAGCCGGACAGCGGGGCGACCGATCGGCCAACCGGCTGGACAACTGGAATACCACGGTGCCTGAAGGCGCCGCGTAGAGGAGGAACATAGCCTGCAACAGCGGGCCGCTTGGCCGAACCAAACCAGTCGGCTAGGCTGCAGGACCTCAGCGCCCGCAGGTGCCGTGCTGAGGAGACCGCGGCCCACAACCATGGTCCGCTCTGGTGGGCGAACCGACCGGCTGCCTGTCGGCCGGGCTGGAGGACCACGGTGCCCATATCTGCTGCTTGGGAAAGACCGCGGCCCGCTAAGCGGGTAGCGCACTAGGCTGAACCACTCGAGTACGGCTGGTCGAGCAGGGGAGAGGAGGTGCTGCCTAGTGCCGTCGGGTGAATCGAACAGACCTGTAGTGCGGGCCGGGTCTGCAGGTGGGTCGCACCCCACCGGGTCGGGCGGACCCCCCAGCCGGGTCAGACCCGCCAAACCAAACCGGGCTGACCCCCCAGTCGGGTCTGACTCGCTGAGCCTGGTCGGGACGACCCTCCAAACCACTGGGTTTGACGGGTTGGGCCCATATTCTCTTAAATACGAATATCTACAAGACCATGCGTCTGATCGATGTGTCATTTGTGGCAATGGGATTCGCGTGAAACTTTGGAAAATGTTCGGGTTTGGAACGAGCATAAAACCAACCAGGCCCCTGAAATAGAAATGAAAATAACTCTCAGACCGGGCGTTTGATTGACACACCATCTGTCATGTTGGGTTTCTTACAATGAGACAGAACTACGAGATACATCAACTCAGGACTTTATGGATGTGTCGATACTTGGCTTGAGGACCGGACCCTCCCGGAATCGAGCGTGTTGTGTGCGGGAACCCTAGAGCTGGCTGCAACTGAGATGGTGTAATCCTCTGTGGGATTGACAGTAACAACTACTGTACCAAAATCCTTCGTGGGTTTGACCTAAATGAATACATTACCAAGATCCTCCATGGGCCCGACAGTTTTGACCTATGTTCCTGTATCATGTGTGGGTCTAACAGAGTAGCTGGTCCTGTATCCTTTGTGGGTCTGATAGCTTAGCAGGTCATGTATCCTGTGTGGGTCTGATAGCTTAGATGAATTAGTGACTACATCTGATCATCTGTATCGCTCTATGAAATATTTATACCTAAGTGAGCTAAGTCATGTCTTTTAACCATTGTCATCATTGTTTTTGACTTTAATTCTTTTGTGGACTGAGTTGTGTTTGGGCTCAAGAGTTGGAGCCAGATTGTGACTGGTAACTTAGGTATATGTATGGGAATATACCAAAGTAGGGTTGGTTGACACTTCATGATTGTATCTTTATTCTGTGGTATATCCTTTGCGGATTCTGGGAGACCTTCGGGGGTCTCGGGGTCCCCTACAGAGTATTGTTATACACACCCCTGCACGGGCTTCGCCCACACCGTTTTGTGTTCTGTTCAGACGACGGACAGAAGTGATCAAGGTTGAGGGTGACGGACGGAGGCTACTAAGAGCTGGACTAGATGGGACATACCGTAGGGATGAGTTGATCGAGTTATGTACCTACCCTTCTGGTAGGATTTCCGGGCGGACGATCCAGGAGATGTTTTTCCTTTTCACTTGTACTTGTTTGTTTTTGTTCAGTTGGGTTTGTATACTGGCCCATTTACTTTCAGCACATCTTAATTTTCTATTTTAGTACTTTTTGCCTCTACTACTTGTGTTCAGACTGTGTTTGTGTTATAGGTTAAAAGGGAATGCCTTCCCTTTTATCGGGATTACGCCTTTGGTGCTAGTCGCCAGCCCCTGGCCTATGAAAGGCGGGCTTAGGGTAGTCATGACACGGGCCCCGAGGATGGGTCATGACCTTGTTCTTTTCCCACTAATCAACACAGATTCTCACTAATCCATCTTCTTTCTATACAAAAAGAATTGGTTCACCATGTGGTGATGTACTTGGCCGGATGAATTCCTTATAAAGACTCTCCTAGAATTGTTTCTTTACTTTGTGCAACCTAATTAAGGCCATTATATATAGATTGGTCAAAATTGGTGTATTACCATGTATGAGTTCTATTAAAAAATCAACTTCATGATTTAGTAGAGTACTGGGAATCTCTTTTGAAAAAAAAAACTAAAAAATTATCATATAATTGGAATATCATCAATTATGAGGTTATCCCCATCCATCTAAGATAAATAACCATTTTTTATATGAATCAAGACTCATACAATGGATTCAATTTCCATCATATGTTCATATTTATCATTGCACTGATAGAAGATTATATGTTAGTTCTGAATATAATACATGACTTACCTCCCCTGAGAACCGATTTTTTATTTATGTAAATAAAGACAATACATTCCCAAAATAACATCGAAATCAACGAAAGATAGAATAAACATATTTTTATAAAGTACATTTTCATAAATTTCAATCACAGAGGAAACATAAAATTTGGATGTGACCATTATACCATTATGAGTTTTTATTACTATTGCAACAACTAATTATTATGGTTAAAAATTAACATTACTAGATAACTTTATTGATATAAAGGAATTAAAATAACTAAGATCAAATAAGATACTTCAATATTTTAACAAACATATCACCACCTCAGCTTCATCGTTCTATCTTTAATACCTTGATAAACCCAAAATGATTAACATGACAAAAAATAACTATTAATTAGAGTGATTGATCATGAAAAATAATTCATTTGAAATTAAAATCATGACAACATTTCAATATATAAACCCTCGGGTTTATCCTGAGTTATACATGATTATTAAAAAATATTTATAATTTTTTCATATAATTAGATTTATACCTTGTTTTCTCAATAAATAATTATCATCATAGTTTCCACAGGAAACTAACCTTTTTTCTGGTAACAACTATAGAAAACAATAATTTTCATAAATAAATATTAAATATTATTAGATGAATATAAAATACATAACACATAGATATATTCTAGAATCATATTGGTAAAATGTCTTTGGAAACATGGATACATAAAAACTTGTTGATAAGAGGTCTGTGAAATTTCCCACTAAGTTCTTCACAACTTTCTCCCGTGTTATATACATTATATAGAAAACATTTCTTCATTACCTAGGGAACAGAAACATTATAAATGGAGATATCATACGACCACTAATGGAATTTAAGGTAGATATCAATGATCACATAAAAATAACAAGGTCATGAGGGTATGATAACATGATCTTAACATTTGAAAACCATACCCTAAAAACCATTGATCATAATATTGAGTTATAGAGTAATTATTGGTAGTTTAAAAAATATGAATCATAAATGAATCAAAGAACATGATCTGTAAGAGTATAAAAATTTCATAAGACATAAGTTTGTGGCATACACATAAACATATAAAAAAATATCCTTAGTAGTCATGGATCACTACCAAGACTATTATTGTGGATTGTACTAACTCCTAAAACCATTGAATCATTATTTAAGATTCACTCCCAAGACTATAATAGTGGAAGGATTCCCTTACAGAACATGGTTCACTTTCCATTCGATTATTTATTATCTCATAAGATATCCATTTTCACCTAATTAATTTGAGGGATATATAAATCTAAGATCACCTATAACATAATAAAAACCATGAATATGTGTATCATAAGATCACAAAAAATTTCTTGTAGAATAAATCATGGAATGGAAATAGGTTTCATAAACATTTCATCATTTCATTATAGTATAACCCCTAGAAAAAAATGTGTTTCATAAGGGTTTTATCATAACATAATTAAACAGTGCGAAAGAGACGGGTTTTATATAATAATAAATAAATAGACATCATCATATTCCATCTAAATATTTAAATTATATAGTATCATTGGATAATATTCCTATTAAATCATAAGTAACATCAAATGATATCATCTTAATTAAAAAAAATTTAAAATGATAACTAGAATAATTTTTAATGAAAATACCCTTTTAATTTTGAAATAACCTATTTAAAATATAAAAAATTAACAAATATTGAGGAAAACGTTTCATTTAAAATAACCTTGAAAACTTATAAAAAAGAAATAACTAAAATTGATTTTTCATGAAGGAGGGAATTTTTTTCTTGTCATACACCTTAAAGAAAATATTCATTTCACATTTTCATTAATAATTGAAATGTACCACATTCAAAATACAAAAAAAAAGATTATTTTTAAATAATTTTGTAAAATTTCAAACATGGGTTAAAATTTATTTAAATAATCATAGAATAATAGTAAAAAAATCTTGAAAACATTTTTAAAAAACATGAACAGAGAAGAAAACGTATTTTTAACTGAAAAGAAAAATAAGGTTGGTTTTTTCATAAAAACATTCTTTTAGTATCTTATGTACATAAAGAAAGTAAAATTAAAGGAAACTTTTATTCTCTATAAATAACAAGAGGAGAATAAAATTCATATTATTATTTATAGATATGTCATATAATATCATCATCAGAAACATAATCCTAAACAATCCTGATAAACAATTAGATTGTAACCAAAATCCCTTATGACTTTTGTAACATTCAAATAAAAACCTCATGAAAGAGAGATCCTCATATGGATATGTAAATTTTAATAATTTTAATTTGGATAATAATAAAATAAATTAATGGTAATTAAATATAATACATAAAATAAACATGTGGGGAATATGGTATGTGTCTCACAGAAATAAATGTAATATGAAAATCTTTTACCTCAACTAATGCTTGCTTTTAAAGTACTTTAACTTCATGTTTTATAAATTTAAATTTATTATAATAATATTAACAATTAATTTACATAATTAAAATTCCATATATGATCCTCATTAACATTTCATGACCCATTTATTGCTAATTCTTTATTAAAATCATCATTTATGGGTTTTAACTGTTTTATTTGTTCATGATAATTTTAATTCGATGGTTCATGTATTTGTAATTTTATCTTTGTTAAATAATATATATAATATTAATAATTATATAAATATCATATATATTCATTATATATATTATTAGGGTCATCCATAAAAGGTAGTGATGGGGAAATAAATCACAGACTTCATGGAGATGGTAGGTCATACAAAAGCATGAATGATGTTTCAACTTTTTGATAGATGGAAAAATATGGTTGATTAATAATTTACCTTTAAATAATAATTATTATATTTTATATCATATTTATTTATTAAATTCATCATTTTTATCATCATTGTAAATCAGAAATGAAAAACAAATCGCACTGCTTCATGGAGTTGGCATTCCACATGTACACATGAGCGGCATAATCATTTTCCAATGGATGGGAAGGTAAGAAGGTAGATATGATATTATAATTCAAGATAAATAATTAAATCATAAATATTATATATAAATACTAAACCCACCATAATAACCATATGTGAATTATGGTGATGTAAAATGAATTTTATCTCTACTTGGAGATAGTTTTCTACATGTATGCATGACTTAAAATTTAACTTAACATTTGATGGAATAGAGGGTCAATAATGGTTGTTCCATATTAATAATAAAATTTAGGTATATTTATGACACTGAATTTATTATTTTATTATTAATACCATAGATTTATATGAGGTGTAAGATGAAATAAATTGAAAGTAGTTGGATAAGATAATTACCTATTTGTTGGTATTCCTCCTATTGATCCTTTCATAAAAACCATTTTAATGGTATTTTAAGAATATGAAAACCTATTACATATTTATAGTGATTTTTGGAATAGAATTTGTATTTATTTCAAGCAGGATGGCTCAAAGAGTGTGAGGAACTGAGGATAATATTTCCCCTTTTATAAGTGAAAAGAGGGGCATTATTGGTATTACATAAAGTATTAAATTAATATATATTAATTTTCAACTATATATGGATCCAAGTTGATATATTTATAATATAATATTATTACGATTCTAAATAATATCATTAAGTAAAATTTGGGGAATTTGTTTTTTTTCACCTTTATCTCTGACTTTTAACCCTCGTTAATACTTTTTGACAATTATTATGATAAAAAGGTTTTGTACAATTTAAGGGTCAATAATGTTACTATAAAATAAAAAGATACCCATAAATAGAAATTTTTGGAAATTTTAAATCATATAACATTAAATTTACCATATATATTATGATAATGAATTTCAAATCATTTAAAAAAATTTTATTTATTATGAAAAATCCTAAATGTAATTTTATGGAAATATTTATTTACTTTGACTATGAAAACCACTAGACCCAAAATTAATTATAATATATAAATTTAACATATCTATAATATGTTATATTTAACTATAAAATTATTTAAACACAATAACTCACCAACTTTTACTTTTAATATTTTTAAAATCATATATTTTATTTTTATATTAATTGAAAAAATAGTATATTGGTGATATGTAAGTATTTAAAATAATTATTCAATCCATATAAATTAAAAATAAATTAATATGATATAAATAATTAATTTATATTTCAAATAGAAATTTATAACAAATTTTAACCTCTTTTTATCCTTATGTAAAAAAATAGATATTAAAGTCAAAAGAGTGACATTTTGAATTTATTGTTTTCTTAAACAATATAATAGTCATAATCCAATAAAAATTGAAAAAAGTGGATTTTTTCCTATAATTTGAGGATAATTTTGTAAATAAAATCATAATTTTGGATAAATGATATTTATAGTGAAATTTCAAAGCCTTATTCCAATTTTTAATCTTTTTTAACTATTTTACCCTTATCGAGGTGACAAATATTTACAATGGTCAATAGTCATAATGACCAAACATAGAATGGGTCTATTTAAAAAATTGTCTTTTCGATTCTAGATATGGAATAAATTTTTTGAGAATTAATTTCTATAAATATCATAAATACAATTTAAATTGAGCATGTAAAACACAACGAGCCCCATTTTGAGAAAAATGGGTTTTTAAGCATAAAACTGGATTTATTATTATCTCATTCCTAGAAAAAAAACCCAGATGGATATTTAAACATTTTAATGAATATATTATATTCTCATTTCATTAAAATAATTCATTATTATAGATTAATTAACTTTATTTAAATAAAAACACATTGTGCGCATAAAACTATTTTTCAAAAAAAAATATCTCTATTTAACTTCAAACACTTTTATTTTAATTTATAAAAATTTTATAACCAATGAATTTATTTTATATATATATATATATAAAATTTATAATTTAGTTATTCCAATTCACACATGTCAATTGAATGGGTAGGTGATAACTATCAAATTATATAATAATATTTAAATAGTATATTGCAGTTCATTTAAACTCGATGTTCATATAGAGAAATATTTCAAATAAATCAACTTTATTTATAGAGAATTGTATCATAAAAGCATTAGGTGTTATATGTAAACCATAAATAAAGATCTAGGATGGAAATTTTGATACATAAAAATTTTAATATAAAGGAAATAAAAACTGACTCACTAACAACCATCTTCGTGTGACCCACAGTCATGTTGTGAAAGTGTGTTCCCTCAAACCAAATTGAACAGTACTTTTAGATTACCATATCATATATACAGATCTTTATGCCTGATTTTATATTACCATAATAGTGTTGATAATTATATATCTACTTTTAAAATGAGAAATTACTTAGATTATTTATCATAACAGTAGGTTATAGCAAATATCATATATATTGATAACCTCAAGATACTATGATATTAATCATAAATATATGTCTTATGGTCTAGATATATAATGTATATGGGATATAGATTATTTTTTAATATTAAGTGTTGAGGGATCATAAGAATTGGTACATCTTCTCACAAATTGTTATCCTAGTGATCTCAAATAAAGGAGATCATGTGAAAAAATCCACTAATAGGAACACCACATGTTTTGGGTGTCAATGGATGTTCTTATCTATGAGAATGTGTTTTGGTCTCGAGACATGAGATTATTATCATTTTTTATCATTTAATCACATTATTTTATATCATATGAAAGGTATGAAATTGATATTGTGTTGAGGTAGCTAGTCTTGGGTGTGTCACTGGAGGTATGGAATTGGGTGACTGATCAAGACCAGATGTGTAACATTCGAAAGGAAGAGGTATATCAGGTTCAGTTGACCAAGATTGTACTACCTTTATTAAATTCATGGTCATGGTGATTCAAGGTAAGTTTATCTATTAAGGTCATGAATAAATAAATAAATAAAGATGGTGGCATGAAGTGTGCATCATTCTTTGTGAGATATAACATGAAAAATAGATTATATTACACATCGTGTGTTAATAAGAGGTTATTATTCCTATGAATAAACATTATCTCCTTAGGTGTCAGGATGTTTAACAAGATAATGGTCTTTTTATATTATAATGACTCACTCTTAATGAGATAAGGGCTTATAAGGTCACAGAAAATGTGTTTTCAAAATCATAGAAAATTCTAATGAATTAAAGATTATGATAGAGTGGGTCTCATAGTAGGGGTAGATATATGAAAGAGTTTGATAGATCACAAGAAAAAAATAAATTCACAGATTTTTTAGTTCAGAATAATGGTATGTTAATTTATATTCTTAGTGTATTTTTATGTGTTAAATGAATATGATAAAAAATATTTTATGAACAAATATTTTTATTCAAGTTCCATTAAATATTTTCATGAGTGATGAGTCAAGTTAATGTCTTAGATTTAATCACACAAAAAAATTTATATTTTACATGTGATAAAATTTTTAAGAAATTTGTGACACATTCGAAACATCAAACAAGAAAAATATGGTTAAATTTAGAGGGTTTAATTTATAAAAAGGTTGAAGTGAAATTTTTCTAAATGAAACTCACCTATTTAAGGATAATGAAATTTATTATCGTACACTATTAATCCCATGATTTTTAAGACCATCTCTCTCATATATCTCATATAATAGAAAGAAATAAAACTTTCAATCACTCCAATCCAAGAAAAAGATCCCAGATCAATGAATCAGTGCTCCCGTGATTATGTTGACATTGAATGAAGCTTTGATACTCTGTACTATCACACAAAGATCAAATATCAATGTTCTAGAAATCATATAGAATGTGTGGATAATCTAGAGGGTTCTTCCTTTGATTCCTTCATGCGATGATCACTAATAGATGTTGAACACGCATTTGATCAAATGTGAATGAGGAATAGTTTTGATTTTGATTTCTCAAGCTTAATTAATTTCACATGGGATCATGGGGTAGTAAACAGGCATTGAAATTCACCAGAGTTGATGTTATTGTGTCATTCTTGTGATAAAAAAAATTAATTTATTAATTTTCACACTTCCATTGTGTGCTCGGTACCAAAAAGTGGCATCAGAGTGATCTTTTAATGATTTAAGTTGAATTAAAATAAAATTTTCATGGATTCAATTAAAGGGAATTGTTAAGGTATCAATGCCCCTAATGATGATTTAATCTATGGCTGGACTGCTAAATTATGAACTTATAAAGATCAAAGAATTATTTTGGGTTAAAAATTTTTAAATTAATATATATGTAAAATTTATTTTAACATGAATGAAGAATAACCCAATGTCATTATTCACTCGGTAGATTGACTCTTCATGAGTGACTAAGTAGGTCTTCAACAATGCATTTAAAAATAAATGTATTTAATATTTAATTTTAAAATTTTTAGTGTGAATTGTAACCAAGGGTTACTATAATGACTTTGATACCTACCCAAGCAACCTATAGACCGTTCAAAGCATCACAAACACATCCAATGATACTCAATAAAGGTTAATAACGAATTCCAACATCCAGAGAAGTTAATAAATAAGGCCATGGGAACATTAATCTCAACATTTTCATATTTGTTAGTAAATCCATTAAAAACGTTATAATAAAATCAAAAAATAATAATTTTTCTCAAAACTCTTTTATTATTATACAGAAAAATCACATCCTTTATCATATGATAAATATATCTCACAATCCTACAAGATTAGTTAATGATTTTGATGAAATTACATCCCTCGACTATAAGAAAATGTTTCTAAGTGACTTAAATGACCTCCCTGCACCCTCTCCAATGCATGTGTCCATATCTCACTTCCATGCATTTCCTCTATATTCTAATATCCATAGATTTAGTGTTAAGAGTAGTGCACAATCCCAACAACAATTCACTCCCCCTTTATAAATGATTTCTAGCACTATATTTCCCAATTTTTCAACAAAATCAAAAACATTGTAGGGGTGTTTATTTTCACAGATTGTCAGTCCGGAGGGGAATGTTGCACATTAAGTTCCAACTTTATCTCTTCAAAACATTCCATTGGAATTGAATTTGTCAAAATGTCTTCAATATGATTCTTAGTAAAAATATAATCTATCTTTATACCGCCACTTACCACACATTATTTGAGTAAATGGTTCCTAATGTTGATAGATTTTGATATTTAGTACTGTGCAAAAGTCTTTGAGAGATTGATGGAACTCATATTGTCACACAAAAATGATAATGGCTTCTCATAGATATCTTTCAATTCATCCAATAGAATTTTCAACCAGATAATTTGTGTGAAAACATGTGATAAAAAATGTTTTCATACTCATATGTACTCATATCCACTGAACTCTTCTTCTTGATGTTCTAATATACAAAACACTCACTGATAAAGAAGGATCCAATAAATGTGTACCTCCTATCAGTTAAATAACATTCCCAATATACAATGATGCAGCATTGTTATTGTAGTTCTAATTTAATTCTATAAACCAAGTTGGTGGAGGTTTTTTCTTTTATATATCAAAGAAACCTCTTAGTTTCCAACAAATGAGATTCTTTTGGATTACTGTAGAATAGATCAAATAGATTAACTATAAATAAAATGCCCAGTCATGATATAGTTAGATGGATCAGGTTGCCAATAATTTTTATGTGGTCATTTTGATTTACACCCTTTCCATTCTCATTATTAGTTAATCTGGTTCCAATACTAATAGGATTGAAGATATCTTTAAATATTTCATCCCAAAATTTTTCAATTTCTCTTTGGATTATTTATATTGAGATAGAAATATAAAATCTACTCATTGTAAAATATTTAGTCCCAAACATTAACTCATCTCTCCCCACAAAGAAATATCAAAACATTTATTTATTTGGTTTGAATTTTTTTTAAAGATATGCTCCTGATGACTAAAAAATATTATATCATAAATACATGTCATGAAAATTAGTGTAACAATGGTATATTCATTCGCATATATGTTGATGAAAAATTTTCATTTTCTAAATTTTAGATTCTTCAATCATCGAACTAGCTTGGTGTACAGAGGCATAGAACATATTTCAATCCATATAATGAATTATTCACTTTTCATTCCATGTTTCAATATCTATAAATAATAAACCCTTAATTTTTATCAATTAGAACTTCCCATTCAAGATATCCCTTGAGTATAGAAGAGTTCACATCCATTTGTTAAACTCCATATTTTCTACGATCTTCCACTACAAAAACCATCCTCGTGAATTCCATCATTGCAAATGGAGAAAACTTTTCTTAAAATTTGATGCCTTTCATATATATGTTTTCTTTTCAAATAAAATAGTCTTTATTACTTGATTCCTCTCCTTCATTATTATGTTTATTTCTAAAAAATCACTTGGTAAAAAAAATTATACACTAGCTTTGGAAAACGATTACAAGTGTAATTCTTCCTAATTTGGACTTGTTCAACGTTTATGGCACAAATTAACACTTCATGACCCACGGTCTCTAAAATTTATTTTCATTCAAATTGTAAATGAGAGTAATTTGGCTCTCAACTCTCAGCTTTCTTCTAGTTTGGACAGTATATTTTAATTACCAATTATATTTTCAGTGTCAATATATATTTTTCGCCTCAAATGTATCATTTAATATTATCAACAACCTCATCATCATCCCTTTTCTAATTTGAATCAAAACTTTCCGCATTCTACACATTATCTTATTATATGAATTTCTATATTTCTAATTTATGTTCACTATTAGCCTTAATAAATCCATATTCTATAGAATTTTAACTTCATATCTTGTGATGATTTTAAATTATTTTAACATCCTAACAATAAATGGATTTACACATCCATTTTTTCCCACACCTATATCAATTTTTATTTGAAGGGTAACCCATTAAAATTCCACCATCCACTTTTTCTTCAATTTTTCCCAGATATTTTCCTTTAATATTTTTGAAGCACGGACATCCAATAAATTTAATGTAATTCACAATAATGTTTATCTATAACTATATCTCAAATGGATTTTTCCCCTTAATTCACATCAATCATATATTATAAATACGAATTGTTATACACACTACTCTACAATTTTTTTAATGATAGTGTTCAGCTAAAAAAGTCATTCTCATCTCAACTATTATCCAATTTTTCATCTTATTAATTCCATTATATTATTGGGTGATGTGAGAACAAATTTTATGCTTAATTAAATTCTTTTCTAGATATTTCTCAAATTCATTTCATAAAAATTACCTACCATTTTTTTGTGCAGCTTGAAGATGTAAACTCTTAGAACTTTCTCAACATGATTTATGATGATTTTTAACATTTTAATAGATTTAGACAATGATTCATAAAAATGTCTCTAGAATAAATGTGATGTAATTGAAGAATGTAATGATTTAAAAGCCTCATATAATAAACTGATTCCTCATGGGACTATATAGATCATAATCAATAAGTTATAGTCATCTTTAGGACTGAATCTCCACTCATTTTTGTGTAGCTTTTACCATCTACCCCTATTGGAATGTTTCAAAAACCACCTATAGTTATCTTTTAAGTGGGGTGAGGTTCAATATCAGTTTATGATGTGTGATTTTACTCAGAATCCTTTAGCCAATAGATTCAAGTCACTTTTTCCATAATTAATTTTCTTTTTTAAAACTCATATAACTAGAGTTAGTTGGATCCCCAACTTGGAATAGGTTTCCACTTGTCATTTATCCTATTGTTTTGTTACCTCTATCCATATATATTATAATAACACATTAGTATTTATTGATTAAAAATTAATTTACTCTATCGTACAGTTGTTTTAAACTCATGATATTTCACTTAATCCCTTCCATATAATGAAAATCTTTACAATTAAGTTTATTTTATTAAATATCAATTGAAAAAATACCTTTTATTTTAAATGATCTACCATTGTTAAAATTAACTTCTTCTCCATAATGTTCATTATTATTATTTTGTATTTTTGTGTCACAACTCATATATAATGAAAAACCACTATCCACAATCAAATTATTTACTCTCTTACTAGTCCTCAAGGAAGCTTCAATAATGACGTATTTTTATTTTTTGTTTTACTTTACTTTTCATTTCCCATGTAAAATTTTTATAATTTTTCCTAGAAAAATGGTCATGATTTTTTTTCACTATGGTGTTATTCTTAACATCTTTCACAAACCTTATCAAAGAACCAGAATCAATTTTTTGTGGTTGGATGAACAGTGTCCCCACTACCAGCTTTCATTCTGGGTGAGTATCTTCTTCTATCCTTATAACCTATTCCCCTTTACACATACCTTGAACTGGTAAATATATATTTATCATAATTAAAATCCCTTGTGCATAAGGATACCACAACACTAATAATACCCACTAAATATAGGTATTCTATGAAAATTTTTGTAAAGTTCATTATTTTGATAGTATTGGAATGAAATTGATTAACCATCACTCTTCCTTGGGGAGGTTATATCTCTTGAGTTTCTATTACATTCCTTAAATGAATAACATGGTCTCGCTTCACATTTATTATCTCCCAAATGACTAAATATTGATTTTAACCTATATTTTTTTATAAAACATATTTTCAATAGGATATATCATATGATATTTTGAACTAAAAATTTGAATTTCCATTTTTATTAGACTTTGTTAACATGGACTTGATATTCATGGATCTATTATAATAACTTTAATACTTTTAAAATTAATTTTTAGCAAATAAACATTTATGTTGAGTCTTACTTAGCACTTCTTCTCTCAACATTATTTTTTTCTTAAGATCCTTAAAAATCATATAATATTCTATAAAATTCATATTTTTGATTCATATTTCTCAAAAATATTCATAATAAATTTCATTTTTAATTTTTTTTTAAAATTTTGGGTACATGATCATTTGATATACAAAGTGAATGTTGTGTAGCTTCTCAATGTAATGATCCTCTCTATCTTTTAGAGCTTAAATATAAGGATAAAACCAATCTAAATAGTTCCGCAATAATTTTTTGAAAATAGTGGAGTTGTCAATCAACTCAAAAAATCCTATAATGTTATAGAAAATTTCATTCATCCTTGTGAATAAGTCACTTACATTTTTATCTTCAGTCATTTTGATATCATCAAATTTACTCTAGAATTTTTTTTAACTTCTTTAACCTTGATGTTTGCTATAATGATTCTCTCAGTATTATCCCATATTTCATTTATAGTTTTAAAAAAAACATCATTGTGTAGATTTTATTTGAAAGATACATGAGAATAGTGTTTCTTACCTTTACATAAATTTTTAAGGTTCATTTACCAGTGACCTTCATTTGAAATCGTTTTTCAAATGGGGGGATAAAAAAAATTACTACATCAACTACATTGAGATTAAGTGATATAATAAAGGTAATCATTATGTTCTTCCATTTGTGGTAGTTATTATCTTCAAA
The DNA here is from genome assembly GCA_963277665.1 of Viscum album. Classification (NCBI taxonomy): domain Eukaryota; kingdom Viridiplantae; phylum Streptophyta; class Magnoliopsida; order Santalales; family Viscaceae; genus Viscum; species Viscum album. Next base: position 1,449,644,690 of record OY728130.1, read on the forward strand.
GGTTGGAACACCTATAAGGATAACCAAATTGATATTATATTTCACAAATAGAATATGGATTTAAATTATGGAACCTAGAGCTCTGATACCACTTAAAATTTCCCAAAATTTGATGCACCCCTGGGAGGGGGGATGAATCAGTGGTTGTTGGATTTTAGAATATCTATAAATTAGTAACAAAACTTTACTACTAGTTAGGATATAATCTAATGAAATGTTTTAATCATCCTTTTCTGCATAGAACAAATAAGTAAACAAGACAAGGAACCATCACTTTTTAAAATATTAAGACCCTATGTGGGTTTTTACTCTTTATTAAATAAAATATTCTTTTATAGATATAGATTGTATACTATAATTCAATAACTAAAGTATAATGGGTAGGGATGTATCAACCTTTACTTATAGATTCGCATCATCTTTTTCTTTCCAATACATAGCATCCTTTTTGGTCTTACACAAAATCCCTATGGTTAAAATGATTCATAAAAATGAGATAGGTCACTTGAACTGTTAGGTTTCTTTGGAAAAAGAAACTTTTATTCTCCAAAATCCATCAAAACAATCAAGATATCGTGCTCACTTATTGCAATACCTGATGTTGATCAGCTTCTCAAATCACAATATCAACATTTATTTATTATATGTTCATTCACAAGAAGTTGTATTCTATAAGATATGATCTTCGTTAATGAAACATTGTTCTTCTTATCCTCAATTCTTTTTCTCTCCACCACTATATTTGGTTTACAACACCAGTTTTTATGTTCCACCATCTCTCGATATTCCAAGAATCAAAATTCTCAAAAGGAATTTAATTTAATAACATAAAATTTATCCCGTAAAACATAGTATATATAAAAGTAAAAATACAAATAATATAAGGTTTCCACCAAAAAACACCATTATTGAATTCCCATTTTTGGTTTCCCGCTACTTTATTTAAATTTCCTAGTAATGTAAACCACGTAAAGTCTCTATTTAGGTTTCATTAACTTATTTGACAAAAATGACCTTAAATAAAGATATCCAGTGAGTAATATTATTCTATATGTAGATATAATAACTATAGCTAACAAACTCATATCCTTCACTTGTTGCTTCTTTACACAACTGGTTTGGTCTCAATGTTCCACTTTATTTTAAATAGCTTATAGTATATACAATATTGATCATATTTTCATCAAAAAGTCATATAAACAACTCATATTTCATCACTACATGATAAATAGGTTATTTGAGATTTTAATATCAATAAACCATTATCACAATAACATTACGGATTTAATAACCAGAGCTTCATCTAGAACTAATTCAAATTTTAGCATCACATAATTTTTATGATGTTTTAACTCCAACATTAAGTGATAAAATAATAATAAATATTTTTGAATTTTTATTTTTTTTAGCTTGAATCACATTTTAGATGTTATTTTTTCTATTGAGAATTGATTCTTACATCGTCAGCTTTTCATTCATTAGAAAATTGAATTTCTAGAAACTCTGTTTTACACCTGGCAGAAGCTTAGAATTTATCAATGTATGGATTATTTATTTTAAGATCTCAAAATATTATAATAATTAAAGGATTACAATGAAGTACATATGTTATATCAAATACATACAGTTGTTTTTTTAAGGATTTTTCATAGTTATTTAATATCATACCATCAACACTTATGTATTACACTCAGTGACATAAAGTCTTATAATCATAACTAAAGTTCTACTCTCAATGATAAAGCATTATTCTAATATGTTTAATTATTACCCTTAGTGATGAATCTTTTCACATCATACTTCTTCACTTTTTTATTTTTTCAAGATTTTTGGAATAATTTTAAAACTTATCCTATCATACCTGGTCCCTTCATAGAAATCTCAAAAACATATAAATCACTTCCAATGACACAAAATCATGGTTAAAAATAAATAAAAACAACTAAAAAATTCATCAACAAGTCTAAGGGTAGTTCACCTGGATCTATGACTGAGTTCACATGATTCACTATATCTGATGATGAAACTGGAGTTGTGTCATGTTCATGCAGTTATTTGATTGTTGGATAGTGTTAATATCATGTTGGCTTTATTGCTGAAGATTTGATTTTTTATGGAATTTTGAAATATTGAGGATTTTTTTATTGTCTATGTAATGAAGCAACCCAGGTTGAACCATAACCTCACCAGAACTAGCTCTCTATTCAATGGTATTTCCAAATCCCCATGATCTAACAACTAGTCCCAGGGTATGAAGAACAAAACCTTGGAAATGATTTCACCCTATAAATAAGATTAACCAAAAAGAATACAACTTGTAAATTCAACATGACTCATACATATATTTATCATACCCTCCATCCAAATAAGTAGATCTAATATAAAATTCCACAAATGAATCATAAAAAAAACACAACAATAATAAAATAAACTCATACATGGAATCAAAGAATAAACTGAACATAAAGAAGGATAATACATATTATAATATTTTAACCCATAGTGCAATATAGAAACTCATTCTTTTAATACATAGATATTACATCATATAGAGGAATATTAAATACATAAAAAATTAACCATTTAAAAATCATTTAGTTTTATTGTCTTTGAAAAATTAGATACATAAAAAACTAGTCCATAAGAGAGGTATATCATCTCCCACTATGTTCTTAAAAACTATCTACCTTTTTAGACATATCATACTTAAAACATTTCATTATAATCAGGGGAAATGAAACATGATAAATGGTTATATCAGATGAACAGCATGGGAAAACAAGCTAGATATCAATGATCACTTACACATTACACGAGTATGATGGCATGAGAACCTGATATTAACATTAGAAAAAATATAACATCCATATCATAGATCATAATCTTGAGTCATGTCATAAATATTTGTAGTTCATAGTACTTTAATCGTAATGGAATCACAGAACTAGTGCCATAAGATCATAATAATGACATAAGGCCTATGTTTTTTCCATACACATAAGCATATAAAATCATTTAATTTATTTTCTAGGATCACTAACAATACTATCATAGTTGATTGGGTTAAATCCAAAAAATTTCTTATCATTAGTCAATTTTTACTCACAAGAATATCATAGTAGACAGATTACCTTACCAAACTAGATTCATAACTCATTCTAGTCCTTATTATCTCATGATATATCCATATTTACCCACTGCATTAGAAGAATATATAATTCTAATCCCACCCATAACATAAAGAAAATTATACATATGAATTACACATGATCATAAAATAATTACCATTTGATAACCTATATAAGAGAAATGTGTTTCATAAACATTTTATCCTTAAATCATATCATAACATATTTAAAAGAAATGGATTTCATAAGTGTTTCATCATAACTTAATTAAATCATCATTATCATAAGCCATCCAAATAATGCAATTATATAGTTTCATTATATCATATCCCCATTAAACCGTAAATAACATCAAAGGATGTCATCATAGATAAAAATGCCTTTAATGTATATCATAAATATTTCTTGAGGAAAATAATCTTTTCATTTTGAATTAATGTATTGAAAATATAAAAAATAACAAAAATATTAAGGGAAAAAATTATATAAAATAACCTTATAATCTTATAAAGGAAGATTCAAATAAGTGTAAAATCATGATGGTGTGAAATTTTGTTCATTTTGTATGCATTAAAACAAATATTCCTTTCTAATTTTCGGTAAAAATTCAAAAGTATTTCATTCATAAAATGAAAAGAATATTCCTTTAAAACCAAATTTTACTAAAAACATAGGTAAATACTACATCAAATAATCATATGATAATATTAAAAACCTTCTTGAAAAATATAAAATATGGACATGTTATAAATAAATATGACTAAAATATGAAATAATTTTAGTTTTTACATAAAAAATATATTTTAGTATATTGAGTACATAAAGAGGGAAAAATGAAATTAAAACATATATTATTTAGAAATAACCATAGTATAATTAAATTTATGATATTCTTGATAGAGATTTAAAAAAAATCATCATTACAAACTTAATAATAAAAAACATGGTAAACAAAAAGATTTTGACATAGATCCCTTACCATATTGGTAACATTCAAATAAAAACCACAGGAAAGAGATATACATAGATTGATATTAAAAAACACATAATTTTCATGATTATAATTATAAAATACATTCATGGTAAGTATATACATCACATAAAAGTATATGTTTTGAATATGGAATGTGTCTCAAATAAATAAGAGTGAGACGAATGTCTCTTAGCTCAAGTTCTACTTGCACAGAATGCATATTAAACACATGTATAATAAATATAAATTTACTATAATTATATAATGGAGTCATTAACACACTTATAATATCATATATGATCTATTTATGACATTTAAATAGCCATTTATAAAAAATTACTTATTAAAATCATTATTTTTTGGTGTTATCTATTTCCTTTTTCATGAGAATTTTAGTTTAATAGATCTAATATTTATATATTGATAATGATTATATAATATAAATAATTTTAAAAATTGTATATTTAATATATAGATTCATTATACATATATTTATATTAATCCATAAAATATAGAGATATAAATATGAATTACACCATTTAGGGATATATAGGTTATATATATGTATATACTCTATAATCTCTTTCTAATGGATGAAATGAAATAATGTGAAAAAAATCACCATTAAAAAATTATTATTTTACCATTTATATCATATATATTTTCATTAAATCCATCATTTTTACTATATATGTAAATCTAAAATGAAAAAATAATCACAACCCATCATCGAGGTGATAGTCCACACATTTGCACGAGCGATGTTATCGTCTTCCAATGGAATGGAAGGTAAGAAGGTAGATATTATATTTCTATTATAGAAGAAAAATTATATCATAACTATAAAATATAAATATTAAATTAATTATAAAACCACTTAATTAAATATTGTGATAGAAAATTAAATGTATCGTTGCGTGAAAGTGGTACTCCCCATGAACAGATAAGCAATACTTCAGCATTACATTTGAGGGAAAAGAGGGTTGAAAATTTTAGTTACACAGTAATAATATCATTTCAATTAATTTAAGACACGTAATTTGTTATTTAATGTTCAATATTACATATTTATATGATTTATAAGAAGAAATAAATTGAAATAGGCCGAGTAAGATGATTACCTCTTCTTTATTTGTCCTCTTTTATGTCCATCATTAAAGACCCTTGGAATAGTATTTTAAGATTAAAATCACTTCTATTTAGTTTCTAGGTATGTTTATTATATAATAAGATATGTTTTCAATCTATATTTATAAAATGGATTGAGTAAGATAATTGAAGAGGTTCCCTTTTATGGTTATTGTTTCACCTTTATCTCTTACTTTTAACCACTATAAACACTTTTTGACAATTATTGTGATAACAGTGTTTTCTACTCTTCAAGGGTAAATATTTATACCATAAGAGAAAAAGTGAACCGTAAATAGGCCTTCTTTTATATTTTCAACCATATATCATTAATTTTTATGAATATTACATTTTTATGATTTTGAATTATTTCATATAATATTTTTTATTATAAAATATCACTAATGCCATTTTTTGGAACAATTTATTTATATTGACTTTGAAAACAACATAAAAACAAAATAATAAATATATAATCCATTAATATATCCCTAAGATGTTATATTTATCTATAAAATTCAAGAAACAGAACTATTCCGCCAAATTTTTTTACTTTTAATATATTCGAAATCATTTAATTTGATTTTTTATTAATTGAATAAATATTGAATCTGCATTATGTTAGAATTTAAGGTAATTATTCAATAACTAAAAATTAAAAATAAATTAATTAAATTAAAAAATTATTTATATTTAAAATAAATATTTATAACTAAAAAATAACATAATATTATCCTTATGTAAAAAATTCAGAGATATTAAATTCAACATGGTGTCATTTTGTATTTTTTATTTTCTAAAAATAATATAAAGTATATAATCAAAGAAAAATATAACCAAGTGACCATATTTTCTAGAATTTAACCTTAATGGTTTAACTAAACTCACATAATAGGACAAATACAAGTGTTTGAAAAATTTTAAATCCTTATTCCAAAGTTATAACCATGTTTTTACTATTTTACCCTTACTTATTTGACAAATATTAACCAAGGTTAATATTAATGATGAAAAAAATAAAAGGGATACATTTCTCATATTTTAACCTCCTTATTAAAAATTTGGGATATATTTTTTATGATTATTTTTATAAATGTGTCATAAATGTAATTTAAAATTATCCTGTAAAACGAAATGAAAATCATTATTGAGAAAAATGTGTTTGTTGAGCATAAAATTAGATTTATTGTTATGAGATGATTAAAAAATAGAAGAATATTAAAACATTTTATTAAATATTTTACCTTTTAATTTCATTAAAATCAATCATAAAATAGATATTAATCATATTTATTTATATAAAAACACATTTTTCACATAAAAGAGTTTTTTAGAAAAACATCTCTATTTATCTTCAAATGGTTTTATTTTCATTTATAACCTTTTGATAACTAATGAATTTTTTTTACACATATATAAAAAAACTATATTCATAATTTATTTATACATATTCATACCCACCAATCCAATATCAAGGGGAAAATTTTCAAATTAAATAATATTTCAATGGTATATAAGAGTTCATTTAAACTCAGTGTTTTGTGTAAAGCAAGATATCAAAGAAATCAAATCTATTTATAGAGAACTATATCGTAAAATCATATCGTGTTACATTATTCTCCCCATAAAATTATTTTTTCTTAAAAATTCTATTACTTAGGTACAAACAGATGATGTTATATCGGTTGCATCGCATCCTTAGGTTCCCAAGTAGCTTCTTTGAATTTCTGATTCTTATGGAGAACCTTAACCTAGTGAGTAGTCTTGTTCAATATAACTTTATCTCTAGGATACATGATTTTTATTGGTTGTACATTGTATTAAATATAATTATCAAGTGTTAAAACCTTTGAGTTCAGTACATGTGGAGTATCAGGTATATAATTTCTTAGGAGACGTACATGGAACACATCAGGAACTTGATAGAGATATAACGGAAGAACTAAGTGATAAGAAATTTTCCCAACTCGATCAAGAATATAGAACCAGCCAATATACCTACATAGTAGACTTCCGTTATTTCTAAATCTAATAACCTTATTCCATGGATAAAATTACCGAAATAACTTCTCACCAATTTCAAATTCTATATTTCACTGATAATTGATAGCATAAATTTTCTATCAACTCTAAGATGTCTTTATGTGCTATTAGATGGATCTAACTTTATTTTTCATTTCCTAAGATATATTATGTCCCAATATCTTTCTTTATCTATCTTTATCCCATAAATTTATATTTCTACACTTCCTTCCACATAGATATTCATAAGGATCCATCTAAATTCACAAGTGAAACATATTGTTCACAAAAAACACAACTAGAATAAGGTGTTAACCCAAATCACATTGAAAATCCATATAAAAAATATCACATAATATCCTCAAGGGTTTTAATGGATCCTTAAAAATGAACATATGTCTGAGGATGATAGGGAGTACTAAAAAACTATGTATCTAGTGAATGATTATGATTACCCCAAAAAAATAATGTAAACCTCAAATCCTTGTCAGATATAATAGAATGTGGTGCTCCATAAAACATTACAACATCCTTAATGTATAATATGGAAATATGTTTTGGGAAGTCCAAAAATAAATTACATGGTGCTTTTTCACGTTTCCATTCTATTATGGGTAATAGTCGTAACATCCCCTTAGAATTTTGTCTCTCATCCTTAACTATTAAACATACCAAGGACTGAGATACATACTATGTAATATATTTCTTCATATTATCCAAATATAAATACTAATTCAAAACACTATATATCTCCATACATTCTGGATGAATAGAGAGTGGTTCACTATGAGCATCATGCAACAACTCTTTCTTAAAATCTGGAATGAATATAACTAATACATGGTTTGAAACATTATAATTCCATCACAATCAAGGATGAACTCATGAAAATTTATAAAATTATTTTACAGTCCAACAAATTTCTTCTATGCCTATTTAATCCTCACATGGATATATATATATTTAAATTCATACGATAAATATAATATTTGTCCCCATATTTCAATATTTCCTTATCCAGTCTTTCAAAATGCAGAAATATTGGATCTTCTATGATACTAAACATAGTTAAGATAGCATGATCTTTTCCACTCAAATTATCAACCACCTAATTCAAATTTTTAGGTATGAAATGTATTAAGAAATCATAATCATTAATCAACTCCAACCATCTTATTTAGCACATATTCAACTATTTTTGTGTAAATGTATACATTAAAATTTTATTATAAATAAATATATATATATATATCACATTTATGCATAAATATAATTCCTATATATATTTAATGAAAAAATTACCGTAGTTAACTCAAAATCATGATTTGGGTTATTTTTCACAGGAACAATAAATTAACATGAGGCATAAGCTATCACCATATCCTTATACATGATAAAACATCTCATTCACTTCTTTAATGCATCACTATAGATCACAGACCCTTATACATTATAGGTTGGTGTTAGAAAATGTGATCTCAAATACACTAACTTTATTGACTTAAAATTTTATTCACATTCATAAATTCAGAGGAACTTGTCTCCCTCCAGAGTTAACTTGATTTATAGATTAGAAATCCATTAGAAATTCTCCATAAAGCACAGATAATATCCATCCAAGATAAGAAATCTAAAAATCTCAGTTACATTGATTGGTTTGGTCCAATGTTTAAAACCATTAATCTTTGATGAATCCACTCATATTCAATATCTTGAGATTGTATGACCCAAAAATGAATCTTTATACTGAAAAAAAATTTAAAATTTTTTAAATTTTTCATAAAACCTGTACTTTGTTAGGTTTTTCAATTCAATTCTTATGTTATTTCCATGCTCTTCTTTTCTCTAGAAATATATAAGAATGTATTTTATAAATACTACTATTAACTGAACAAGTTTATATCTAAAGACTCTACCATATAAATCCATGAAGATATTAGTGGTATTAATAATACCAAATGGAAACACCATAAATTTATAGTGTCCAAGCCAGGTATGGATTTTTTTTATTTATTATATCCCCTTTCTTGACCCTCAATCAGTGATATGAAAAATGAAGGTCTATTTTAGAGACGTATTGTGCTCCACAAAGTTGATCAAAAAAACCAATAATATGTGATAGAGGATATATTTTCTTGATTTTGATCATTTTGTATTCTTAATAATCCATATATATTTTCATTAATACATATTCTTTATAAACAAAAATAATAGGTTCACCCTGTGGTGATTCACTTGGATAAATAAATTCCTTATCAAGATTTTCCTAGAATTGTTTCTTTACTCAGTGCAACTTATTAGAGGACATTTTATATAGATTGGCCAAAATTAGTGTATCCCCATGTATGAGTTCTATTAAAAATTCAACTCCATGATTTAGAGGGGTACTATTAAACCTTTTTGGAAAAAAAATTAAAAAATTATCATACAATAGGAATATAATCAATTATTATGTTATCCCCATCCATCTGAGACAAACACCCATTTTGAATATGAATCAAGACCTATAAAATGGATTATATTTCTATCATATGTTAATATTTATCATTGCACTGATAGAAGATTATATTTTGGTTCATAATATCAGGCATGACTTACCTCCCCTGAGAACTGATGTGTTATTTATGTAAATAAAGATAATACATTCCCAAAATAACATTGAATTCATCTATAGATAGAAAAAAAAATATTTTTATAAAGTATATTTTTAGAAACATCAATCGGAGAAGAAACATAGACATGGGATGTGACCATCATTCCATTTTGAGTTTTTACTACTATTACAACAACTAATTATTATGGATAATAATTAACATTACATGATAACTTTATTGAAATAACTAAATTCATATACCTAAGATAAAATAAGATACTTCAATATTTTAACGTACATATCACTACCTTAACTTCATTGTTCTATCTTCAATTCCCTGATAAACCCAAAATTATTAACATGACCATAAATAATGATTAATTAGAGTGATTGATCCTGAAAAATATTTCATTTGAAATTAAAATATTGAGAACATTTCAATATATAAACCCTTAGGCTTATCCTTTGATATAAATGGTTATTACCAAATATTTAGAATTTTATCATATACTTAGATTTATAATTAGTTTTCTCAATAAATTTTTTCATCCAAGATTCCACAAGAAACTAACCCTTTCTCTGATACCTACTATAAAAACCATATTTTTCTTACATAAATATTACATATTATTATATGAATATACAATACATAACACAAATATTTATACTAGAATCATATAGGTATAGTGTATTTGGATACATGGATACATAAAAAAATAGTTGGCCTGATATCTGTGACATTTCCCAGTAAGTTCTCCATAACTATCTCCCCTTATAGATACCTCATACAGAAAAACTTTATTCATTACATGGGGAAAGGAAACAAAATAAATGTAAGTATCATTTGAACATTAATGGAATTTAATGTATATATCAATGATCACAAAATCATAACAAGGTCATGAGGGTATAATAACATGATCTTAACATTTCAAAACCATTCCCTAAAAACCATAGATCATAAGATGGAGTCATAGAATAATTATTGGTATATTATAAGATATGAATCATAAAGGAATCAATGAACATTATCCATGAGAGTATAAAAATTCCAAAAGATATAAGTTTTTGGCATACACATAAGCATAGAAAATCATTTTATTAGTAGTCAAGGATCACTACCAAGACTATTATAGTGGATTGTAATCGCTCCTCAAATAATTTTATATTTATAGAAGATTCACTCCCAAGAGTATCACAATGGAAAGAGTCCCTTACTGAACTTGGTTAACTCACTATTTGATTCTTTATTATATCATGAGATATCCATCATCAACCAATTCATTAGAGGGATATATAAATATAAGGTCACCTATCACATAATAAAAACTATACATATGTGTATCATAAGATCATAAAATATTCCTTTTATCATAAATCATGGAATGGAAGGATGTTTTATAAAAATTCCATCATTTCATCATAGCATAACCAATGGAATAAAATGTGTTTCATATGGGTTTTATCATAACTTAATTAAATAGTGGGAAAGAGAAGTTTTATATAATAAAAATTAAATAAATATCATCACATTCCATCCAAATATTTAAATTATATAGTTTCATTGGATCCTTTCCCTATTAAATCATAAGTAATATCAAATGATATCATCTTAGATTAAAATTCTTTTAAATGATAACTAGAATATTTATTGAGGAAAATATCCTTTTAATTTTGAAATAACCTATTTAAAATATAAAAAATTAACAAATATTAAGGGAAAAATTTTCATTGAAAATAACCCTGGGAATATATAAATACAGAAATAACTAATTGAGAATTCATGAATGAGGGAATTATCCCCCTTGTCATACACATTTAAATAAATATTCATTTCACATTTTCATTAAAAATTGAAATGTACCACATTCAGAATTCTAAAAAAATATTATTTTTAAAAAAATTTGTAAAATTGAAAATATGGGATAAAATGTATTTAAATAATCATAGGATAATAGAAAAAAAATTGAAAACATTTTTAAAAAACATGACCAAGGAATAAAACGTATTTTCAACTGAAAAGAAAAAGGTTGGTTTTTCCACAAAATCATTCTCTCTATATATTAAGTACTTAAAGAAGGGAAAAGGAAAGGAAAAAATTTCATTCTCTATAAATAAATATTGGAGAATAAAATTCAAAATATTATTTATAGATATGTCATATAATTTCATCATCAAAAACTTAATCATAAATAGTCATGGTAAAAAATTAGATTGTTACCTAAATCCCTTAGCACCTTGGTAACATTCAGATAAAAACCTCATGAAAGAAAGAGTATTATATGGATATTTAAATTTTAATAATTTTAATTTAGATAATAATAAAATAAATTCATGGTCATTATATATATTACATATAAGAAACAAGTGGTGAATTTTTTATGTGTCTCACAGAAATAAATGTGAGATGAAAATCTTTTACCTCAACTCTTGCTTGCTTTTAAAGTACTTTAACCTCCGGAATAATAAATTTTTAGTTTTTATAATAATATTAAAAAGTAATTAACATAATTAAAATACCATATATAATCCTCTTATAACATTTTCACACCCATTTATTACAAATTCCTTATTAAAATCATCATTTATGGGTTTAATTTGTTTCATTTGTTCATGATAATTTCAATTTTATAGTTGAAGTACTTGTAATTTTATCATAATTCAATCATATATATAATATTAATAATTATATAAATATCATATATATTCATTATATATATTATTAGGGTTATCCATAAAATGTAGAGATAAAAAAATGAATCACACACTTTATAGAGATGGTAGGTCGTACAAAAGCATGAATAGTGTTTCAACTTTTTTATAGATAGAAAAAATAAGGGTAAATAATAATTAAACATTAAATAATTATTATTATATTTTATATATCATATTTATATATTAAATTTGTCATTTTTATCTTCCATGTAAATCGGAAATGAAAAACAAATCACTCTGCTTCATGGAGGTGGCATTCCACATGTACACATGAGCGACATAATCATTTTCCAATGGATGGGAAGGTAAGAAGGTGTATATGATATTATAATTAAAGAATAATAATTAAATCATAATTATTATATAAAATAAAAACCCATCATAATAACCATATCTTAATTATGGTGATGTAAAATGACTTTTATCTGTACATGGAGTTGGTATTCTATATGCATGTATAAGTAATTATTTTACTTAACATTTGATGGTAAATAGGGTAGATAATGGTGGTTCCATAAAATAATTAAATTTTAGTATATTTATGGTATTGAATTTATTTTTTTATAATTAATACCATAGATTTATAATAGGTGGAAGAAGAAATAAATTGAAAGTAGTTGGATAAGATGATTACATATTCTTTAGTATTCCTCCTATATATCCTTTCTTAAAAACTATATTAATTGTATTTTAAGAATATGAAAACATGTAATCTATGTATAGTGAAGGTTTTAATATAATTTTTAAATTTTTAGTCATGCCATATGGCTCAAAGAGTGATAGGAAGAGAGGATAATATATTCCCTTTTATAAGTGAGGAGAGGGGCACTATTGGAATTACATAAAGTATTAAATTAATATAAATTAATTTTCAACTCTATATGGATAAAAATTGATATATTTATAATATAATATTATTATGATTATAAATAATCTGTTTAAGTAAAATTTTGAGAATTTCTTGTTGTTTTTTGACCCTTATCTCTGAGTTTTAACCCCCATTGATACTTTTTGACAATTATTATGATATCAAAGTTTTATACAATTTAAGGGTCAATAATTTTACCATAAAATTAAAAGATACCCATAAATGGAAATTGGTTGAAATTTTAAATCATATAACATTAATTTTACCAAATATAGTTTGATTATGAAATTTAAATCATTTAATAAATTTTTATTTATTATAAAATATCATTAATGTTATTTATGGAACTATTCATTTACTTTGACTTTGAAAACAACATGACCCTAAATTAATTATAAAAAAATTAACATATCCCTATTATTTTATATTTATCTATTAAATTCATTGAACACAATAACTCACCCAAATTGTATTACATTTAATATTTCTAAAATCATTTATTTTGTTTTTCTATTAATTGAATAAATATTATATTGGTGTTGTGTAATCATTTAGTGTAATTATTTGATCCATATAAATTAAAAATAAATTTATATGATATAAATAATTATTTTATATTTCAAATAAACATGTATAACTAATCATAACCTCATTTTATCCTTATGTAAAAAAATTATAGATATTAAAGTCAAAAGAGTGACATATTGAATTTATTGTTTTCTTAAAATAATATAATAGTCATAATCAATTTAAAATGGAAAAAGTGGAAATTTTTTCTATAATTATAGGATAATGGTTTAAATAAAATCATAATTTATGATAAGTGATAGTTTTAGTGAATTTTAAAGCCATATTCCAATTTTTTAAACTTGTTTACCTGTTTTGCCCTTATCAAGGTGAAAAATATTTACCATGGTCAATAGTCATAAAGACCAAAAATAAAATAGAACTATTTAAAAAAGTTATCATTTTTATTCTATATGTGGAATAAATTTTTTGAGAATCAATTTCATTAAATATCATAAATATAGTTTAAATTGAGCATGTAAAACGCAACGAACCCCATTTTGAGAAAAATGAGTTTTTAAGCATAAAACTGGATTTATTCTTATCTAATTCCAAGAAAAAACCCACAGATGGATATTAAAACATTTTATTCAATATATTATATTATCATTTCATTAAAATAAATCATTATTATAAATTAATCTTCTTTATTTAAATAAAAACAAATTGGGTGCATAAAAACTATTTTTCAGAAAAATATCTCTATTTACCTTCAAACAATTTTATTTTAATTTATAACCATCTTATAACCAATGAATTTATTTTATACATATTAAAATATTTTTTTCATAATTTGGTTATCTCTATTCAGACATTTTAATTGAATGGGTAGGTGATAACTTTCAAATTATATAGTAATATTTAAATAGTATATTGATGTTCATTTAAACTCGAAGTTCATGTAGAGAAATATATCAAAGAAATCAACATTATCTATAAGAAATTGTATCACAAAATCATTAGGTTTTACATTTTAACCATATATTAAAATCCATTATGGAAATGTTGATACATAAACAATATAATATAAAGGGAATAATAACCAACTCTCTTACAACCATCTCCGTGTGACCTACAGTCATGTTGTGAAAGTGGATTCCATCGAACCAAATTGAATAGTACTTTTAGATTACCATATCATGTATACAGATATTTATGCATGATTTTATACTGCCATAATAGTGTTGATAATTATATGTCTACTATTAAAATGAAAAATTATCTAGATTATTTATCATATCAATAGGTTATAGCAACTATCATCTATAATAAGAACCTCAAGATACTATGATATTATTCTTAAACATATGTATTATGGTATAGATATATAATATTGATGGGATGTTGATGATGTTTTTATATTAATTGTTTAGGGATTAAAATCATTGATACATATTCTCAAACAAATTCATCCTAGTGATCTCAAGTAAAAATAACCATGTAAGAAACCCACCAATAGGAACACCACGTGTTTCAAGGGTCAATGGTTGATCTTATCTATGAGAATGTGTCTTGGTATCTAAACTTGATATAATTATCATTTTGTATCATTTAAACACATTATTTTATATAAGATGAAATCTATTAAATTGATATTGTGTTGAGGTATCTTGTGTTGGATGTGTCACTGGTGGTATGGCATTGGGTGAATAATCATGGTAGGATTTGTCACATTGGAAAAAAGAGATATATTAGGCTCAGTTGACCAAGATAGTTGATCCTTTATTAAATTTACTACCATGGTGATTTAATGTATGTTTATCTAGTAAGTACATGAATAAATAAATGATGACGGCATGAAGTGTGCATCCTTATTTGTGTTATATAACAAGAAAAAAAGATTATATTAAACAGCGTGTGTTTATAGAAGGTTATTATTCCTATGAATAAACCTTGTGTTCTCAGGTGTCATGATGTGTTACTAGATAATTCTCTTTTTATATTATTATGATTCACTCTTATCGAGATAAGGGCCTATAGGGTCACACACAATGTGTTTCAAAATAATTGACAATTCGAATGAAGTGAATATTATGGCATAGTGGGTCTCGTGGTAGGGATCTATATATGTATGAGTTTGATAGATCACAAGAAAAAAATAAATTCATAGTTTTTTTTAGTTTAGTATAATGGTAAGTAAATTTATATTCTCAGTGTATTCATAAGTGATAATTAAATATGATAAATAATATTCTATGAACCAGTATTTTTATTCTAGTTTCATTAAATATTTTCATGAGTGATGAGTCTTGTAAATGGATTAGATTTTATCACACAATGAAGTTTATATTATACATGTGATAAAATGTTTAAGAAATTTGTGACACATTACCAACATCAAACATGAAAAATATGGTTTAATTTTAAGGGTTTTATTTATAGAAAGGTGGAAGTGAAACTTCCATAAATGAAACTCACCTATTTAAGGATATTGAAATGATATTATCATACATTATTAATCCCATGATTTTTAAGACCATATCTCTCATATCTATCAAGTTATAAAGATAAAGAAAACTTTCAATCACCCTAATCCCAAAATAGAATCCCTGATCAATGAATCGGTGCTTCCATGATTATGTTGACATTGAAGGAAGCTTTGATACTCCACACTTTCACACAGAGATCAAGGATTAGTGATGTAGAAATCATATGGAATTTTTATGGATGATCTAGTGGGTTCTGCCTTTGATTCATTCAGGTGATGTTCACTGATAGAAGTAGAACATGTGTTTGATCAAAAGCGAATGAGGTATAGTTTTTATTTTGATTTTTCATGCTTAATTAAATTCACATGGGATCTGGGGTTGTAAACAGGCATTGAAAATCACCAAAGTTGACATTATTATGTCATTCTGGTGATAAAAATATTAATATACTGATTTTTACACTTCCATTGTGTGTTCAGTACCAAAAGAATGAATCTGAGTGATCATATAATGAATTAAGTTGAATTACGATAAAAGTTTCATGGATTTGAGTAGAGGGAATTGATATGGTATCAACACCACTAACAATGATTTGATATAAGGCTGAACAACTAAATTATGGACTTATAAATATCAAAGAAACATTTTGGGTTAAAAAATTTAAATTAATATATATAAAT
Source organism: Viscum album (assembly GCA_963277665.1). Taxonomy (NCBI): domain Eukaryota; kingdom Viridiplantae; phylum Streptophyta; class Magnoliopsida; order Santalales; family Viscaceae; genus Viscum; species Viscum album. Next base: position 1,449,661,793 of record OY728130.1, read on the forward strand.
ATGTTATTTTAACATGAATGAAGAGTAACCCAATGTTATTATTTTGTCGGTGGAATGACTCTTCATGAGTGGCTATGTAGGTCTTCCACAACACATTTTAAAATAAATGTATTTAATATTTAATTTGTAATCTTTTAGTGTGAATTGTATCCAAGGGTTACTATTCACATGAACGGTACCCATGGGTTTCTACTTCTATGAATAGTAACAATAGGTTACTATTTACCCATGAGTGGAAAAACTCAGAAACCCTTCTGGAAATTTTAAATATCGTGGAACTCGTACAATTCCATGAAAGTTTCACAAATATATAACTAATATTTTCTATTTTGTAAAATAATTTTTAGACCATTCGACAAGGTAGTTATAAATTAAATTTAGTTAAAGTTATTTTTTATTCATAATTTATTCCCAAAAGTTAAATTATATACAAATTTATTTTTATTAGGTAAATTTATTGCAAGTCTATTGAGAATGTGTATATAATGACCAATGTCTGTATGGGATTTAATTTATTTATTTAATTATTGTAATAAAATTTGATGATTAAGATAATTATATAATAAATAATGGTATGTACCTCGTCTCTCCCCACTCATTTTATGTATAAGGGTATGCATGTCCATGAGTTATTTGATGCTTTTGTATTTTTCATTCCAAATACCCCCTCACATGCAAGAGAGTATTTATGTATAATGATGATTATGAAATTATACACTGATTGTGCTGAGATGTGATATAATATCATTTGGGAGATAGATGTATTAGACATGATGAAAACTGCAACTTGATTCAGTCTTGACATAGGGGTTTTCCCCAAGGCTCGTAGTTGATCCATTATCAACACAATGGATCGACCGGTAGTAAATTCTCATGATCAATCACTTTATTTACTTATTTATTTTCATTTTATTGTTTTTTGAATGTTTTTTCTACATGATCATATAAATTAATAAATGATCATGCATCAATAAATGAATTAATATGTGATGAATGTTTTCTATTATGCATGGTTAATTTTTGATTTCAATCACATGCAAAATGAATTTCAGATAGAAAATTATTTTTTTCTCATGGAATAATTAAAATACCTCAAATAAAATATTAAGTCATTAACATCTTTCATCACTCAAGTTTGGAAAAAAATATTTGTATGTTGTAGTCTTCATCTGTAGTTGAGGGTGCCTTCTACTAATGGGGTGTTCTTCTGATAGAAATAGGTTTACTAAATTAAATTTGGATGAAAATAATTATCCATAACTTTCTTGTTGAAATAATAGAAGTGCGCATTGATAAATGTAAGGTAATCATTTGTAATATATAGGACTCTACTCAACATATCAAGGATCTGAAATTTAAAATGATTGGATACCCAAAATCCTTCATAAAAACTATATGAGTAGTATCATATCTATAGTATATACTATAAGGGTAGGTTTGAAGTATCCATTCCACTATAATACACTGGTGAATCAGGATTTGGAATCTAGTAGTTGAGGGCTACTGAGATTTGATAAAATAGTGGAAAAATTACGATTAAAAATTATAATGTATAGTAACTGGTAATAAGAATAAAATTACTAATCTTATTTTATATTATTTTGTAGAAAATAAATTTCTCATAATAACAAAAGTTAAATATGCTAAATAATGGACAATTAAATAATTAAAAACATCATTAATTTAAAATATTTGTTAGGCGCTTAATCATATTATTACTTGATGAAAGAAAATTGGATGTTTCCAAGTCCCCACTACCTTCTTCCTCACTGCATCAAGTGATATAATATGAGTGGGATTCTAACGGGAGGTACATGGGAATGAATCAACAATCTGTTGAATCAAGCAAATCAATTATGTCCAAATAACATCTAATGTAACATAGATACTTGAATGTTTATTCCATGATATGTCATCTCTTATCTCTTCAAAAAGACAATAAAGGCTTTATATAATTATGAATTTCAAAACATTATACAATTATCAACTATACAATTAATAAATTTTTATTGATCATGTCTTCATTTTATTGTATTGTATTGATTAGTTAGTGATGTAGGCCATCCCAATGGGTAAGAAATCATCCATTAATATCATATTATCATCAAACCTTTTAGGTTCTCCTTTTTTATAAATATTTATGAGATGAATAGTATAGATGAACTGCTCAAGTAATATTTGAAAAGTCTTCACCTGGATTATAAAATTTATAGGTAACTTATCTCCATAGCCCTTATGGTGATCAAATTTAAAGACAATGTCAAAAAGTTTAATAGCAAGCGAAGAACAAAAGGTAACTTCACAACATCCTTAAATGAAACCAATTATAATGTGGGACAACATATAAAATTAGGCTATTATATTTTTACAGGACAATAAAGATCATGGTCATATAATTTGTAATGAATTGAAAAAAATGAGTTAAATTCTTTTACTGCAATAATATTCATCAATGAATGTAATATTTAATTTTTCCCTTTTTCTCTATTTGGTACGATATGTGTATCACACATTTGTATCCTGATATAGTAACCAATTATGTTAATAAAAAATTATAGTAAGGATAATTCTTCAGGTTCCTAAGAAATCATGGTTTCTATATCAATTATGAGAAGAAAAAAACTTTTAATTGTTATTTTGTATGATTCTAGATAAACTTTTATTGAGTAATATGAAAAACAATTATCTCATGTTTCTATTTGACATAATGAAAATATATTACATTATGGAATTCATGTTTTTTATTGTGCCTCTTACTCAACTAATAGTTTCGTAAAACTTGAATCATTGGAAATATATAATTAATATTAAATCTATTACTCATACTTAGTTATAGAATGATAATTAATTTTAATGTAAAACTAGAATTAGTATTCAAGGATATACCTAGTAAAGTGTTTAGAATATTGAGATAAAACCTTAGGTATTATCAATATAATTACTTATCTAGTTTTGGATTAAAAAAACTTTTAAAAATACAGGCAATCCATAATGCTTCTCAAACTAATTCATCATGATATGCATGAATTATTCCAAGGTGAATCTAGAGGTAAATTCTTGATGTTTATGTGATTCCTTTAATTGATATAAAGAATGTAAAATTTAACTAAGTGGTTGTCTTAGAAAGATGATAAAAGAGATGATTTAGTATGGTGAACTAAATAATAAGTTAACTGAGCATTCATTGATTATTAAAATATAGATTGGATTTATTACTAAACTCAAATTTTTTATTCACATTAGAGCTATATAGTTAGTAAAATAAGTATCAATGATGAACATTAAAAATATCCATTAATAAATAAAAATTTAGCATAGAGAAATTCCAAAATAAAAATTTCCATATACACATTCGGAGTCATGATGTTTGGAGAAGGAGGATCAATCATGAGTCAGCTAATTGTTGCAAAATCTGCCGTTATCTTTTCAATGCATTATTTGTAAATAGTGGCCTTAACCCATAACAGTAAAATAGTTATAATGATAAAACAGATATCATATGTGTTATAATATGAAATAAATATATTATGTGACTAAATTAGTGTTTATATGAAATGAGTTTGTTATGATTAATTCAATAAAAACATATATCAAGAAAAATAGAAATTAAATATTAGGTAATTATCCTAATGGTTTTAAGGATATTATAAAAATCCATAAAGTAAAAAAAATTATAATCATTTGATAGTATATATTTATATAAGAGGGTTCACATATCTATTTATGATTGTGGGAAAAATATTGACTAAGATAAAGTTATGGCTTGAGATGTATAGGTAGTTCGCATGGGAAAAATTCACAAGTGTTCAGGGAAAAGGAATGTTTTATAGAGACGTATTGTATAAAATGATTAAAACCAAGAGATGGTTTTATATTCACTGAATTGGGTGATATAACATTTATATATCCAATATAGAAGTATTAAATTATAATAAACCTAGATGATAGGTTAATATTAATTTGAGAAAATATATTCCATGTACCAAAATAAAGCCAATATTTTTGTAGTTTCTCTAATTGAAGTAATGTCATTGGTGGGTTTTTAGGGGAAACAATGTATGAGCACTACAACATGGTTCTAAAAAATCATGATTAGTTATACCAATCTATAATGCTTAAATCCATTATAATTTTACTTAAAAAATCATATGATCATTGTATTAATCATTGGATGTCAATACCACCTTTCTTAGAAGGTATATATATAATAAAAGCAGAAAGGGCTTGTGAAAACAAATAATTTAAATAAATAATGGAATTTTTAGAGATCTATTTATTGATTAATTCAAGCAGGGTGATAATATGATATTCATTTGGGAAAAAATTATTTCATGTGTTTGTAAGAGGTTAGTGGGAGAATCATTGTTCTCTTAGTAATATATGTTGAAAATATTAGGAAAAGTCTATCAGTATAACATATAGTTATAAATAAGTTCAAATTATCTCTCTAGATATTGATTTAAAGTAATAACTTGTGGTATACGAAACAAAATACACTAAGGTGGATATAAATAGTTTCTTGGACCAACTCAAAGTTCATATACTAACAATGTATTTGAACAATTTGAGAGATAATTGTTTATAATATCACAAGGTGTAAATCTCACCAAAAAGTAATGTATGAGACATGGGAGGATATTATAATGGTGAGTAAAATTACATATGATTTTTTTATGGATCTATCACATATTCCACGTTTTTTACTAGACATGTTATTACCAAAACATGTATTGTCACATGAAAATATCAGAAAACTCCATGAGAATTGTAAGGGAAGTAGTCAGAACAATCCAATGGTTCTTGAGAGAAAGTAAAAAGGATATGAACTTGTTACTTATAGTGGTAGGAGAACTATTTACTAAGGGGACACAAACTAGTCTTCCTATAATTTAATTTGATCATGTATCATGGTTTGGATAAAGAAATGATAAATAGATTCTCCCTGAAGTCAATGATAGATATATCTAAAAATACCTAGTATATTGTGACTTCTGATGTAGTTAAAGAAATGGTATAAAAATACACAATATTTCTTCCCTTTCATTTAATTGTACCTTTGGTGAAAGATAATATGGTGAGGTTATGATAGAGGGAGAAGGGGATATACTTTGGGATGTCATATCTTGAGGAGTTTTACTCAAGGAGGTGAAGTCACAGATAGTAGAGTATCCATGAATGAAAACATGGAAGGCCTAATAACTAAAGACATTACTCAGGACAAACATGATCATATCATGTGAGAGCTGATAAGTATATTTAGTGAGTTAGATCTAATGAAGTGGGAGTGTTGTGAAAGTGTGTGCTCTGAACTCAACTTAAATAGTACTTTTTGATTACCATATTACGTATATAGAGAATTATGAATGATCGGTACTACCAAAAAAATTGTAATAATGTCGGCCTTTATCAGCAGCAGTAAAAAACACTGACAATAGAGTCCTTCTATCCCCACTAGAATTCTTTGATAAAGAGTGTCTTTTTATAAGCACTCAAAAAAGTACTGATAAAAGGTGTCCTTTATTAGTGTTTTATTTTTAGCACTGATAAAGGGTAACCTTTATCAGTAGTTTACTTCAGCTCTTATAAAGGTCTAGAATAATAAGAAATAATTAAACAAATAATAATTAAAAATTAGTAAATTTTAAAAAATATTAACAATTTTATTAATTAAATAATTATTGATAAAAATGAGTAATTTGAATAAAAATTTTTATAAATTATAAATTTTAATAAATTTTATATTATATATATATATATATATAATATAATGAAATAATTAAACAAATAAAAATAAAAAATGATTAAATTAAAAAAAATATTAAATATTTTATTAATCAAATAATTATTGATAAAAATAAATTAATTTAATATAAATATATATATATATATATATATTATAAATATTAAAAATTATTATACAATAAATATAGATATATAAAATAAAAAAAAATTAATAATTAAAAAAAATAAAAAATGAATAAACTGTAATAATTAAACAAAAAATTAAAAAAGATTAAATTTCAAAATTAATAAAAAAATTATTAATGAAAAAATTAGTTGTAAAAATGAATAAGTTTAAAATATATATATATATATCTAATAATTATAAATAGTAATAAATAATTTATATTAAATAAAAATACATAGAAAATGAATTAATTGTAATAATTAATAACATATTAATGACATATTCATTTTTAAGGTTTGATTTTACAATTTATCATATATCAAATTCTTCTTACAATGATTTCACATACATATATGCAATTATTATTTTTTATACAATTCTAAACACACAAATAATTACGTAATTAAAAAATCATATATTGAAACACATACCCCTAATATTTTTGTAATTGATTAGAATTTTAAAATATTTTAGAATTTCATTATAACATGATACATTTAATATATTATGTAATACATCAGTTATATTTATTAATTTATTTTCAATATTATTATAGTTTCGTAATATTTACGCATTTTTAATATTAATATTTTTTTGAATTTAACAATTTTACATTATTTATGTATACTTACTTATTTACTAAGTTTAATTATTTTCAATATGTATTCAAATTTACTTCAACATATATCCATATTTTTTTAATAATTTATTTTTAATTAAAAAACTTATCCATTTTTTAATATTTTTAAAGCATACTCATTTTTAAATTGCTTGTATTTATGATTATTTATTTATTAATAAATTTAAACATGTATTTATAAATAAATATATTTATAAATAAATATATTTATAAATAAATATATTTATAAATACAAATATTTATAAATAAATAAATATTATTTTTAAGAAAAGATATTATATAATTATAAAATAAATAATAATATATATTTAAATAATTATAAAATAATAATAAATTTATTTAAATAATGAGTATAATATATTTATATTTATATTTATATTTATTTAATTTATATATATAATTATATAAATTTATATAATGATATATATATATATAATATTTTATGTATTCTTATTTTTATAAATAAATAATTATATATTTAAATAATTATAAATTAATCATAAATATATTCAAATAGTGAATATATTTACTATATTTATATTTTTATTATGTTTATATTTATTATATAAATATATAAATATATATAAGGATATAAATATAATTATAATTATAAAATTATAATAAATATATTTTAATAATGAATATATTTACTATATATATGTATTTATTATTTATATATATATAATTATATAAATATATATAATAATAAAATATATTTATAATTATTTATAAATTATTATTATTATATTTATATATATATTTATTTATTTATAAATATATTTATAAAATTAATATTTACGGTATTTATAAAATTATTTATTTATAATTATAAATAAAAAATTAATTTTTTTTTAAAAAAGTATTTCTGTAATTATGAATACATAATTACATATTTTAATAATTATAAAATTATAATAAATAAATATATAATTATATAAATATAATTTCAAATTTTTTTATTTATAATTATAATTATAAATCCTTTAACAGTACTAAAAAGCACTTGTAAAGATTCATTTTATTAGCGCTTATAAATTTAGCACTGATAAACTGTATCTTTATTTGCACTTTTTGCGAGCATTGATAAAAGTGTCATCTATCTATTTAAATGTACCATAACTGTGTCTTATTTAGTCATGATTCTCAAACTCTCATGGAACTCTCCTACTATCATTGTTCCTCCTCTACGTTATCTCGGACGAGTCAAAGCTAGAATCCAATGTGTGTTATTTTCCCATTTTACTCTCTTGCTGATTTCTTTTTTGGGTTATGTAGTTTGTGTTTTTGCAGTGTTATCTACCATGAATAATCCTAATTATATTCTCCCATAAATCAAGTTTTCATTGGTATCTCTCATTCTTCCTTATAGTTTCCATTCTTATCTCCACCTTCAGTCATGGCTATTTCTATTGTTAGTGTTATCACTATCACTATAACTGTTGTCCACATTGTTCCACCGAGCATTCCCCTTATGAAACATGGTCACTTCATATCATAGATATCATATTGGATAATAATGAATCTTTTAGTGATGTAATATGGAAATGGGTTTGGTGTTTCCCATATATATTTGAGGACTCATTCTTTCCATCATTACAATCTTTACGACATCCCAAGGGTTGAGTTCATCTGTTATTGAGTAAGTAAAGGATATTCGGTTCAAAATATTATTTGGCATAGTTAAGGGAATCATCCCATCAATTATTGTAACTGACTGTTTATTTTTACAAACACGTTACTATCATAAACTACAACAAATTGTCCACTTAACTACTTAATATGTAGTTCAATTGTATTTATTATAATCATTTTAGTTTCCCCAAAGATATTATTTAACAAAATATGGATTCGAACATGCTATATTTAGTTGAAATGACCATGTTATCAATGTATATTTTTCATGGATTTAGGTCTCTCTATGATGTCTATTAATGATACAAGAGTCCTAATTCCCTCTAACTACACTATTATAGGCCACTTTGATTTGTACATGTTTCTTACTTTTTTCAAAACAATGCTACATTGTTTGGTATATTTATTTATATACATATGTTAATATTATATTCATTTCAATTTAATATAATGTTTTTAATGAAAATTTAGTTCAAAAAATATTTATTCTTTCCATCTTTTATTTTATTTTATGGTATTTTATAAAATATTTTTGTTTTTTTATTAATGTGATAATAAATAAACACTTATATTTAGAGAATTATTTTTTTTGGAATGTAATATGTTAGAATCCATAATAAAATTTTCATTTAGGTTATTTTTTAATATGAGTGGGTTTAGATTATACCTGGGATAAACATATTTTTTAAAAATAGTATGTTCTGGGTTTTATTTTGTTTTTGAAAAAAAATTATTTATTTTTTTATTCTAATCAAATGTAATAAATATTTTATCGTTAAATATATAAATTAATTCATGATTTCTATTAAGGGATAGTTTATATATATTAATTTCACAATATTAATATCATGTAGTATATTTAAGATTTTATAATGTATTTATTTTGGAGTATTTCTTGAAAATATAGAATTTATTATTTATTAAACATAGAAATATCTTATTCATGATTTAAATAATTCAATACAAATTAAATAACTCCATTAATAAGGGATTTTGTTGGTTTTGTGTAACACCGCGACCCTACAATCCCGAAGATGGTGCATTAATTTATTACATTGGCAGGATTACAATAAATAAAATCCCAAAGGACTGATCACTTTAGTAGTCTTGAAGAAACAAGATACCTACATAGAACCCATTTTTTACATTGGTAAAAGAATAAAAAATATAATACATAACAAAAGTTAATAATCTTTATCTATGAAAAATCAATAAAATATCTATTCTTCATAACCTGGGGAAGGAAAACAATAGATGGGGTGATCTCAAATGCTTTTTAAGAATCACATATAAAGGAATCATGTAACAATTGTAAGTGAATCATAATCAATTAGACTTAATTAATATATCATGGTGAATAATTGAAAAACACACCCCATCAATAAAATGAAAATGAAAGTGTATCCCTAGATTTTGTCATAGTGAAAACCTTAGGGAACATAATAAATGAATAATTAATAAACAAAATTCCTATTATTTGGATGTCTAGTATCTAGAACATGAACCATCAAACCATCGAGATGGTTTAGTCTGTGGGTAGAAACCCATGTGATTGATATAGGAAACAAACATGAAGGGTTTATCGCCATCTGTTTTGTCTCATGAGACCTATCGATGCATCTAGCGGCTATAAAGGACCCCTAACTTCACTAAAAGTCCAAATAATTCATTATACATGTAACACCCCAAGCTTCTATGGTACGCTTCTCTTTGAATAATGTGATAGCGTGTGTTGTACGCAACACCGAGTTCTAACACACCATAACTAATCAAACTAGCCGTTATGAATAGTAATACCTACTTTTTGAAATTATATATATTTTATATTTGAAAATGGACTTCATTTTTGGATTCGGAATATCGAATTTAGCCTAGGGTGAAATTTTGGTACATTTCGGATAACTTTCATATTTTGATGAATAGTGAAAATTACTAAATTTTAATTAAAAACAACTTTTTTAATCAAATTAATTACTAGTGATAAATTATAAATTTGAGTGGTTTTAAAGTATATTTAGAATATATTTTTACCATTTAATATAATTTTGGTCATTGGACATAATTTTACAATTAAACCGAACATAAACAAGTGTCAATCTTTTGATAGTTATTATCTCTTAAAAACACGCTTTTTGTTTTAACAGCGGGAATTAATTTTAAATTAATTTCTGCCACTTCTGTGTTTTGAATTTAGGAAAATGGATTCCATATTTGGAATCAGGATGTTTAAATTGTGTAAATAGGTAACTTTTATTTTTAGACATTTTGAATAGTTACTGTGGTAAATATTTTATTTACCATGGTTAAAGGGTAAATCCGGTAAATAAGGGTTAAAAAAATAATATTATAATAATACAAAATTACCCTAAAACGTGTCCTAACCTTATTGGTGGACACATACCCGACCATGGGCATCCTTTGGTCAATTTGGGGACCCCTTGGAGCCACTTGTATGTGGTAGGGACACTTTATATTAATAAAGTTAAAATAAAAATAAAAATGGCATAAGCTTACATCTTTTAGAAGAACAATTTTTACATAGGGTTATACATGTTGGATTTTCGATTATAAATATTCATTAGAAAGCTAAAAAGAGTTCCTACATAATGATATTTTACTTATAATTTTTAGACATTAAATAATTTATTTTATTTATGACACAATGATGATGCAGTAATTACTATAATAGTGAAAAATTAAAATAAGTGATATTATAAATACCCAAATAAATATAATATGAAACTTTTAATGAATTAAACTAATTTTATAGGATAATATGATATATTAGGATTGATTTAATTGACTTTTTTCGAAGTAATAAATCTGTTATGAGTTTCACAAAAATCAACTAATGAATAGTGTAAAAATTGACATAAAAGAATTCTTAAAACAAATATTATATTATTAATTGATATTAAATTCCTAAAAATCTAAGGTTCGGCCAAGAGACTTATATCATGATAGGTTAATCATTAATGGACCACTTGGGGGTCTCTTGGATGTATATAGTAAGTTTATTAACCATAATATATTAAATACAAAGAGACATTGTAAAAGTGAAACTAATTAACTTAGAGTTAATACTTAAAGATAAGGTTAATATAAGTACCCAAACCTGTCTAAATTCTATTGGATGAGTTGCTTTCGACCTATCCCCACCTCATCATTTGAATAGTCAACTTTGGAGCCTTTAGAAACCGAATATGAATTTATTATAAATTAATATTTCTAGCTTTTCCAAAGGTGCCCCTCACCCCTCTTATAAAAGGGCACTCCTCCTTCTCATTTCTTCACACCTTCAAAGCCTTTTGGTTCGGCCAAACTCTGCCCAAATACTCTCCCAACATCCCTCAATACAACCTAGAGGCCTTAGTTTGATCAGAAAGCCAACCTAAGGAGCCCTTTTGATCAAATCAAAAGGAAGAACCCGAAGAAGAGGTAATGATTTCACCACCCTTTTCTAAGTTCATTTCTTCTTCCACTTCTTCTTCCTTTGTTCTTACCATTCTAAAATTATAACTCCAGTATCTCACATATACTGTGATGTTATTATAAGTATGGTACAACCATATTCAGTATTCTATCCACCCTTTGAATAACATGTCACCATACGTGCGTACGTACGGCTTACCGTCTCCACGTCGTGGTGTAATTGTTATTCAATATAATATTATTTGGATGGGTATAATAATGATGTGTAACTCATGTAAATAATAAATATAACATGTTAATGATTCTGTATATATGATATACCATTCATTTATATATTATTTTAATATCAAAAGAATGATATTGTCGCTCGTGCGTACGTACGGACTACCGTCTCCACGAACGCGATGAGATTCATTCTCCATCGTATCCATTCAAGTATAATTATCATTTTATGATTTAAAAATGATGTTTAAGGACTTGATATCATTCTGGATATGAATAAGATACAACAAACATGGCTTATGTAACAAAACATATAAAATAAAATGAGTAAGTTAACACCCGAAACGATGATAATTCTAAGATATTATTAATAAATCAATGTTAAAAGATCATATATGATATCATATTAATATATATGATTCTTGTATAATTTAATAACAATTATTTCACCATTATACAGGAGGTTAACCTACCCCAACCAAGGAAAAGTACAAGGTAAGGGTTATTCACAATCTCTTCATTATCCGAGGTTGTTTATATGTAATAATCTACTGGGATCTCTTTATCATCCACATCCATGTTTCTTCAAAATGTATTTCAAAATTTTTTTATTATTTACAAGAACATGGGTTAAATTCATTTATACCCTTGTTTGACTTTTTATAAGAGGCTTATAAAGGAATCTTTCCATCATTTTCCAAACAATGTGATTTTTAACCTTTTAGACAGAATTAATGTAAGAATGTTTTTTTTAACTTATACGACGGGTAGGGTTATTTTCTGCCGTTATAAAATCGTCGAATCTTTCCTTACAAGCTTATAAGAATATTTTCAAAGAAAAGGTTTCTTTTATATTTATGTGATTTTTAAATGATTTCAAAAGAGAGATATTTCCCTCAAATATATGAAAATCCAGTGTAAATGTATACGTATTTAACGCAAGCTTAAAAATGATTTCAGAAAACCTGACTCTCGAGTTTGGTAGACAGGAAGGGATTGGGAGTGGACCCATCATGGCCTGTAATTAATCGAGAAGTCTCAGAATTAGTTATTTTGTTTTCAAAAGCTTGCATATTGCTTTCAGAAAAACACTGGAGTATATTTTATCCATTTTAAACATAAGTATTTTCTAAAAAAAATTGCATCGGTAGGTCTCATGAGACAAACTAGTGTCTTGGCACAAGGCCTTGACAAAATCTTATTTGTAGTCTTGGCACGAGGCCTTGGCTATGTGGTTATGATAGTCTGGCATTATGCATTCCAACATTATGAAAGTGGTTATTGATATTGCATGTGATTATTCGATTAGTAGAATATCCATGTGAACAAGTAAATGGCATTATTTCATTTTACTTTTGCCATACTATGTTGAAGTTCAATTTTAAAAGGCTTTTGTTTTAGTAATGCATTGCCTTAAATGTTTATTCTTATTTATGAAAGTTTCCGCTATATTGTTATCCTTACTGGGCATTTGAGCTCACCCCTTTTCTATGTTTTATTTTTCCCCAGGATGTGAAGAAGTAAATTATGAATGACCTGCAGGGATATTATGAGGGGATAGTAGTGTGGATTATGGAGACATTATGTTGTTGTAGTAGTTTTTCATTTTATGATGTAATGTAAAACTTATGAATATATCTAGTGTTTCCAAGGCTACTAAACCAATCGGTCTTTCGAGATTTGATCTTTCTTGTGATCATGCCAATGTTATGTAATAATGCACCGACTCTGGGTAACTGGGGTCGGGGCTTTACAGTTGGTATCAGAGGAAGTTTAGTACAAACCTTGGAAGCTAGATTTAGATAAACTCTGATTAGAGCACGTAGACCTAAGATGAACTTTGAGGATTAGTATAGAAGAACTTCCTAGAATTTTGGTATTGTAGAGATTTTGTGAGTTTTCCGAGCAATACATCCCTGTCTGGATACGAGCAGGTAGAGGCGGCTCTGGCACAGATGTACCTAGGGGTAAAACCCGAAAACACCGCTTTGAGCTAGACTCGAACGGGAACTGGTGCACGACAACGGGCCTTGCTGCACTCTTGGTTACGACACTCCCGGGGGATATGCTTAGGATAACTCTCATTATCTTTACAAATCATTATGAAGGGTTTATGAGTATATACTTCCTCAAAGAAAACATTTTTATGATTATGTATTATATCCATAAATAGTTCAATTTATGTTAAGTGTTTTATAAGTATGGGATTATGTATTTTGATTCATAAACTGATCTAGTTTATGCCATTGTTTAGAAATGGCGCCTAGTGGAAGAAATGGAAACCGTATCAATGCACGCACTCCATGTAGGGATTGCCCTCCTGCTCAAGATAATTATAGTGGGGCTGGTGATGCAACTGGTGCTGATCAGCTAATCACCGTACTGGGACAACTTACTCAGGTTATGAATAATAACCTTACCCGTATGGAGCACCCTGATCCGCAGCGTGGAGGATCAATGTTAGATCGATTCATGAGACAACAACCACCAATGTTCAATGGGAGTACAAATCCCTTAGTAGCTGAGCAATGGATATTTTCCCTAGAGAAAATATTTCAGGCTTTGGGGAGCAGTGAAAGGGAAAAAGTTATCATGGCAGTTTACCGCCTCACTGGAGATGCTGATCAATGGTGGTCATTGATTCAAAACATGAAGGAAGATGATGAAGTATCAAACATGGAATGGAGGGAGTTCAAAGATCTGTTTTTAGAAAAATACTTTCCTCGCGACCATCGAGCAGATATGGAAAGGCAATTTCTGAGTCTGAGACAAAAGGAGGATGATAATGTCGCAAAGTATGAGGCTAACTTTACAAGGTTAGCGAGGTATGCTGGAGATTATATTCGCAACCCAAGAAGTAAGATTGATCGTTTCTTTGATGGGTTAAAATCATTTCTCCGTCGAGCATTAGTCTCACAATCCTTTTCGTCGTACGAAGACATTGTCTCATGTGCCATCAAGACCGAAAAAGAATTCTCTAAGTCTTATGACTTTAAAGCGAAGCAAGAGAAGAAGAGACCTGCTGATCAATCTGGGAATGGAAATAAGGGGAAGAAGGGAAAGGTTGAATATCCATCTTGTGGTAAATGCGGGAAGAAACATCCTGGTACTTGCTTGAAGGGAATGGGAGTCTGTTACAAGTGTGGTGAAAAAGGCCACCAAGCTCATGATTGCAAGGGGAAGAAGGAAGCTATCAACGTTCAGTGCTACAATTGCAGGGAGATGGGGAATTATGCAAATGCATGTCCTAAGCGTCAGGAGAACTTACCTCAGAAAAGGCCAAGGGATCAAGGCCAGGCTTATGCTATCACTACTGCTGAGGTAGAAGCTCCGAAAGACGTGGTGGCAGGTAATTTAATGGTTTCCTCAAGTTTAGAAAATGCATTATTTGATTCTGGATCATCGCATTGTTTCATATCTTCCCAGTTTGCTAAGAAAATTAGATATTTCCAATTTGATTTAATAAGGGAGTTGTCAGTTAAAACTCCTAAGGGAAGTATCGTTGCAACAATGTTTTGTGAATCAGTCCCCATTAGAGCACATAAATTTTCTTTATCTGCTGATCTCATCGTCATACCTATGATCGAGTTTGATATAATCCTCGGTATGGACTGGCTTTCGGACTATGATGCGAAGATTTATTGTAAGAAGAAAGAGGTTACGATTCTTGATGATAATGATAAGGAACACCTTATTTTTAGAGCAGAATCGTCACCACCTAATTCTTATTTAGACCCACCCCCAGTAGCTCAACTTAATTCAATTATTGGGGAGGAAGAGAATGAAGTAACTATCGGTGAGGAAAGGAATGTTCAAATAGAGGATGTACCTGTTGTGAAAGAATTTGTAGATGTATTTCCGGAAGATTTACCTGGACATCCTCCAGAACGAGAAGTTGAGTTTTCTATTGATTTGATTCCTGGATCAAGGCCTATATCGAAGACCCCTTATAGAATGGCCACTATAGAGTTAGTCAAACTAAAGAAACAACTAGAGGAATTGAGTAATAAGGGATTTATTCGCCCTAGTGTTTCTCCATGGGGAGCCCCTGTTCTTTTTGTTAAAAAGAAAGATGGATCTATGAGGTTATGTATTGACTACAGGGAGATCAATGCTATAACGATAAAGAACAAGTATCCCCTACCTCGTATTGATGATTTATTTGACCAACTGCATGGAGCTCAATACTTTTCAAAGATTGACCTTCGATCTGGATACCATCAGTTGTGTGTGAAGAAGGAAGACATTCCGAAAACAGCATTTCGAACCAGGTACGGGCATTACGAGTTTACTGTAATGCCGTTTGGATTGACCAATGCACCCTCTGTATTCATGGATCTGATGAATAGAGTTTTCAAGGAGTATCTCGATGAATTTGTGGTAGTATTTATTGATGATATATTGGTATACTCCAAAACCTATGAAGATCATGAAAATCACTTGCGCATTATCTTGAAGACTCTGAGGAGGCATGAATTATATGGAAAGTTTAGCAAGTGTGAATTCTGGCTTCAGGAGATTTCTTTTCTTGGCCATATTGTCTCTAAAGATGGAATCTCTGTTGATCCTTCTAAGACCAAGGCAATCCAAGAATGGCCAGCACCTACGAGTATAACTGAGGTACGTAGTTTTATTGGTTTGGCAGGTTATTATCGACGTTTTGTCCAGAATTTTGCCCGATTGGCAAACCCATTAACGAAGATCACACGTAAAGGGGTTAAATTTGTTTGGACAAAAGAGTGTGAAGAATGTTTCGAAGAACTGAAGAGAAGATTAGTCAATGCTCCTATATTGACTCTTCCATCAGGGAATGATGGGTTCGTTATTTATAGTGATGCATCAAAGAAAGGACTTGGCTGTGTCCTTATGCAGAATGATAGAGTTATTGCCTATGCATCACGACAGTTGAAAATTCATGAACAAAACTATCCTACTCATGATCTCGAGTTAGCAGCAGTGATCTTTGCTTTGAAGATATGGAGGCACTACCTCTATGGTGAAAAATGTGAGATTTATACTGATCACAAGAGTTTGAAGTATATTTTCTCACAAAAAGAACTCAACATGAGGCAAAGGAGATGGCTTGAATTACTCAAGGATTATGATTGTACGATACACTACCACCCGGGGAAGGCAAACAAGGTGGCAGATGCTTTGAGTAGAAAAGACCATGGAGTTTTGAACAATATGAGAATTGAAAGGGATCCAATTTTCATGGATCTAGAGAAGATGGACATGGGAATAACCAGGGAAGGTGAAACATCAATGCTTTTTCAAATGGTTGCCAAACCATCTTTACTAGAAAGGATTAAGAGTTCTCAGACCAATGATGAAGAATTCCAAAAGAAGATTAAAGCTGTGAATGATGGGAGATTGAGAGACTTTGTGTATGAAGATGGAATTTTGAAATTCGGGAAGAGACTTTGTGTTCCCGATTTACCTGATCTGAAAAGGGAATTGTTGGATGATGCTCATAGTTCCAATTTCTCTATACACCCTGGGAGCACCAAAATGTATAGATATTTGAAGGAACATTTTTGGTGGGACAACATGAAGAGGGAGATTGCTGATTTTGTGTCAAGATGTATGGTTTGTCAACAAGTGAAAGCTGGAAGGCAACAGCCTGGAGGAGTCATGCAACCTCTTCCCATACCGGAGTGGAAATGGGACAATATTACGATGGACTTTGTCATGGGGCTACCAAAGACTCCTAGAAGGAACGATGCAATATGGGTTATTGTTGATCGTCTTACCAAGTCAGCACATTTTCTTGCTATAAGAGAAGATCTACCCCTGGAACGTCTAGCAAGACTATACATTAATGAAGTTGTGAGACTTCATGGTGTACCCCTATCGATTGTTTCTGATCGTGATCCCCGTTTTACTTCAAGATTCTGGAAAAGTCTTCAGAAATCCCTGGATACTGAACTTCATTTGAGCACTGCTTACCACCCTCAGACAGACGGACAATCAGAACGGACTATTCAAACCTTAGAAGACATGTTGAGATCTTGCTCACTTGATTTTCAGGGTATGTGGGATCAATATTTACCTCTGGTAGAATTTTCCTATAACAATAGCTTCCATTCGAGTATTCAGATGGCACCATATGAAGCGTTATACGGAAAGAGATGTCGTACACCAACCTGTTGGGATGACGTTGGTGAAAGAAAACTTGTAGGCCCAGAACTGGTGGAGGAAACGGTGGAAAAGGTGAAAGTAATCCAAAATCACATCAAAGCAGCTCAAAGTAGGCAGAAGAGCTATGCCGATAATCGAAGGAAGGATTTGGAATTTCAAGTCGGTGATCATGTTTTCCTGAAGGTATCTCCGTGGAAGGGAGTCATACGTTTTGGTAAGAAAGGTAAATTGAGTCCCAGGTACATCGGACCTTTCGAAATTCTAGAACGAATTGGGGTTGTAGCTTACCGATTGGCAATGCCGCCAAGTCTCTCCAAAGTTCACGATGTGTTCCACGTATCTCTGTTGAGAAAATACATGCCTGACCCAACGCATGTACTCACCTATGAGGAATTAGAACTGGAACCGGATCTGTCTTATTGTGAAGAGCCCGTCAGGATTCTTGATACAAGAGAACAAGTACTGAGAAACCGGACGACGCGTCTGGTAAAAGTTTTGTGGAGAAATCATAAGATGGAAGAGGCAACGTGGGAACCCGAGGAACTTATGATGAAGAACCACCCGAGTCTTTTTATGCAGTAATACCCTAGAAATTGCGAGGACGCAATTATTTGAAGGAGGGGAGAATGTAACACCCCAAGCTTCTATGGTACGCTTCTCTTTGAATAATGTGATAGCGTGTGTTGTACGCAACACCGAGTTCTAACACACCATAACTAATCAAACTAGTCGTTATGAATAGTAATACCTACTTTTTGAAATTATATATATTTTATATTTGAAAATGGACTTCATTTTTGGATTCGGAATATCGAATTTAGCCTAGGGTGAAATTTTGGTACATTTCGGATAACTTTCATATTTTGATGAATAGTGAAAATTACTAAATTTTAATTAAAAACAACTTTTTTAATCAAATTAATTACTAGTGATAAATTATGAATTTGAGTGGTTTTAAAGTATATTTAGAATATATTTTTACCATTTAATATAATTTTGGTCATTGGACATAATTTTACAATTAAACCGAACATAAACAAGTGTCAATCTTTTGATAGTTATTATCTCTTAAAAACACGCTTTTTGTTTTAACAGCGGGAATTAATTTTAAATTAATTTCTGCCACTTCTGTGTTTTGAATTTAGGAAAATGGATTCCATATTTGGAATCAGGATGTTCAAATTGTGTAAAAAGGTAACTTTTATTTTTAGACATTTTGAATAGTTACTGTGGTAAATATTTTATTTACCATGGTTAAAGGGTAAATCCGGTAAATAAGGGTTAAAAAAATAATATTATAATAATACAAAATTACCCTAAAACGTGTCCTAACCTTATTGGTGGACACATACCCGACCATGGGCATCCTTGGGTCAATTTGGGGACCCCTTGGAGCCACTTGTATGTGGTAGGGACACTTTATATTAATAAAGTTAAAATAAAAATAAAAATGGCATAAGCTTACATCTTTTAGAAGAACAATTTTTACATAGGGTTATACATGTTGGATTTTCGATTATAAATATTCATTAGAAATCTAAAAAGATTTCCTACATAATTATATTTTACTTATAATTTTTAGACATTAAATAATTTATTTTATTTATGACACAATGATGATGCAGTAATTACTATAATAGTGAAAAATTAAAATAAGTGATATTATAAATACCCAAATAAATATAATATGAAACTTTTAATGAATTAAACTAATTTTCTAGGATAATATGATATATTAGGATTGATTTAATTGACTTTGTTCGAAGTAATAAATCTGTTATGAGTTTCACAAAAATCAACTAATGAATAGTGTCAAAATTGACATAAAAGAATTCTTAAAACAAATATTATATTATTAATTGATATTAAATTCCTAAAAATCTAAGGTTCGGCCAAGAGACTTATATCATGATAGGTTAATCATTAATGGACCACTTGGGGGTCTCTTGGATGTATATAGTAAGATTATTAACCATAATATATAAAATACAAAGAGACATTGTAAAAGTGAAACTAATTAACTTAGAGTTAATACTTAAAGATAAGGTTAATATAAGTACCCAAACCTGTCTAAATTCTATTGGATGAGTTGATTTCGACCTATCCCCACCTCATCATTTGAATAGTCAACTTTGGAGCCTTTAGAAACCTAATATGAATTTATTATAAATTAATATTTCTAGATTTTCCAAAGGTGCCCCTCACCCCTCTTATAAAAGGGCACTCCTCCTTCTCATTTCTTCACACCTTCAAAGCCTTTTGGTTCGGCCAAACTCTGCCCAAATACTCTCCCAACATCCCTCAATACAACCTAGAGGCCTTAGTTTGATCAGAAAGCCAACCTAAGGAGCCCTTTTGATCAAATCAAAAGGAAGAACCCGAAGAAGAGGTAATGATTTCACCACCCTTTTCTAAGTTCATTTCTTCTTCCACTTCTTCTTCCTTTGTTCTTACCATTCTAAAATAATAACTCCAGTATCTCACATATACTGTGATGTTATTATAAGTATGGTACAACCATATTCAGTATTCTATCCACCCTTTGAATAACATGTCACCATACGTGCGTACGTACGGCTTACCGTCTCCATGTCGTGGTGTAATTGTTATTCAATATAATATTATTTGGATGGGTATAATAATGATGTGTAACTCATGTAAATAATAAATATAACATGTTAATGATTCTGTATATATGATATACCATTCATTTATATATTATTTTAATATCAAAAGAATGATATTGTCGCTCGTGCGTACGTACGGACTACCGTCTCCACGAACGCGATGAGATTCATTCTCCATCGTATCCATTCAAGTATAATTATCATTTTATGATTTAAAAATGATGTTTAAGGACTTGATATCATTCTGGATATGAATAAGATACAACAAACATGGCTTATGTAACAAAACATATAAAAGAAAATGAGTAAGTTAACACCCGAAACGATGATAATTCTAAGATATTATTAATAAATCAATGTTAAAAGATCATATATGATATCATATTAATATATATGATTCTTGTATAATTTAATAACAATTATTTCACCATTATACAGGAGGTTAACCTACCCCAACCAAGGAAAAGTACAAGGTAAGGGTTATTCACAATCTCTTCATTATCCGAGGTTGTTTATATGTAATAATCTACTGGGATCTCTTTATCATCCACATCCATGTTTCTTCAAAATGTATTTCAAAATTTTTTTTTTATTTACAAGAACATGGGTTAAATTCATTTATACCCTTGTTTGACTTTTTATAAGAGGCTTATAAAGGAATCTTTCCATCATTTTCCAAACAATGTGATTTTTAACCTTTTAGACAGAATTAATGTAAGAATGTTTTTTTTAACTTATACGACGGGTGCGGTTATTTTCTGCCGTTATAAAATCGTCGAATCTTTCCTTACAAGCTTATAAGAATATTTTCAAAGAAAAGGTTTCTTTTATATTTATGTGATTTTTAAATGATTTCAAAAGAGAGATATTTCCCTCAAATATATGAAAATCCAGTGTAAATGTATACGTATTTAACGCAAGCTTAAAAATGATTTCAGAAAACCTGACTCTCGAGTTTGGTAGACAGGAAGGGATTGGGAGTGGACCCATCATGGCCTGTAATTAATCAAGAAGTCTCAGAATTAGTTATTTTGTTTTCAAAAGCTTGCATATTGCTTTCAGAAAAACACTGGAGTATATTTTATCCATTTTAAACATAAGTATTTTCTAAAAAAAATTGCATCGGTAGGTCTCATGAGACAAACTAGTGTCTTGGCACAAGGACTTGACAAAATCTTATTTGTAGTCTTGGCACGAGGCCTTGGCTATGTGGTTATGATAGTCTGGCATTATGCATTCCAACATTATGAAAGTGGTTATTGATATTGCATGTGATTATTCGATTAGTAGAATATCCATGTGAACAAGTAAATGGCATTATTTCATTTTACTTTTGCCATACTATGTTGAAGTTCAATTTTAAAAGGCTTTTGTTTTAGTAATGCATTGCCTTAAATGTTTATTCTTATTTATGAAAGTTTCCGCTATATTGTTATCCTTACTGGGCATTTGAGCTCACCCCTTTTCTATGTTTTATTTTTCCCCAGGATGTGAAGAAGTAAATTATGAATGACCTGCAGGGATATTATGAGGGGATAGTAGTGTGGATTATGGAGACATTATGTTGTTGTAGTAGTTTTTCATTTTATGATGTAATGTAAAACTTATGAATATATCTAGTGTTTCCAAGGCTACTAAACCAATCGGTCTTTGGAGATTTGATCTTTCTTGTGATCATGCCAATGTTATGTAATAATGCACCGACTCTGGGTAACTGGGGTCGGGGCGTTACAATACATAGATTTAATTCATGAAAAAAAAATTAATTTTCAATATCCATGTGGAGTAGATGATATGAATTCATCAATATTTTTATAGTTAAGCAACATTCAAAATAAACATCATATGTATAAGGGTATATGGACAAGAAAATAGTCATACCCATGATAAAATAATATATATGTTTAATATAAATTTTAATTTAATATGAAAAGTATATCTCAACCGGGCTTTAGATATAGCACATAAAAATTATTAGGTGTACAGTACCATGTAAGTATAAATGAAATGGAAATAGAGATGAAGTCCCTTACAACAATGTAATCAATTGATTCATATGACCAAAAATTAATTATTCCTAAAATCAATCATTGGATAACATTAATATAAATATATTTATGATATTATATGTCAAATGGATGTGTTCATACACCTTATAAAATAAATAAGTGGTGAGAAATGTAAATCTCATAGAAATAAAAGTGAGATGAGAAACCACATACCTTATGATCAAATGTGTCCTTACTTTTATCTTAATATCTTGGATAATAAAATTAAATCCATTAACTAATAAAATAATAACCATATCTAAATATATTTGATTTATTATAATTTTATTGAGTTAATTTATGGTTTTTATGAGTTATAAGATACAATTTTCTCGCTTAGGATCATTCATTTCCTTAGTTTTCATGACTTGTATACAAGTAATGATGTTCATGTAAAAAGGGTATAATTATCTAGTATTTAAATTATATTAAATTAATTAGAATAAATAAATGTAAATTTTCATATATATAATTTTGATATATGGTATGAAGATGAATTATTAGATAATATATTTACTGGGAATCGTTATTGTAACGCCCTGACCCTAGTTACCCAGAGTCGGTGCATTATTACGTAACATTGGCATGATCATAGAAGATCAAGTCTCGAAAGACCGATTAGTTTAGTATCCTCAGAAACACTAGATACATTCATAAATGTTACATTATATCATAAAGTGAAAAAATAAAATAACATAGTCTCCATTTTCCACACTCATTTCTCCTTCATACTATCCCTGCAGGTCATTCCTAAAATACTTCTTCACATCCTGGAAAAATTAAAACATTGAAAGGGGTGAGCTCAGATGATCAGTAAGGATAACAATATAGCAGAATCTTTCATAAATAAACATTAACATTTAAGGCAATGTATAACAAAAAAAAAGCCTTTTAAACTTTAACTTCAACATAATATGGAAAAAATAAAATGCAATAATTCCATTTACTTATTCACATGGATATTCTACTAGTCAAATAATCACATGATATATCAATAACCACTTTTATAATGATGGAATGCATAATGCCAGACTATCACAACCATGTAGCCAAGGCCTAGTGCCAAGACTACAAATAAGATTTTTTCAAGGACAATTTCCAAGGCCCTAGTTTGTCTCATGAGACCTACAGATGCATCATGGAGCTATAGCGGGCTCCACCTGTCACTTATTAAGTCCAATGCATTCCTCATATGAACAGGTTTAAACATATCATAAACTATAACATAATTGTATCACAGAAAACATGCATAAAGGAAACATAACATTTCCACATTTAAATCAAAAGATATCAATATAACACATTGATATAATAAAAACATTATCAAAACCATTTTCAATACCAAAATAAAAGAAAATTAAAACTTGGTATTTATTTTTCTTTTAAAAAAAAGTTATGGCTTGTAGAGGAAGCCAAAACTCAAATAATGTTCACAAAGGTGGAGAAGTCGTTGTCATCGCATACGTACGACAAAAAAACATTCCTTTTTTTCGTTTAGTAAAACATTTCGTATAAAAATATTCCATTTGAATAAATGTAAATGTCAAATGGTTTTATACACCATATAAAAGAAATTTGTGTATAAAACAAAATATGCCTCAATGAATGGAGATTAAGATGAAGTCCCTTACAAAGATCATTTTTTTAAATAAAATAAATCTATTATGTGTATTCACTATAAGTACACATAAAGAAATTACAAATACAATATATGACATAATAATATCATGACATATTTTGAAAGTAGGAGATTAACCCAAAGAATAGAAATTGGGTTAAGAAGTTCCCTTACCTTGTGTCCGACTTGACTCGACCATTCTTTAACCTCCTGAATAATAAACTAGAGTTATTTATAATTTCTTAAGAACCTTTTTCAAGTTTATTATTCATTTAATATCACTTATTACCATGTTATGAACATTATGTAATTATTTATGTTAATAACGGTTGTTTTGTCGATCTTTGGTACTTGAGTCAAAAATAAACTTCTTATAATTACAAGTTGTTCATGTGGTAAAATATCCATTATATCCAGAATTATATTAATGATTTAGATATCATATATATCATATATATCCAGTATATACATTCATTCATAATATTATGTAACATTTAGAGGTAACAAATGAAATGCACCATTCATGGAGACGGTAAGTCGTACGTACTCATGAACGCTACTTTCATTTCTATTTCATATTTAATTGAAGGAAATCATAATGATATAAAGGTGTATTATAATTCCAGTAAAATATCATATATAATATCATTTACTCCATCCTTTATACGTCCCAGATATGGCATTAACGATTCAAATCACTTTGAAGGGGCGGTAGTCCGCACTTCCTAAAATAAATTTATCGCGTTTACCCATAATGGAAATCATAAAGGTATGCCATAAATGAGAAATACAGAAGCATAAGTAAAACATAAACATAATATATATATATATATATCATATATGATAATAGTGTCATCAAAATGTCCACCATTAGAGGTGTTAAAATAATATTGAACAATCATCGTTTCGTGAGGCAGTATTTCGCCACCCACGGAAATAATATGTTCTTTAACCATTAGACAAAGGTTTGTGTATGTGTAAATAAAATCCATATCATAAAAACATCATATTATATTTTAGATACTGTTGTTGTTACAAAATAAAGTAATAAAAAGATTTTAAGGGTTTGGAGAAGCAAAATAAAACAAAAGAACATAAGAGAAGACATTACCTTAAAATCGGGTAACTCTTTTTGATTTGAGCCAAAGGCTTCCTTGGGAAGACTTCTGCCCAAAGTGAGGCTTCTTGGAGTAAGAGAGGGAAGTTGAGCGAGTATTTTGGTAGGTTTTGTTCGAGCCAAATGGCTTTGATGGTGTGAATAAGGTGGTAGTGGAGGGGGCCTTTTATAAGAGGAGAGGAGGGGCACTCTGGGAAACTCATGGAATGTTACATTATTATGAAATAATATTCCAATTTCAAAGGTCCCAAAATTATATATTTCGATGGTAAGGTGATAAGGGTTCGAAATATACTCATCCAATAGGTTTTTTACATGTTTAATTCTTAGATTTTAAAATATTGTTTCATTTTATTTAAATCGTTAATTAACGAGGTAATCGCTGCATCATCAGGGTGTCATAAAAAAATTAATTTATTTACTGTCTAAAAATTATAAAAAAATATCATGATGTAGGAAATATTATTATCTTTACAATGAAAAATTATAGTCGAAATGTTAACTTATATAACCCCATGTAATAATTGTTTTAGTAAAACAACACACGTTTGTGACAATTTTATTTTCACTTTAAATAAAAAGTTATTAATGTCATTTTCTTACCAAACTGGCTCCATGGGGTCCCCAAGTTGACCCTTGGATTGTATTGGTCGGACATGAATCATCCAATAATTGTAGGACAAGTTTCAAGATATTTTCATATTTTTATAATATCATTTTTACCTTAAATTTCACTAATTACGATTAATCGCGATTAATTAAACTTAAAAGTTACTATTCACCAAAAAAAATTTAATCCCATTGTACCACAGTTTACTTCCTAATGAAAACCATGTATGTAGGATTTTTGAAAATCAAATCACAGAAGTGGTAATATTTCATTTACATGAAAAATTAGTTTTTAAACTACCACTTAGTGGTTTCACTATTCATCAAAAATTGAAGTTTTTCAGAAAAATACCAAAAATTCACCCTAATCTATATTTGATATTCTGAATTCAAAAATGGTGTCTATTTTACAAAATTCCAAACATATAAGTTGCATTAATTAATTTTATAATTATTTCCCATTGTCAAAACAAATAGCGTGTTTTTAAGAAACAATATCAATCAAAAGATTGACAATTGTTTATGTCCAATTTCAAAGTGAAGTTATTTCTAATGACCACCATTGGATAAAATGGTAAAATTATATTCTAATTATACTCTAAAACTAATCAATATAATAATTTATCACTATTAATTATTTTTATTAAAAAAGTTGTTTTTAATAAAAATTTAGTAATTTTCACTATTCATTAAAATATAAAAGCTATCCGAAAACTTCCAAAATTTTACCCTAGGCTAAATTTGATATTCCGAATCCAAAAATGAAGTCCATTTTGAAAGATAAAATTTATAAAATTTCAAAAAGTAGGTATTACTATTCATAACGGCTACTTTGAATGGTTGTGGTGTGTGTTAGAACTCGATGTTGCGTACAACACAGGCTACTATATTATTCAAAGAGAAGCATACCATGGAAACTTGGGGTGTCACTTTCTCCCCTCCTTCAAATAATTTCGTCCTCGAAATTTCATATAATATCAATGTATAAAATGTCTCGGGTGATTCTTCATCATATGTTCCTCGGGTTCCCACGTTGCCTCCTCCATCTTATGGTTTCTCCATAATACTTTTACCAGATGAGTCGTTTGGTTTCTAATCACTTGTTCTCTTGTATCAAGAATCCTAATGGGCTCTTCGCAATAAGACAGATCAGGTTCCAGTTCTAATTCCTCATAGGTGAGTACATGCGTTGGGTCAGGCATGTATTTTCTCAACAGTGATGAGTCGAATACATTGTGAACTTTGGAGAGACTTGGCGGCATTGCCAAACGGTAAGCTACAGCCCCAATTAGTTCTAGAATTTCGACGAGTCCGATGTACCTGGGACTCAATTTACCCTTCTTACCGAAATGTATAACTCCCTTCAATGGAAATACCTTCAAGAAAACATGATCTCTTACCTGAAACTCCAACTCCTTCCTTCGGTTTTCAACATAGATCTTCTGCCTACTTTGAGCTGCTTTGATGTGGTTTTAGATTACCTTCACATTTTCCATCGTTTCCTCCACCAGTTATGGGCCTACAAGTTTTATTTCTCCAACATCATCCCAACAGGTTGGTGTGCAACATCTCTTTCCGTATAACTCTTCATATGGTTCGATCCGAATACTTTAATAGAAGCTATTGTTATAGGAAAATTCTACCAGAGGTAAATATTGATCCCACATACCCTGAAAGTGACGTGAGCATGATCTCAAAATGTCTTCCAAGGTTTGAATAGTTCGTTTTGATTGTCCATCTATTTGAGGGTGGTATGAAGTGCTCAAACGAAGTTTAGTATCCAAGGCCTTCTAAAGACTTTTCCAGAATCTTGATGTAAAATGGGGATCACAATCCGAGACAATCGACAGGGGTACTCCATGAAGTCTCACAACTTCATTAATATATAGTATTGCTAGACGTTCAAGTGGTAGATCTTCTCTTATAGCAAGAAAATGTGCTGACGTTGTGAGATGATCAACAATGACCCATACTACGTCATTCTGTCTAGGAGTCTTTGGTAGTCCAATGACAAAGTCCATCGTAATATTATCCCATTTCCACTCAGGTATGGGAAGAGGTTTCAATACTCCACTAGGCAGTTTCCTTCCAACATTCACTTGTTGAAAAACCATACATCTTGACACAAAATCAGCAATCTCCCTCTTCATGTTGTCCCACCAAAAATGCCCCTTTAAATCCCTATACATTTTGGTGCTCCCAGGGTGTATAGAGAAATTGGAACTATGATAATGATCCAATAATTCCCTTTTTAAATCTGGTATATCGGGAACACAAAGTCTCCTCCCAAATTTCAAAATTCCATCTTCATACACAAAGTCACTCAATCGCCCATCATTCACAGCTTTAATCTTCTTTTTCAACTCTTCATCATCAGCCTGAGAACACTTTATCCTTTCTATTAAATATGGTTTGTCAACCATTTGAAAAAGTTTTGATGTTTCACCCTCCATGGTGATTCCCATATCCATCTTTACTAGATACATGAAAATAGGATCCCTTTCCACTCTCATCATGTTCAAAACTCCATGATCTTTTCTACTCAAAGCATCTACAACCTTATTTTCCTTCCCCGGGTGGTAGTGTATCGTTCAATCATAATCCTTGAGTAGTTCAAGCCATCGCCTTTGCCTCATTTTGAGTTCTTTTTGTGAGAAAATATATTTCAATCTCTTGTGATCGGTATATATCTCACATTTTTCACTATAGATATAATGTCTCCATATCTTCAAGGAAAATATTACAGCAGCTACCTCGAGATCATGAGTTGGATAGTTCTGCTCATGAGTTTTTAGCTATCGTGATGCATAGGCACTTACCCTATCATTCTGCATAAGGACACAACCAAGTCCTTTAATTGATGCATCACTACAAATAATGAACCCATCATTCCCTAACGGTAGAGTCAATATAGGAGTATTGACTAATCTTTTCATCAGTTCTTAAAAACATTCTTAACACTCTTTTTTCCAGACAAATTTAACCCCTTTACATGTGATCTTCGTTAATGGGTTAGCCAATCGGGCAAAATTCTGGACAAAACGTCGATAATAACATGCCAAACCAATAAAGCTGTGTACCTCAGTTATACTCGTCGGTGCTGGACATTCTTGGATTGCCTTGGTCTTATAAGGATCAACGTAAATTCCATCCTTAGAGACAATATGGCCAAGAAAAGAAATCTCCTGAAGCCAGAATTCAAACTTGCTAAACTTCCCATATAATTCATGCCTTCTAAGAGTCTTCAAGATAATGCGCAAGTGATTTTCATGACCTTCGTAGCTTTTAGAGTATACAAAGAAATCATCAATAAATACCACCACAAAATCATCATGATATTCCTTGAAAACTCTATTCATTAGATCCATGAATACAGAGGGTGCATTAGTCAATCCAAAAGGCATTACTGTAAACTCGTAATGCCCGTACCTTGTTAGAAATGCTATCTTCGGAATGTCTTCCTTATTCACACATATCTGATGGTATCCAGGTCAAAGATCAATCTTTGAAAAGTATTGAGCTCCATGCAGTTGGTCAAATAAATCATCAATTCGAGGTAGGGGATACTTGTTCTTTATTGTTATAGCATTGATCTCCTTGTAGTCAACACACAACCTCATAGATCCATATTTCTTCTTAACAAAAAGGATATGGGATCCCCATTGAGAAACACTGGGGTGAATGAATCCCTTATTACCCAATTCTTCTAGTTGTTTCTTTAGTTCAACTAATTCCACAGTGGACATTATATAAGGGGTCTTCGATATAGGCCTTGATCTATGAATTAAATCAATGGAAAACTCATCTTTTTGTTCTATAGGATGTCTAGGTAAATCTTCTGGAAACACATCTACATATTCTTTTGAAATAGGTACATCCTCTATTTGAACATTTCTTTCCTCGCCCTTAGTCATTTCATTCTTTTCCTCCCCAATAATTGAATTTAGTTAAGATACTAGGGGTGGATCTAAATAAGAATTAGGTGGTGACGATTCTGCTCTAAAAATAAGGTGTTCCTTATCATCATCATCAAAAATCGTAACCTTCTTTTTCTTACAATAAATCTTTGAATCATAGTCTGAAAGCCAATCCATACCTAGGAATATTATCAAACTCAATCATAGGTATGACAATGAGATCAGTGGATAAAGAACATTTATGTGCTCTAATGGGGACTGATTCACAAAACTTTGTTGCAATGATACTTCCCTTACGAGTTCTGACTGACAATTCTCTTGTCAAATCAAATTGGAAATATCTAATTTTCTTAGCAAGCTGGGAAGATATGAAACAATGTGATGATCCAAAATCAAATAATGCATTTGATAAACTTGAGGAAACCATTAATTACCTGCCACCACGTCTTTCAGAGCTTCAACCTCAGTAGTAGTGATAACATAAGCTTGGCCTTGATCCCTTGGCCTCTTCTGAGGTAAGTTCCCCTGACTCTTAGCATATTCATTTTCATAATGCCCCATTTACCTACAATTGTAGCATTCCACATTGACAGCAACTTTCTTTCCCTTGCAATCATGAGCTTGGTGGCCTTTTTCACCACACTTGTAATAGACTCTCATTCCCTTCAAGAAAATACCGGGGTGTTTCTTCCCACATTTACTGCAGGACTGATATTGAACTTTTCCCTTCTTCCCCTTATTTCCATTTCCAGATTGATCAAAATATCTCTTCTTTTCTTGCTTTTCTTTAAAGTCATAAGACTTAGAGAATTCTTTTTCCGTCTTGACAGCACACGAGACAATATCTTCGTATGGCGAGAAGGTTTGTGAGACTAATGGTCGATGGAGAAATGGTTTTAACCCATCAAAGAAATGATCAGTCTTACTTCTTGGGTTATGTATATAATCTGCAGCATGCTTTTCTAACCTTGTAAAGTTAGCCTCATACTTTGTGACATTCTCATCCTCCTTCTACCTCAGACTCAGAAATTTCCTTTTCATGTCGGCACGATGGTCATGTGGAACGTATTTTTCTAAGAAAATTTCCTTAAAATCCCTCCATTCCATACTTGATACTTCATCATCTTCCTTTGTGTTTTGAATCAATGACCACCATTGATCAGCATCTCCAGGGAGGTGGTAAACTGCCATGACAACCTTCTCCCTTTCGCTACTCCCCAAGGCGTGGAATATTTTCTCTAAGGAGTTTATCCATTGCTCAGCTACTAATGGATTTGTACCCCCATTAAATGTTGGTGGTTGTTTCCTCATGAAGCGGTCTAACATTGATCCCCAACGTTGCGGATCAGGTTGCTCGATACGAGTAAGGTTATTATTCATAACCTGAGTGAGTTGTCCCAGTATGGTAATAAGTTGGTCAGTTCCAGTTGTATCTCCAGCTCCACAATAATTATCTTGAGCAGGAGGGAAATCCCAACATGGAGTGCATGCATTGATACGGTTTCCATTCCTCCCACTAGGCGCCATTTCTAAACAATGGCATAAACTAGATTAGTTTATGAATCAAAATAGATAATTCCATACTTAAAAAACACTTAACATAAATTGAACTATAATCATAAAAATGTTTTCTTTGAGGAAGTGTATACTAATAAACCCTTTATAATGGTTTGTAAAGAAAATCAGAATTATCCTAAGCATATCCCCCGGGAGTGTCGTAACCAAGAGTGCAGCAAGACCCGTTTTTGTGCACCACTTCCCGTTCGAGTCTATCTCAATGCGGTGTTTTCGGGTTTTACCCCTAGGTACATCTGGGCCAGAGCCGCCTCTACCTGCTCGTATCCAGACAGGGATGTATTGCTCAGAAAACTCACAAAATCTCTATAATACCAAAATTCTATGAAGTTATTCTATACTAATCCTCAAATTCTATCTTAGGTCTATGTGCTCTAATAAGAGTTTATCTAAATCTAGCTTCCAAGGATAGTACTAAAATGCCTCTGATACCAACTATAACGCCCCGACCCCAGTTACCCAGAGTCATTGCATTATTACATAACATTGGCATGATCACAGAAGATCAAGTCTTGAAATACTGATTAGTTTATTAGCCTTGGAAACACTAGATACATTCATAAATATTACATTATATCATAAAGTGAAAAACTACAATAACATAGTGTCCATTTTACACACTCATATCCCCTTCATACTATCCCTGCAGGTCATTCCAAAAATACTTCTTCACATCTTGGAAAAATTAAAACATTGAAAGGGGTGATCTCAGATGCTCAGTAAGGATAATAATATAGAGGAAGCTTTCATAAATAAACATTAACATTTAAGGCAATGTATATCTAAAAAAAATCCTTTTAAACTTGAACTTCAGCATAATATGGAAAAAATAAAATGAAATAATGCCATTTACTAATTCACATGGATATTATACTAGTCGAATAATCACATTCAATATCAATAACCACTTTCATAATGATGGAATGCATAATTCCAGACTATCATAACCACGTAGCCAAGGCCTCGTGCCAAGACTAAAAATAATATTTTTTCAAGGCCTAGTGCCAAGACACTAGTTTATCTCATGAGACCTACCGATTCATTGAGGAGCTATAGTGGGCTCCACCCGTCATTTATTAATTCCAATGCATTCCTCATATGAACAGTTTTAAACATATCATAAACTATAACATAATTGTATCACATAAAACATGCATAAAGGAAACATTACATTTCCCCATTTCAATCACAAGATATAAATGCAACAAATTGATATAATAAAAAAATTATCAAAAGCATTTTCAATACCGAAATAAATGAAAATTAGAACTTGGTATTTATTTTTCGTTTAAAAAAAGTTATGGCTTGTAGAGGAAGCCAAAACTCAAATAATGCTCACGGTGGTAGAGAAGTCGCTGTCACCGCATAAGTACAACAAAAAAACATTCCTTTTTTTCATTTAGTAAAACGCTTCGTA
Source organism: Viscum album (assembly GCA_963277665.1). NCBI lineage: Eukaryota > Viridiplantae > Streptophyta > Magnoliopsida > Santalales > Viscaceae > Viscum > Viscum album. The sequence continues at coordinate 1,449,694,696 of OY728130.1, forward strand.
TAAAAAGATTCCTTTTGAATAAATGTAAAAGTCAAAGGTGTTTATACACCGTATAAAAGGAATTTGTGTATAAAACAAAATATGCCTCAATAGATGGAGATTGAGACGAAGTCCCTTACAAAGATCATTTTTTAAAAATAAAATAAATCTATTATGTGTATTCACTATAAGTAAACATAAAGAATGTAAAAATAAAATATAGGACATAATAATATCATGACATAATTTGAAAGTAGGAGATTATCCTAAAGAATAGAAATTCGGTTAAGAAGTTCCCTTACCTCGTGTCCAACTTGACATGACCGTTCTTTAACCTCCTGAATAATAAACTAGAGTTAATTTATAATTTCTTAATAACCTTTTTCAATTTTATTATTCCTTTAATATCTCTTATTACCATGTTATGAACATTATTTAATTATTTATGTTAATAATGGTCGTTTTGTCGATCTTTGGTACTTGAGTCAAAACTAAACTTCTTATAATTACAAGTTGTTCATGTGGTAAAATATCCATTATATCTAGAATTATATTCATGATGTAGATATCATATATATCTTATATATCCACTATATACATTCATTCATACTATTACATAACATTTAGAGGTAAGAAATGAAATGCACCGTTCATGGAGATGGTAAGCCGTACGTACGCATGAACGCTACTTTCATTTCTATTTCGTATTTAATTGAATGAAATAATAATGATATAAAGTTTTATTATAATTACAGTATAATATTATACATAATATCATTTACTCCATCCTTTATACGTCCCACATATGGCATTAACAATTCAAATCACTTTGAGGTGGAGGTAGTCCGCACTTCCTAAAATTAAATTATCGCGTTTACCCATAATGGAAATCATAAAGGTATGCCATAAATGAGAAATACAGAAGCATAAGGAAAACATAAACATAATATATATATATATATATATCATATATAAAAATATTTTCATCAAAATGGCCACCATTAGAGGTGTTAAAATAATATTGAACAATCATCATTTCGTGAGGCATTATTTCGCCACCCACAGAAACTGTAAGTTCTTTAACCATTAGACGAAGGTGTGTGTAAGTTTAAATAAAATACATATCATAAAAACATCCTAGTATATTTTAGATACTGTTTTTTTACAAAAGAAAGTTATAATAATATTTTAAGGGGTTGGAGAAGCAAAATAAAACAAAATAACATAAGAGAAGACATTACCTTAAAATCGGGTAACTCTTTTTGATTTGAGCCAAAGGCTTCCTTGCGAAGACTTATGCCCAAAGTGAGGCTTCTAGGAGTAATAGAGGGAAGTTGAGAGAGTATTTGGGAAGGGGTTGGCTGAGCCAAATGGAATTTATGGTGTGAATAAGGTGGTAGTGGTGGGGGCCTTTTATAAGAGGAGAGGAGAGGCACTCTTGGAAACTCATGGAATGTTACATTATTGTGAAATGATTTTCGGATTTCAAAAGTCCCAAAAATATATATTTAGAAGTTAAGGTGATAGGGGTTCTAAATATACTCATCCAATAGTTTTTTGACATGTGTATGTCTTATATTTTACAATATCATTTCATTTTATTTAAATCGTTAATTAATGAGGTAATCGTTGCATCATCATGGTGTCATAAAAAATTTAATTTATTTATTGTCTAAAAATTATAAAAAAACTATCATGATGTGGGAAATATATTTAGATTTCCAATTAATATTTATTGTAAAAAATTTAACTTATATAACCTCATGTAATAATTGTTTTAGTAAAACAACACATGTTTGTGAAAATTTTATTTTTACTTTAAATAAAAAGTTATTAATGTCATTTTCTTACCCAAGTGGCTCCTTGGTGTCCCCAAGTTGACCCTTGGATTGTATTGGTCGTCCATGACTCATAAAATAATTGTAGGACAAGTGTCAAGATAATTTCATATTTTTATAATATCTTTTTTACCTTAAATTTCACCAATTACCTTTAATCGCGATTAATTAAACTTAAAAGTTACTATTCACCAAAACATTATTTTAATCACATTGTACCACATTTTACTTCCAAATGAAAATCATGTATGTATTATTTTTGAAATTCAAATCACAAAAGTGGTAATGTTTAATTTACATGAAAAATTAGTTTTTAAACTACCACTTAGTGGTTTCACTATTCATCAAAAATTGAAGTTTTTCAGAAAAATACCAAAAATTCACCCTAAGCTGTAATTGATATTCTGAATTAAAAAATGGTTTCTATTTTAAAAAATTCCAAACATATAAGTTGCATTAATTAATTTTATAATTAATTCTTGTTGTCAAAACAAATAGCATGTTTTTAAGAAACAATATCAATCAAAAGATTGACAATTGTTTATGTCCAATTTCAATGTGAAGTTAATTATAAGGACCACCATTGGATAAAATGGTAAATTATATTATAATTATACTTTAAAACCACTGAATATAATAATTTATCACTATTAATCATTTTGATTTAAAAATTTGTTTTTAATTAAAATTTAATAATATTCACTATTCATCAAAATATAAAAGTCATCCTAAAAGTTCCAAAATTTTACCCTATGCTAAATTCTATATACCGAATCCAAAAATGAAGTCCATTTTGAAAGATAAAATTTATAAAATTTCAAAAAGTTGGTATTAATATTCATAACGGAAACTTTGAATGGTTGTGGTGTGTGTTAGAACTAGATGTTGCGTACAACACACGCTACTGTATTATTCAAAGAGAAGCGTACCATGGAAGCTTGGGGTCTTACAGTTATGCTTAATTTTAGAGGTTTTTTATCACAATGATCTAGTTTCGTTAAAAATTTTAATATCATGTATGTAAAATGGTCCCAAACCCGTACATAAGATATAATTCATATTTTATAATCTTTTTCCACCACAAAATGATTTCATGACCATCCATGAAGGATAAATTAATGAATGAATGTTCATTGCCCAAGAAGGTTGTGAGTCGGCACCTCTAAAATGATGATTAAGATTTTAAAATAAAAGAGAGTGAGAGTAGGGAGATTGATGATGGATATTACATTAACATGATATCATTAATGTATATATATGATACTAGAGTTATCATGATCATTTTTACAGAGGAGGGGAGGAGAGAATAATAAAATAATGAACTTCAAAAAAATTAAAAGGAAAAGGAAGAGTATTTTACCTCTTGAATACATCTCATTGAGAACCTCCTTAAGGGGATTGGTTTTGGTCTTTTGGTAAGTACAAGATCTCCTGGAAATGTAGAGAGTCTAAAACTACTAGAAATATGTGATATAACCATAGTTTAATGAAATATGGCTTCTATTGTCACATTTCCAAACCATGGTAGTAGATTTAGTCATGGAAACTTATCGCCATGGTTGAAAACCATGGAAATTGGTCTATTTCTATGGTTTCAAGTCGTGTAAATAGTTTCTTGGTTCCATAGAAAAACAATACACTACAAGAGATAGCCTACAACATCCTACACCATGAAATGTGAAGATAAAATTTAATGAAGGTGTGGCACACATACACAAACTTGTTAAATGAATAAAATAAGATTATTCCACATGGGATATTGTGGGAAGTATAAGAAGACTTCATGAAACTAGGAATTCATTCATGGATCTTGGATATATTCATAAAATTAGGCATATAATATTATGTAATAATTAATGTAAATAGTTTAACTAGTACATACGCATACAAAATAAAGATTATTTTGAGAATTCAAAGTCAGTTACTCATACTCCTAAAGAAACAAAGCATTGAGAAGCTTGAAACATGGTATACAACCTGACCAAAATACATGTTTAATTTTAATAATGTGAAATAAAAATATTTTTTACTTTTAATATGAAGAAGATGATGAGAAATTACATTGTTTGAGAAGGATGGAAGAATACAATGCACTATTACATGAATAATAAGAGCAAAAATATAATGCACTCTAATTTATTGTAAAAATATATAAATTATAGATTGGTTCAGTATCAATAAAATTTTGAGAATGATGGAATAGTGAAGTGTTCATAACATATAATAAAATCCAATGATTACATATAGAATACATTGAATGGGGAAGAATTGTGAGAATAAGGTTGGAGATTAGATTTTATATTTATCCTGAAGAAGTAGTACATGATGGGATACTTCCAAAATTTGAATTATCATCATCATGAAGAAATTACCACTACTTTAATATTGTAGAATTTAAAGGCTCAAGTCACGCATAGTGAAGATGATCACATCTAGATAAATGAAGGAATAAGAGATGTATACTTGCGATCTATGTGAATCAATCAGGATATAAAGGTGTAAATTGTTAATACTTACCATGATGATCTTGAAAATTTCTAAAAGTATATAAATTAGGGAAGATCATTTACTAATGTAAAAAATGTATGTAAAGAAGATGTTTTTTTACATGGGTGAGGAGAGAACAATCATAAATCTTGTAAAGGAAGTTCACATGGAACAGAGTGACCATGTTCAAAATAGTGTAGACATATTGGATTTTGTCACATTAACACACCATTAGTGTGTTCTCCTTGGATGTATACCTTTTTTATAGAAGAATTAAAATATTTGTGTTTGGTTCTTACTTTACTTACCTATATATTTTTATTTTTCGATTATAGTTTTATCAAGAATCATAGGTTGAACATACTTCTTTCTCACCTAGGAACATGACCCGAAATGTTAATCATATGATTTAAATAAAATTTTGTCTTGGGGTACCCCATGGATCAACCCCAATTAATTGAAAATTGAACCGTTAAATCTATCCTATTTGTAGGAACATACCAAAATACCTTCTCTGTAAAACTATCCATATTTTTATCTATAACACTCTCAAATAATTAAAGAATCATATTTTTAACATTGAAATAGATAGTGAAAATATCATTCATTTTATCAACCATTAAACACTAATTGTATACTAAAAACCTACTACAATATACTCAAAAAGTTCAATATGATTGATAGAAATATATAAATCCAAAATAGGTTTAAGGTATTGGTTTTTCCTATAATAAAAGGGTTATGCGTATAGACCAACATCTCAAGATTCATTTTCAATAAAAAAATATTTTCCATTATGGACCACATTATGGTCCTTTGTAATGATTTCCCTAATGCTACTCTCAAGCCTCCCTAACCATTCATGTTTCTTAGTGGATTTAGATTAAACAATGTTAACCCTAATGTGTTCATGCACTATTTCATGACTAATTTCTCTAAATGGGTCAGGGGTACACTTCCTAATCTCATCCCTAAGAACCTCCTCCACTACATCAATCAACTTATAGATTACCTCTAGGGTTCTTCTCTTAGACACATCAAATTATTTTTTGTTATCCCTTATATTAAAGGTATATTTTTCATTTAAAACATAAATATGAATCTCAATTGCCCCTAGGAATGGCCTACTCCAAATGATAGTAACCTTATTTTCTCACTCCATATAAGGAACTAATAAATTATTTGGTAAGATATGCTTTACTATAATATTTAATAGTCTATAAACCCATTAAATTAAATTAATGATTGACCTATCCTCTTTCTGTAGTTAAAAATATATTGATATCATCCCCTCATTCCTTGTTTTTGAAATAAAGAGAAAAGGAATAGGGTGGAAAATATCACCCAAGTCAAACAAGAAATTATTCTCCTAACCTTATAATATTTTAAATTATAAAACAAATCATCCATGGACATTATGTTTTGGGACTAACATTTTTATAAGACATAACCACAGGAAAATGGAAAGAATGTATCCATTCGTCCTTTATCTAGGAGATGCTCAGACCATTCACTACCACAAAACTGGGCAAGGCATGCACCTGCCTTTATCAGCACAAACAGAAAAGCACTGATAAAGGGGACCTTTATCAGCTCTTTTGTGAGCGCTGATAATGGTTTTATTTATCAGCGCTTTTCATTTTAGCGCTGATAAATACACCCTTTATCAGCGCTTTTTACTAGCGCTGATAAAGGGTCCCGTGGATTTGTTAAAAACCCATCGGTCCTCTTCCTCCTCCCCACACACAATCAAGCTCTCGCGGAATCCCTCGTCTGCACCGCTGCCGCCGCCTCCTCCTCATCTGCCACGGTCGCCGCCTCCTCCTCTGCTTCTGCTCCTCCTCCTCCTCCTCTGGTGCCTCCTCCGCCTCCGCCCTGCCTCAGCCCTGCCTCCGCGCCACTTCTGCCGGTGCCTCCTCCTCCACCGCGGCCTCCTCCTCCACCGCGGCCTCCTCCTCCTCCGTCGGTGCCTCCGCGGCCTCCTCCTCCTCTGCGGCCTCCTCCTCCTCCATTGTGCGGTATGTTATGCCCAATAATTGTAATTTGATTTGTTTTTTGTTTTTGTTCTATATTTCAACTATCATGATTTGTGTGAATCAATTTTATTTGAAGTGGGGGGGTGCAGGTGATGCGGGGGTGTAGTGGGTGGGGGGGTGTGCAGGTGGGGGTGTTTAGGTGGGGGAGATGTGAAGTGGGTGAACATGTGTAGGTGGGGCGTATAATGGGGGGTCTATTGGGTTTGAGGTTGGGGGTGTACAGGTTGGGGGTGTTCAGGTTGGGGGGTCTATTCGCCCGTTTTCTCTTTTCCCATCCAACACTACCATATCCAGTACCATTACCTATAAAATAACACATTATTCATGTGTTCTTAAAAATATAATAAGCAAGTAGTAAAACTCTGCCGCCTCCTCCTCTGCTCCTCCTCCTCCTCCTCTTCCTCCATCGGCCTCATCCTCCTCCTCCTCCGCTGCCTCCGTCGATGCCTCCTCCTCCTCTGCAGGTGCCGCCGGTGCCTCCGCGGCCTCCTCATCCTCCGCCGGTGCCTCCGCGGCCTCCTCCTCCTCCATCGTCACACCGCGGTCAAGCCATGGTCACGCCGTGGTCACGCCGCGGTCACGCCGCGGTCACGCCGCGGTCACGCCGCAGTCACGTCGGTGCCTCCGCGGTCGTCACCTACTCCTCCTCCATCGCGGCCGCCGCCTCCTCCTCTGCTCCTCCTCCTCCTCCTCCACCTCCACCGGCCTCATCCTCCTCCTCCTCCGCTGCCTCTGCTGCCTCCGCCCTGCCTCCGCCCTGCCTCTGCGCTGCCGCCGGTGCCTCCTCCTCCACCGCGGCCTCCTCCTCCTCCACCACAGCCTCCTCCTCCTCCTCTGCTGCCTCTGATGCCTCCTCCTCCTCCCCCGCGGCCTCCGCCTCCTCCTCTGCTCCTACTCCTCTTCCCCTGCACCGGCCTCATCCTCCTCCTCCTCCGCTGCCTTCGCTGCCTCCGCCCTGCCTCCGCCCTGCCTCCGCGCTGCCGCCGGTGCCTCTGATGCCTCCTCCTCCACCGCGGCCTCCTCCTCCTCCGCTGATGCCTCCTCCTCCTCTGTCAGTGCCTCCACGTCTCCTCCTCCTCCGCGGTCACGCTGCGGTCACGCCGCGGTCATGCCGCGGTCACGCCGGTGCCTCCGCGGTCGCCACCTCTTCCTACTACGTCGTGGCCGCCGCCTCCTCCTCTGCTCCTGCTCCTCCTCCTCCTCCTCCACCGGACTCATCCTCCTCCTCCTCCGCTGCCTCCACTACCTCCGCTGCCTCCTCCCTGCCTCCACCCTGCCTCTGCGCTACCGCTGGTGCCTCCTCCTCCACTACGGCCTCCTCCTCCACCGCCGATGCCTCCTCCTCCTCCGCTGGTGCCTCCGCGGCCGCCTCCTCCTCCGCGGTCAGGCCGCGGTCACGCCGCGGTCATGTCACGGTCATGCCGGTGCCTTTGCGGCCGCCGCCTCCTCCTCCTCCGCCGCGGCCGCCGCCTCCTCCTCTTCTCCTGCTCCTCCTCCTCCTCCTCCACCGGCCTCATCCTCCTCCTCCTCCGCTGCCTCCGCCCTGCCTCCGCCCGACCTCTGCGTGGTCGTCGGTGCCTCCTCCTCCACCGCGGCCTCCTCCTCCTCCACTGCGGCCTCCTCCTCCTCCTCTGCTGCCTCCACTGCCTCCTGCTCCTCCGCCGCGGCCGCCTCCTCCTCCTCTGCTCCTGCTCCTCATCCCCTCCACCGGCCTCATCCTCCTCCTCCTTTGTTGCCTCCGCCTCCTCCTCCTCCTCCTCCTCCTTCTCCTCCACCGCAGCCTCATCCTCCTCCACCTCCACTGGTGCTTCCTCCTCCTCCTCCTAGTCTGCTGCCTCATCCTCCTCCACCGGCGCCTCCTCCTCCTCCTCCTCTTCCTACTCTGCTGCCACCTCCTCCACCGCAGTTTGAGAGGTGCCTCAAGTGATTTTACCATCTTCCTTACCATTTTATTCTTTATATTTAGTTTCTATTGATTTTTGATTTATCTAGATTTGGTTTTATGGGTGATTCAACTGGTGCATGGTGGTATCATATTGATGTGAGGCTTGGGGATTGTTGTGGTTCCCAATATATTTTTTATTTTGGTATTTATTTATTCCTTTATTTCCTTGAAGTATCCTGTTTTTTATCTAAATTATACTCATATTCCTTCTCCCTTAACCTATATACCTATCCTATGGATTTTAAATAGGATGAATATAAATAAAGAATGGATGAATGCCAATCGGTTGACAAAAGAGTATGAATAAGGCGTGAAAGAATTTATCAAGTTTGCAATAGATCATGCATTTGACTCTTCTCAAATCCTTTGTCCGTGTTTACGCTGTTGTTATTCAAAACAAATTAGTCCAGATGAGTTGGAAGAACACTTGATCTGTCATGGAATAGATCAAATTTATACATGTTGGAATAAACATGGGGAAACAACGAATGTAGGTAGTGACTGGGGTGACACTGCGTTTTATGGATCATCTGATATGATTACAAACATGAACAATGAAGATGACTGTATGGAGGATGTGATTACAGATGTGAATGATGATGAATATCGCATAGAGAAAATGACAAGGACCTTCGAAGATGAACTTTGTGATTGCCCAAAATTGTTTGAGAAGTTAAAAAGTTGTGCAAAGACGTCATTGTATGTTGGTTGCACTAAATATACAGCATTGTCAGCCGTACTGAAGTTTTATAATTTGAAACCAGATAACGGGTGGAGTGACGACAGTTTTACGAAACTACTTGCCCTCTTGAATGACATGCTCCCAGAAGACAATGAGCTCCCGAGCCGAACATACGATGCCAAACGAATGCTACGCTCTATCGGTATGATATTTGAAAGAATACACGCCTTCCCAAATGACTGTATACTGTTTCTCAAGGACCACAAATCACTTAAAGAATGCCCAAAGTGTGGTGCTTCTCGATACAAGAAATATGAATCCAGTCCTACTAATGTTGTATGGTACTTTCCAATCATTCCAAGGTTTAGACGCCTATATGGAAGTGAGGAGACTGGAGAACAATTAACAAGGCATGAAGATACAAGAATTAAAGATGGGATACTACGTCACCCGGCAGACTCTCCTCAGTGGAAGAGAATCGATCATGAGTATCCTGAATTTGGAAACGAGTCGAGAAACCTTCGTCTTGCGTTATCTACAGATGGAGTGAATCATTTTGGTTTTCAAAGAAGCAGTCATAGTACATGGCTGGTTATGTTGATAAATTATAACTTACCACCGTGGTTATGCATGAAATGAAAATACATCATGTTATCTATACTTATATCAGGACCAAAACAACCGGGTAATGATATTGATGTTTATTTAGCTATATTGATCGAAGATTTGAAATTATTGTGGGATTCAGGTGTTACATTGTACGATGCTTACAGAAAGGAAGATTTCACTTTGAGAGACATGTTGTATGGGACAATAAATGTCTTCCCAGCTTATGGAAATTTTTCAGGATATAGCATTAAAGGAACTCAAGGCTGTCCCGTTTGCGAAGAAGGTACACAATCAATTAGGTTGAAACATTCATCGAAAACAGTGTTTCTAGGACATCATAGATTTCTACCGCGATGACATAAGTATCGTTCTTGGAAGACATCATTCGATGGAAGTTCAGAAGAACGTACAACACCGTCTCCACTAACAGGCGATCAATTGTTTGAGAAAGTTAAAAATTTGGACACTACTTTTGGTAAACCGACTTTGAAAAACCTTACGAAAATCGGTTGGAAAAAGAGATCAATTTTTTTTGAATTACAATACTGGAATTGTCTGTATGTAAGACATTTTATTGATGTTATGCATGTAGAAAAAAATGTATTTGACAGTGTTATCGGCACATTGCTAAATACATCTGGAAAAACAAAAGATGGAATTAAGGCTAGGTTGGACATGGTTGAGATGGGAATACGAGAAGAGTTGGCACCAGTAAAGGGTGAAAAACGAACATTTCTTCCTCTTGCTGCTTACACTCTTTCCAGGCAGGGGAGATATCATTTTTGCAACTTCTTGAATGATGTAAAGGTTACGGAGGGGTATTCGTCAAATATCAGTAACCTTGTATCAATGAGCGACTTAAAGTTAAAAGGTCTGAAATCAGATGACTGTCATGTTTTGATGCAAAATCTCATTCCAATTTCTTTACGTTGCATTTTGCCCAAGAATGTCCGCCATACATTAACAAAACTGTGTTTCTTCTTCAAAGCTATATGAAGCAAAGTTATAGACCTGGCGAAATTGCCATCTATGGAAAAAGAAATTGACGTCATATTATGTGAATTAGAAATGTTCTTCCTGCCTTCATTTTTTGATATGATGGTTCATTTGATGGTCCACTTGGTGAGAGAGATTCGACTATGTGGTCCTGTACATTACAGATGGATGTACCCCATTGAACGGTATATGAATATTTTGAAAGGGTATGTCAAAAATCAAAGTCGGCCAAAGGGTTGTATTGTAGAGCGATATATTGTTGAGGAAGCTGTTGAATTCTGTACCGAATACTTGTCTGGTGTGGAAAGCATTGGCTTACCAAAATCTCGTCACACTAGGCGGTTAGAGGGTGAAGGAATTTCTGGAAGAAAGGTTGTCACAATCAATATTACAGATCGGGAGTAGGCCCACCTTTATGTTTTGCATAACAGTTTGGATGTTGACCCATATGTTGAAATCCACAATGAAATTATTAGGCAATTGAATCCATCAAGGGATGAAAAATGGATATCAAATACACATAATCGAAAGTTTATAGGATGGTTTCGAGATCATATTTTTAAGAAGTCAGATGAAAATCCAAAGTCTATTTCGGAATGACTTAAATGGCTAGCCGAAGGACCAAGTGTGTATGCATTATCTTACAATGCTTATGTAGTTAATGGTTATACATTTTATACTAATGAACATGATGAAGACAGTACCATGCAGAATAGTGGGGTTACACTTGTGGCTGAAGCGATGCATGTTTCCGGTGCTAAGGACAGAAATCCAATTTATGCAAATATGTCATACTTTGGCATCATCAAACAAATATGGGAGTTAGATTATATGGAATTCCAAGTTCCGATATTTCAATGCAAGTGGGTTGATAACAGGAGTGCTGTTAAAATAGATGCTTTGGGATTTGTGAAAGTTGATTTCAGTAAGGAAGGGGAGAAAGACGAACCATTTATAATGGCATCATAGGAAGTGCAAGTATTTTATGTTCCCGATCCCACAAACTGAAACTGGTCAATTGTTCTGTTATCGACCAAAACAGCTGAAGGGTCAGATGAAAATTCAACGAAAGATGATCCTTTCATTGGGATTTTGCAATCATTTCGCAGTGGTCCCAATGTAGACGACATTTTGTATGTCAGAGGAGACCACAATGAAGGGATATGGATAGTTGATAGAGGGGTCAAATCCCTTCAGCCTTTTAAAAAAAAGGGAGTTCAATAATCAGGTTATTGATTTTTATTGTAATATAGATTGTGTTACATTATGTTATTATCTGTTTGCTGCTGCTTTTATGTGATCTAACTTGAATTTTAAACCAGTTATTCAGATAATGACTTCTTCACCTACTGATGCACCCAATCACGAGACACAACACGTCTCTCAACCTGTTGCAGCTGGTCCCATTGCTGAGAGACAATAGGTCTCTCAACCTGTTGTAGTTGGTCCCACTGCTGACATACAACAGGTCTCTCAACTTGTTGCAGCTGGTCGCACTGCTGAGAGACAACAGGTCTCTCAACCTGTTTCAGCTGGTCCCATTGCTGACGTACAACAGGTCTCTCAACCTGTTGCAACTGGTGTCAGTGTCAAAGCTAGTGCTTCGGAGAAACATAATGATGATGCAGAAACTGAGGAAATGGTAGGCGATGAAACCCCAGCGACACAAAAAATACAGGTGCACCGTAGTTTGACAGTTTTAGCAACAATCCTTAAGGCAAAAGCAAAATGCATCAAATATGAGGTGGGATGGAATATGCTAGGCCAGCATGTAAACCCCAACAAAGCCATGTTTAGTAGCTACATTGGAATTGTCACTCGACAACGTGTGCCGATTGACGTAGAGTCGTGGCACCATGTTGTCAACGGGTTGAAAACATTAATGTGGGAAGATATTATGGTAATATTACGATATCATCTATTTAATTTATTAAAATAAAATAAAATATTGAAATATTGACTAACCCTTCATCATCTCTTGCAGAGTGCATTTATAGTAGATGTTTCGCACAAAGAATATGTTTTCAGACTGGCAGGAAGGATTCATAGAGGCTTTCGCACCATTTTAACGAAAAATCAACTGAAAGATGCCGTAGGGAAAATCAAGCCGCACCCACCTCCTCTTTATGCACACTTGATATCCCAAGGAACGTGGGATGCGTTTTGCAACCGTCGTGCGGAAAAGAATTTTTAGGTGCATTGTGTTTGGTTACACGTTGTGTAACGTTGCTTGTATTCATCACATTGATTGATAGGTTTTTATTTATGAAACAACAACTGAGTGCTGAAAATAAAGAACGGGCAGCAAAACCAGCGTACCCCTATAGTAAATCAAGGTTGGGGTACGATTCAATTGAAAAACAATTGGTATGTATTTTAAAAGTACTGTAATAATTTTATGTGACATAAAACAACACTATAACCATGTTTCTCTGTTTATAAGCAGATTGATGAAGCAAAATATCAAGTCACTTCCATTCCACGCCATGTGCTATGGAAGGAGGCTCGTGTTAATAAAGAGGGGAAAATGATAGATGAAAACACACAAAAAGTGTGGGAAACATGTGTAAGTTTGACATAATATAAACTTGTTTTTCTTTAAATCACTATTACATAACGATGCTTACTTATTTTTTCATATTTTCTATTTGACATAGTCACAGGAAACATCAACACCCGCACTGGATGCAGACATACTTTCAACGGCCTTGAAACAGTCAGAACAGTATGGCCGCGTCAAAGGTGTGGGTTTTGGGGTGTCACCCAAGACATATTTTAAGAAAAAAAACATGAGGATGAACAAACTAAAGAATTGCATGTAATGAGAGATAGAGTAGCTACCCTTGAATAACTAATCCAAACTCAGGGAGAGATGCTAAAGATTTTGATGGAGGAGAGGTGAAGAGAACAAACAACTCAAGAACAACCCCCACGAGAAGATCCACCCCTCACTAGCTTTGAGGCGATCCATTCCCCTAAAAGACCTGACTTAACCGAGGTAATCAGTTTGAAAATGACATAAACTTTGAAAAACAACACCAATGACATACGCCAAACCGAGAAAATGCGTTCGGAATGTTTTGATACTTTAGGACAACGATCCACGAGTCATTTGTGACATGTACGAATTGACCGCACCTAAATCTGACGCACGGTGTGACCGGTATGGCTAAAATTGTCTGATATCAGTTTGAAAATGACATAAACTTTGGAAAACAACACCAATGACATATGCCAAACCGAGAAAATGCCTTCGGATTGTTTTGATACTTTAGGAAAATGATCCACAAGTCATTTGTGATGTGTATGAATCGACATCACCTCAATCCAACGCACAGTGTGACCGGTATGGCTAAAATTGTCTGATATCAGTTTGAAAATGACATAACCTTTGGAAAACAACACCAATGACATACGCCAAACTGAGCAAACAGCTTCAGATTTTTTTGATACTTTAGGACAACAATCCATGAGTCATTTTTGACGCGTACGAATTGACCGCACCTCAATCCGACACACGGTGTGCCGGTATGGCTAAAAGTGTCTGATATCAGTTTCAAATTGAGATAAACTTTGGAAAACAACACCAATGACATATGCCAAACTAAGCAAACGCCTTTGGATTGTTTTGATACTTTAGGAAAATGATCGACGAGTCATTTGTGATGTGTACGAATTGACCACACCTCAATCCGACGCACGGTGTGACCGGTATGGCTAAAATTGTCTGATATCAGTTTGAAAATGACTTAAACTTTGGAAAACAACACCAATGACATACGCCAAACCGAAAAAACGCGTTCGGATTGTTTTGATATTTTAGTAAAACAATCCACGAGTCATTTGTGACGTGTAAAAATTGACCGCACCTCAATCCGACGCACGGTGTGACCGGTATGGCTAAAATTGTCTGATATCAGTTTGAAAATGACATGAACTTTGGAAAACAACACCAATGAAATATTCCAAACTGAGTAAACGCCTTCGTATTGTTTTGATACTTTAGGAGAATGATCTACGAGTCATTTGTGACGTGTAAAAATCGACCGCACCTCAATCCGACGCACGGTGTGACCGGTATGGATAAAATTGTCTGATATCAGTTTGAAAATGACATAAACTTTGGAAAACAACACCAATGACATACGCCAAACCGAGAAAATGCATTCGTATTGTTTTGATACTTTCGGACAACGATCCACGAGTCATTTTTGACGTGTACGAATCGACCGTACCTCAATTCGACGCACGGTGTGACCGGTATGGCTAAAATTGTCTAATATCAGTTTGAAAATCACATAAACTTTGGAAAACAACACCAATGACATACGCCAAACCGAGAAACCACCTTCGGATTGTTTTTATACTTTAGGAAAAGGATCCACGAGTCATTTTTGACGCGTACGAATCGACCGCACCTCAATCTGACGCATGGTGTGACTGGTATGGCTAAAAGTGTCTAATATCAGTTTCAAATTGAGATGAACTTTGGAAAACAACACCAATGGCATACGCCAAACCGAGCAAACTCCTTCAGATTGTTTTGATACTTTAGGACAACGATCCACGAGTCATTTGTGACGTGTACGAATTGACCGCACCTCAATCTGATGCACAGTGTGACCGGTATGGCTAAAAGTGTTTGATATCAGTTTGAAAATGAGATAAACTTTGGAAAACAACACCAATGACATACGCCAAACCGAGAAAACACGTTTAGATTGTTTTGATACTTTAGGACAACGATCCATGGGTCATTTGTGAAGTGTAAAAATCGACTGCACCTCAATTCGACGCACGGTGTGACTGGTATGGCTAAAATTTTCTGATTTCAGTTTGAAAATGACCTGAACTTTGGAAAACAACAACAATGACATATGCCAAACCAAGAAAACTCCTTCGGATTGTTTTGATACTCTAGGAAAACGATCCACGAGTCATTTGTAATGCGTACGAATCGACCGCACCTCAATCCGACGCACGGTGTGACCGGTATGACTAAAAGTGTCTGATATCAGTTTCAAATTGAGATAATCTTTGGAAAACAACACTAATGACATACGCCAAACTGAGCAAATGCCTTAGGATTGTTTTGATACTTTAGGACAACGATCCACGAGTCATTTGTGACGTGTACGAATCGACCGCACCTCAATCCGATGCACGGTGTGACTGGTATGGCTAAAAGTGTCTGATATCAGTTTGAAAATGAGATAAACTTTGGAAAACAACACCAATGACATACGCCAAACCGAGAAAACGCCTTCGTATTGTTTTGATACTTTAGGAAAATTATCCACGAGTCATTTGTGATGCGTAAAAATTGATTGCACCTCAATCCGACGTATGGTGTGACCGGTATGGCTAAAAGTGTCTCATATTAGTTTCAAATTGAGATATACTTTGGAAAACAACACCAATGACATACACCAAACTGAGCAAATGCCTTCGGATTGTTTTGATACTTTAGGACAACAATCCACGAGTCATTTATGACGTGTACAAATCGACCGCACCTCAATCCAACGCACGGTGTGACCGGTATGGCTAAAAGTGTCTGATATCAGTTTGAAAATGAGATAAACGTTGGAAAACAACACCAATGACATACGCCAAACCGAGCAAACACCTTCGGATTGTTTTTATACTTTAGTAAAACGATCCATGAGTCATTTGTGACACGTACGAATCGACCGTACCTCAATCCGATGCACGGTGTGACCGGTATGGCTAAAATTGTCTGATATCAGTTTGAAAATGACATGAACTTTGGAAAACAACACCAATGACATACGCCAAACCGAGCAAACGCCTTCGGATTGTTTTGATACTTTAGGAAAACTATCCACGAGTCATTTGTGACATGTATGAATCGACCGCACCTCAATCCGACGCACGGTGTGACCGGTATGGCTAAAATTGTCTGATATCAGTTTGAAAATGACATGAACTTTGGAAAACAACACCAATGACATACGCCAAACCGAGCAAACACCTTCGGATTGTTTTGATACTTTAGGACAATGATCCACGAGTCATTTGTGACGTGTACGAATTGACCGCACCACAATCTGAGGCACAGTGTGACCGGTAAATCTTTTCATTAGATAAAGAATCAGTATTTATTAAATGAGATAAATCAATCAAAAACATATTGATTTTACATTATTCCCTTTCATTGTTATGAAAATGAAAACTTTTGAGTTTAAAATTTAATATTTTAGTTTCAAATTTCCATATTAATGTATTCTTTCATATTACTGTTTTAATTTCTTTCATTATTGCATTACTAACATAATATTTGTTTTCTTATATAGGTGAATTTTTTTCCTTGAGTTCAGATGCTTTTTTCGGCAACAAATACCATAGAGAACTTATCACGGATATCAAAGGATGAAACATGAATGTTAATAACTATTGTTGAATAATTGTAAATGTAACCATGTAAAACAATGTTTGAAATGTATATAGCAATGCGTTTTTTTATTCATGATGTTAAGTAAATGTATATACCGTTGTCAGTCAAAATATTGGGTGTGGGTGCTATGGTGTGCAGGTGTGCATGTGTTACTTTGTGCAGGTATTCTGGTGTGCAGGTGTGCAGGTACTATTTTTTAGGTACAGGCATTGGGGCCTTTATCAGCGCTTTTTTAGTGCTGATAAAGGACACCTTTAAAAGTGCTAGAGGAGCGCTGATAAAGGGACCCTGTATCAGTGCTCCGAGAAGCGCTGATATAGTTGACCTTTATCAGTGCTCCACCACGCGCTGATAAAGGACCCCTTTATCAGCGCTCCGAGAAGCGCTGATATAGGGGACCCCCCCTTTATCTACGCCGGAATTAACAGCGCTTTTCTAGCACTATTAATGCTGGTTTTTAGCGCTGATAAAGGCGCAGGTTGTAGTAGTGATTTTCTACTTCGGTGTGGGTGGGTGAAAGATCATACGGAAGAGCCAGCCTATAAGTATTTCTCTTTCAAGTGGAAAGATCCAATACACATACATATTCTCCCATGTGTCATCCCACTACTTCACATATGTGCATCCAAGTGTATAGGAAGGATTCATGGAAGGTCCAGTAATACTAGATCGTTCAATAACTAATGTTACAGTTAACATGGAAAGGAGTCAAATCTTGATCAGCCAGCTAGGAGGGACTTTGAGGATAACAAATAGAACCCAAAAAAAATTAACAGTGATAGGGAAATAAAAAATGGAACAATGAATAAAGTAATTAATGAACACCATAATTTAATCAAGACTTAAGATAAGAATAAGTTTAGATAAAATTAAGATCAAAATAAAAAAATCATCGCATATATGAATAGAACCTTCTACCATCTTGACCTTCATGGTAGTAGACTCCTTCCCCAGCAGTCCCCTAGACAATCCTTCTCCTCTACCCCTACTAAACTCCCCTCCCACCTGCCCCTATAACCTACACCCCCCCCAACCTACACCCACCCCATGATGCACCTCATCACCCTCCAATAGTCCCCCCATCCTTTCTACACCAACCCTTATCCCCTGCTACACCCACCCCCTCCCAACATCCCTACTACCTTCAGCCCTCTTCACCAGCCCCCCCCCCCCATCCCACCTACAAAACCCCCCTGCACTAGCCCCCTACACCAACACCTTATGAAATACTCCATTAATTCATTAGTAATAAAAATTAAACAGGAACCAAATCAAAGAAAAATCTAGTGAAGTCAAAAATATAAATTTCATAAGGGGGAGTTGTTCTAAATGGTTTAACATATTTTGGTGGATTTTCCAACAACTGTGCAACCCCTACTATGATATTTTTAGAACAATGAATACAGTATCCATATGGATTACTAGATAATGAAAACCCAATGTCGAACCTCAATTTTAACTCATATTTTCAAACTAAATATTTTAAATCCTCTAAATTAACAATATAAAATATATAAAACCAAAAAATCCAAAAATATAGATCAATATATTCTACAAAATAATTAATAAAACATAGACTTCAAGACTCAAAACCAAAAATCACATGGTAAATCATGTTTATAAATAGAGAAGTGTTATATAGACTTTTCCCACACCTACCAATTGAGTTTCTAAAATATAATATTCAAACATCCATTACTACCCAAATAGACTAGGTTCCTATAATACCATTTTTCTAAAAACAAACCTAAGTCACCCCTCAAACAAGAAGATGAGTCGGCTTGTGGCATGGAATGAGGGAAATTATCTAAAACCATTAGCTAGAAACTAATGCTATGGAATCAATGTATACACCATGGTAACAACTTCACCCAATTAATATCAATAAGTTATGTAGTGTAATTGTTCCAAAATTCATTCCCAGTGTGTCCATACATTGGAAATCTATTAAAATTGTAATTAATAGTTTATTAGAAATGAAAAAATTGTCAAAGTGAATCCATAAGTAAATAATCAGTGAAATGTTATGAAATATATCTATGACTAAAACCAAAATAAGTGGATTTTCGATACAGATTAAACATTTATGGTATGAAATGAAGAGAAAAAAACTATCTTGATCTCCATGTGTCCTCGATGTCACTATCCAATGTAAAAACTTTTATGATCCTTGAGTGATCCTAAAAGAGGAATTAATTGGTGATGTTCTCCAAATAATAGTACCAGAACCTTCATAACCACCTCAGTCTATATGAACCGAGTTTTGTAAGAAGGGTTTGAGAAAAAACAACCCAGTGGTATTTTTTTAAAGGGTCCATGTATTTTCTTCAACAAAAACAACCATAAATTATATTTTGAAATAGTCTATTTTAAAATATGGTTATATTATTTAAGGGAAAACACACATATATACTTTCTTAATCCCTTTCTAAAATATATATTCAATTATTTAGAAATATTAAATATTTCATTAAACAATCCCACCAAAAATTATCTTAAAATAAACTATTATTATTAATTTTGAAAAACTACACAGGAAAAAACTGAAAATTATTTGAAGGAAAAATCAACTACAAAAATAAATTAAAATAAACAAAACATGAAGAAGAACATAATAGATTAAGATATGAACAAAAGATAAACTAAGGTATGAAATGGTAAATAGAACAAGCATATAAAAAATAGAATAATCCCAACATAAGGGTGGGAAATAAGAATATAATAAAAATAATTAATAATAATCAAGATAAAATGGATCTTTAAAAAAATACAATGTAAAAACAATCTCTACACAGTTAAAATAGGTTTTTTCTTTGTTTTATTAATAAAAAATGGGGCTTCGGCCCCAACCTTTAAAAAAATAACTCCAAGTTAACACTAATTTACATAATATTAACTGAATGAACACAAAATAGTATCCTACAGTTAAATACGGCATGAAATGGTAACTAAGATCACATATAATAATAATATAGTAATACATTAGATTAACTATGAAGATTCTTAATTTATACAATATTGAAATTAATAATACAGAAAAAACATGTAGTATTTAGTTAGCATGAAGCATTGTGCTATTATTTACTTATTGAAGCCCTTGTAATGACCCCATGGACCACCAATACATCCTTAGTGTGTGACCCTTATATTAACCCATTTAGGGAGACTAAGTAAAATATTTATGTCCATGTGTTGTTTACTTTTTTCAAATGTGAATGGTGTGTGGTATGGGTGACTTAAAGTGAAATAAAAGGTTGAATTATCTTTCCAACTAACATAAGAATAACATCCGAAGAGAAGAAGATAAATAGGGAAAAGATAAATGATAAAAATTGGTAACACCTTGATCCACCCACTCAGGTTGTGTGAAGTTCCATCAAGAGGTATCCAAGCCTAAAGGATTTATTCTTATTCAACCAAACATATATATTTTGTGAATATTTGAATAATATATATATATATTTACTAATTAAGGTCCTATATTTAAAGGTAATAAATTTTTCAGTTTGGAAGAAAGGAATTCTAGTTAAATTTTGACTAATATATTAGATTTTCTTGTCTTGTTTTATTGGAAGGGAATTTATTTGAAAGTATATATGGGGGTTTTTATTAGTTCGATCAATGAAATATTCAAATTGATGATCATTATAATATGGCATTGATAAATTATTTATAATAATATGTATTTTAATTTTACATAACTACAAGATTTCTAAAGACATTCAAATAAAGTTAAAATAATTGTGTTGTCAAAAATAATTCTTGAATAAGGGAATATGAGTTGATACTAATGATGACCACTCAATTACTGAGAAATTTCATTTGTCTAAAATTCAATTGAATAATATAAATAAGAGGGACACCAAGAAATTGGTTACTCTTATCTAGTAAAAAAAGGATGTATTGTGCATATTTGTTTCTAAACATATATAATATTATTCATAAAAAACTGAAAATCTAGATTCTATATCAATTCAATATGTTAAATATGAACAAAACACATCTTGTGGTAAATTTAGAAATTGTTAGTACACCCCACAAGATAAAATTATTGTAATGGAAAATTAAATGGAAGTTTTAAAAGTTGAAGAATAAATTAATTTTGATCTCATGAAAGAATTTAGGTAAACCATATAAAATATGGAAAAAAAATTAGGGAAAGTGAGATTATTAAGTCACTTGTTCATGAATTAATTCAAGTTAATGAGGAGAAAACATGAGATAACCATGATCATCTCTAAGGAACAACATGGTGAAGAAATTAAAAAAACTTAAAGTGAAAAGAGTTATCAAATTCATAATTTATAAGGACAACTATATGATAAGGAGATATGGATTTCGAATCTATAGGATTATCTTCATACTATAAGAAGGATTCCAAAAACTATAGAAACTCATTTGAAAACTATAACTATTAGTATGAAGAAAAATAATAGGGTTTCTATAAAAATACAGTATATATATAGTATAAATCATGTAAGAAGAACAAAAATAATATAGTGAGGAAGTGATATTTTATGGAAGGAATAAACAATATGTTAGTGCGTATAAGGAAGATAGAGAGTTCAACAGTTAATAAACATCTACTAAAACCATATGTTTACAAAACAACACATAATGAGGTATGGTTTTCTTTGGAGTTTTAATATTTTTTTTAATACTGCTCATTTGTAAATTGGTTATAGTAGCCAAATAGATGGGGAAATTATGTTAACATAATATATTATCATTACTAGGAGGATTCATGATTGTTAGAATGAAAAGTCCACTTTTTCAGATAAATATATTTATGGTCCCACATAGATATGGAAAAAGAAATCAGAAGGAGAGGTCCAAGATGTCTTTTATGTCCTAGTCATAGCATCTATTATGGATTGAGAAGAAGGACAATAGAAGAAGAAAAAATGATATATAACAAACTTATATAGTGAATAATGTTTTTTAGATCTTCAAAAAAATCAATGAAGGAAATGAATTGATCAAATGATAATGATAGTGTACCCTCCATTGCCTACCTAGGGTTAAAATAAGCTATTTTTGAAAGAAAATTGTAATGAATATATTTCTCTCATGAGAAAAAAAGATAATTATTTCATCAAGAATAATATGTAAAAATGATTGAAAGAATATCTAATAAGTACCAATAAATCTAAAAAAATATAATGGTGGAATTGGAGATTTGGTAAGATACATGTTGAACTAGTTTCATCCAGATCAATATAAAACATAAATGGAGGTAAAGCTCTCCCATTGTGCTTTATTGTTTCTAAATATTGGTTTAGACTTTTAAGTCTTACAAGGGTGATAGAATACAAGATTTTAACGATCTCACAATGAAAATCTTATTTAGTTAGTAGTTTAGCTAATAAAGAAACTGAATCTAAAATATGGATGGAATGCATCTTGATTTGGACAAATGAACGATGTCAATGAATTACTGGAATCAAACTAGTTGTATCAAGATAAATATAGTGAAGCTAACCCAATAGAAAATTATGGGAAAAAAGGAAACCACACCATATGCAATATGTCAAAACAACTAAACCCTATCCAGGACAAATATGACAATTAAGAAGATAATAAATTGAAACAAATAAATCATACTAGTGCAAATCAGAAAGGCTGGTGACTTAAAATGAAAGAAACCCTTTTGCAGAAATTGGATGGTAGTTCGGTGGCCACATAGGAGGAGATGAATCTAGGACAAGTGGGGTGGACACATCATAGGAGGACCGTGGAAGGTGGTGTAGCTGCATCAAAGCATAATTTAGTGGTGGTGAGCCATGGCAGGGGAGGAGGGTATCAGTGAGGTGGTGGGTCGTCGGAGTTATGTAGACAGGGAGTTTGGAAGGTCGCGTTGGCATGGAGGTGGGATGCGTGCACCGGATCCATGTCAGTGGGGATGTGTGGATGCCGCATCAGAGGAGGGTAGGAGGGGGGATGGATCATGAGGGATGGATCATAGTGCAGAGAAGAATCTCGAGGCATTATGAGGGAGGGAGGGGGTGGGGAGGAGTAAGCTTCTGGGGTGGGGGGAACAGCCACAACCATCCTTAAGACCATGGATTTATGTTATATATCACCACGATTTTTATAAATTTTGGCTATAAATCTGTCCCTATTTCCAAAAATATATAGTAGTGTATATAATAGGATTTGGGTAGAACTTTAACAAGCTTCAAGGCTAAGAGGAGTGAGGTGAAGAGGGGGTAGGGGTGGTTTCTATAGTGCATGAGAGAGGTGATTTCTCAAATTTTTATTCATTATTTTGTTCATTATTTTACTATTTTTCTCAATAAAAGTAATATTATTTATTAACTCATCAATGATTCAAGTAATAGTGTATTTAACCTGTAATGTATTTATACCATAAATTACCATATTTTATAATTTACTAAAAAATCAAGTATCTTAGAAAAATCACAAAAATTTACCCTAATAATTTTTTTCCATGTAGAATTAAAAAATGAACTCCATTTTATGAAATTAATTTTTTAAATATGATAAATTTTAATTTTAATTAAAATCATTATTTAGATGAAAAATAAATATTTTGAAATTATAACTGATTTTATAACACCCTGAAAAATTAACTGAGGTCTCATTAAATTATCCAAAAATCATAGGAAGAGACAATATTGATTTTTGAATTCATTTTATGAAAGTTAATTAACTTTTAAATCATTTTATTAATTATAAAAATGTAATTAAATATTTATTATTCCTAAAAAAACCAACACTTAATTATTAATTTTTTTTAAAAACGCCATTGTTTATAAAGTGCCAAATTTTTTTGTATAAATTCATGGGTGAGTTTACTATTCATAAGGGTATCATTACTATTCATATGGGTATAATTACTATTCATAAGGGTAAGTTAATAATCACCAAAAAATAATTTGATCCTCTCAAACTCTAAATATATTACTAAATGAAAATGTGTATGTCTATTTTTCGAAATTCAAATCACAGAAGCGACCAAATTATTTTTAACCGATAAGATATACCAAAGTTTTATTTCATAGATACAGTCTTACATTAATTATAATCTATCTAAAGAATCGAAATTATACATAAAGGAACATACCATAAAATACTGAGGTGATATATTCTTCCCACCTTCATAAATTTTGTCCTTGAAAATTTTTTCATGTATATTTCCCTCCAAAAATATATGGGTGGTTATTATTCATAATATCCTTTGGTTCCCATGTAGCATCCTCCATTTAATGGTATCTTCAACGAACCATTACCAATCGAGTCATCAAATTTCTCAATACATTCTCTCTTATTTCAAGAATCTTGATAGGCTCTTCATAGTAAGATAAATTAGGTTTTAGTTCAATTTCATCATAAGTGAGTACATACGTTGGGTCTATCATGTATTTCTTTAAAAATGACACATGGAACACGTCATGAAATTTTGAGAGACTTGGTGACATCGCTAAATGGAAAGAAACAGCTCCAATTATTTCCAAAATTTCAAACGGTCTGATGGACAGAGGTCTCAGTTCTTCTTTCTTAATGATCCTTAATACACCCTTCCATAAAGATACTTTTAGAAAGACATGATCTCCCACTTGAAATTATAACTCCTTTCTCTGGTTGGAAGCATAAATATTTGGTCTACTTTGAGATTCTTTCATATGGGCTTGAATTGACATTACCTTTTTCATTGTCTCTTTAATATGTTTGGGGCTTATAAGTTTCCTTTCACCAACATCATCCCAACAAGTTGGAGTTCGACACCAATTTCTATATAATGCATCCTATGGAAATTTTTTAATACCATAATGGAAACAATTATTGTTTTAAAATTACACAAAATTTATATACTGATCCCACAAAACTTCAAAGTCAATTGATTATGATCTCAACATGATTTCTAGTGTTTGAATTGTCCTTTCACACTGTTTTTCAGTTTGCGGGTGATAATAAGTACTCATATGAATATCTGTATCCAAATCCATCTAAAGACTCTTCTAGAATATTGATTTAAATTGAGTATATATATCAGACACAATCAAAATATGTGCACCATTATGTCTTAAAACATTATTAATATAGAGTATTGTTAGGATCTCAAGTGCTAAATCTTCTCTTCTTGTAAGGAAATGTACCAATTTTGTAAGACGATCAATAATAACCAATATTTCATCATTCCTTATAGGTGTCCATGGTAGTATAGTGACATAGTTTATTTTAATGAAATCCCAATTCTACATGGGAATAGGTATAGGTTTCATGACTCCTAGAGGATTTTTTCTCCTATCCTTCACTAGTTCACAAACTAGACACCTTGACACAGAGTCAAAAATTTTAGGTTTCATGTTATCCTACCAAAAATGTTCCTTCAGTTCTCAATACATCTTGGAACTACAAGGGTGTTTAAACAAATTTGAGCTATGAACAACATCTGATAGTTATATTTTTATCTCATTTATTGATGGAACACATAACCTCTTTCCAAATTTCATAACTCCATCTTCATACTTGAAGTCTTCCAATATTCCATCCTTAATGGATTTTATTTTATTTTTGAAGGTTCTAATTATCAAATTCAGAGATTTTTATCTTATCTAGTAAAGATATTTTAGCAATAATTTGAAAAAGGAATGGTTTTTTTTCTTCCATAACAATTCCCATAACTATATTTACTAGATCCTTGAACATATGATCTCTCTAAATCCCCTTTTAGGTCAGGAGTCCATGATCATTCCCACTTAATGCATTTGATACCTTATTTGCCTTTAATGGGTGATTGTGTATTGAACCACCATAATATTTCTGTAACTCAAGCAACCTCTTTTTCCTCATGTTGATTATTTTTTGTGTAAAAAATATTTCAAACTCTTATGATATTTATATACCTCTCATATTTCACCATAGAGATAGTGTCTCCATATTTTCAGAGAAATGATTACAGCTTCTAACTAATTATCATAATTTTGGTAATTTTGTTCATGAGACTTCAACTGCCCTGATTCATAATTAATAACATTATCATTTTTGATAAAGACACAACCCAATCCTTTTTTTGAGGCATCATTTTACATTACAGACCCATCATTTCAATATAGAAGAGTCAAAATTTGATCATTGACCAATCTTCTTTTCAATTCATCAAAAAAAATTGTACATTATTTTGTCTATAAAAACCTAACCCATTTACATGTTAGTTTGGTTATCAAGTTAGATAATCAGGGAAAATTATATACAAAACACTTATAGTTACTTGCTAATACAATAAAACTACATAACTTAGTAATTTTCATTGGCATATCTCATTCCTGTATTTCCTTTTTCTACACAAGATCAACTTAGATTCCATCCTTAGAGATAATATATCCTTTAAAAGAAACAATTTTAAGCTAGAATTCACATTTACTAAAATTAATTTATAAAAAATTTATTCTAATATTCTCTAGAACAATCTATATGCAGTTATCATGGTCCTCATATATTTTGTAATATATCAATATATCATCAATAAATACCACAAAAATCATCAAGATATTTCATGAAAACATTGTTCATTAGATCCAAGAAAATAAAGGGTGAATTAATCAATCCAAAAGGCATTACTGTAAACTCATAATACCCATACCTGGTTCAAAATTAGGTCCTTGTATTATCTTCCATCCCCATACATAGCTAATGATATCCATATCAAATTTCAGCATTATAAAAATATTGAGCTACATGATGTTGTTCAAATAAATCATTTGCTGCGAGGAAGGGGATAATTTTTCTTTATTGTAATAACATTTATTTCTCTATATTCAATACATAGAATCATGGATCCATCTTTCTTCTTGAAAATGAGAATATGAGATCCCTGTGGTGAAATACTAGGTTAAATAAATTCCTTGTCACTCAATTAATCTAGTTGTTTCTTTATCTCCACTAATTCCATAGTGTACATTCTATAGGGAGTCTTTGATATAGTTCTTGCACCTACAATTAAATCAATAGGTAACTCAACATCCCACTCTATAGGATGTATAGTTAAATCCTCTATAAATACATCAACATATTCTTGCACAATAGGTACACTGTCAATTTGAATATTTTATTCCTCACCCATAGATATTGTGTTCGATTACTACCCAAGAATCACATTCACTAGAGCTACTGCAGGTGGATCCAGATAAGAATCATATGGTGAGGTTTCTACTCTAAATATAATGAATTATAAATAATTTTCAAATATTGTAACTTCATTCATCTTTCAATAGATTTTGGCATCATAATTTGAAACAAAATCATTCCAAAAAATATTTCAAATTAAATCCTAGGTATGATGATAAGTTTATTAACTAATGCACATTTATATGTTATAAACGGGACTGACTGACACATCTTTGTTCGGATTGATACTTCCCTTAGATGTTTTGACTGACAACTCCTTTATTAAATCAAATTGTAAATTTCAAATTTTATTGGAAAACTAGAAAGATATAAGGAATTCAATGATACATAATACAATAAATCATTGGATAAATTAGAATAAATTATTAAATTACCTAACACCACATAATTAGTAACTTAAACTTCTGTAGTTCTGATCTCATAATCTTGGAAATATCCCCTTAGCCTCTTCTATGGTATATTCCGCTAACAATTAGGTCATTAATTTGAATAATGCCCGATTTCATTTTATTTGAATCATTTAACATCTTTGATTTATTTCTTTTAATTATTTTCATTAGGTTGATTCCCCTTTTCTCCTCACTTATAAAAAATATATTTTTCCATTCATGAATTTACCAGGATGATTCTTTCCATTTTTTCACGTAATAAAAATTTATTCATTTCCTTATTTTTCATTGATGCTTCACCCTTTCCATGGTTATTATAATACCTCTTCTTATCTTGATTTCCCTTGAAAAAAATCAGTCTAGTAAATTCATTCTCTATTTTGATGGAAATTAATACTATTTTACCATATGATGAAAATTTTTGTGAAGCTAGTGCCCCTCAAATAATTGGCTTAATACCTTAAAAGAAATTATCAATCTTTACTTCTGAAACACTTATGTAATCTATTTCATACTATGGGAGTTTTTTGAATGTATCCCCATACTCTACAACATTCTCCACATCCCTTTACTTTAAGACAATGAATTTTCTTTTCATTTATATTTTTTTCTTAGGAGGGAAATATTTATTGAATAATATTTCTTTAAAATTTTTCCATTCAATATATATTATTTCATCATCCTCCTTACGATTCTGGATCAAGGACCACCATTGATTGACATCACCCTTGAGTCAATATACTTCTAGTAGTACATTTTTTTCATTGCATCTTAATTCTAGAAATATCATTTTAGGGGACTTGATCCACTACTTAGCTACTACTGAATTAGTATTCCCATTAAAATATGGGGGCTTCTTCCTCATGAAATGATCCAACATAGGTGTTTTATGGTTATTCTTCACAACTTGAGTAAGTTGTCCTAATATGGTCATGATTTTCTCATATCAAACACTCACTATGTTAACCTGATCAAAGGGTAAATCCCTATATTGTCCATGGGTATTGATTAACTTTCTTCCATTAGGCACCAAGAATAAAAAATGGATTACACTAAATTTGGTTATGATTCATAAGGAATATTTCCAAATAGCAAAACACTTTATAATAAATTGAAAATTTATCTATAGGTAATCTTATAATCATAATCATTGTTTCTTTGAGAAAATATTTATTTCTAAACCTTCATAATGGTTTGTAAATAAAATGTGAATTATCCAAAGAATATCCCTTGAGAGTGTCAAACCATGTGCATAGTAATACACATTGTCGTGTACCAGGTTACCCTGAGTCAGGCTCAGAATACCTTGTTGAAGTTGTTACTCCTTGGTAAATTTGTTCCAGAACCATGTCCACTTGTAGTATCCTGAAAGGGTTTTAATTCTTGTAAGCACTACATAATCTCTACCTTACCATAATTTAAGGATGTTGTCCTATTATTATCCTCAAAGTTTATCTTTGTGTTATGTTACATAAACTAGGTTTTCTAAATCTAGTTCCAAAGGTTTCTACTAATCATCCTCTCATACCAACTGTTACGCCCCAACCCCAGTAGCCCAAAGCCAATGCATTATTTTATTACATAGTAATTGTTATATGGAATCAAATCCCAAAGTACATTAGTTTAGTAGTCTTGAGGAAAATAGATACAAACATGGAACCCATTTTTACATTGGGAAATGAAAAAAAAAAATACACTACAAATTCTAATAAGATACATCCTTGAAAACCTAATAAATGATCACTTCTTCATAACCTGGGAAAGGAAAAAAAGAAGGGATGAGAAAAAATTCTATGTTATGGTTAAATATAGAAGAATAATTAAACAATGGTAAGTAAATCATAATCAAGAGAACATAATTAATATGTTATGGTGAATAATTGAAAAACACCCCCCATCAACAAAATGAGAATGAAAGTGCATCAATAGATTTTTTTACAGTAAATACTATTTGAAATTAATAGCAGAATAATGAATAAAAAGAATTACTATTATTTAGACATCAGGTATCTAAAACATAAAAAACCATACCATCTAGATGATTTAATTCTATGGGTAGAAACCTGTCTGATTCGTTTTAGAAACAAACATGAAGGGTTGGTCGCCAACTGTTTTGTCTCTTGATTTATTTTGATGAATAGAGGGGCTATAAATAGACCCTACCTTCACTAAATTTAAAAATAATTTTTTATACATAGAATTAATTCATGAAAAAAATCCTTTTCAATATTCTTATTGAGTAGAGGATACATATTAATCAATATTTCCCTAATTAAAGCAAAATCCAAAATAAAAACCCCATATAAAAAGGTATACGACTATGAAAATAATAATACCCATGATAAAAGAATATGAAAATTAAATAGAAAAGTAATCACATATAAAAAATTATATCAAAGTGGTATTAGATACACTACAAAATAATTATTAGGTGCATAATACCATGTATGTCTCAATGAAATAGAAATTGAGACGAAGCCTCTTACCACATTGTATCAATTTAATAGTGTGACCAAAAATTAATAATCCTCAAATTAAAAATTTAAGAACATAAAGATAAATTAAATCATGATATTATATTTAAAATTTTAGTCTACATACACCTCATACAAAAAATAAGTGGAAAATAATGGAAATCTCTTAGAAATAAAAGTGAGATGGGAAAACCCTTACCTAATGTATAAATGTGTTCTTCCATTGATATTAATATCCAGGCTAATAAAATTAATTCCATTAATTAATTAATTCAGAACCTTATATACTTGTATCTTATTTATTATAATTTTAGTATGTTCATTTATAATCATTTTGATGAGTTATAAGATACAATATTATCGTTCCAGATCATTCATTTCTTTGGTTTTCATAACATGTATACATGCAATGAAGTTCATGTAAAATAGGAATAACTATAAGAATTGGAATAAAATGAAATTAATTAGAATCCATAAGTTTAATTGGGTATACATATCACATGGTTATATGTTATGATTATTAATCGTTAGATAAAATATATATTGACAATCGTTTAGCTTAATTTTAGAAGTTTTTATCATAAAGAACTAGTTTTGTTAAAAAAAATTAATATAATGTATATAACATGGTTCCCGAACCTTAGATATGATATAATAAATTTTTTATAATTTTTTCAATCATAAATTTTTTTTAATTACCATCTATGATTAACAAATTAAAGTACAAAAGTTATTCTTCCACAAAGGTTGTTAATTAGCATCTCCTGGGCGATGATTTCATTTTTAGAATAAAAGATATAGAGTAAAGAGATTTATGATGGATATTAAATTAACATGATACCATTCCTTCATATAGATGGTACCTTATTTATCATGATCATTTGGAAATAGTATGTGTGGATAAAATAATAAAATAATGAACATGAAAAGAAATTAAAAGGAAAAGGAAGAGGGTTTTACCTCTCGAATTCTCCTCCTTGAGAACCTCCTTAAGGGGATTGGTTTTGTTATTTTGGTAATACCATGAGCTCTTGGTTGTGGGGAGAGACTAGTGAAGAGGATTTTCATATAACTTTTACAAGCTTCAAGGATTAGAGGAGTGAGTGAAAGAGGGGGTGAGTGGTTGTTTTATAGTGCATAAGAGGGGTGATTTCTCAATATTTTATTCATTATTTTAATATTTTTTTCAAGAAAATCAATAATATTGAGCATTGTGACTAAATATATAATGAGAGCATGTGATTTTGAACTGATGGATTATTACATCATCCATGATGAAATGAATAGTATATTTAACATGTAATATATTTATACTGTAAATTACAGTATTCTACTATTCACAAAAAAATGAAGTATCCATAAAAATCCCAAAAACTCACCCCAATACTTTTTTGACATGTATAATTTAAAAATGAAATTTTAGTTTGAAAATAATTTTCTAAATATGATAAATTTAATTTTTAATTGAAATCATTATTTACTCGGAAAAAATAGATTTTAAAATTATAAATGATTTTATAACACCCAAAAAATTAAATAAGGTCTCATTAAATTATCATAAAATAATTGGTAGTGAAAATATTTATTTATGAATACATTTTATGAGAATTATTTTGGTTTTAAATCATTTTTTTAATTATAAAATTGTATTAAAATATTTATTATTCACTAAAATACCAACACTTCATTATTTATTTTTAAAAAATTTACATTCACTTATAAGGTGGCTAAATTTTATTTATACTTTCATGGGTGAGGATACTATTTATTAGGGTCACATTATTATTCATAGGGATAGAATTAATATTCAAAGGGTCAGTTACTATTCACCAAAAATAATGTTGATCCTATCGGAATCTTAATATCTTACTGAACACAACTATATATGTTTGTTTTTCGAAATTCCAATCATAGAAGTGACAAAATTATGTTTAACAAATAGGTTATAAAAAAGTGTTGTCAGAGACTCTATGTTTCATTCATTATAAGCCTTCTAATTAATTGAAATTCTTCGTGAAGAAACATACCATAAAATATTTTGGTGTTATATTTTGAACATAATCATTGAAACTGAATTGTTTTAATTATGATAGAGTTGAGAAATCATTGGTTATATAGAATATTGATCAATTATCATGTATTACACGTAATAAAATAGAAATACTTAAGTGATTATCATGTTTTGTTATTTTATTGAAGAATTTGATGATTATGATACAATATTATTTGTGGTTTTTATATAAGTATTTAATATTTTATTTTTCAAATGAAATGGTTCATAATGTATATATATATATATGTTGATATGATAAATATATTAATCAAATTATTTTACTATAACCAAACACAAACATGGTTTTATTAATAATTATGTAGTAAAATGAACCAATACACATTTATAAATAATTTTTTGACTTAGCGAACTATATGAATTATTATAAAATGTAACATGATTTTTTTCATGAAATTAAAATTTTAGGAAATGGAAAAACTATGTGATTATAGTTTAGTAAGCCTTCATTTATATAATTGTATACATTATTTATTGTTTAAGTAACGTTTTTTTTACTTTTCTTATAATATATTCTCTAGAGTAGTATTTTTGAACATTATTGTATTAAACATAATATGTAACTAATTTTTTTGTTAAATTTTTATAAATATTATCTTATAATATATTCTTTGAATAATCACGTTATATTATTTTAAATGATTTTTCATATACCTTTTAATGTTTGATTACAATATTTTTTTACAATAAATATATATATGGATGTG
The DNA here is from genome assembly GCA_963277665.1 of Viscum album. Lineage (NCBI taxonomy): Eukaryota > Viridiplantae > Streptophyta > Magnoliopsida > Santalales > Viscaceae > Viscum > Viscum album. The sequence goes on from OY728130.1 coordinate 1,449,727,479, forward strand.
ATAAAAATAATTTTTATCATATATTAGAATATTATGTGAATTATGTTAGGGATAAGTATGGAATGTTATAAAGATACTTAATATAGAAATGTTATTGATTTATCAAGGGAGGGTGAGGGTAATGTAACATTTCTGTTGTTGTTCATTCTTACTTATTGTTTTTCATAAGTTAGGTTTAACAATTTTTGTTGTGGTACCCATCATGTAGTTATTTCTTATAGGAACCAATTTTTTTAAGACTTATATATATTTAATATTCACTTCATAAGAAAAATGGCTATGTTATACACATTTTTTTATTTGGATGAAATTATAAACTTTGATGGTTATCCTTGAGGAGTTGTCTTTATTTCTAGGGGTCTAAAGTCGATTATCATAGTACATGTGAGGTATTTATTTCTAGAGGATGATAAATCGTTTTTTCACCTCCTATGATTCAAATGTTAAAATCTTACAAGTGAAATGATTTCAATATCATGGAAAAACCATGGTATAAAATTATGGTATGATTAATATAATTCACTGGCATGAAATGAAGTCAGTACATTTGACTATCATGGTGTCCTAGTTAGTACACACTGACTTTACTTACATGTGTATTATGTGTGTTACTATTTTTAACATAAATAAAATATATGAACTATTTTATATTTTAGGGGCCCAAATTTTATTTACTTGTTTATTTTTATACCCACCCCCTACACCTAAACCATAGTGGATATAGATCTCTTATATTAGCGAAATGGACCAGTAACATTGATTGCAGTCGATGCAAGTCAGTGGGGATGAGTTGATGTTATCATGGTTGTGTCAGGGACATTTTCAAATTTGGAGATAAGATTTATAATTTTAAATTAATATGTTTTAATTTAAAATATTTTATGGTTACAATTATCATCCTAACCATATTTAACTCCCAAACATTTTTTATTGCATTATGTCTTTTAAGACTCATCCCATATCTCTTATATGTTTCTTGAACTAATCTAAGTAGTATTCATCAAAAATGATCAATGGTACCTAGTATGGGATAAATACTTCTCATATTTGTTCAATAAACATAGGTGTATGTCTACCGGAGATGGAGGATGACTCCTAAAAAACAAAATGCAATAATAACTATTTGGGAGATAAAGCAGAGGAGTATAAAAGTTGTCTATAACTTTTCCCTTTAGATTAATTCATAGGATAAAACCTACCATAGTGGAGTATTTATTTTATTAAATTTAATTATTAATTTCCTTCAAATTGGATGCATGTTAATCGTTTGACAACAGAGTATCATGATAGAGTTAAAAAGTTCATCAAATATGAAATATAAAATGTATAAAACCCTTCTCAAATCCTTTTTCTATGATTATTTTGTTGTTATTTTAGAAAAATTAAATGTTTGAAAACTCATTCTAGTAATGTATTCTACACAAGATTATGTTACCAATCCCAAGAAAGAACAGATTGTTGGTGATGAAACTGTAGAATTATTAGGGTATTAAAAATATGTTGATGAAAAAACAATAATTATGCAACATCATGGTGTTGAATAAAATTATCAAGACATGAAGAAAATGTATAAAATTTTATGATGGTTGGAATCAACATGGCTAACCTATTAACCTAAATAATTCAATGTTCATTAGCTACATTGGGGTCACAAAGATAATGAATGTGTTGATTCATATTGATTCACGGTTCCATGTAGAACCTGTAATGAAGGAAACTCTTTTGAAATATATAATAGTAATGTTATGATATACTTTATCTTTTTTATGTAAAAAATTATAATAAAAATTTGATTTAATTTTCAATATTCATTGAAGAGTTCATTTATTTTTTCATATTTTTGTAATAAATTTGTCATAGTGGCCCCTAGAAAATCCCATAGAGGCTTTTGAACTCTTATTAACAAGGTACATTGTAGGGACACTAAGAGGAATGTAAATCCTCACCAACCAGTTAGTCGTGTATTCATTATAAATCAGGAAAAATAGAATAATTTCATCCATAATAGTAATTTGAACTCATTTTAAGTGCATTACAGTTGAAAATATATAATTCGAAATTATTTATTTTATCCAATTTGATTCAAAATTGCTAATTTATGAAGAAAAAACGAGTGATGAAAATAAAGAACTTTCATCAAAACCAATGTACCCCTATCACAAAGCAAGGATGGTGTACCCTTCACTAGAGAAGAAATCAGTATGTATTTTAAATACATAATAAAATTTTTATGTAAAATTAAAAAATATAAGTTCCTTTGTATATATGAATATTGATGTATCAAAATGTGAATTCACTTTCATCGCACATAATGTGTTATGGAAGGTCTCTCTTGTAAATAAATAGGGTAAACTAGTTAATAAAAATAAGTATGGGAAACATGTATAATTATTATTTAATTTTATTTCATTATGTATTATAATAGTAGTACATAAAAATATCTATTTATGTCCATATTGTTTTATAGGGTTGAGACACAAGAATCAACAACGACCATACTGGAATAAAGATTAATTTCAGTAGCTTTGAAGAAGCTAGAAAAATATGTTCGCAATAGAGGATTAGTTTTTAGAGTGTCTCCTAATACATATTTCAAGAAGATAAAACCACATGAAGATACAAATAATATGGTGATAGGATTACAGACACAAATAGATGATTTAAAGTATATTTTTTTCTAGTATGGTTTTGAAAACCAATGTCTGAAAAAGGATCAAAGAAAACTGATGGTGGAACAATGATCAGTGCATGAACCAAATGACCCCACTAGATTTGAGGCTTCTCATTACACTCAAACACATACATTACCCTTGGTAATCAATTTTTTCATTACTTTTTCTCCTAAATATGAGGCAAAGAATTTCTTATAACATTATCTTACTAAAATAATGTAAGGTGTAATTGAAAGTGATTTGTATCTATCAACATCCACGTACCAACTTGTGTTGAGTGGTATTGTGTATAATATCCCATGAGACAATATACACCAGAAATACCAACCAAAATATCACATGAGAGTTAGTATTGAGGTATCTCATGAGCTAACTACTCTGTTTTATGTTCCACTTGATGATCTATATATTAAAATGGTCAATAATGATATTGGAATTTTCAAATTGTGGACTTCTAATATTATAAATATTCATGATGTATGTCTTTAGAAAAACATTCTTATCAAAAAAAATTAATAGTTAATGAAAAAAGGTCTGAAGTGAGGTATGATATTACATATTAATAAAGCAATGGGGAAACGGAAGGTCGGATCAAGACAATCTAGTGAATCAACCAAGAAATCAAAACAACCTTCTGGAAGTACCTTATCCCCACCCGTTTCAGAGAAACATTTATTATAATTAAAACATTATGTAAAGAACACATTTAAAGCTGAAAATATGTCTTACATTCTATATGTAAAATAAATATATGGTACTTTCATGATAGACTTAATTGGCCTCAAGATCATTAATGAAATTCTCAAGTATGAATGGTTGGGATCCTCATTTTTGAATATATATGTAAGGTACATTTTAGTAATACAAATGTTCAAATAGTGAGATAATATGTTTATCTATGTTGATAAATATTCATATTTTCAATAGGATTTTATATTACTACTATATAAATGGAAAACTATGTGAAGAATAATTTGGATTCATTAATCCCTACATCATATCTATAAGAAAAATTCATTTAGATAAGAAATAATTTGAGAAGAAAAGGGATGATATACAAACAGTGTTTGATCAAAAAATATCATACAATAGACACATTTATTCCTATAATTCATACTCTTTGATCTAATCACAGAAAATATATTTTTAGTTTTTTCATTACATATTTTTTTTGACTTTTTAGGCAGCACTAGATGCTAATCGTAGTCAATATGGATACTCTAAATATTAATTTTCTAGTTCCAATGCATGGATATCCCACAAACCGACCACAAATGATGTGTATTGTGAATTTTTTATAAACAGCAATACACATTTTATGGATAAACTTCAAATTATATGTTTTAGTATATGTTTTAACATGAATTTTGTTATGATAGTGTGGTCACTAAATATAAGCTAAATCATGGCTTGAAGTTGGTTTCTAAATATTTAAATCTTATAGATTACAAAAAATTTAAATATATTAATGTATATATATATAATTTAGATATCAAAATGTATTTCAATGAAATTTTCATATTTTCTTCAATGTTTTTGCAGTGTCTGAAGTAAGATAATGGCAGTGATTGTGGATATTATGTCTAAAATTTTATGAAAGAGATCATAAACAATGAAAAGACCTGAATTACTAACTAGGTAATTTATGAAGGAAACTACTATTTCATTAAAAATATTTCCTAATCATTTGTTTGTCTACATTTTCTCATTACTACCATGATTTCTGACAACCTTCATACTCAAAAGAAGACGTAATTTTTTATAGTGATGAGCGGGAAGCATACATGTTGTGAAAATGTATTCTAAAAACCAATTTAGGTTACTAACTACTATTTTTTGAACTATAATGAGCTACGACTTTAGAAATATATTGGGTGTGTGAATAATTAGTGTAAAAATAATTATATATTATTTTTTCTCTATTTATCTAGGAGAATTTTAATGGAGGAAATCAATTTATTTAGAATCGCTAACCTACAAACAATAAATTATTTTGTAAATGAAGGAGTTGGAGGTGTAAGTGGAGGTGGATTTATATTTGGATACTGAGGTGGAGGAGGTGGAAAAGAAAGATATTGATGCAGAGAAATACATTAAGCCTTATATTGAAAACAGTAACTTTTTTTGAGAATTAGAGTAAAATGATTATAATTCCAAGGTTTTGTTTGATAAATATTGATTAATACAGTTAAAAACACTTTTCACTTAAGATAAGGGTAATCATGCAAGTGTTTTAGGTGGATTATTGAAAAAAAAATGTTTTTCACCACTTGTTTAAGGGATTTTGAACATGATTTTAAGTGGATATTTTTTTTCAGAAACATAAAAAACAGCAATTATTTTTTCAAAACGGTGTTCATAGTCTATAATTTCTATTTATAACATTCCAAGTACTAGAAAATATTACTAAAGTGTGAATGAAACTTTTCAACCAAAAAAATGGACAACAACAAAAAATAACAACAGATTTTATTTCGTTCCCATGACTTCTATACACTACAAAAAAATGGTCTAGGTAGTGGACCCAATAGTCACTTGAGAGTCATAAAACACCAATTAAATCTTCCAACCAGTATATAATCCATCTCAAATATTTGAGTAAATATTTATGTAATAATCAACCAAATCTAGAAGGTGTGTGAAAGATCTATTGGAGGAAAACCAGCATTAAGATATCAGGGACATCAAGAAGGGGTTGTTTCAAGGAAACATGACATAAAATTAAAAGAAAACTCTTTATAAAGAAATCCAAAAAAAAGAAAAACTTTCTTCAAATAGAATTAAGAAGGATATACTATTATATAGTATAATCCCATAATACATAATGTATGGACTATATTTAAGTGTTTTTTGGATTCTATAATTGGATATACTGATTTTCAATATTTTAAAAAAGGTTTAAATAATTTTTAATAGATTTTATTGTATTTTGAAAATACATAATGGGTTATACTGATGTTTTTTTCATCAAAAAAGGTAAATGGAATATCATGAAGGTTATACTATCTATGATGGTGAAAAGATAAGATAGATTTTATTATGTTCCATAAAAACTCCTAGGTAAATATTTATTTTAGTTCAGTAAATGAATGCTGATATGTTTAAAATAATGGTATGTTTTCTAGGAAAAAATGAATTTGTCAAAAGGGATGATTTACTCCAGCACTACGATCATGCACTCAATAAGGATGATTCATTCGTGATGATTCAATTTTCTTTTTATTCTCCAATGCATTCAAACTTTTGTGTAATCAAACTAAAATTTTGTTTGATGACCCATAGTTTTTAATTAAATATTTGATAAAAAGACCTTTTGGAATCAACCATACCATAAATCAAAACATTATGTACCCGGTATGACTCAAATTGTGTGGTTTATGTTTAAAACTTACATTTTATTAATGTATTATTTCATATTTATGATTAATTTATTTAATTATAATATTAATAACATAATCATTATTTTATTATATAGGTGTATTCTTTGTCTTGAGTTGGGGTGGTTTGTTTTAATTTTCCCATTCCCGTGAGAGATTGGAATTTGATGCTACAACTGAGATAAAAACAAAAAGGAAATGGTTCAATAATGTAAACATTCATATTGACAAGTTGAATTAAAACTACTTATTTAGTTAATTTAACCACCAATTAATATATTATTTTAAGTTAACTTCCTTACCATTATATCCAATTAATGATTTATTACCTCCGGATGTTGATTTCATAGGTTTTAAATTACGTACAATAACTCATGTTGATTACATTACCTTCGAACGATCTCCAACAGGTTTTTTTCGCAGACCGAAAAATGCCCATTGGATCTTATATCTGTGATGAATCATATAACTACTTTACAAAGGCAGGTTTTTATTGGGGATTATACCATATATAAGGCCTATTTAGTTTGGGATCATGCTGATGTCATGATTTCTACTAACCTCTATGACCATGTGAGTCATGCTCAGTGTGAGAAATTAGAAGAAGTAGGGGATCTTAATATCACATGACCCACTCTTTCCACTAGTGGGAGAGGTGTTGAAGCCCAAATGGATGAGGGAGTGGGATATGAGTGTGCTTGTATCCACTTTTATTTTTTGTAATAGATATGGTCTTATATTATGATTTATCTAGCTACATCCTAGTTTTTAGGCGAAGAGGATAAAATGTGCAATATTTTTCATGAAAGACGAGTCGATTACTCTCAGATGTATGCCTTAAAATTAGTTTTGGGGGGAGTATCCCATTTCCTATCAAAGGGAAAGGCAATCACGATCCTCACCCTCCCCTCTAGGAACTAGGAGGTTCACTCTATCACCCCAAGGTTGGAACCCTCATTACCATGGTAATGTAGACCTAATGAAATTATGAGGGTCTACGTTCTTGTGGTGGTTACACATGTGACTTCGCTTACCATGGGTGTATAGAATCAAGAGGACAAAATAATGTTCCCAATGACCCGATCTTACATGTCAGGCGGCTTTGGAAGAGTCATTGGCCTGATGGCATTGGATTGGTTCATATAGGGGCTAATATGGGGCCCAATGAGATGAGGTAAGGGAGTTATTAGAGTAGGAATGTGGAAAACCATAGGATTACCCATTTTATATAAAATATTATTATGTGAAATTAGTTTTCCTATGTATAGAATTCTGCTATTCAGGTGAGATTATTGTTTTTGTATCATGGTGATACACAGATAAAGGGTCTACTCACATAACATGTTGCAACACGAGACTGGGTTTAACCTACATTCTAATTTGCAATGCAGGGGAGAATTCCCCTTGCATAACATTTTCCTACATGAGGTGGGGTTCCTTCCGCATATAAATTTTCAACATGGGTTAGGTTTCCTCCTACATATCATTTTTCTATGAAGGGTGTTGGGTCGTTAGGGGACCATCTGTTTATGGCTTGTGGAATGGTGTCCGCAAAGGGTTTTAAGTTCGTAGATGGTCAAATGTTCATTTATTTCACCTTTAATTTTATGTGGTCGGTTTTTACCTTGTAGGAAAAGAAATATTTTTGAATTTTGTCTCATGTAGGATTTCATCCTACTATCTTTTTTCATGTTCTTTCTTCCTTTTTTAGGTTCCCCTCAGGGTCCTTTTATAGAGGAATGGAGGGACTGAGTACTAGGATGTATATTCATCTGTTGTGGGCCACAGACCTTATTTTGTGGGATCCCAAGAGTAAACCTCAGCCTTAAAGGGTTTCATTAATGGGGAAAGTCATTTTTAGGTGTATAAATCACCACCTTGTCCTACAAATGACTTTTTTTTGTCTGTGGGTACCAGTGGAACCACCCTATCCTGTGAACTATTTCATTTAATTGGAATAGTCTTTCATAGGGTAAGAATTAGTCATTCGGCCACAAAAAACACTTATGGTTTCTTCCACGGGCATTGGCAGTACCAGCTCATATCATGAACTACTTCATTCATGGGGTACTTTTCAAATTAGTGGAAGAACTTTCCATGAAGTGATTTGTGATTCTCAGGTTCAATCTGACCTTAAAAGCTAAACCCTTTAAAAAAAATTCCTCAATATTATTTTGGGTTCATTTCCACCATTTTCTGAGTTTGATATAATTCTCTTCTTCATATATGTAGAAGTTTCAGGGCCCAACATGTTCCTTCGTCATAATGGGTTCAGTTAAGGATGAAGAGGGTACTATTTCATTATAGAAAGTGGTCCAATTTTGAATATTTTTGAGGTGCATATGTGGACATGAAATATGGTAACACACCTATAAATAGAGGTCTCATATCATTTGTCTTATACCATATTTATTAGTGAACTAATCGCTCTATAGACCCTCAAATCACCTCTGCTTACATGAAGTCTTTCTTTTGCGGATGTCGTTCCCATGAACTGAAATCCTTCACCCAAAAATAGTAATTTTGATTTCTTTATAAAGAGAAACCCATTTCCCAATGTTTTGATCACTATGTGGGCGGTTACGTTACATTCCATCACTTGGTGGGCTAGTGCCTTTGTGAACTGATGGTTTGCAGGCCATTACTTCATGGGTCAGCACTTCACGAATTGCTTGTTCACAGCAAGTTATTTTGTGAACTGATAGTTCTCAGGCCAATATATTCATAAACTAATGGTTTATGTGGCTTATGGTTTATGAGGTGGATGGTTCATAGTTATTATGTTTAACAGGGCTTAGTTCTATTTTAAATTTATAAAAACTAATTCCTTTACATTGGAATGTTGATGCAGACAACAGGATGGACCCTTCAGAGGACGATTACTATTTTTGTTACTTCTATCTCTACTATTGACTAAAATAGTAATGTTAGGATATATTATATTTAAAATAATTTTAAAATAATCTGTAAACCACACTATTAACTTCAGGCAGGGCTTATTAGCACTGGTCAAAGAAGGTAGTCGGTCTTGGAGATGATGCCCCTTTATGGATTCGATCTACCGTCTGATGTTACAACTCTGGAACTGTGAACCTCTAATCAACCTGTGACCTGGATAATTAAAAATAGGAATATTGATAGATCCAACCTTTTAGTTATAAGGGAATTCATATAGAAAACTTACACTATTGGGTTTATTTTGAACAACATTCCTCAGTCACTGGAGTAAACTGTGTGGGAAATAAATGAAAAAACTGACAATTATCAGATCATTTCATGATAGGCCACAACAAACAAGAAACATGGGTGGTCATTGAAATGGGAACTTCTCCCTAGGGGCTCATTCATCTTGGACTAGGTGTTTCCTTTTTAGTTTTTCCAAACTTATGAAGAATTTAAGGCTAAGCCCAAAGATGTGGGTATATGCAAGGAGGTTTGGGTATCATAGAACTACTCTCACCAAAACCAAAATATTATCCCACATCTACTTATCAGGTGGATCCCAGAGACTAACAACTTCCACTTAAAGCATGGGGATGTTGGTATCAGCCTATGGGATGTTTGGTTGATTTTGGGGGTTCCCGTCATGGGTTATATGTGTGATTATTTTATGTTTCCCCTTCAGAATGGGAAGACATGAAGGGCACTCCCCCACTTTCCAAGAAGCTTATTGGCGTGGTGAAGGATATTTTAAAGGGTGGCCCTCATCCGAATCAGTACATCCAATTTTCTGATTGGTTCAAAACCTTTTCTATGATGAGTGTCCAAGATCCCAACACACAAAGGATAATGGAATTCCCTACCATTGAAACCCAAAGGCAAATTGGTGCCTACTGTCCTAACATAAGGAGGGTCAGTTCAATGAGTAGGGATGGAAGTTCATTACTAATGTCATCTGGCTATTCCAACTGGTATCCTTTCTTGTCATGTTTTTGAGTGTTTGGTTGTTATCAGTTCATGATTCTAGTATCGGGGTCAGAGTCAAAATTTTCTTCATGGAGACTAAATTGGATACCAGTCGATGTTTGACCTCATCATCCCAGTGCTGGAAAAGATTTATCATTTTTTAGGATGGATTAATGAGGGGAATCCACCATACCAGTTTGTGGGTCCCTTCCATGTTATCTAGGGTTAGGAAGCATCCCATATGGGAGGCTACAGATTTATCAATACTCAATATATCTCGTAAGCTACCATACAACCATACCTTTAAAATCATAATTGGGGTAATTCCATCATGATAGGGTGAGTAAGAACTGATGAATCAACATAACTATCATTATTGTTTACCTATGATCATTATTTTCCCCATTCTAGTATGTCGGTGAATGAATTATATTGGGACTTCTCTAGATTTTGATATCTTATTTCTTTTAGGGAAGGCATCTTGGTGTCTAATATTTATTGGGAAAATATATATGAGGAGTATGCACACTACAAATTTACACTTCAGTTCAAATATGTCCATATGAGTTTTCCCCTAAACATCAACAGTGCATTCCAGGAGAAACCCTTGATGATATCTCGGCATCTATGGAAGATGATCACCTAGGAGGAAACCCGATTCTAGATTAGGCTTCCTCTTCTCATAGGTTTTGAGCCGACACTTACTTGATCATATTCTAAATTATGGAATTGGTCATACCCTAATGAAAAATTGGAAAACCTAGTTCATATTTTCGAGGCCCATAAAGTGCCTAGGACTTGATGGAATCAAAGGAAAATAGTTGATAATTCTAGGATCAGAAATCATCCAAGGAAATCCATCATTTCTTAACCCCCAAGGGAGGTTTTGTAAGCCTGGGGTTCAAACCTTTAGGCTTTTTCCACTATCTCATGGTCAAGAATCCATCCCTCCCGATGATGCATTTCTAACAGCCTAGGGATAATGGGATTATTTAAGGAGGTCCCATCCATGTGTTGCTTTATGGTACTTTTTGTATCATATGGAGGATTCAGTGACTGAATATGACGATGTCTTGGTACCTTCCACTATCTCTTATGATGACGACCCAGAGAGGGCAGACACCTATCTTCGAGAGCTTGACAACTCATTCCATTCCTAGAAAAACCAACATAAATATTATTAGTGAGTTATTGCAATGGTAATGTATGAGGTCAATGAGGACAAATATTATGATAGTCACAACTCTTGGGGTGCCAATGAAATCAATAATCTGATCTCAATTGGAATTTAAGAGATTCTTTATTCCCATTCGGTGTCTGGAAAGAGCCCATCCCTAGAGGGATCCAGTGTTAATGGGGAACCAAGAATGAAATTGCAGCTATTGGAACCCAACTCACTTCCTAGGGAGGATCTTCCCCCATTAACCATTCCTATCACTATAGAAAACCCAATATCCTGGAAAGCGTGGGATAATCGAAGAGAAAATGCATCTTTTAAATAAATTTTGGAAACACTCCAAGAAGATCCCCTTGAGCTTTTGTTATTTGGATTGATCACTACATAATGTATGGAACTATTCTTTAGAATGTCCTCCTAAAGTGAAGATATATTTGGAAGAAATATACACCATCATTCAATCATACAAAGGAATAAATTATTGATTCAACTAAGTAGAGAATATGGCGGTTATCATGATGAGTCAAGATGACATCGATGAAGTGGTAATACGATTGTTTATACCAAATGTTCTTCTTTTTGCGGTCAATACCATAAACCCCTACTTATGATACATATAAGAGCATGGGGAGATTCGATAGTTGGTTTCTTCCCCAGAATACTCCCTATGGAGCACCACTACCAGTTGAAATATCCCTTTCGATGTGGGAGTACTTGAGATGGATCCCCGAGACAAGGGGGCATATGGAGGCAATCCTTGCGGATCCTATCGAAGAATTTCCACCTCCATCCCAACCCACATTCTATAATGGGATTATCTCTATTTCACTCCATGAAGCTTCAAAAATCATCAAAGTTATAGATATTCCTAATGTCGATGATTACAGGTGAGCTTTCCATTTTATTTTTTATTTTCCATGTTATATTTCTGCATTCGTTGACTAATCGTATTGCATGTGAATAGTTGTAGGTCTAGTGATTAATCAAGTAGAAATCACCCATGCCTTTGTTTACCTTACATCTTCAGAGATTAATTTGATAACTACAGTGGGGGTAGATGAATTGGGTTGGTAAATGGGGCCAATAGAGGCTGTCGGTGGATCCCAAGCCCTAGGGGGAAACTCTTCATGATCAAACAACCTATTTCCAAATAACAGGAGAGCCTTCAAAGGTTGAATAATTAGCTGAGTATATTGATCATTCCCCTCAAGGGAGATCATCCATTAAAGAGTGAGTGATTCAAAATAATGGAGAATTAGATTCATATTTCATCCCTTGTTCCATGAAAATTATTACTGCAAGTATAATGGTGATTGACCTTCAAGAGATTGATGACCTGGTGAATCAAGAGTCTGAACCACGGGTTTCTCTAAGAGATTATGAATCCAACTTGAAAACTAAGGATGAATTATTCATTCTTCTTGGTGATAACGAAACAATGGTTGTTAGGGATTCCTATATACTAACAAGTATATGTGAGTTCTCCGTGCCTTTAACTATTCCTTTTTATTTTCGGGTTTAGGTGTTAAATTTTTCAATCTTATGATTCTATAATTAGAGTCACGCGTTTTTTCGACTACAATCAATTCTTCGATATTTTCATTTATCGATATTGTGAGGGATGTGGTTGTTGTTGGATTGATACATGTCAAGGTTATTGAATCAAGACCCTATATAGTGGTTCATATTTATGAATATATCCTTCCACCTGAGAGTGATTATGAAAAATAATAGAAGGCTCTGGTTAGCCTTCATGATTCCCATCGTAAATTATGGAAATACATCTTGAAGGTTATTTCTTAAACACCCCTGAAAACATGCCAATGAAACATCCCCAATTTTGACACATGATCTTTTCATGGGTATGGGGGTTTGATTATCATGTCATCCATGACATTATGAAGCAAGTGATTGCTTTCCAGAAAGAAATAGCGCACTCCAATATCTTCTTTCAACTGCACAGTCTATGGACCACATTTTCCTAGGTAGGTAGATCCTTCTTAATGAATCTTATGAGCATATAGGGTTGGCTAATAGTTGGTGAGGAAAAATTTCAGAGTAGAGGACCTCAGGGTAGTGGCTTCATCGATTGGTGTAGCAGCCTAGTAAATACTTGGAGTGACTTATGTATGAATTTGATCCCATTAATATAGTGATTGAAAAAGGGTAACAGTTAGTGGAGGAGGAGGAAAAGGATGTACTGGAAGTAGTTGAGTGGGTTGAATCATTTTGAGTTGGTGTTAATACTGAGACTACAACCCTATCTGAACTCCACCAATCTATAGAAGATTTGGACCAAATGTTTCTTTAACCTTGTGAATCTATTGAGTGGGATCTTTAATCATAATATTATATTCATATGGATATAATATAGGTTGTGGATACTATTTTTTTCTCATTCAATAGAATGGAACTTGTTTTCCGTCAACTTTATATCTTATATCATTTCCTACAATGTCAACAGATCACAATTTTCAATATAATTTTAAAGATAATCTCTTCGAAGGACACCGATAGAATTTGTGATCTAGGAAAACCAAATTTAAATGATCATGTAATGATATAATATTTTATGGGGATGAGGGACTTAATGATCATAGTTTTTATTATTTCTATGGTTATATAAAAACCCCTGCAAACATTGTGACTCTTCTATATTCACCCTAATGTTTTCCTAAGTCCACCATCATGTCGGGTTTTCAGGAATAACTGGACTTTTTCTAGGCTTACCTTTATGGGGTTTGTACTAAAAATGTTTTGATAATTATTAATTTTCCTTTTATTGCATGAATTTTTTCCTAAACCAGGTAAATAATAGGTATAGTGAGTTGGAACTTGAATTTTTCCAGGGTGATCTTTTGTGCGTTTTCTTCTTTTTGAGTACCGTGAATCTTTTCATGGTAAGTTTAGAGTCTTTAAAACCATACTAATAAAATCGATTTTTTAGTTTGAAAAGTTTTGACTATGAAATACGGGGTGAGGGCCCCAACAGGTCTTATTGGATAATAATTTCCTAATATTACTAAAACATGAATGTTGTATTTTTTTTGAACGTCGTTTTGTAATTTCTGAATCTGAGACATGATATAGGGAAAGTAATCGATGAGTAACTATAATAATGGTTTCCTACATGATGTTTCTCAGGTGTGAGGAGGTAGAAAAATACTCTCCTAGGGATGACATTATATTTTCTTCATAGGACATTGTTTTGTAGGAAACATATGCAGAGCCAACAGGGGAATATTATGTATAGTCAAACAAAGGATTCCCGAAGACACTAAACATCCATTTTTGATGGACTTGTAATATTTCAGAATTTAAATTTATCAGGACCATAATGAGTGGATTTTTAGGGGAATGATGTTTGAAAATGATGACGGAATATGTATTGACATTAGACATGAATTAGAAACCACACCTGTATGAATTTGGATTTTTTAATGGAGGGATGGAGTAAGGTTCAATTTAACATCATGATACTAAGACATGGACTACAATGTTTAATCTATTATAATGAGGATTCCAAAGGTCTATTATTTAAGGTCCCCTCGCTTTGACTGAGGGACAAAGGATTCTCTTTTTTCATAGTAATCTATCTAAGAATGTTATAAAATCTCCAGGCATGAAGGGGGAGTTTGTAAGTTATAATATGTGGGTTTTCAAATTTGAGTAGTGATGTGGGATGTAAACATTATTGGGGCATATAAATATATGAGAACACTCTCATGAGGATGAATTTTCCTTTGGTTGATAGGACTTTTGTGGGAAACATATGAATATACAACTGCGAAATATTATTCATAGTAAAACAATGGTGTCCTTAATAAAATAGCCCTCTATTTCTAATTTTTAGGGACGTTTATGGGGATTATGAACTTTCTAGACACAGAGTTTGGTCTATCAAAGGAGAGTGCCTAAACATGATAGGGGATTTCATGTCGATGTTTCTTGGGACTTGGTTGAATTATTTTCGTTACATAGGTCTAACCTATATGATGGAATAATTTTTTTGATGGATGGGGCCAAGATATAAGTTTTAGTCATCACTGCGTATCTCATCAAAAGGGGAATCCAGATATACGTATCCCTTTTGCCAGAAATTTCCTGTGAAGGTATTCCCCATACACACGAAAAAATGGGGGAGGCATTCTTACCTCATGGATGGACCTAAAATTGTTGATTTAGGTATCCCAATATATCTTTTGATGGTGGGAATCAAGATATATGTAGTTCTTGAAATGTTTCCTCATGCGTTGATTGAACTCTTTCATAGAGAGAGGAATTTTCATTAGAATATGAGCTCTCGTGAATGGGGGTGAGGTGAATATCAGACCATGATATGTTGATCTAACTCATGTATAGGAGAGTAAGGTAAAAACTTTTTGGTGTCCAGACGAACATATAAGATCAAGGTGTTTCTATACATACTGTCAAACTGAGAATCAAGTCATACAAAGATCTTATAGGGTTCCTTATGCATATATAACCCGCATATAGGGAAATGTAATTTGTTAATTTAATTATGACTGGACCCAGAATTTGATATCATGGATTCAATATATATCCTATGATGGTAGGAATCAGGACACACTTAGTTCTAGACATCATGCAGTTTAGTGTCATGAGATTAGGACATTAGTCATGTAGTTTAACATCATTCAACTAGGATGGAAAGGGGTCTTGTAGTTTTAGTTCATGTGGAGGGGACCATAAGTAAAGAAAACGATGTGTAAGAGGAGGCTCATTGTTCCGAAATGTTCTGAAATTCCTCATACATGAGGGGGAATGAAAGGGTAAATAATGATTCTAGGGGTTCTTGGATCTAGAGAAATGAGATGGGGCATAAATTCCATTACGGATTACGGGGATAAATGAGGTCTATCCTGGGAATGAATTATCTTTTGGTTGAAAATCCTTTAGTTTGGGAAACTTATTCGTAGACAATTGGGAAATATTATTCATAGTCAAAAAAAAGGTGTCATTATGACACTAACCCAACATTTCTGATGGCCTGGTGAAGATTATTATGATCTAAAATTTCCCAGGGAACATAGTACAATGAATGGAAGAAATGTGTTCAGGTATGTAAGAAACATTCAGGCCTTTATTATCGATAGAGTGTGAAATTACCTACATTTATTTGACTCGTATGTTGCTGGTCAATTTTATTTCCTTGATAGATCCCTAAATGTTGAACCCAAACATGGGATCTCTTATATAGATCTTTGTTTGTACATTGGAGATGGGGACACTTTTCTTTACTCATGGGTGATACTAGTACATGAGGTCTTTTCATCACTATGTATCTCATCAAAATGAGAATCAAATCAAACATAGTTCTTGATATACCATGCACTTTAACATTAAGTGGTAAGTACATTAGGTCAACTGAAGTGAATGAATAATTATTTCTTGGACCCATGCAGTTTCAAATCATGTGGTAAAGACAACTAGTGTGCCTTTTAATATCTAACTAACAAGACCACGGTAATCCTAATGTTAATTTATATGCCTTGATCCTATGGGGAATCCTCTAAAAACACTCCTAGTCCCATGTGAGTTGTGATCAGTGTGAGAAACAAATGGTGGAAAGGGTTTATTTCACCACACATAGGTGATGTAATGAAGGATAGGGAAATTTTTCAATTATGGAGGTTGGATCGAGGATTATATATTTAGGGTGTCACTACACATCTCATTAAAATGAGAATAAAGCCACACATATTTCTCAGAAAACTTTCTTTGCAAATCTGACCCGTATAGAGGGAGGAGAGAGTTGTTATCCTTCATTCCACTTGACTGAATATTTGAGATCTGGGTGTCATTATATATCCAATAGTGATAGGAATCAAACTAAATGTAGTTTTGAATGGGAATCTCTACGCAAGTCGGGTCCACATATAGAGTGGGTCGTTTTTTCCATTGATTTTTTGATTATTGTGGTTGGACCAGGGATTAGAGATCTAGGCTTCACTATCCTATGTGGGTAAGAATCAAAATAAAATTAGTTCTGGGACCTCATGCTATTTTATATTGTGTGGTAAAAATAGAGTTGACCCAATGTGAAGGAGGGGGGTGTTACAGCTGGACCTGAAATCATAGATATGTGCATTACTATATATCATATGTGGGCATGAATCCAGTGACACGTAGTTATGAATGTTCATCCATGCAAGGATCTGACTCGCACGCAAGGAGTGGGTTCTCTAATTGAATAGGCATATAAATAGGACCCACATTACAGTACCTCCATTTATTTTATTTTTATATATGGGGCAAGGAATTTATTTTATTTCATGATTAGGAACATGATATGAGGTTTTGGAATTGCTACGTATCCCATAGATTGAGAATTTATCCACATGTAGTTCTTGATGAACCATGCAATTTAACTTCTTTCATTAAATAAGGGGCACTTGATATGAAATAATTATCTTCATGGCATGGACCCTGAATAGATATTTGAGAGCCACTATGTATCTTATGTGAGTAAGAATCAAGTCACACATAGTTATTGATGAAAGTATCCCTGCATAGGTATGGACCGTGCACATAGAGGGGACACCTTTTCTTTAGAGTTGTTGGACCATGATGAAAAATTTTTGGCGTTGCAACATATCATGTGGTGATAGGATTCAATCCATACATAGTTCATGAATATGGAATGGTAGATGACTGATGTTGGGGGAATCTTCCTCTCAAGTTAGAACATTATTATGGCGTGTCCTATGTTTATAGCATCAAGTAGGAATCATCTCTTATATGTTTAAGATACATCCCTAACTTATTCAAGGTAGGATTGTAGTTTAACTTCATACATTAAGGATATTAACTCATTTTTTATGGTCATAGAGTTCAAATCATGGGGTAAGCACTCCAAAATGGATGTACATAATGTGGTGTCATAACAAAACCAATTTGATTGAGGGCCAAGGAGGCCAACAACCCACATACATACTTCTAAGAAGGATTGTATACATTTGAAAGTCATGATATTTGGACTTGAGTTTCAAGTTCAAGGTCATGTAGTTTGGACCAATAGAATAGTTTAACATTATATTCCTGGGATGAAGACATATAGTTTAACATCGTTTGGTGGGTATGATGATGGGTGCGCAATTTAACATCAAGAATCAAGGACAACTATGTCTTGTAGTAATGGGTGGGACGATTTTGTATACCAGTGAGAAACTTAATCTTGATGTGAAAATATGACTTGAGGCCAAAGGCTGGTAAAACAATTATCTTATGAATAGGATAAATTTTGGTCTAGGCCAAACTCATGATGTATATGTGTTACTATGTATCTCGTGATGATAGGAATCAAGTTGTGCATAGTTCATCAGAAAAAGACACCTTTTGTGGATATGAATCTCAGGTGAAAACAAGGTAATTTCATATTTCTTCTGCATAGATCTAGCTCGTGTGTGGTGAATTTTTTATTGAAACGATTATTCCCATGAAGTTTAACATCATGTGGTGAGGATATTTATATCCTAAAATTTACTATATTATGACATGGACAATGGTTTAATTCTTTTTAAGGTCATGAAATAAAGTCCAACCACACAATTTGACATCGTGAAGTTGGGGTAATCTACCATGCAGTTTATTTCCATGTGATCCGGAACTTCTACCATACAATTTAATATCATCTGACCTAGATGATCTACCATGCATCTTAACATCATGTGATCAAGATTAAGATGTCATGTGATTACTTGAATTACTTTTCAAGAAACCTTTTATTGGTTGGGTCGTGGTAATCTATCCATCCATTAAAATCGAGCATAAGATATGTTGGAGTAGATTTTATTCATGGTGTAAGGTCCTTCCCATTTTGGTTATAAAATCATATGATTCATTCTGGGTATCATTAGATTCTTAAGGACCAACACCATATCTCCTTCAAGGAAAGATCATAGGTGAATCTTTTTGTTAATGGAATGCACTACCCAGTTTGTTGGACATAAAAATGATGAATGGTATGTAATCTCTTATCATCCAATCACTCAAATTAATCCATTTGTTTTTGGGTTTTCTATTATATAGATAACTAATCACAAATGTAAATATGGAGGGAGGTAAATTGATCCTTTGTGGGTAGAACCACCTACTTCTTATACACTAATGATTATGGGGTCTCCTGTGTGGAATTTTAGGTTATAGTCTGATAAGCACAGAAGGAATATAAAAAAAATTAGCCAAGCATTTTTATCATTGTCTAATATTTTCTGGTGTATATTTGATAGTGTCTTATTAAATGCCTCTATCTATCTGCTGTCCACTACGTGTTTATAGGATGAATGGTTGGACATGATTTTATAATTTGATATATTTTATCCAATTCAGAAGAGCCAAAATTGGTTCCTTTTATCATAAGTATTGTATAAGGGATACCAAATCTGGTGATGATATTAGCATTCATGGAGCTAACAATGTTCTTTCCCTGACTTCTTTGAGGTGTATAGCTTTGGCCCACTTAGAGAGGAAGTTGATCGCAATAAGAATGTAATTGAACTTCTTGGCCATATTAGGAGGATACGATCTCATGACATCTATTCCAAATATTTTAAATTTTCAAGATTTTTTGGCTATGTGAAGAGACTGTTGGGTTTGGCGAGTGATGTTGGTGTGAACTTGGAAAGAATGGAACTTTTTGGTAAATTTAGTGGTGTCCTGCATAAGAGTTGTCCAACAGTACCGAAACATTCAGATTTGGTGAGAATGATTTAGTCTAGACTAGTGAGTTCCATATTCTCTCGTGTGAACATCCTTCATGAAGACATCAATCTCTTCTCCATCAATGAACCTGAGAAGGAACCCATTAAGGCTCTATTTCTCTAGGACCATGAAGTGATTCTTTTCATCATATAGAAAAAAAAAATTAATTTCTTGTCTTCAGACATGATCTCTTCCAGCTTTTTCCAGTTGGTGCTCTCCCTTTTGAAATTAATTCAAAATGGGTATCATCCCTCTTGTTGTAGCATCATATGGATTATGGATAGGGATAATCTCATCAACCTCTTCCCTGTTGTATTGAATGAATGGTGAGACCATGTGGCGGTGCATAATGATGATGACTATTTATTCCCTCTCTGGACCAGATAGAGTTGTGGCTACATTCACTAATGCATCATCTTGGGAATTCTATGAATTCAGTTTCTAGGTCAATGTTGGATTCAAATATAATTCTTCCATTTTTCCCCAAACATGTTTTAGAAATGTAATTAGATATTTCTTTTTGATAGCGTAATCATTATTAACCTGCTTGATGGCCATTTCAGGATCACCCCTTATCTTCAAGTAATTTACTTTTACCTGAAGATCTATATCGAGCCCTTTAATGAGGGCCTGATATTCTACTTCATTGTTGATTCACCCCTCCGACTGTATGAAGGAGTAAGGTAGGACTACCACTGTTGAAGATAAGATCCTGAATCCCAATCCCACTTTATTGACCTCTTCATCGGGTAACTCAGTATCCAAGCAGAATATTTATATTTAGGGGTGATCTACTAGAAAATCAGTTAATGTCAATCCTTTCTCTGCTTCCTGAGGCACGAATTGAATGTCAAACTACTTCAGGATGACTTCCCACCAAGACAGACATGAAGTCAACTTTAGACAATTGACAGTATATTTTATTGGGTTTCTATGAGATACCATATAGACCTCATGATATTGCAAGTAGTGCCTTATCTTATAGACTACAAACATTAGTGCTAGAAAACTCTTCATGAAATCTGAAAATTGAGTCTTAGCATTGATCATGGATCAAATGATATAATAAAGGTTGTTTTTTCTATCATAGTCATTATTTTATGCATGGATAGAACCTAGTGATTGCTCTAAGGCTTTTACATACAAAACAAGTGTCCTCCCTTCGATTGAAGGATTCTACACAGACAGGCTTAATTTATATTTATTGGGATTATCAAATTCTTCCTAACAATCATCATTCCAATGATATGTAACTACTTTTTTCATCAACCTATTCAAGGATAGACATTTTCCATCAATATTTGATATAAAGAATTGAATTTAGGCCAAGTTTCCATAAATTACTCTTAACTCTATGAGGTTTTGAGGAGGTGACATGCCAAGGATAGTCTTCATTCCTTAGATTTTACATTGATGTCGTGATGGCGTATGATGAAGATGAGGAATTTCCAAAAATTAACATTCAATTCACTTTTAAAGGGGTTCATTTTTAGGCTGCGTTACTTCAGTTTGTGGAAGATAGGTTCAAGATGTCACAAACCCCTCCCTCTAATGATTCCCCTTCTAAGCTAGTAATGGAGAATGGGAGATAATGACCCCTGAGTCTCACCCCCAACAGGCATTGGGTTGGATACTAGAACCAAGGGTACACATTTCTCACAATATGGGAGGAATTACCCTTTCTTGAATTAATATTGAAAGATATGATGGATCATACAAAATATAACTCCTAGACATATATAAAAGAAATTTAAAAACAATCCCACTTGCGTGTTTTAAAATAGAATGGTTACAAGTATAAACGTCACCATGTAAATACCAAAATTAATGCTAAGTAGAAAAAAAAAATATCCCAATACTGAACTAGTATGGTCCATCACGGTCCATATAATCCTTTTGGAAACTAGAAAATAGTTTTAAACACATAGGGTGAGCATATAATTATACTCAGTAGTAAAACCAAAGTCTCTCATGCACATGTGAAAGAAGCATACTAATTCCCATGTGAGAAAACAAAAATACCATACAACAACTAGCTAGTATGTTAACCATCCCAGCAATACCAAGGCATGCTCACTAAATAACTCAAGTAAAGCAATGTAATATAATGTACATTGGTGATAGGGTACACCACACCACTTTCCCACTGATTATCTTCTCTTGCATAATTGAAAACATCCTTTCGCTCCCACATCCTTCAAAATTACAACATCACACCCCACCCGCACACACATGGGCCTCACATAATACACCAAGTCTCACTTGATGACACCTGGTCCCTAGAAAAATCACATCCCACACACAAACACTTCGTCCACAAACCACATCACATCTCTCCTGCATAAACCTGGTCTAAAAACCACATCACTACTCACCTCAGATAGTTGGGCCACAAACCACATCATTATCTCAATGATACCTTGGAAACCATAACACATTGCATCTCAAAAACACCAGGTAAATCATAAGTCATATCATCCTGAAAACACATGGGAAATCTAAACATTCTCACACACACCAAGGCCTCACAAACCACAACATGCCCGAAGAATATTCGACTAACCCTACCTAGAAGAGGGAGGAGGGAAGAGCGGGTAGCCAGCCATCCATCCTCCCACTAGGATGTTTTGTAAAGACACCTCCCCTATGATGACGGGGGTGTTTAAAACATAGTGCTCAAAATGGGCCAGGTGCATATATAAATTATAAGGAAAATACAATTATATAAATATATGATACCAAACATTCAATCCCAACCTATGGGTGCCTAGACAAACCCCGAAATCACATCACTTCCAAATTTGATGCTACCTCTAAATGCACGACACCACAAAAGAATCCACAACACCCATTCACATTCCCAAGCAATTTAATTAACCATTTTCATTCTGTTGGCTAAACCAACAACCCAAACCATTCTATAGTTTTTTAATCATTCATTCATTTATTCCATCCCTACCCAAGAAAATTCTAAACAAATCATACAATAGGTAAAATAGTTCTGATATGGTGAAGATCCCTAATAAACTAAAGGGGAATCACATTTCCTCTGAATTTAACACACATTCATGATATATCATATATCGATCTCTAAATATGGGTCGAATCATTCTAAAAATTACTCATAGAGAAAATCTAGGCGAATTAACCATGTCAATCACTAATTTCCACCTTCAAACTCATCTCGTTCAGGTTATGTACCAGTAGAAGAAATCCCCAACTCATAAAATCAATCTATAAAACATTACCACACAACTAGTTTCACAGCCCCACTACGCAACAATTCTCATCCATTCCACAATCAATCACCCCCTCAACCTGATATTTCATTACATCGCCCAATCCATCCCACAACACACAACCAGGCTCACAACAAAACTACAACACAACCTAATGAAAACACACACCTAACATCACACCACGTACCAAATAAAACAGAATTTCATATTTAATTAGACATCCCTTATTTAATTCTTCTTATTAATTCTTTGGTTATCATAGAAATTATATGATACTGGGGCATCCATTAATAAGCCAAAATTATGTGATTAACCAATTTCAATATGTATTCATTCAATAGAAACCAAAAAAATGCAACCCATTTAGTGTGAAATCAAGTGACCCCAATGACCATGATATTTAGTGGCGCATCAATCCCAAATAATTCACAATCACAATAATAATTTCTATACTAAAAATGCATGAAAATAAAACCCTCCACCCCTTTAATATTCATTTTACTATTTATTATCTTTCATTATCCTAGAATAACCATGTTATATAGGTGAAAAATAGTATATTCCACCCACATGATTCACAATAAAGATAAATAAAGTAAAATCATACCTTGAAAGGGTGTTAACAGTCCTTGCACAAGAATAGGACACACAAAAGATCTCTGATCGACTATCCAACAAGATCTGCATCCATCTGAGGATGTCGCAGCACCATCACACCAACTACAACTGAAGGGAATCTCATTTAGAACCATGAGATATCATTTACCATCATATGGAAATAATAAAGGGTAGGGTAAATGGACTAAACCAGAAGAATATACAATAACAGAGTAAGAACACACCTTATATAGAAGATGAAATTCTACGGATTGATGAAGGGAAGATGGGAAACAATCCTTGATCAAATCCTCACAATGCTAAAGAGGGATTTCCGGATTCACTGGGGTTGAGGAAGGGTCATCAATGGTAGGGTTTGACAACAAGAGTGGCTGTAAAAACATTTAAAAGTAAAAATAGTGGTGTATTACATGACCTATAATACCCTTTCATGCCGTGCAATGCCCCTTGGCCAATATCCATTGAAAAACCTTTTTCCTTTTGATATATTTTATTTTTCAGACCCTGAAACATTTTACATTGTATACCACCTAGGGTAAGTCGTGAAACCCAACATCACAACTCGTAATTCTGTTACCTGAAGTGAAATCCCCCTTCATCTAGTTTTTTACAAATGAAATTCTCTAAACTACTCCAACCCTCCAATTAACAGCTCTGACAACCAATACTAGACAAGCAACGGACTATGAGGGCACAAATAATTACCCTTGATACCTCTCAAATTATTCTAAACCTCAAGAATCCAAAACCAAACCCAAAAGAAAATGGGCTATAAACAACCACACCATAAGATACCCCTCAAGGATATCTTCATTACTCAAGTGTTACTATAATCAAAACACACCATTATAATCAGTCAAAAACACACTACACATAACCACCATGCAACCATCTCACCCTCTACACAACCAAACTGCCACATCACCACTACACATCCATATCATCATCCAGGTAACCCAACCAAAAACATCTATAACCAACAACCCATGCTATTCTAAACACACAAATCAAGCAATTTATTCCTCCATGTCAGGATACTATCCACACTAGGTTCCACTGACTCACCCGCATGGATTTAATCTCATCACAGTTAATTTTTCTTGATTAGAAATCTGGCTCTCCCCTCTTTTTATGTAAGGAATTTATCACATATATCACCACACACATCTCAAAACAAGGAGAAAAAAGCTCATTTCATTAAAAAAAGTTCAACTATTGCATAACAAGGAAAAATGGAAATAGGCCAAACTCGAAACAACTCCAGTTATTGGGCACACATCTATGTTTCTCGCTCCCAAGTACTCTCCTCCTAGACGCCATGCCTCCACAACACATAAACATAACAATCTTGGATCTCTAATAGCCACTCCAGGAACATAAATTTTCCCTTGATATCAAACTATACCTATTCAATGACATGGGTGTCCATGCAAAGTTACAGATGAAGTTGAGAGATTTAGAAGAAGTTGTGGATTTTCTCTATCTATGGTGGAAATTCCAACTCGTATTCCACCTCACCAACTCACCCCAACACCTCAAAGGGTCTAACAATCTTGGTAGAAATCTTACTCCGTCTTCCAAACCTCTACTTTACTTATTGAGGGGAAACCTTCACAAACACATGGTCCCCAACCTTGAACACTAAGGGCCTTGAACTCTGATAGGTATAAGACTTCTTTCAGTCAGGCACTGCTATAATTTTCTCTTGAACAAGATGAACCTTCTATGTGGTGATCTGCACTACCTCGGGACCAAGACTAGTTGTCTCCGCAACCTATATCTTGTAAAATAGAGAACAACACTATCTTATATACAAATTTTGGAATAGATCCAAGCCAATGGAAGAGTGATAGACATTATTATAATACAATTCTACTAAGAGAGGGGGCATACCCAAGGCATGTGAAAGTCCAAGATGCATGCTCGCAACATGTCCTCCAATGTATGGATAGTCCACTCTCTATTCCCATCTTTCAGAGGGTGGAATGTTGTGTTGATGCATAAATGGGTGCCAAAATCATGATGTAATCCCTTATAGACTCACAAGGTAAAATGTGCTTCCCAATCTAAGACAATGGATCTCAGAACATCATGTAGCTGCACCACCTCATTCACATACCTTTTATCCAAGTCATCCACTTCAACTGACTCCTTGATCTCTAAAAAGTGAGCTAATTTCATCAGCCGATCCACTATTACCTATATAGCAGCATAGCTTCTCTGAGCTCCAGGTAAACCCATAATGAAATCCTAAGATATTTCATCCTACTTTTTCTTGGTAACATCCATGAGATACAACAAACCATTGAGAACATGTTGATCTATTTTTATATGCTGGAAGACCAAGAATATTTCAATAAATGCTTCTACTGCCCGCTTCATCTTGGGCCACCAAAATGGCATCCTAAAACCATTTTACATATTAGAAACTCCAATGTGTTCCACTAAAGGTGATCTGTGGATCTCATGAAAGAATCCCTCATGCATCCTTATCGAAACAAACAACATCCCACGGTACAAAATTTCATCTTGATCGTCATCCGACCATCCCTCTAGAGAATCACCATGGCCAGCACGATCATACAATACTTATGCCTCTGAGTCCCCCAACTGAGACTCTTCCACCTTCTACATTAGAGAAGTCTGTATAGTCTTCTTAAACAAGAAACCTCTACCACCATCCACTCCTACCTCCAAGTGCAATGCTTCGAACTCCTCCATCACTCTCTATGAATTTAAAAACTCATGTACAAACTCCTTCTATGACATCCTACTTAAAGAATCATCCAAGACATTCCCAATTTCGAAAATGTAGGTGATCTCAAAATTGTAGTCCTAAAGAATCTTTATCCACCCTTTCTACCGCAAGTTCAGATCTTTCAAGGAAAAGATATACATCAAACATTTATAATCCATGAAAACCACAATGTAATGACCCAAACTTTCATTAATGTAAATTCCTATGGATCTAATTAAATGTTTATTATGGTTATATAAAATTTGAACTTCATTGGTTTTATGTTTATAGATTTTAAAATACCATTATAATTTGTGATCGTTGCTAATATAGCTGTTGAATAGTGATCACATGATTAATATAAATATAGGGATTTATCAAATCCAGCTTACTCAGACAAAGGAATATATGGCCTCATCCAGTAGGCTTTCCCCGTACGAAGCCCATTTTCGGATCTTTCAAAGGAGGTGGCGTCATTGGTCTTCGCTCATGACCAATCACTAGATGAGCTTGAACATGTTAATCTTGAGAGGAACCGACTACGGGATAAGTGGAAGTTAATAGAGATTACCACCTGAGCGATGTTATCTGAGCCACCCCAAGAGTCTGTCACCATCTCACACCTTACCCTTTTGTATTATGTGGGTGTTATAAGGGGTAATGTAACAAGACACTAGATATATGACTATATACATTATTTTTGTATAAATAATGTGCATTCGTTTTCTTTTTTTACTTTGTAAATTGTTTTTAAATCCAAATAGTATTTTAAGTTAATATTCAATTAAGAAATTTATTTTGATGAATTAATGGATATTTCAACTAAATAATATATTAATAAAATATTATTATAACAAATTTAATTTTTATAAAATATATGTGATCATATAATTTTATGAATGCAATTTTAATTTTTATTTAGGTTTGAGAGTTGTTTTTGTCAAAAGCCATGAATTTTGGATATTTGTCAGTTTTTATTTTAAAAATAAAAATTCACATATATATATAATTATTTAGATAAAATAAATATTATTTTTGGAATCAAGATGTTAAAATTAACCAACGTTGAATTTTTCATAATTTTCTGAGACAGTCGAATTTTTGGGTAGAAATTAACTACCATTTAAATATATAATGTGTTTTCTGACATCATAATGACCCAATAGTGATGAAATAAAATACTATAAACATTTTTTTCAGAAAAATTAAGTTTTAACCTTAAAATAAGTTTATTTTGGGTTTTTTTGATTTATTTTACATAGCATTAGTGGACCCTTCAATAATTATAAAAGATTTTGTATTTTTAAATTGTTTTCCCTAAGAGTGTGACTCACCTCCACATAAGAAACACTATTATTTTAAGAAGTTTGGCTATTGGACTTATAAAATATTTTTTCCACTCTACATTGTAATAAAACATGGGTAAAGACCAGGATCTGGTTTGTGGTTTTGATTAGTTTAATGTGAGGTGTCCCAAACCCGAATAATAAAGAATTCCCTCTCCTTTCCTATATAAACCCACCCAGGCTCCCACTTCCTCTTCACT
The DNA here is from genome assembly GCA_963277665.1 of Viscum album. NCBI lineage: Eukaryota > Viridiplantae > Streptophyta > Magnoliopsida > Santalales > Viscaceae > Viscum > Viscum album. Next base: position 1,449,755,475 of record OY728130.1, read on the forward strand.
CAAAGCCTTTGGAGTTATACCAAACCCTATACTCATCTCTCTATAATCCTCCCAATTTTCCCCAAGATCCCATGAATCCTCTCTCAAGCCTCTCCCATGCTTTTGGGATCACACTTCCAAGTAAGGGATTTCTTCCTTTCTCATTTTTGTCAAATTTTCATTAAGTATTTATGCCCTTTTGTTTTCAATTAAAAATGATAGAGTATGATTTATTACCTACCCCATACTATCCTATTTATGTTTGGATTATGGGAGACCCCTTTCTCTCTCATTAATTCCTCCCATGTACACTTGTTACCATGCCTAAGTTCTTGAGAGATTTTCCTCTCCTCTTTTACATCGAAGTTATTCTTTTGTATTACGCATCTAAATTTCATTACGTTTGTTGGGACATGTATCTATATGACCCCATAACATTCCATTTTATTTATATATTATGAGACCCCCTTTTCTCTCTAATAGACCATTTTCATGAATCCTTAGGTCACGATGTTATACTGCCGAAATTGCACTGTGTTTTTCCAAGCCTAGATCATAGTGTAGTGAATACCATACCCATGTATCTATCAAGGTTATTCACCTTTATACACATATAAATATTAAATTTTACATTCATTTACTTATTCCACGTTACTTAATCATGAAATAACTTATGATGTTGTTTGATTCCATGATCCTTGTGGCACACTTATGCATGAAATGAAATGTTTATAAAGGGTGCACCCTTATAGCGCTCCAATGCATTGGGTAAAGTATAATATCATGATACATCATGTTCAATGAGTTTTTACTCATTATAATTCACTTGAAACAAGGGTTAAATCTTTCTTCATGTGTAATTATCATTTATTCATGCTCCATGTGCAATGATCCTTGGCTCATGCTAATTCCATGTTAAGTGTTGTTGCCGCATTTTGATGTTATGATTATCATGCTTTATCAGGCCATTATGTTTATGTTTATTTTATTATTCATTGATATTCCTATTGACAAACATGTATTTTATTCTTCATGTTATTCCATGTTTATTCCCATACTGGGCTTTATAGCTCACCCATTTCTTATGCATGTCCTTAGGTTATCTCATGCAATGCTATGTACGAGGGAATGTAGTGGTCATGTAAAGGAAGTTTTCAATAAAGATGATGTATTTCATGTTTTAAGTTATTATGTAATGATCCTAATCCCAAAATACTCTAGACCTCTAAGCCTTCCATATTGTATCAATTGAATAGTTTATTTAATAAATCATGTTAATGTGTGTATTAAAGAAGAGGGTGTACTACTGGAAATAGCACTTATACCCACGGTTTTAAACTGTGGGTATAGCCCTTGAAACCGTGGGTATACCCTATACCCACGGTTTTAGTAACCGTGCGCTGCAGTGCCGTCGCAATAGGTCTATACACACAGTTCTTTGAAAATTGTGGTTATAGACCATGAAAAATTTATAATACCCATGGTTCATTGAACCGTGGGTATAGATGTATACCCGCGGTTTTATAACCGTGGGTATACTAATTTACAGTGCCAGAAATTTCCCACGGTTCATTTGAACTGTGGGTATAGATGTATACCCACTGTTTCAAAACCTTGGGTATACTGATTTACAGCGCCATAAATTTCCCACAGTTAATTGAACTGTGGGTATAGGTAGGTCCCCTGTAGTAGAGCAGCTTCACCTCACTCTATAATTCTGCACCTCTATGATTATGCACCTGTAAACATTCTGCACCTCTAAACATTCTGCACCTAAAAACAGAATATAAGATTATGCATGGATATTTACAACACCAAGAAGCCAACAATTACCCATGAATCATCATGAATGAAAACCCAATGAAATAAAGAGTAAAATCCAAACAATATTCTACAACATTGATGAATGTTATTCAACCCCTTTCTGAGCTAAAATGTTACTTTCAAGTCCTAAACATCCAAGAATAAAACCTTACACTTATACCCCGGTATAAGGCATCCATTAATTGATTCCAAGGTACAAAACCAAAGTAATTCACCACCCAATGTCTAGAATCACCTATCTTGGCTATACTAGCCTCAATCATACTTGAATGACTCATCACAATTCCATTTACATATGCTGATAACCTAACCCACATACCCTTTAAAAAATCACATTTTTTTAAGGTATATGACTTGTAATGCCCCTATAAGGGACCTAATGCATCAAAACATGCTTCATCCTTTAGATTTTAAACCAAAATCATAGGTGTCATATGGGTACACAAACATGTACATGAAAATGAAGACATTGTTCTAGAAGTTCCATAGAATCATCATGTGTTTTATTTAGTGTTTTAACATATTCATTCTACAGTGACTGGGATGAGACATTTTCTTATATCACTAGGCCTAGTGAACCAGGAGATTCCAAGAGGAACCTGACCCATTTCAATGATAGTTCTCTAATTCAAATTTTTTGATGGCTAAATACATGATCCTCCCCCTCCCCCCTGCCCAGCCCCTCCCCCTCCCTCCCCACTGCCCAGCCCTCCCCCTCCCCCACCCCCCGCTCAGCCCCCCTCCCCCGCCCCCCTCCCCCGCCCCACTTCCCAGCCCCCCTCCCCCCCCCCCCCCCGCCCAACCCCTCCCCCTCCCTCTCCACTGCCCAGCCCTCCCCCTGAATCTCCTTGAATGAAATATGTAGATACATGACATGTTTTATTTTGATTCAGACCCAACCAGGTAAGGTACGTAAATTGTTAGAAAACATCCTAAAAATTTGGAGGGAGCAATTTGTTTTGGATGGTGACGTGGCTGCGTAATAAGGTGACAGGTAAGCTAGAAGAAGCATGTTTTAGTATATATAATAGATAGATGTGTTACATATATTGTGTATTAAATGGGTGAGGGTAGGGTTGTGTATGTCTTACTGAGAACTAAACAACTTGCAACTTCCATAGCTCATAAGAGATAAATAAGGGTATTATCATGTTTAAAATGGATATTTTGGCCTTATATACACTGGATATTATATGGTGTGGTTTAATGGATTGATGAGAATGATATCACATGTTTTAATGTGGTGATTCATGGGATGTGCTAATTGATTCACTTATTTGGCAACATGATGAGTGAAAATCCACCTTAATATGAGTGACATTTACCAGTAGGATTCTGGATATGGAGGATCATTTATATGATGCATATTATATTGACCATTATCAAAGGTGATGAAAAAGGTGTGGAAATAGGCTATTAGCAATGTTTCTCATTGTGGTTACTGAGGTCATTGGGGTCATGTGTACAAAGTTCAGGTCCCATGAATTTGTTTTGACCCCCATTTTTTTGGTGGTATTCTCCAGATTTAAGCGACACGGGGTAGATGATAATAATGTTAATTGATACAAAGGAGGATACAGTGTGGAATTTTGATTGTTTTTTTCCTATCATACACTTGTAGATGATTATCAATGAATTCAAAAACTGGTGTTAAGTTATCAGTTAGATTTATTTCAATGACAAGTTTGTTTTCACTTAAATAAGATCTTGAAGTCATCAAATAATAGGATAAGGATAGCTAAAAATAAGAGCCAACTCACAGCAATGTGGATATGAACAATTTGGCCATCGTCTCTTGGGGAGTACACTAAGGAGAACCTTCAACAGAAAATGACAGGAGTAAGCTTTGAAATTAAGTTGAGGAGAAGCAAATGAAACCCAAAAAACAAAAAATGAGCATAGCATTGGCAAAGGAATTTACAACTTCCCAATATCAAAAGGAGTACCTTTTAGCATTTTTGTTGGCGGTCCTGCGAAGAGCATTGTAAATCTCATGTTTCTTGTTGAAGTGGCTGATCTGGGCGGTTTTGTTAACATCCACATCACCTATGCACTTGCTTTGTGTTTCCAACGCACCCTTCAAGAACACTTTCAACTTCTAGAAGGTTTATTCACTCTTCATCCCACAATCCAATTACATATAGTATGAATTTATTGAGTTTAGTATAAAAGAAGATAAATAAAGGTTCTTAATTCGCAAGAGAGTTGAGCATAGAATTATGATGGTGACCTGAGCATCCAAGTCAAGGTCCACTTCTTCTACCACACCTTCAAATTGAGGTTTTTTATCCACAACAATATTCACTGCCTTGCGTAGATCTTCAGTAGTCAGCCTGGTGAGGGCAGCAACAATTATCTTTTTATCTTCAGTTGACATCTTCCTGCAACAATATTCTTGCATATATATTCAATTAGAATGTGGTCATATTGAGAAGTGGGTCAATTTATTTGTGTGCATAATTTGAAGAATTCTGAGTTATTATATTATTCAAATTTCATTTTTTTATTTCTTGTTAATCCCAAGAACATCATCCACAATATGAAAATACACAGCAGAGCAATACGTAATATGGAAATCCCATACCAGATTTAAACAAGTAAATCTTGAAATTTATAAGGAAGAACAATGAACACTCTAGTACGTTCCATTATATTCCTGGCCAGACCCTCCTCCCCCTCCCCCCTGCCCAGCCCCCCCCCCCCTCTCCCAGCCCCACTGCATCCCCCCATCCATCCCAACCTTCCCCTCCCAGCCCCCCCAGCCCTCCCAACCTTCCCCTCCCGGCCCTCCACTATAGCCCCTCCCCCAACCCTCCCAACCCTCCACTACAGCCCCCCCCCAGCCCTCCACTGCACCCCCCCCCCAACCCTCCCAGCCCCCCCCCCTCTCCCAGCCCCACTACAGCCCCCATCCCTCCCAACCTTCCCCACCCCCCCCCCCCCCAGCCCTCCCAACCTTCCCCTCCCAGCCCTCCTCTATAGCCCCCCCAGCCCTCCACTTCACCCCCTCCCAACCTTCCCCTCCCAGCCCCCCCCCCAACCCTCCCATCCCCCCCTCCCAACCTTCCCCTCCAATACCCCCCCCCCCAACCCTCCACTACATCCCCCCAGCCCAGGCCTCCCCTCCACTACTAAGGCCAAGATTAGATGGCAAGATAATAATAAACACACCCAATCATAAAAAAATATATGACATGTGAAAATCACCTAAATAATTGACAAATAACACCCCTGATGAAAACATAATCCAAAATGCATTTCATTGCATAAGGAAATTCACATACAAGCAGTCCACCAATACAAAAAACATTAAACTCCAACACAAGTCTCTCTGCTAAGTCAAAAATAGAGGTGATTAATATCCCCCCATCACCATCATCGCCATCCCCATGTCCAGCATCATCATCATCAGTAGCTACATCGACAGCGACATCATCACCAACCACACTGTCGCCATCATCATTAGCAATCTCATCACCAACAACATCATCAGCAACATCCTCTCCAGCTCTATCGCCACCACTGTCATCGCCACTAATACCCTCATGGGAATCACCTGAGGAATTATTTAAATAGAGCATTGATTCCATACATGAATGAAAAGTGGCAGCAACCTCTGATGGTAGTGACTGACTCAAAACTGATTGAGCTATCATGAAATGTTCATTCATTAGCTTACTTTTTTCATGCTCCTCTAATACTATTTTCTTTATCGCAGCTAATTCAGCACGTGCACTTTTCAACTCAGAGACCTTAGAAGAGTCTGATGATGACCAATACCTAGAGGGGGCATTGTTTTTTCTAGGTATACAATGGACTCTTCCTGGATGCTCCACACCTAACACCTTACTCAAATGATCATTTGGCCCTAAGTTGTCAGCTTCCTTCTCATCCATGTCCTCCAAGGAAGACTGTTGAAATTATAAACATATTAAATTATGAATTTCATATAAATTTTTGAAATATAAATAAACAAACTTACAATTTTATCTTGTGTTTTTGAATTAACTGCAGTTCCATCTTTTTTCCCCTATTGAAGCAGAATAATTTAGCACGAGGTACTGGACCTTCAATGCCCAATTCAACCACTTGCATATGAGAAGTGCACAAATTTGGATTACAACCATATAGGATAAATGAAATAAATTTTTTTAAGTGAGTTTCAACAAAGACCTACAAACATTGAGGTAAATGACAGTCATAACTGACTGGTGGTTTTCTGAAATGGTTTTTAGAAATGGTTTTATGAAGTGGGATTCAAGGAAATATACTACTTGTTTAGGAAAAATAAGAAATCTTTATACTACTATAAGATTTTATTTCTAAGATACATGGACTAACCAAGGGAAGGCATGAATAAGATATGATGACATGTTATAAACAAAGACATTATTTTAATTCAGATGAACGTACCAACCACTTCTCTTTTTCAGGCATTGTAGTGCGCCCTCATTGTGTGTAGATATGTCATTTCATCTTTGTATTTTTTTGTTTTTCGTTGACATGTCCTAAGAAAAAAAACAATACAAGAAATAAAAGTTAAATTTTATATAAAAAACATTAAATATGGGTAGTAACTTATATTGTTCAGTCTTCCAATGTGAGATCATGTTTTCATATTGACTTTTTTGGATAGTTAGGGTTTGTGGGTACACCCTCTAACTCAGTACCCACTCTGCTCCTCCAACAAATATGTAACTCATACTTTTATGACTGCCAATACACTCCAAGATCACTCAACCTAGAAGCTTTGGCAGCTTCACTGTTAGGAAAGTTAAATCGACTCTGCAACAAACATGTTAAGTCATATAAATACTTTACTAATATTAATATAAATTTATAAAATTTCCATACCCATATCTGCGCCCATGACCTATCCTTGATGTCAGCACTGATATTTCTCAATGAGACTGGTTCCACTGGAACAATATCATGATATTTGGCTGAAGTAGCCATGAGACTTCTACACTCCTTAGCATTTTTACCTACCATTTGATTTTGAGAATGGTAATCCACCATAATCTGAGTTTCACAATTCCAGGCATCCCGCATTCGAGTGCACCCATGTCTCCTACTAGAAGATACCACTAAATAATATAAGAGGTGAAAAGAGAAGAGTTAAGTGAAAATACAATAGGAAAAAAAGTAAACTGCTATAATTTGAAAAATTCATAATAATAAAACCTGATGAAGGCTCCTGAATAGGCTGTGAGGCATCCATGGACTGTGCTGGATCAGCATCCTCTGAAGGAAGTATCTGTTCCACAGCATGCTCCGGCTGATCTTCATAAACAGGAGTGGAAGCTGAAGGAACATACTCAATATGTGTAGGATGGATGGTAGGAAAAGGAGGTGTCATAGACATGTCAGAATATGCATAGTAGGTCTGGGATACATGAATGGATATGGAAATTGTGCAGGTGAGAACATCGGTCGAGTCGGTGCCTCTTGCTGCATTTTTATCAACAATGATTTGGATAACCTTTTAGAACAAAGGTCTCTAAAAAATGACACAACTGAATCACTGCCACCCTTACATTATTAGATAGAAAATGCTGAATTTCTATTGGAATCAATTCATGAAGAAGGATGTGATAATCATGAGTTTTTAGGGATTTCAGTTTCAAATGTCTTATGTTGACTCATTTAGATATATTGTTGGAATAGCCATCTGGAACCCTGATTTTCTCCAATACTAACAGAAATTGATCTTTCTCTACTGGTGTCTTCACATAAGAAGCACATGGAACTTTACATTTGTTTTCACCGATACAAACAGGATGTAGTTCTGGTCGAATACCCCAATCCAATAAATCCCGACGAGATCAGAAATCATCTTTAGTCTTCCCCTTAATATTCAAAAGAATTGTAAGAAACATTTCACATATATTTTTCTCAATATGCATTACGTCTAAACAATTACATAACAAATTAGTAGACCAATATAGAAACACAAAAAAAATACTTCTCTTTTTCCAATTTTAAGTGAATTCAGTATCAGCATTCTTCCTCTTTAGAGATGTCAACTGAACTTTTCCTAATGAAAAGATGGAATATTTCAATTCATCAAGCACGTCACTTCCTGACATACATTGAGGTGGTTCTTCAGTGTAAAAATTATTATCAAACCTTCGACGATTCTTCCTGTATTGATCATCCATTGGAAAGAATCGGCGATGCCCCATGAAACTGAAACTACGACGATATATAAGCCTTCTCAATCGTGTATTCTTCATTCAAACGGGACATGATAGTTTTCCCTTCGTGCTCCACCCAGACATCATTGCATAGGCAGGGAAATCATTTATGATCTATAGAAGGGCAGCACACATCTGAAACATATTCTTTGAAGAAGCATCAAATGTCTGCACACCTAAATCCCAAAGTTGTTTCAACACTTTTATTAAAGGCTGCAAGTAGACATCTATGTAATTACCATGATCTGAAGGTCCAGATATCAGTATACTCAAGAAAGCTAAAGTTTTTTTCATACACATCCATGAAGGAAGATTATAAACATGAATAAAAACTGGCCACGTGCTATGAGCAGTAAGCATCTGACCAAACGGATTAAAACCATCACATGATAGGCCCAATCTGACATTACGCACCTTAGCTGCAAAATCAGGATGTTGTGCATCAAATGTCTGCCAGGCTAATCCATCTTCAGGATGGACCAGATCATCATTACCTTTAATTCTCTCAACATCGTGCCATCACATATTTACTGAGATTTCTGGAGACATGAATAGATTTTGAAGTCTGGGAATCAATGAAAAGTGAAACCTAACTTTTTGTGGCACATGAGACGGTGTTCCATCTGCATTTTTCTTCCATAGAGATGTACCACATTTATTATAGTCATTACGGTCAGTTGTTTCCTCCAAAAATAAACTGCAATCTTTCAGACAAGCATGAACTTTATTAGTAGCAAATCCAAGCTTCTTAATTAACTTCCATGCCATGTAATGATTTGAGGTAATATCTACACCATCAAGAAGAAAGTCCTTCAAAAATATAAGAATATAATCAATGGCAGTATTAGAAATTCCATACATAGTTTTCCCATGATATAACCGCATTAAAAATTCCAACTTGGTCATTTTAGTACATTCTTGATATACTGGAGTTCTGGAATCACCCAATAAATTTTTCACTCTGTCAACATCATCGTATTTAGCATTTTCCTCATGTGTACTGATATCATTGTCTGCTTGCACCGGCATGCTATCTCTCTCAGAATGATGCACATATGGAAACTGATCAAATATCAAATTCTTCATGTCACTTCGTTCATTTATTTTATGAATAGTCAAAGATTTACTCGTCTTCCATGGTGAAACCAAACATTATAGTTTTCTTGGAATCCAAATTTCGTTAAATGGTAACTAACTTCTTCTCATCTTAACCATTGTCTTCCAACACAATTATAGCAGGGACACTATATACAACGTCCATTTGATGCATTATTAAATGAAAAATATAAAAAATTCTCCAAATAATTTTTAAACTCGGTTGAAATCCGATCGGTATGATACATCCAGCTTCTATCCATTCAATAATAAGGAAAAAATTATCATTCAATCAACAATGTAAAACATATTTAGAAAATTCATTACAATAAATTTTATTATTAAATTAATCAAAGCATATTAGTATCTAGAAAAACATATTTAATGACAAGAGGAGTCCATGATTGAATAACTAGGAAAAAGGGAAAAAGTCTACCTTGAGATGTAAACTAAAGAAAAAAGTTAAAAAAGAAACTCCACATGGAATGTAGTTCACATTCTAATAAGGCACTACACTGGGATCATGATAAAGTGAAAATGCACCAAAGCAATGAGATTTATATATTACATGATAACTATCCATAATAAACCCCATCCCATGAGGATAAAATAATTTTTACCACCACATCCACCACTAGGTTTATAAAAAACTCAATGAGTCCAAAAGATATCAGTGGTGACTCCAAGTTAATCTCAACTCGTAGGGCTGGGGGAATTTTTCCCATGACTATCACTAATTAAATCATCAAATCCTTAGTTGGTTTAGGAAGTATAAATGGTGGTCCCACATCATCCCCATACATTTATTATGGGGTCGTTGTTATCATATTTTCTAATAAATTTTAACATTTCTAGGTTGGGAAGTGGTTTCGTGATGTTCGTGCCCTAGTGATTCCTACTGTCATCCAATAAACAGCTTTTATTGGGAGAACATTCGGTGAGGATAGTCAAGAATTACCTCAGGGACATTATCTATAGAAAAAAATACGGTAACATCCACTGAATAATATCAAACATCACATAGTTCAAAATATTAAAGACCCATTGAGAATAGGTGTTGATGTAAAGACCTCAACAAAACTCTCAAAGGGGAAGCAGGTAGTGAAAAGTGACTCTTTCACTCATATAATAATGATATGATTCCTTATTCCTATTATTCATTCATGATTTACATCATTATCAATATGGTAGATGGTATATATTGAGACATGGACACTGAGTCATGTAATGAGAAAATAATACCCTGATACATGGGTTATATCATAACATTGGCTAAGGCCCCCTTGTACCTAAAACCATTGGAAGAAGCAAAATAAGTAACCTCTAAGTGTGGATATAAAACCCCATCAATTATATTCTACAAGAGATAATAGAAACGTTCTAGTTATGTACCACTCTCTACCAAGATATCCTGAAGTCCTATCCATGGAATAGAATTTGGCACAGTATGATGCAGATATATTAAATATCAAATTTCTCAATGAGGAGTAACTAAAAGGAAATATTCCCACTGGAAGTATCCTCTATGAATAAGTGGAATTTTATCCTTCAACTCACTAAGGAAGTTAATATACCCACAATAATAGAATATGAGCACTATGTTGGGTTTTTATCTATACAATTGAACTATTTGCATATGATAATTGAGGAAGTCTAGGATTTCCCTCTGTGACGATAGCCATATTCTTTATATTAGGATATCCACCTAGTCCTAACATGAACTAGTAGTCAGTGAATATAATATTTCATAAAACTACATCGATATTATCTTATTACTCACACTCAAGGAACAACTAAGAAAACATTTCCCCTGTAACTCCTCATCACTATTGAGTCTTTTTTCTCATGAATGGGAGTCATTGAAAGGTAGTGTTCCTTAGTTTATCCTGAATGGAATCCATATCCTAAATTTTTGTACACCACTCTCCCACCAAAATATTTTGGTATTCCTACTTTACCATCCTTTGATGGTATGGGAGACTTATAGAAGAATCTATCACACTTCATGTCTCGATGTGGCCCAATTATGGTCCCATAAGACTGTAATGATGATGCAAAAATGTGGTTTGTTATGTAGACTCTAGTGGGCCCAGATTTTTTCTACTATATTAGCCTCCTTGTGGGGTCCATCACATGCTAGGATGACCTTAATCGTCATTTAAATTATCAACATAACTCTATGATAAGGAAAATAATTGAGCTTAATCTCATAGACAATTAACATCAGGAAAATTAAAATTTCTCTTGCTTTATCTCTAGATGGAAATGCTTAATTTACTCACTCAAAATTCTACTCCCGTAGGGGTAGTTTTTTGAACTTTTTGTAGAGAACATCCATGATGAAGTGTAGACAATGTCGATCCCATTGAAATATCTAAGTAGATTCTGGGAGTTTAAATACATGGGGTAGCATCTAAAAGATACCATTTAGTGAAATATGTATAAAACTGCTAAGGAAGAAACTTTAGCTATTACACTCAATCTAGTGTCAGTGACTACTGGATAACCCAAGAAAGCTCTACATCATCTGACACCTCCCACTTAGTAAAACAAATCAATAAACTGTCCTGGAAAATAGGCAAAGCGATATGAGGGTTTCCCGTTATTTAAGGAGTAAAAGGATAATTTATTTATTTTTAAATGAATAGGTTCCTAGTTACATTATTTTCATTATGGAAAATTATTTCCTTAGGCTTATCGATCCTAGAAATCCAAGGGAAGTTGTCCTTAGTAATCATCCTGGCTATTTTCCTTTCCACTAGAGTTCATTCTACACCATCCAATACTTCATTATCTTTAAATATATCCTCTAGATAGTGGTTGATTTAGAACAGGTGATACTTGTAAAATCCTTATCAAAAGTGGACCATGTTTCTATTGCCCAATCAAAGGGAAACAAGTTTCTAGAAATATGTTCCAGCTAGGCATGATTGAATGTTTGATGACTGAATAACACAGAAGATAGTTGATCAATACCATACTAATCTTAGGGAAAAACATTTTCAATTTATTTTGGTCTCTACACCTCCTGTGTTATCCAAATTTACACCATAAAACCCATCATCTAGAGGTAGATGAAACCAAAATAAGAATAAAATGGCACAAGATCAAGAGTCTCATATAACAACCAATTAATCATTCATTTTTCTTTTGATCATGAGAAGAAAATACTATTTGAAAGTATCTACACCCCATAGGGATAAATTTTATGTTTCTAAAACCCTAAAAGATTGATAATTGATTGAATAATTTCTGTGTATTATAGAACTTATTTCCAAAAGGATGAACTAGATGGGAGTTTACCAAATACCAATAGATATTCAATCATTTCAAAATTACATCCTGATTTTTAGTAATATATACAATATTACCTTCTTTAAGAGGTGATGGTCGGGATGTCGAGGCTGAAGCGAAGGTCGGGAGGTCTAGGTCGGGATCTGGGAGGTGGAGTCGGGAGTCGGGAGCCGGGAGGCAGAGCCGGGATTCGGAGTCGGGAGTCGGAGGCTGGGGAGGGGAGTCGGACACCGGGGAGAGGAGTCAGACAGGGGAGGAGAGGGCCAAGAGTCGGTTGTCGGGGAGGGAAGGACATGGCCTGGATTCGAGGGTCGAGGAGGTAGGGATGAATCGGGGAGTGCGATGGAAGTTTGAGGTGGAGGAGCCCGATAGTTAGGTCTGATGGAAGATTGAATACCCACGGTTTTAATAAAACCGTGGGTATAGACAACTAAACCCAAACTATCCCCACAGTTTAATGAACCATGAGGTAATGTAACCACAAATTTTTCATAAACACAATTACTTTTAGCTCCATATCATGTGTAGAATATTTATTCTAATGGGGGCGTAACTACCTAGACCCATAAGAGATCATCACTCACTATTGCATCAACAGGCATCCTAAACCTAGAAGAGAAGCATCACAAAACATCTCAAAAACATCACCCCTTCATTTGGATACAAGAGCACTAGATAAAAAACTAACTTCCCCTTCAGTTAGCCAAACATTTATTGAAACATCTCACTCCATGCAAAATCTGGTTACTTTCATGTTGAAGCTATCAATGTGGTTGAAAATCAAGAGAAATCGAGTACAAATCTCCAATAATATCCTATGAGACCAAGGATATTGTGAACCTCTACAATGTTCTTAGGATTTTCCTAGGAAAACACATGATTCAACATTCGATGGTCTACTGATACACCCTATTGAGACACCACATTCCCATGGAAATGCACATCTCATGTCCAAAATATACACTCGGACAACTTTCCAAAGATCAGGTGTTGTTGAAGAACCTGCAATATAATTTTGAGATTCTCGGTGTACTCATCCTATGACCTCAAGAAGATTAATATATCATTGATGAACACGATGAAAAAATAATCCATGAACTCATGGAACACTGTGTTCATAATCCCCATGAACATAGTTTGTGTGTTCGTAACACCAAACGACATGACTACAAACTCGAAGTGCCCATACCTACACCTAAAATAAATCTTTGTGATATTGCTCTCCTTCACCCTAAAATGGTGATATCCTAACCATATATTGATATTGGAAAACCAAATCACCCATTTAGTCTGGTCAAAAAGATCTTCTATCCTTGGAAGAGGGAAATAATTCTATTTTGTTATATAGGAGCACCCAATAGTGACACACTGGGCTGGATAAAACCCTTCTTCATCATATATTCAATATGAATCCTCAGATTCCCCATCACATAAGGTTCCATCCGATAAAGAGTCATTAAAATTAGAGAAGTGACATGCTGTAAATCTATACCAAACTAAACATCATGTCGAGGGGGTAGCATGACAAACTCCTTGTGGAAAACATATAGGAACTCCCCAGTGACCTTGTGAACCTATACCATCTCAGAATCCATTATTTCCATTTATTACTTATCCATAAATGAAATAAGAGTCTCTACATTGTGAATTCCCAGCTAAAAACTCCACTCTCCAATGAAAATGACATGCTGGCAATCTACATCTGAAAAAACGACTCTCCACCATAAGCAATCAATAACGAAATGCATGGAATACAAACAGTCATTGATTAGGTTGACATCATATGGTTGAATCTGTAGAAAGAATATATCCCCATGGGACTGATGTGGTCACATCATCAGACTATATCCCCAGCACACATCAAATATACTATAATGGCCTCTAAATGACCTACTCAACACCATGGGCACTGAAAGCCTCTATAATTAAAGTACCAGAGAATGGGATAGAGCTAGTGCAAAAAATGAGTATAAAGATCCTAAATAATTCAATTCACAATAAAGGGTAATGAAAAACTAATCGTACCTCTGATGATCTTTGCCCCTACTGGAACTACCACCTCCAATACATGAAACTGAACTTGCACTAATACTATGCATGTCTAGTGATGATCAACTCCATAAAAATGCTTGGGATGAGGCCCTAGAAAACAAGGAACATCTAGAGGTGGGCCTCTATATGATCCATCTCCCCACGGTGGAGAAAATTCATACTATCCATACTGTTGAAACTGTATCACTAAAAATTATAGTTGGGGATGACGCTGATCCTATCCACCTCAACCAAACTAAGATCAAACTACTGCTGGACACTATTTCTAAATATGGACTTGAACTCCACCAAATAAACACCTCATCCCAAATCCCATAGGAAGGGCACAAGGATTGAATGGTCGAAAAGATAACGGTTTAGGTCAAATCCCTACCGGTCAAAACCATGAAGGTCCTAGTGCTTGAGACTAGCTACTAATAAACCTTCCTCGTAAAGGACTCTATTTGATTCCCTCTCAAATTCAACCCCCTAGTGATTACATCCGGTTGATCTCATATAGCTTCTTCTAAACCTCCATGTACATTGGCAAGGTAAAAGGAGTGACTGCGTATAGAATTGAAGGACAAAGTTCCTTCTCAAGGCCTCTCGCAGGAGACTCCTCAACCATAAAGTGATCTAGGAAAAAAGGGAAGAGATCCTTGAACAATATCTATATCTCACACACTGACATACTCTACTTTTTATGTAACAGTGGATCATGCATCTTCTCAACCTTTGTTATCGATGGAAAGAAACTCTGCATAGAATTCCATCTCAATATCGACCCACAAAACATATTATTCCATACTCTCCCTCAGATAATTCATCCACCACTAACATGAAACTCTTCACATATGGATGACTTCCAAAATAACCCAGTAGACTGTTAGGTCCCATATTAAACTGAAGGCAATCTCATGCTCCTCAATCTATATTTCCATATCCATGTCTGAAACACTACCACCATACATTCCCAAAGAATATCACTGGAAATCAGGAAACATCCTCTACCATTGGTCATCCAACTCAACAGTATCAACCCTTCATCAATCAAATAGGTCATCCTACTATGCCTTGTCTTCTAGAGCCACACATGGATGAAGACCAAGAGTGATAGATGAAAAGTAAAAAAATATTTCCTAAGCCCGAGTAGTATGGAATATTTATTTAAGATTCATTTTAACTCATATAACTCATGTTTTATTCATTTCATCATTCCGAAAACAACCCAATTTAAACAAGAAAACAAGTCATTATGATGAATTTACCTTTACTAGGGTCTCTACCCATCAAATGGTGTATCCTAAATTGGTCATTCGGTAGTCTCATAGCCCTTTCATTAGACCATGGGGGGCTAAAACCCTATGTTCTATCGGGTTTTTCCAGGCATTTGTCATGAACTATGATAACCTAACATCATTGTGTTACCATCCCATGAAATATTCACTATTACCAACCCCAAACTTCATCCTATCTCTCAACTAGTCCCTTCGATGTCATACTGTCATGACCCCCTCCCTCCAAAGATGCCCCTCCCGGGATGGCAACGGAGAATGGGAGATAATTACGTCCAAGTCCCACCTCAAGTAGGCACTAGAATGGAAACTAGCACCAATGGTATACAGATCTCACAATATGGGAGGAAACAACCTTTTTTTTAATATTGGGAGATATAATGGATCATCCACAAAACTACTAAAATACATATTTAAAATAAATCCAAAAACCATCCCACATGTATGTTTTAATGTTGAACTATTACCAGTACAAAAGTCACCAGGTAAATACCAAAAGTGAAGCTAAGCATTGACACAAAAAATATCCCTTTCCCAAACTAGTAGGGTCCATCATGGTCCATGTAATCCTCATGGAAACCGGAAAATACATTTACATATGTAGGTTGGTAATACTGGTATACTCGGTAGGAAACCCAAAGTATCGCATTCTCATGTGAAAGAATCATACTAATTCCCCTGTAAGAAAACAGCAGAACCAAACAGAACATAGAAGGTACACTAATCATCCAAACGATACCAAGGCATGATCACTAAATAATATAATTAATGTAATGTAATATAATGCACATTGATGATAGGGTACCCTACATCACTTTCCCACAGATTAGTTGTTCTAGCCTAACAGAAAATATCCTTATGCTCCAACCTCTTCAGAAAGTACCACGTCACAACACGCCTGCACACACCTGAGCCACACAAACCACACCACATCCTGCCTGCAGACACCTGGTCCACAAACAACATCACATCTCACCTGTAGACATGTATTCCACAAACCACATCACATACCACCTACAAACACCTAGGAAAAAACAACATCATATCTGACCCATAAACACATGGTCCAGAAAGTATGTCCTCATCTCGAAGACACCTAGGAAAGCACAAAACATCTCATCCCAAAAACACCTAGGAAATCAAAATACACATCATCCCAAAAACACCTGGGAAATCACAACACCTCTTATCCAGAATACATCTAGGAAATCACAACTTTCCCTCACACACCTAGGACTCACAACCCACAACCTACCTAAAGAATCTTGGGTTAATACTGCCTGAAAGAAGGATCAAGGAAGAGAGGGTGGCCATCCATCCACCCTCACACCGAGATGCTTGGGAAATACGTCATCCCCCATTATAATGGGGTTGTTCATCATATAGTGTTAAACTAGGGTTGGGTTCATATAGAATAACAAGGAAAATACTAGTATTTACATATATGATACCAAACAATCAAGCCCAACCTATGGGTTCTCATACAAACCACCAACTCGCAACACTTCCAGCTTTGCTGTTACCTCTAAACGAACATCACCACACAAAAAGCCACAAAACCCATTCACATTACCACCCAATTTAACTAACCATTTCCATTATATTATCCAATCCATCCCAAGCCATTCCTGGATTTTTTAGCCAATCATTCATTTATTCCATCACAACTTTGGAATCTACTATGAATAACACACAACAAGAAAAAATGTTCTCAGAAGGTGAAGAGAGCCGATAAACTAAAGGTACTTCACATTTCCACTGCATTTAACACCCATTCATGATATATCATATATTAATCTCTAGATACGGGGTGAATATTTCTATACATTACTCAATGAGAAACTCTTGATTAATTACCCATAGAAATTACTAATTTCATCCTTTAAACTTATCCAGCTCAGGCCATGTACTAATAGATCCGACCTCTAACTCAAAACCAAAACTGATAACACATTATCGCACAACCAGTTTTTTAGCACCACTACCCAATAGTTCTCATCCATTCCACAATCAATCAATCTCTCACCCTGATATTTCATTACACCACCCAAGACATACCACAACACACAACTGAGATCACAACCAAACAACACCACAAAATAAAGTATTTCCACACATCACATCAGCCTACATACCAAAGAAAACACAATTCCAAATTTTATAAGGCATACCTTATTTAATTACACTTATTAATTAAGGGGTTATCACAGAAAATATATGATCCTAGGGGATCCATTCATTAGATGAATATATGTGATTAACCAATTTCAATATGTAATAATTCAATAGGAACCAAACAACATCCAACCTATTTAGTGCGAAAACAAGGTCCCCCAATGGCAATGATTTTCAACGGGGCATCAAACTCGTATAATTCACAATCACATTCATAATATAAAAACTGTAGAGGAATGAAAATTGAATTCATCTAACCCTTTCAATTTCATTTAAATTGTTCATATATGTGATTATCCTGGTACAACTAGTATCCATAGTTGAAAGAAAGTAGTTCTTTCCCACATGATTCACAATGATGATAAACAATGGAAAATCCTACATTAAAAGGGTGTCAATGATCCTTGCACAAGAATGGGACACAATATTGATCTTTGGACACCTCTCCTGTTATATCTACATAAATTTTAGGATGCCACAACACCATCACCCCAACAACAACTAAAGAGAATCCCATTTATAACCATGGGTGATCATCCTCCACCACATGGAAATAAGAAATAGAAGGGAAAAGAGACCAAACCAGAAGAAACTAAAAGAATGGAGGAATTATGTGCCATATATTGATGATGGATTATTGTGGACCGAAGGAGGGAAGATAGGAATCAA
Organism: Viscum album; assembly: GCA_963277665.1. Classification (NCBI taxonomy): domain Eukaryota; kingdom Viridiplantae; phylum Streptophyta; class Magnoliopsida; order Santalales; family Viscaceae; genus Viscum; species Viscum album. The sequence continues at coordinate 1,449,774,034 of OY728130.1, forward strand.
TCATTGATGAAAGAATTCCTCATACTTCCAAATAGGGGTTTCCAAGTCACAAGGGTTCAAGTAAGGGTTTGGTAGACATTGGGTTTGACAACCTTAGTAGCTGAAAAAACACTTAAAAGTTATAGTAGCGGGGTATTAAATTATGTGTAATACCCTTTCACATTGTGTAATGACCTAGGGTCAAATTTCATAGAAAAACCCATCACCTTTAGATTTATTTGTTTTATACCCCAAAACATTTTGCACTCTAAACCACCCAAGATAAGCTGTGAAACCAAACTTCATGTCATATAATAGAGTTACATGATGTGTAATCCCCCTTCTTCCAGCTTTTTGAAATCAAACTTCTCAAAACTCCTATGAACCTCCTTCGAACACTTCCAAGAACCAAAACTGGAAATGTAATGGACTGGGAGGCCCTGAACTATTACAAATGATCTTCCAAATATTCATATCATTATTGAGATTTAACCACTAGGTCATCAACATAGCATTCAAAAAAAATTCCCAAGAGGGTTTTAAAGATGTCATTCATGACACATTAGTATGTAGGGTCGAAAGTCTTCAAGAAAAATGGAATTACACAATAAAAAATCACCCTGGGAGGCCTTAGGGTGGTAGATTATTCATCAACTTCGGAAATTTGGATTTAATAGTATCCAGAATAATATTCCATGAAGGAGAGATCCATATTTATGGTTGTTGCATCAATTAGTAGTTTTGTGATTATGAATGGGAAATCGTCCTTTATGAAGTGCTGTTTAAGATCTATGAAATTGATGAATAATTTTATTTGACTATTAATTTTCTTGAAATGGATTATATTGGTCATCCATTTTGCACATTGGACCTCCCAAATGAAGTTGTATATGATGATCTTGTCAAATTCAGCCTGAATATGTGTCTTCTTGTAGTTTGTCACTATATTTTACTGGTATGATTCATATTCATGAGTATATATTTATGTATGCTCATTTTCTATCATATTTGGTTAATGGGATTGATGTAAATTAGCATGGATATACATCTGCTGATAATTTTCCTCCCTATTTTCATGGTGAGATTCATATTTCTGAGTATAAATATTCATTTACTCATTTGTTGTCGTATTTGGATAATGGGATTGATATTGGCTAGTATAGATTTTTTCCTCATATTTTATTACCGTATTTGATTGGAGGGCATCATATTCACAATCAAGGATTTGTGTATCCTAATTTTTTCTATACTTCAAAATTGGGATTAATATAAATTAGCATGTATTTTCATCATCTAGTGGTTTTCCATCGTATTTGGATGTCGAGTTTCTTATTTGTGAGTATGGATTTGTATCATCTTAAAGAGTCTCATCATTGTATTTGGATTAAGGTGTTCATATATAGTAGAAGGAATATACATATGCTTTTAGGTTGTTTCTCTGTTTACATGGTGGGATTATTCAATAGGGATAAGGATAATGGATTTTTCGTGATTGTATGATTGTCGTCCTCCATGGTCTACTATGGGGACCCAGGTTTGCATGGTTTCAAATGGGTACCATGGGGTGTTATCCTCTTCATGGTTAGGGTATTGGGTTGTGCGGTGTTGACGACAATGAATTCTGACAGGGGAACATGGGTGGGACCCCTATGCTATTGGGAATAATTCGTTGGTGACGACATCATCATCCTCCCTAAGGGAAGGGAGGAACTAGTTTTCATGATCTTAGGAGGGCCTCACAAAATAGTTTGGGATAGCTATTAGACTTGTCTAGTTTCGGAATGAAAACCATCTTTGTGGAAATGGCTGGCAAGGCTTTATGGACAAGAGGGCCTAACATGCTACCTCAAGGGTGGGGAGAGTACAATTCGTGTGTTACTCCCTTACCAGTGAATTTGAAACCCAACGTTGAACATGTGGGTTGGTTGATGGAATCTTCTATTTGGTCAAGTACCTGGCTGGTGTAGTGGTTGATGTATGTTTCCATAATAATATTTCCTATTCTGGGACTCTCTTATAGATTTAATATTTGTCCGTGAATCCTTTGTTCATTCACATATATGTATACGTGCATCACCCTAAATTAATGATACATTGTGAATAAGAATGGGTTCTAAATCATCAACATGTATATGAGGTTCTCCATCAAGTGATAGATCTGTATGTATCTGATTTTCTCCATCAATGTTCCCCATTTCTTATAGATATCAAAGACACATTGGTTTACTTATTAAGATGATGCTGGTTTTAAGCCACATGGTGAGGTGATCTGTAGTTTTCTATCATCAAGAGAGACAAAAGTTGTTTTGTTGTTAGGATAAGAACCCATAATATGGGCTTCATACATAATCTAATGAGATGAATCATAATACACATAGTTAATTTACACTTAATAGGACACTAACCCTTTATGTTTTTTATGAAAATGACCAACACATGTAGTTTCACATCATGCAGCAATGATTACCAGGAAAAAGGTTCCTAGTTAATGTTTGGAGTAGGAATTACACTGAGGTGGCCCAAAGTACATGGAAGTAATTTAGTCTCACAAGTGGACATGATCCTATACGGAATGGGTCCTGGAGAACAATAGGGTAAATTTGGGTTCTAGGTCTGGACATCATGGAGGCTTCCTACATGTCACATTTAGTTGGGAATCAAATCCCACAAAGTTCGATAGGTTGGGTCTTATACCTTAGAGGAGTCCCAATTGTGGGGGCGTAATTGGATCGTACACATAGAAGGATTCTCAGGTGGTTAGAGGTTATACTTGGAATATTCCCTTAATAAGAGGATTAGTCTTAGAGGGATTTTGTGTGGGGCTCTCATAAGGACGTTTCCCAACTAGATTGACATGATTGGGTATTATGTCATTTAACAAGCCCATTTGTTTTAGGTTCGTGCATATTTCATGATTTCCAATAACCACTATGCCCATGTGAGTTATGTTCAGTGTGAGAAAAAAAGTGTAGCCATGGGATATGAATATCTCATGACCCACTCTGCCAGCTGGTAGATGTGGTTATGAACCCCAAATAGATAGGGAATTGGATTTGAGTGTGTCTGTCTATTCTTTTATTTTGTAAACTAATATAGTATTATACTGGGATCTATCTGGATATGTCCCAAAGCTAATGAAAAGTGGAGAAAAAGTGTCACCACTTTTTTGAAAGACTAGGGGATTACTCCAAGATAGATTCCCTAAATTTGGTTTTGGGGGAGGATCTCATTCTCTATCCGAGGTAAAGGAAAGAATGATCCTCAACCTTCTTCATGGAACTAGAAGGTTCATGTGACCACCCTAGGATTGGAACACTTGTTACCATGGGAATGTAGACCTAAAGTCATTTATAGGGTCCTCCATGTTGCATAGGTTAAACACATGACTCCACTTACCATGGGTATGTAGACTCGACAGGACACACTGATGTGCCCGATGATATGATCATACATGTTTGGCTACATTGGAAGATTCCTTGGCTTGATACCACTGGAATGTTTTGTGGAGGGGAATATATGGGTCTTGATGAGATGACGAAATGGTGTTATTGTAATTGGAATGTGGAACACCCTAGAATGCCTCATTACACAAAGAGTGTTCTTACACTAGAAGGGGTTCCCTTGGCATAGAATGCCACTATGTGAGTGAGGTACCGTCTATGTATCATGGTGCTACGTGGACCAAGGTTCTTCCAATGTATCATGATTCTATATGGGACTATGTTCTGCCCACGTAGTGATTTTCTACGTGGGATCAAATTCCTCCCAAAAAGCATTTCCCTACTCGGGATCGGGTTCTCCCCACATAGTGTTTTTCTATATAGGGTTTTGTGTCACAGAGGGATCATCTATTTATGCCCTATGGAATGGTTTCTACAATGAGTTTTAAGTTCATGGATGGTTATATGTTCTTTTATTTCACCCTTAATGCTATGTGGTGAGTTTTTACCTAGTATTAAAAGAATGATCCATTATTTGGTTCCCTTCCATACATTCTTCCTTTTGTCTCTTCTTTTGCCTAATGTTTCCTCATTTTTTTAGTTTCCCATGGGGTCCTTTTATAGAGGAACAAAGGGACTAATTGTCGAGATGGCTTATCATTCGTGGTGGGTCATGGACCTTATTTTTTAGGATCCTAGGAGAATTCCCCAACCCATGAAGGGTTTCATTTGTAGGTGGTAGTAATTTTTGGGGGTGGAAATCACCAATTTCCCTTATAAATGAATTTTTTTCATCTATAGGCACCGACGGTACCGCTCAATCCAATGAACTATTTTCTTCACAGGGAATAGTGGTTCGTGGGGGTAGAAAATATCATTCGGTCATATAAATGAATTTGGATTCATTAATGGGTGTTGGCGGTACCCCTAGTCCCATAAATTACTTCATTTGTGGGGTTCGTTATGAACCGACAGAATTCCAAGTGGAGTGGTGGTCTGTAAAACAATTTGTGCTTCATGGGATCAATCTTTCCTTTGTAGCTTCCCCCTTTTAACATTTCCCCCAATCTTATTTTGGGTTTATTTCCACCCTTTTTTTATTTTTTTAGAATTCTATTCTTCTCGTATGTTTAAATTTTAGAGGCCGATGATCATTTTATTTTGCACTGATCTCTTTGGAATTCAAATTTTTCCATCAATTTCCTGCAACAAGCTAGAATAAAGAGAACATGGTTCTTTTTGATGACTTGTTTCAGAAGGGTTTGGGTTTCTTCTTCCATAAAAATGGAAAAAAAAAATTTCTAGCTTGGTTCATATAGTTGAAGGAAAAACAAACATCACATACTCAATCATTCTCACCTCAATCTAATGCATTGTGTGATTGGTATGACTCAAATGGTTTGTTTCTAGTTTATAATTTAAATTTTTGTTCAGAACACACATAACATACTCAAACTCAATAAAACACATTACTACTATATGGATAATTTAGTAAAACAATCCATAAGTCATTTTTGACATTTAGGAATCAACCAAACCTCAATCTGATACATGATGTTCTCAGTGGGACTCAAAGTGTACGTTATTAGTTTAAAATTGACTTTAGGTTCCCAAAACATCACTCATTGAAAAACAAATAAACACACTCAGATTGTATATATATTTTATAAAATATATTGATAAGTCATTTTCGATGTGTAGGAATCAATATCACATCAAACTAGCACACTATGTTATTGGTATGACTTAATGTGTATGTATTTAGTTAAAAATGAAATTTTAGTAAAAAATACAAGTCGCATACTCAAAACTTATAAAAAACATTAGTATTGTTTTGATACTTTATGAAAATGATTTATATGTCCTTTGGGATGTGTATGAATCATATTCATCTCAATCCCACCCACGGTGTGAATGGTATGACTCCAAGTGCTTCTTTTTATTTAAAATTGAATTTAATTTTATTAAAAAAGACAACTAACACGCTGAAAACTAAGAAAATGCATTCATATTGTTTTATTACTTTTATTAAAACAATCCATTAATCATTTTTTACTTATATTAATCATAATAACTTCAATTAGATACACAATGTTCTAGGAATGATTCATGGTGTCTGTTATCAGTTTAAAAATGGCATTTTAGTACAAAAAGTGTCACTCACTGAAAACTAAGAAAACCAGATTTTATTTTATCGTTAATTGAGGAAAATTATTCATAATTAGCTTTTGATGTGTGTGAAGCAGTTTCACGTCAGACTCACATATAATGTGACTCGTATGAATCAAATTGTGTGTTTCTAATTTAAAATGAAATTTCATTAAAAAAACACATGTGACATACTCAATGTAACACCCCCGAATGATAAAGGATTATATGACTAAATGATATGACTCATGTCAACAAGGTGCACCTTCTTTTTCAGGGGCCTGTCTGATTAGAACTCCACAATTAAACTTGCTTGGCCTGGAGTAGTGATCTGGATGGGTGACCTTCTAGGATGTTTCCCAACGTTGTGTGAGTGAGGAAAAGCACACTAGAAAGGACATGTGTTGGCCTGTGAGGACTTTCATTAGTCATATGACCCATTTAGGCATGTGGGTGGGTCCCATGTGTCTGCAAGGCAACTGGTGGGCGGGGCCCAGTTGTGACATTTGGTATCAGAGGTGGTATCAAGCCTTATGTGTGGTGCACTGCCTGGGTTAAAATGTAGGGCCCAAATGAGGATGTTGTTCTCTAAAGTGGCGGTGATTGTAACACCCCAGAATGATAAAGGATTAAATGAATAAATGATATGACTCATGTCAACAAGGTGCACCTTCTTTTTCAGGAGCCTGTCTGATTAGAACTCCATAATGAAGCGTGCTTGGCCTGGAGTAGTGATCAGGATGGGTGACCTTCTAGGAAGTTTCTCAGGGTGTGTGTGAGTGACGACAAAGCAAACTGGAAAGGACATGTGTTTGCCTGTGGGGGATATCATTAGTCAGATAACCTGTTCGAGCACGTGGGTGGGACCTAGGGTGGGGCCCACGTGTCTGCAGGGAAACTGGTGGGTGGGGCCTAGTTGTGACACTCAAAACCAAGAAAATGCATTTGGAATATTATTTTAATTTACAAAAATAATGCACAAGTCATTTGGGATGTTTAGGAATCATTTTCACCTCATTCTGATGCACGGTGTGACTAGTATGACTCCAAGTGTTTCTTTTTATTTAAAATAGACATGAATGTTTTATAAAAAAGACACCTTTCATAATCAGAATAAAAAAATGCATTCGGATTGTTTTGATAATTTTGAAAAACAATCCATAAGTAATTTTTTATTAGTATTAATTAGATGCATCTCAATCTAATACAAAATATACCTTGTATGACTCAAAGTGTTCATTATCAATTTAAAATTGACTTTTTAGTTCAAAATTGTCACTCACCAAAAACCAAAAAAACCTATTAGGATTGTCTTGATAATTTAGGGAAAATATTTATAATTCATTTTAAATGTGTAGAAATTATTATGACATCAAACCCATACATTAAGTGACCAATATGAATCAAATTGTGTGTTTCCAGTTTAAAATGACATTTTAGTAAAAAAAACACAAGTGGCGTACTCGAAATAGAGGAAACACATTAATATTATTTTTATACATTAGAAAAATGACCCATAAGTCCTTATGGATCTGTAGGAATCATCCATGCCTCGATCTGACGCATGGTGTGACCGGTATAACTCTAGGTTCATTTTTTAATATATAAGTTTCATTTTACATTAAAATGTGCATCACATCTCCAAAACTGAGAAAAAGATCCCAGATTGTTTTCTCAGCATTCAATCTTATATTTCATAATTAATTTCCTTATAATTTTTGTCACATACTTATTTAGTTAATTTTCAAATACGTAATGATTGAAGTTGAACAATATATGGTGTTATGTGCAATAATCAACCACAACTCAATCTAATTCCCCGTGTTCTTGGTATGACTCAATGTTTAGTTTAAAATTAACAACTTATTTTTAATTAATTTCATTATATTATTACTAGAATAAGAATTGTTTCAATATATAGTTTTGTTCTTGTGCTCGATTAGGGGTGGTTTTTTCTTTTATATAGTTGTGTTCTTTTACTCTCTAATAGTGTTATTTTTCTTGTATTTGTGTAAAAATAACATTTCTTTTATATTCTTTATTTGTATCTTTGTTTTCAAATTTGTGGTATTTTTTGGGTATTGCAACATGTTGTTACGGCGGACTATAGTATGGGCTATTTCAGGTGTTGTAGTGTGCTGTAATAACACACAACAATATTCCACTTTATCAATGCTACTAAATGTGTTGATAAAGGAGTCCTTTATCAGTACTAAATAAAAGAGCTGATAAATGTTTTCTTTTATCAGTGATTCTGGAAGAGCTAATAAAAGCCTATGAATTTTAACCACACTTATGTAGTTAGTGTTTTTTTATAACTGATAAAGGCTAATTATAGCGTTGACAAAAGCCTAGGGATTTTCACCATGCTTTGATAGTCAATGATTTTAGTACTAAAATGGCTAATTATATCCCCATTAAAGGCCTATTTTGTATTAGTGGATGTTATCTTAACCTACTACTATTAAAAATTCTATATCCACTATTTAGATTTTAATTTATATTATTTATCAAATAAATATATTATATAATATACCTGCTATAATGAGAACATCGAGATACTATGATAGTAATCTTAAAGATATGTCTTACGGTTTAGATACGTCATACTAATGTGATATATGTGGTTTATGGATATTAGATTCTAGGGGATCATAAGAATTTAGATTTATCATGAAGTTTGAATTGTTTATCTCGAGTAAAGGATATCATTAGGATGTTACTACTAATAGAAATACCAGATGATTCAGTTGTCGTTAGATATTATAATATACAAGCTTGTGTTTTAGTCTATATACATGATATCATTAATATTGAGTAACATTTTATCACATAATCTTTTATAATAAAAAACCATGGCATTAATGTTATAGTGAGGTATCTTGTGTGGGGTGTGTCATTGGGGTATGGAATTGGTTGAGTAATCAATATTGGATTTTTTTTCTTCTAAAAAAAGAGATATTTTTAGCCCAGTTGAACAATATTGTAGTACCTTTATTAAATCCCTGACCATGGTGATTTAAGATAAGCCTATATAGTTAGGTAATGAATAAATAATGAAATAATGGATGATAATAGAAAGTGGCCACCCTTCTTTTTCAGATATCACATGAAAAAGTGATTATATTACATGGTGTGTGTTCATGGGAGGTTTTCATTGCTATGAATAAACCATGTCTCCTTAGGGTCCATGATGTATTACTAGATATCACTCTTGGTTTATGAGTATGACTCACTGTTATTGGGATAAGGTCCAAGAGACTTACATAAAAATAGTATTCAGAATCTTGGCGTATTTTGGTGAATTGAAGATTTGCACATGGCGGGTCTTACCATGGGGGCCGATATATGTTTGAGTTTGATCGATAACAATAAATAAATAAATTCACCATTATTTTATTTTAGAACAATATTATGTTAATTTTTTTCTTTTTTTATTAACAAGAGTTAATTTAATACGAGGAATAAGATTTTATGAATGGATATTCATATTCAAGGTTTATTAAATATTTTTCTGGAGTGAAGATTCAATTCAGTGGATTTTTTTTATTAATATTAGTGTTAAAATATTTATCAAATTTGTAACACATTCACAACATCATTCATGGTGAATATGGATTAATTTTAAGGGTTTCATTTATAGAAGGTCCAAAGTACAATATTTGTAACTGAAACCTACTTATTTAAGTAAATTGATAGTACTATTATCATGAATTATTCATACAATTATTTTTTAGAGTATCAATATCATCTATGTCATGTTCTGGAGTGATAAAATGGGATTTCGAACACTTTGATCCAAGAACAACATCCATGATCGAAGAATCAGTGCTCCCATGATCATGTTGATGTGGAAGGAATCTTTGATCTTCCACAGTAGCTCCCAAATATTTTATATTCATATTTTATCAAGCTTCTAAAATTAATATCGATTATATATGGATTTTACTTTGGTTACTTCATTCAATGATCATGGATGAAAATCATACATGCATTCAATAAAAATCAAACACGATATAGTTTCTATTTTGATTTTACATGCTTAATTATTTACACATGTGATCCTTTAGTTTTAACTAGGAATTTCATAATCACCATAGATGATGTTATTGCATCATTTTAGTGATAAAAAGATATAAATATTGATTTTTATGATTTTGTTACATATCTGGTAACGACAGGTCACTCAAAAAGATCCAACATAATCATAACTCCAATAAGACCATACTAGGGCACCAGATAAGAAACATAGAGCTATATACACTGAAAGGTGTACTCAAGGTTTCAGAAAAATGAGCCCAGTGGGATTTCAATAATGTTTTTTTCATTTCTTTTTAAAATAAAATTTCCTTAATTAAATTTTGAAATAAATATAAAAAATAGTGTTTTTTCATGTTATAGAGGTAAAACCAAATATTATTCCATATTTTTTTTATAAAATATTCCCTCTTCCTAAAATATTCTTCGGTTGGTTCGAAAATCATTTAAATGAAACACCCTTAAAAAAATAGAAATATTATTCTTTATAAAATTACATAAAACAAATAAAAACTAATTTCCTCTTCCTAATGCATTACCCAAATGACTTTTTTTAAACATCAATATCATTTTAAAATCCACTTTCAACCCCATTTTAAAATTCAAATTTAATGTGTACCAAAGACGATGAATAAATAGTGAGTAAACACACTTGATACCAAAATACCAATAAAACTTACCAAAATTACAAACCATAGAAATTTTTCTTGTGAAATTGTCAAAGGTTAGGGGAAAAACAAGGAATATAAAGAAATCCCCTAAGTAATCCAAAAAAGAGTTAAGAGCCATTATAAACTCTTGGAGACTCATGTAACCTGATCCTGAACAAACTGCATGAACCTTATTCCATACTATAAGAATTGTTTGTCCTAGTATCCCCATCTAGCTATTTCGTCCCTTTAACTATCTTAAGAGTGTGTGTCTACCATGGGCATATAATCCATCTTGGGAGTGCTTAGCTACCATGGTTTGTATCCCATAGTAAGATAACAAACGAAAATTGAGATTTTATATATATATCTCTCCTACTTAGTCTCAAAGGAAACCCATGACATCAAACAATGGTGGTGATAAAATAATCAATCACTTGAAATAATTATAAATAATATTAAATAATGTTCATATATCCTCCTACACTCACATAAGAAATAGTCCCTTCCATATTCATAAGAATAATTAGAGATAAGAATGTATAAATATCCCCCAAGGGGTCTCAATCCACAACAAATAATCAAATTCAAGGGGATCCATTGAGGGTATCACGCATTAGATTCAATTTATTAAAAGTGTCAAACAGTCCTTTAAAACTTACATAGAGTGAAAATCCATTTTATTCACCATTGGAAATACAATTTAAACACTAATTTAAGACCAACTATTTCAAATAACATTTAAAACAATTTAGGACTCAAGTCCTCTTCTTTTAAAACAAATTATAAAATCAATAATTTCCATTTAATCCACAATTTACCCAATTCATCACCTAAACACGGTCAAATACATTTATTCAATGATTCAATTTAATACAATTAACTTAAGAACTACTTAATAACATTTTGAATTCAAAAAATACTTTTAAAACTAATAAATCACGGAAAACACCTTTATTCTTAGTGATTTAACATTATAACATTTAAATAACCCACCATTACTAACACATATTGAGATAATTTAAGAAGTAAATGAATTTATAATCATTAAGAATCCAATGATATGTAATTTTAAAGAAAAATTCAAAAAATATTTCCTTGGGCCATGGAGAATAATTGTAAAATCATTCTGAAATGCACCACCTACAATGGTTAATTATTGACCAAGTAAGAATATACCCTATACATGCCCTCATAACCAAAACCTCTAAGGTTAGGTCACCCTGAAGCCTAATATTGTCTATAAAATCCACTAGGGTTCCTATGATACATCAAAGCCCAAGATAAATATAATATAGAAGAATAAAAAAGGGATAACAATGAAAAAGTAGAGTTTACCTAGGATTTTCTACTTGAAATCAAGAGATAAGTCCACAAAAATAAAGAAAGAATGTGGGAAGGGATCTCCCTTAATGCACCCTGGTTAAACCAATAACAAAGAGAATAAAGGGGGAATCCATTACAATAAAAGATGGTAAAAATAGTAAAACACCATTTTTAAGGAAATGTGGATATCTCACATGGTTTGGATGCATATTTTTGTAAACAATGTAGAATATAATAGATAAAAAACACTCTTGTTTAGTTTTGCTTCGCTATTTTTACTAAACATGTGAAATACATGCACCATAACCCTTACACAAAAAAATTACTCACACAATTTCATTTAGGAATTTCATGGTTTGATCCAAATCATGTGCTACTCATGCACCCTAAACCCTATAAGAAAAAAATGAATTAAAAAATCCTTACTTATTGTTGATCACATTATTTCTCCTTAGTTGTGTGTGAAAACCAAACAGAGAATAAATATCTATGTAAAGGGAATTGTAAACCCAATACACCCACATAAGGTTTACCTGCATGGTTTATTATACCATGAATTGATTGTGTATAATTCGTTCATAAATGAAAATTTCTGAAAATTCAAAACATAAAAAAACACTCAAAATACTAAAATTTCCTCCAAAATAAGATAAAAATAATAAAAATAATAATAAATAGTGGAATATGGATGCCATAATTCTCCCCATTATGTCACTTTCTATCCCCAAAAATCCATTGACAAAATTATAATCAAGGGGAATTTTAATAGGACCTGAATAAGTCTAGTGAAAATAGAACACTTGAAAAACACATAGCTCCTCAAAATAGTGGAATTAATCCCCCAACATCACAAACATATATGATCAATAACCAATTTATCACTATCAAATATTGGGTTTTAGAAAATAAAAAGCCTACTATTGATCTCCCTACCAAATAAAATTCTTATAAAATGGTGGAAATAATGGGAAACCTCTCAAGGAACCCAAAAAAATTACATTACCCAAATAATTATGATTCTTTAAACCATTCCCAAAATAGACTTGATAAGTTATCAACCATAACTAGTGATTGTGAAACTCTCTCAAGTTCATAAAAGATCCCAACCCAATAAACATCCAAATGATAATCAAGAAAGGTTACCCAAAATAACCACATCCCATATCCCCCAAGGTGAATATATTCTTCAAACAATCACTCCACATTGAGAAAAAAACATGGGCCAAGACCATGGGTTATAAACTGAATAGAAGGGGAGATCTAAGACCTCATATATGGGTCACCATCCCAATGAGAACTCGACAATATATAAACTAACACCATCTAGTTTATAATATCAACTATTATAAAGTCTACCCTAGACAGCCAAACCACACACTTAGGACTCAATAATGTCTCATCTAATAAAACCCACCCATAAGATGCATCACATTATAATATTGAAAATAATATTAAACTCCATGTCATAAGAAATCCTCCCAAAATCAATAACAACCCATAATGGGTGGGACCAAAAAAGAACTAAGAAAAAATAACCACAATAGCCTCAAAGATTCCCAACTCAGTGAGCACTAATCTCAAAAGTGATAGTGACCCAAGATCACACCAGTGGTTTCAACATACTAGATTATTGAAAATTATCTAACCATTTCATAACATCAAAAGGACTCGTACCACCATGATTAATGAAGGTTGGTGAATCAATAGTTCCTAAATAAAGAAGAATTACATCTCCACTACTCTATTAAAAGTTTGGGAAAACTAGAAGTGACACACTTAAATGATATGAGGATTTCCCATAATGCTTATCCTCGGATTTAGTCAATTTACATCATCTCAAAACCTTTCTTTTAGGTGAAATTAAATAATTTGAAACATGAATCTAACCTATTCATACTTCCTAAAAAACAAAAATCAAAGAGTCCCAATACTCACTAAGGGAAAATCCATATATATATAAATATATATATATATTTATGCAACTAGGAAAAATTAAACAACCAAATATTTTAAAACAACACTTTATCTGAACCATTCCATTTTCTTAAGGGGTTTCAAATCAATTTTGAAATACACACATCCTTTAAAAAAACCCAAAACCCCTTTGAAACCATTTTACATTATGTTGAAAATATAGAAAATCCCTTTCCTTAGAACCAAAAAAATTATTTCAAATCTTTCTCATCAATTATAAAAACATTGTACAATTTTTTATATTGTAATCAACCTCTTCAAAACCTTTTCAAATTAAATAAATGTCCTCTTACAAGCAACCAAGATACTTGATTTTAAAATCTACAATACTTCAAAAAAATCTATTTTAATTTCAAAACTAAAAAATTAAAATAAAAAATAATATTAGAAGAAAACCCATATTTAATAATTTTCATAATCATCCAAAAACTTATCTACCCCCCCCCCCAATGTTGGTTTCTTAAACAAATCACTCTATAATACTTCCTTTTCCATTCAAAAACCAATTTCAAAAACACAAAATAATCCATTTAAAATACAAATCCCAAATAACAAGGTACAAAACCAAAGTAAATAATTAACTAATAACATCAATTCATAATATAATCCACTTAATCAACCTAAATCCAATAGTAAAGACCATTGGGATTAGTTCAAAAGTAAATAGAGTCCATACCAAAAAATGAAATGAGAAATAATAATTTTCATGGTTTCGCCAAATGGGTTAGAGAAATGTGTGCCAACCATACAATATCCACAAAAATCATAACAAATTAAAATACTCATGGGCATCACATAATTTTTTAAACCATGTAAGATAATCATGAAACTCTGGTTCTCATCACATTTTCACCCCAAAAGATCAATGAAACCACCAAAATCACTAGTGTTCTCAATGGGGGTCAAAATATCACAATATCATATAAAAAATCGATAATAATCAAAACCAGCTTCAAATTATAGATTAAAACCCAAACTACCTGTTGAAAAATAAATTGTAGAAAGAGAAAGAGATCATGAAACTCTTTCCACACCTACCTCTCGATTTACAACACTCATATATCTAGACTAATTAAATTCCCAAATAAAAAAAGATAGATCCTTGAGAACCTAGGCCTTTAAGTAACCTTGGTTCCAATAACATGTTGTAACAAACTCACCCAATATGACCAAACATATACCCCAACTGGGATCACCACATGGCAAGAATAGAATTCTTGACCCCCACAAAATGGATACTAGTTCTTGGGTATCCAGAAATAAACATTAGGAACAATTTCACCATATAATTCATATTAACCACCAAGGATCCCACCCATATATTTGTTTTGACCCATCCATGTATATGACATCCACATTATCCAAATTGGTAGATACAATATAAAATTTCATAATTGAATCAGAGTATAATGTAACAACAATAAAAGGAACCCATACACGACATAGAATAATAAACTAAACATAAAAAAACTTCCTTGTATTGTAAACCAAAAAGAAATGTCTATACCATCAAGGATAATACATGAAAATAACCAAATAAAAGAAATGAAAACATTACTACTAACAACCATGTCCTCATGTCCCAAGGTCACACAACACAATCAAACCCTTTCATAACTTCTGTAAGACTAGATAGTGGCACCTAAAATAAATAATAAGAGTTGTATACACCGAATGGTGTATGTATGGTGTGAGAAAAAACCCAATATGATTTTAATAAAGAGTTAGTTATATTTCCTATTATAATTACATTTAATTAATTATAGTTTGAAATATAAATATAAAATTTGGTTTTCACCTTTTATAGAGGTAAAACCTAATACCAAGTTCCATTTTTTAAAATATTCACCATTCGTAGAACAATCCATGGAAGATCCCAAAATAATTTAAATCAAACACCTTTAAAAGGGGGAAGATGATTCTTTATAAAATTTCCAAAAAAAAATATGTTTCCTCTTCCCAAAGCCTTTTCAAAAAATACCTTTTTATACAAAACACATCACATTAATTTTAAAATATTCTTTCCAAACCATTATACAATTTAATTTTAAAGTGAACCAAAAACCTCGCTAAAATTGTGACGAAACAGACATGGTAACAAAAAAGAAAAGTAACTAATCGTAGAAATGGTGACATGAAACAATTTATAGGATAGGGAGAAACAAGGAATATAATGAATTCCCCTATGTGATCTTCAAAAGAGTTATACATCATGGGAAAATGCCTAGGACTCAAGTAACCTCATCTTAAACTAGGGACACCAACCCTAGTCCATCCTATAAGAACCTATCTATCTCGGTATCCTCGTCGAGCCTGTAAGGTCCAATAACCATCCCATGAGTGTGTAGCTACTATTGGAACATAATCCATATCTGGAGTTCTCAACTTCCATGGGTAGAGACGCCTAGTAAGATAACAATCTACACTATAGGTTACGTATATCTAGATCTCATAATTACCTACCTCAGACACCAATGACATCAAACAATGGAGGTGAACAAACAAACCATCACACAGAACGTGTATAAAAATTTTGAATTGCCCTCATTTAACCTCCTACATCATCACAAGAAACAAAACATTTCATATGTGTAAGCATCATTAAAGGTAAAATAATATAAACATTCATCAAGGGGACTCAATCCAC
The DNA here is from genome assembly GCA_963277665.1 of Viscum album. Taxonomy (NCBI): domain Eukaryota; kingdom Viridiplantae; phylum Streptophyta; class Magnoliopsida; order Santalales; family Viscaceae; genus Viscum; species Viscum album. The sequence continues at coordinate 1,449,790,236 of OY728130.1, forward strand.
ATCAAACAATCTAATGAAATTGGATCCATTGAAGGTATTACACATTTGAAATAATTCCTTAAAAATTTCGAACATGACTTTAAATCATTTTAGAGGTGATCATCCATTTTATCCATTATTTAAAATCCAATTTCAAACACTCCTTTTAAACCAACCAATAAAATCATTTTTAAAACTAATTAGGAAGGATATCCACATTATTGAAAACTAATTAATATATCAAGCATTTAAAATAAATAAATATTTTAATAAATTCATGACCTAAACAAGGTCAAATTCCATTAATTATTGATTAAATTTAATTAAATCCTCTTAAAGGCTATTTAAAAACAATTTTCATTTAAAAAATAACTTATAAACTAAAAACCTAGTAAACACCTTTACATCAATTGATTTATATTTAAATCATTTATAAAACCCAACATAATTATCCAATATGGGTTTAATTTAATAAATAAAGGCATTAAAAATTTTCAAGAATCAAATGATACAACATTTAAATGAAACCTAAAAAAATTCATACCCTAAACCAATAAGAATCATTCTAAAACCATTCTGAAGGATGTCACGCATGATGGTGAGTGATCAACCAGGCATAGCCATACTCTTACAATACCTATCAACCAAAAACCAAAAGGTTTGGTCACCCCAAACCCAAATATCATCAATGTAAGTACATAAAGTTCACAGGAGGCATTAGAACAGAATAGAAATGGAATAAGTAATAAAAATAAAGGGAAGTACCAGATAAATGAGGTTTTACCTAGGAGTTTATACATGAAATCAAGAGATAATGACATAAAAATGAATGAAAAGGGAGGGAAATAACTCCCTTTATATTCCCTTGTTTGGTCAATAAAGATGATAGAGAAAAAGGATAAAATCCTCACTTAAATGAAATATAGATTTCTCAAATAGTTTGGTAGCATGGTTTGGGAAATCATTTGTCAACCATGTAGAAGCCACTGAACAGAAAAAACATCCTTTCATGGTTTGGACGCATGGTTTCTACAGGTCATGAACAGGTCATGCACCATCACCATTATCCAAAAAAAGGGATTTCACCGTTTCTATTGGTACTCACATGGTTTGATCCACCCTATGAGCTACCCATGCACTTTGAACCGTACAGGAAAAAAATAAATAGAAAAACTTCTTGTTTAAGGGTAATATCATGGTTTCCCCTAATCCATGTGTGAAAACTGTTTGCAGAAGAAATTTCATTGTAATGGTCATCAGACAACCAAGTCACCCTTGTAAGGGACTCCTGGATGGTTTACTAAACCATGTAGTGATTCTACGGACGCTATGCATAGAGGAAAATTTTCCCTAAATTCCAAAATTTCAAACGGAACTCCTCAAAATTTTAAATTACACCATAATAAGATATAATAATATAAAACAATAATCTAGATTGATAAGTAAATGTAAGAATAAAACTCATTGGTCCATTATGATAGTTCATTATATTTAAGAAGATGATAAGTTAGGATAGAGTATGCATTAGTGATGATTCAGGTCTTGAAGGACAATTCAGGTCACACATAACTTTTATTTCTGGTTGAAATCTATTCTAGTGTTCTTTGAGTTGGTTTGGTTGTGATGCTAGTGGAGAGATATCATGGGTATAGATGTTATGTGGAGAGTGGTTACTAAAATGCAATAAACAACATTTCATGTGATATAGCATCCTATGATAATGAAAACTACCATAAGTGGTTACCCAATTTGACTAGTAATATCCTAAATCATCAAGAATATTATAAAGTCTTCATTCACTATTTTTGTTTGATTTGAACATACTGTTGGAAATAAATTCATGTGGGTTACCTAAGGGTAGATATGTAATATTTTATGTGATAATATCAATGTTTATATCTAATTATCAAATGTTCATTGTAGGGACATTACCTATTTGAGGGATTTACTTTTTTATGTGTTTTATTCAATCAAAGGTTTATGATATTTTTTACCTCATTGTTGTGACCTTCTATTTCATATCATGGGGACCTAATTTCCTCTCCTAATATGATGGCATGAAAATATTTTTTTAGTTCTAAAAAATATTTCAATGCTTCTCTTCATGCTTTTTTAGTTTACAACGAATGGTGGTATGAGTGAAGTGATGCCCCATTAGACCCCAACCACAATTTAATTATTCTAAACAATAATTATAAACTTCTCTTTACTAGTATTTTTCCTCAATGAAGTAGATTTTGAAATTAAGAGTGGGGTGATTCCTTCACAGTGATATATGAGAGTTTTGATCCACTTATAGGAAGAGATTACATTATTATAGATGAAATTCTAATGAGAATTTTTCATCAATACATTTGGTGAATTTAGTTGAGTAGGGAAAGACATTACCCATTAAATTTATTGAGTTTTTTTATATGAAAATATTAAATAGTAAAATTAGAATAAACCACATTTTAAGGAATCTACTTAGGATTATTTATGCTCTTTCTTACTATGAAAAACATTAATTATATTCTATTGATCATTGCATTTGATTTATTTCTTTTTTAGTCATTCATCCTATATTTCCCCTATTTTCTAAATATCCTATAACTAAAAATCGATTATATAATGCTGACCATTATGCCAAGATTCACTACCTCCTTGTGATAAGATCTTTACGGTCAGTTTATATGTTATGCATTAGGTGTTTTAAAATATTTGTTTGATTATACCCCATGAATGTACTTAAATAAATTTGGTACCATTTTTAGGGGTTGAAATTGGGCCACTAATGTGACTGGTGATTGGTATTAATAAAATCATCCAATTTTTTTTATACTCATTATAATGGAATCTCAAAATTGTTTATATACTAACACTAACAAGTATAATAGAGAAATATTATATCCAAAGTAAAGAGTAAGTGTATTCACTGTAATTTTATATATTTATCTAAACAAAAACAATATAAAATCTAGTGATCAAAAAGAAGATGTGAGGTAGACCAGGTTATGGGTATGAAAAGTAATGTCACAATCAAGTGAATGACATAATGATAGATTAGCATGGGGAAACAGGACTGATTCATTATGTAACAATGAATAAATATATTATAAATTTTTTAATTTCAAGATTACTAAATTATCATACATGTTATAATAATAACATTTTCATGTAATACACAATATTTTTTTTCTCTATATTTCTTATAGATCATTTTCTTGATTAAATATTCAATTATAGATGATTCTTAGTTGATAAAAATGGAAATTGGCATTTCAAATGTTTGATCGTTCAATCAGTGTAGAGCCATAGCTTTATCCATTAATAATCATATAAGATGAAAATATTCATATGAGAAACTTAGTAACCATAAAATAGAATGGGATATATATAATATTCTATCATGTATTCACTAGATGTATTTATCAATATCAACTAAAAAATATATAAAGTAAAAAAGAGTGGATAATATGCTTCCATGAAAATATTTATTCTAAGGTTAATTATAGTAAAACAATGCAAGATAGTCCATAAAAATTATAGGATGAAAAGAAAATATGTGCATCATCATTAGTCAAAGCCCTTTTAAAATATAGATCATCCATTAATTTTGACTAAAGAAACCCCATGTTTATGAAAATTAATGGAATAAGAAGAATTATTAAGAAAATAGTAGGTGGAGAAGAGGTAAAGTGTCCCCTTAACTCCTTGATATTTGATATTCTCTAACCCCAAGGGGACTTTCACCGCACCTCCTTTTGGTTATTATTTCTTCTTAATTTTACTTATTACTTTAATTTTATTTAAAAAAATATTTTTAATCAACCTGACTGAATGATATGATTTCTAGGGGGACATTAATTGATGATGAAATAATTTTTTTTCTATATTTGTTTTTATTTTCTAGACTCTTTTCTTTTGTTATGATACTCTCATACTGAATCCTGACATGTAACCATGTTATCATGATTTATATTTATGTTATTTATTCAATTTTATAGTTGATATTGAAAAATATAACCAGTGAATTCATGCTAAAACAATGTGTGTTATCCATTACATTTTATTATTGTTATGTTTTTCCTCTATACCTTATCATCTTAGATGATTTTTAATGGATATAGTCATGGATCTGTAGAGATATATGAATCTAACTTTTGGAATGAAAATAAAAAATATTTTTTATCACCAAAGAAACCTTAATACTTTAATATTTATTTATCCAAATGAACTATAGACAAACTAAAGGAATGATATCGTTGATATAACATGACAATGTTACTCTACTATTTGGTGTTATAGTTTAGTAAATATAAAAGACATATTTATGGAATGTTGAATCATTTTTACATATTGAATTATTCAAGTTTCTTCTTTCTCATCTCTTGTTATCTTATTGACATAGTTGACACTCTTCATTGGTCATTATTTTCACTTTTTTAGAAAAATATATAAAATACATTGGAATACATCTCCCCCTTTACTGTGGATTAAATCATTCATCGGTGTACTAGTTTTTGTAAGTAGATAATTTTCGTATGTACCTTGATGTTGGGTATCAATAAAAAAATAGAATCATTTCTAAAGATACATATCATTCACAATAGACTATTCAACTTTTCATTCCTTTATTTTTTATTTCCAATTATACAAAGACTTGTCATTGGGTTAAATATATTATAAATTCTAAAATGGCTAAAGCATTTTATACTCATCAGCCATAGGGATTGTGTCACAATGATGAAGGGTATCATTGCTCAGGGTCCACCTTCTTATTTTGTTTATATATTTTATTTATATTTAGAAAGAAAGGAAATCTAGGATTAATGAAGAATAAGATATGGGAAAATGTGAAGATTACTAAGATGTATACAATTATTTTCATAGTTTGAATGAACTTGGAAAATTGTAAAGGTATTCACTAAAATGTTGTTTATCCAAATTTCAAAATTAAATATTACTCTATAATCAAGGCCACTCAGTGAAATGAGAAATTTTTTCCACAACATATTCTAGTAACAAATAATATCTTAATATAAGTATCTAGAACATTATAGATGTATCTATAAGAGAACCACACCATTATTCATTCCATAATTTACTCCATCAATCCGGACTACTAGTAAAAGGAAGTAGAGAATTAAAATGAAGAAGGAAATAAGGGTCAATGACAAAAATATCATCACCTCACTCGTCACACCATTCACTATAAACCTAATAAAAATTAAATTATATTTAATATGAGAAAAAGGCATAAAGACCCTATACAAAACAATGTGACAACCCATTTTCATCATAACCAATGACAGTCAAAAAGAAAATTTCCAAGGGGAAAATCCAATGGGTTTCATAGTACTTAGTATGATTTGAATGCATCCCACTTGAATAACTGGTCAAGCCATGAAAAATTAATGAAGGGGAAAAAAAGAACCGAAAAAACAACAAAAACCCCCATAAGGGTCAAAAAAAGAACTCCATAAATTAACACACCAAAATAAAAGCATGAACACACAATGTTGATCCCATTCAGAATCCCCTCAGACATCACCCCACTTCAACTTATGTGTTCTCATCATATTCTTAAAAGGAGAAAATGAAGGGGGTGGGGGGTTAACATCCATTATAAGTATCAAAACATTTTTTAGCTTTAAATACTTCATGTATGAGGTTTTCCCTGATTTGAACTCCCTAAAATGTTCTCACAACACTTAATTCAAATAATTTATCACCTCATCTATGATATTATTTTCCACCTCTAGGTTCATTATATCCCAAAGAGTCACAGATTATCGTTATTTAATTTCTAATGGAATCCTTGGTCAATGTAACGTAATGAGAATGATCTAAATATTTTTAGGGGACAAGTAGTTAGGATCCTCTAATGACCCATTATCTTGGTATTCCTCTTATGAAATTTCCCCGAATGTCACTTCCTTCCGTCCCTCTGAAGCAACTCTCATGAAAACCATTTTCTGCACCTGTGAGTAGTCACTCATTTGTGGTTTTGTATTTTTTAGGCAAAAATATAAAATTTAGTATTTTATGCATGCATATAAATCTTCCAATAATCAATTAAGATTCTAGGCATTGGGATAATAAGTATCCTCTCCCTCTGGAGAAATATCATCAAGAGATAGGGAGTCACTGTCGACCGAAACTACTTGAAAAATACCCTATACCAACAATTTGGAACCATTGTTATAGGCCTCCAAACTGTTGGTATAACCTATACCAACAGTTTGGAGAACCATTTGCTAGTAAGCCATGGGGATAGGTCTATACCAACGGTTTTAGGAAAATGGTTGGTATAGACCTATACCAATGGTTTTTAAAACCATTAGTATATGTAATATGAAAATCAATACCAGCAGTTCCATAAAACCGTTGGTATATGTAATTCAAAAAATAATCATTCAGTTGGTTTTGATCCCAGTACCTTCGGTTTGCGGTTGAACGACCTAACCACTAACCTAACATACTTTTTTGAACATAATTTCATAAATATATATATTTATTATCCTAAGTATTTTAAAATTTGGTTTATTTAATGTCTTCTGTAAGAAGATTCCATTAAAAATACATGTACCTATACCAAGGGTTTGAGAACTATTGGTATAGATTCTTTGATTTTGGGACCTATACCAATGGTTTTGGACAAACCATTGGGATAGGGTCTCTATAATATACCTATACCAATGGTTTTCCTAAAACCATTGGTATAGGTCCAAATTAGTGAACTATACCAATAGTTTTCCCAAAACCATTGAAATAGGTCCATATAAGTGCTCTATACCAACAGTTTTGGCCAAACCGTTGGTATATGTCCAAATTATTGAACAATACCAACGGTTTGCCCAAAACTGATGGTATAAATCTAATTTCTGGTAGTGCATGATTTAAAAAAATTATTATCTTCATACAATACTTCTTCATCTGGTCCTCTCTCTAAGATCGTCATATTAACCTTAGATGTATGAGACATGACTTCCACTTCAACCACTACAGTCATAGATGTTTTCTAAACAGGTGGCTATAGATTTTCATCTAGTTATCCATCATAAAAATTCATGCACTAGTAGTTTTCAGAAGATCTAGTAACAATCATGGTTCTTGTCAACAAACAATCAACTTGAAACTCCACTCCAAGAAACGGCACTGCCAGTCAACACACAGTGATATAGATAGGATCACCATTAGATGAAGGCTTTGAGTCACCTATATCAAATATTATATCCATAACCTCCATAAGATCCTAAGATGAACCGTGGGTCAAAGACTCAGCTAATTGAACAAATCTTCCTCTCATGTTTAGCAGTTTTAGCCTTCAATCTCCATCGACACACAGAAACACTATGGCCAAAAAGATGACAGTTGGAACAAAACACAATAAGACTCAAAAAACATACTTTGTCTAATACCGTCTCCATATATCTCCCCAAACCATCTCGAACAACACTGGAAAATATTCCACTCTTGAACAGAAGTGAAACATGACCATACTCAAGCTTTAAGGTCTCAATCAACACTAAACCCATATCAATGTCGGTTTGAACAGAAAAAAATAGCATCATGAACCACTGAGCTAGATAGAAAACAAATATCTTTAATAGTTCCAAACTCTAAACAAAATCAAATCTATATCAGCAACACTAACATGAAATCATAAGAAGTTATCCCTTAAACCACCAAAACACAACACAACTCCATATTCTTATTTTATCTTTTACATGCATAAATTTTATAATTATACTTAAATTTTATCTTGTTTTATATTTTACGTGTCATTTTAATATTAAGTGGCTATTACTTAATTAATTAATAATGTAAGATAAAACATTTACGCATAATATATTTATTTAAATTCCATATTTCCATAGTAATTCATTTAATTATGTGATCGTGGTATTGTATCCATAAAATAAATAATGAATAGATAAAAATAAATAAATAAATAAATCATGTTATTATCTAATGGTTTAATTAATAAGAGGAAATTAAATCAACCTCTGACCTTGGGCTAATAACTCTTATTTTCAATCTTGGCATGAATTACACCATTCCACATGTCAACTTGTGTATCTCCTAGGTTAACATCATTATAGTTCTATCTCTAACTGCCTCAACGCATCATGGGAAACTCCTCTAATTAAATGTATTTATAACTCATTTACAAGTTAGGGGAACCAAATGATTGGTAATGGCGGTTATATAAATAACCATGGACACACAGGTCCTACTTAATAATGGGGAGAGGGATGAATCATAGGATGTCATATTTATTTTACTAATCAATGATTTCAAACTCATGCAATAAATTAAATTAAAATATCCAACACATGAATAGGTTTTGATTAATCTCATGAACTGTCATACATGAAACGTACACAAAAAAGTAAATAAATAACATTATTTTATTATTAATTCTTTATTATTAAGATAAACTTGTTTCTGTTAATTTATTAATTCTCTTTCATCTTTATTTTCATCCAAATCCTCTTGTAGATAAACATCATAAAATAATTAATGACACATAAACAGCAAAACTAGTAGTTGCATATTTATTATAATAAATTAATTAAGAATTTTATATTATTTAAAATCCTTATTAAATTTTCAAACACTTAAAGTGTCACTCAATGAAATATGGTTTTAATTATTCAAGTATCAATTTAATGTAATTTAATTCTGCAAGTAATTGGGAGACTACATGGAATGTACTATCCAACTACACGTCGTGTAGATCGATTTTTCGGTATTTGGGTTTCACAATTGGGGCTTCGGTGTGTTAACTAATTCAGACATCACGATGTGTACATGTCAGCTCTATGTTGTGTATCTATTTTTTGTGTTTCCAAGATACATGTATGGGTCTTCATTGTGTATCTTGGGGATTATATGGTGTGTAAAGACTAGCTACATGTTGTGTGGTCATAATGTCACGTGCTCGTGAAACCCTTCAAAAGACTTAATGTGTTCTCTGGTGGGAGACTACACAACATGTTTCACTAGTTACACATCATGTATCTCTAATATCATGTGTCCAAATAACAAGACTGATCACTTGGCATGTTTCTCGGATGTGAGAATTGATGAAATATATGTTGTGTATAGAGAATACATTTCATGTATATCATAAATGATTTAGGTTGTTAGTATTACAGAGATTGACCATGCATAATGACCACACATATTGCATAATTTACATCGTTAACCCATGTAGACTACACAGTGTGCTCGTTGTATACATGCCATGTTATCTGAAAATTTTATGTCAGGTTGTCTTGTCAACATGTGGTGTACACCACAGGTAATTTCTGTGTGGCATGTCGTATATCCCATGGCATGGTCAAGTGCAGCATACAAGAGTACATGACGTGTACTCCAGCTACACGTCATGTAAGCATGTCCTAAAAGTAATAAAATTGGCAGTTCTCGATGTAATCTTTGGCCATTCTTCATTGGTTATTAGGCCTTTAAGAAAATTAAATTCCGAATGAACATGATTAATATGTCTATAACATGTTAATTCAAAATGGATTAAAGAATGAATAATATGAAATTAAAATTCAACAACAATTGCATATGGATCAACAATCAAACAAATAATTTTAAATTTAAATGTAACCTTTTTCTAATACCATTTGATGGTTCCGAACTCAGTTGAAGCATGTGGTGGTGTATGATATATTAACAATTCATTCAATATTTTTATGCCCAAAACATAGATCGATGATCTTGCATTTCTAATTTATAATTAAATTATTTAAAATTGGAAGAAAAAAATACATGCTCTTAGGATCTTTCTTCAATGTGAATGTTAATCAACTAACAAGAGCCTTTTAAATTGCCTTCATTGCACTGTGAGGATCCAAGAATAGAATCCCTCTACTGGTGATCCACATGTGATCCTTTGATCATCATGTAACATCAATCAATCTTCAATTTCTAGCTTAGAGAATCGATTGTCTTGCATTGTTTGTGTTGATCACTCATCCTTCGATCTTAAAAGAATCTATTTTGTGTTTCTCATTCTTGAGACGAAGGGAGAAGAAGTAAAGAGGTAATTCATTATAGGAAACTATTCCTTATTTTCAATTGTACACCCTATACAGTAGACATAATCAACTATTTATAGATATATATTTAAGGATAAAATATTTTTTTAATTGCATGTCAGCCATCAAAAAATATTATAACTTTTAATAAACCTCATGTCTCATAATCATAATAGTAATAATATTTTTGGTGCGTTGACAAGTTACGCAATAACAAATATTATTTAATTGGATTGTTAATTAATATTTATCATCGGGCACAGTCTTGGTCCATTTGAACTCTATCAATTATTAAACACCATAATAAATGTTTAATTTAAATATTTATTCATCAATAAATAGTTTTTATTGATATAATGTGAATAATATTATTCCTTTTTCTAGAGAATAATATTTATTCTATTAATTTAATTCAAATATAATTTAATCGATATCATTCAAAATATTTAATGTGTGACCCTCTATGATTCTTTCTCATTAGAATTAGGTGGGTTTGTCTAAGGATCAAGATTACATTATACTAATAGATCAAGGAACCCAAGAGATAGAACATAATATCATAATTAAAATAACCACATATCGATGCTCAGTGTGTAATATAATCCCTTTGTCGTGATATTTCATTATGTGTGTTGCTCATATGTGTCCCCAAGCAATATTCTTGATACATCATTCTTTGATTATCTGAAATAAATGCGTCATTTCACCATGGTCATTGAATTTAATATGGGGGTTCTATTCCAATTAAATTTTTGATATATAAAAATTCCATAAAGATGGAAGATACAAATCCTTCCTTGACTTATGCATTAATAACATGTCAATCGGGACACACCCAACATACCCTACCTCACCGTAAAAATGTGTCATAAATTATTTCATTAGTAAATCAAAGTGTACAAGTCATGACATGCATTAATGATAACCTTAAAGTCTAAAAACCATTGCACATGCTCGTAGATAGAAATATCTGATCACACCAAAACATGGAGAATCCAAACTTGCAGTTTTGTTCTTATAATATCTCATCATAGAGATTACCAAGCACGAACTTCATGAGAAGAAGCCTCATCCGCTTATGAGTAATCACACCTCACAGTCTATATACTATGTGTCTTGTCATAGTAAGTTATTCAATAGACAAACATTATATAAGAATATCATAATAACACATCAAGGATCTCATCATAATAGAGAACTATTATGGCATTATCAATATGACATATACTCTATTACATTATTACTTCAAAGTCATGTAGAACAATGAACAATATGTGACAAGACGTTTTATTAATATTCAATATATCTAATATACATGAAATCAAAGTACAAACTATTAATCATATGAAACCAACTCCAATAAAATATTCTCTTAATATAAATAGCTAAAAACTATCATATGTATCTATAACAGAACCACACCATTCTCCATTCCATAATTTACTCCATCAATCAATACTATTAGTAAAATGATGTAAATGATTAAAATGAAGAAGGAAACAATGGTCAGGGACTAATTGATCATTGCCTCACTCATCACAACATTAACTATAAATTTAATAAAATAGTGAATTATATTTCATGTGAGAAAAAAATACAAAGACCTTCAACAAAACAATGTGACAAACCCTTTCTATCAAAAAAGAAAAATTCCATTCATTCATTCTACTAATAGATGGCCAAATCAAATGGGTTTCATATTATTGAGAATTATGTGAATGTAATCCCCTTGAAAAATAGGTCAACCCATGCATAACTAATGAAGTGGAAATGAACTATTAAAACAAAAAAATACAGACAAAAGGGTCAAAACAAGCACTCAAAATAGAAAACCAAAAGAAAGTCATGAACACTCAACATCGTGCACATGAGGATCCCCCCCCCCATAAATCACCCACATCAAATTTAGTTTTCTCATCATATTCTTAAAATGAGACAATTAAGAGGGGAATTTATCATCCATTATAAGGATCAAAACATTTTGTAACTTGAGATGCTTCATGTAAGAGGACTTCCCTAATTTGAACACTCTAAAATACCCAAACAACACTTCATTCAAATCATATATGACATCATCTAGGATAGTATTTCCCACATCATGTTTCATTATATGATTAACACTGAAAAATTCTATATTTAATTTTCAATGGAATCCTTGATCGAAGTAATGGAATGAAAACCATTTTCTGCACCTATGAAGTCCATATGGGGTTCCATATTTGTTTGGAATAAATAAGGAATTTAGTATTTCATGCATTCATAGAAATATTTTCATCATCCATTATTCCTCGAAACTACGCATCGGGAGAATAAGTCTCCTCTCCCTCCTAAGCAATAGCCTCATGAGGCAGGGAATCACCCTCGACCAGTACCACTGATGCTTTAACCAACTAATTATCTTCATTCAATACTTCTTCATCTGGTCCTCACTCTAAGATCATTAGATTAACCTCAAAAGTAGGATAAAAGACTTTTTATTCAACAACTACAGTTGTAGAAGCTGTATCAATATGTGCATGTATATTTCAATCTCGTTCTCCATCACATACATTCACATGCTTCTAGATTTCAACTGATCCAGTAACAATCACAGTTCTGATTAAAAAAATATTAACTTGAAACTCTAATCCATTCAACCACACCACCAGTCCACATGCAGTGCTACCGATAGGATCACCTTCAAATGAAGGCTTTGAGCACCTACATCAAGGAAATTATCCATCACCTCCATAGTCTCTTGAGACGAACTACAAGTCGGAGACCCAACAAATGGAACAAGACTCTTCCTCTCATGTTTGGTAGTTGCAGCTTTCAACCTTCATCGACATACATAAACACTATGTCCAAGATGATGATCCTTGGAACAGAACTATATAAAAGATGCATAAAAATACTTTATCTAATACCCTCCCACTTGATCTTCCCAAACCATCTTAAAAACACCAGAACAAATTCTAGTCTTGAACCAAAGAGACATGTGATCCAACTCAAGATTTAAGATCTCAATAAACACTGAACCCAAGTCAATATCAGTTTGAAGAAAACAACTAGAAGCATTAACCACTGGTCTAAATAACTAACAAGTAACCACAATGGTGTTAACCCCTAAAAAAATAAAATATATAGCAGCAACACCAGCTTGCGTGTATGCGGTAGTTCCTGCACTTTCTGGTGTTTTTTGGGTTTGTTTGACTGTTTTGTTGGAGTTTTGGTTTCTCACTTTTTCTACAAAAGTGTTTTCTTAATAAAAAAAATAATTGTCAGGCACAAACTGTCTTGGGGTTCATGGATTTCCCATTCTCAAAGAACACCGGGTTGTGTCTGAATATAGAAATGTCTCCAAGTAAATCACATGACCTAAAAATAAAAAATCAATGTAAAATATTCATTGAGTGATCAATCAGATGTTTGGAAATGTAGTAGACTAGATCCCCTTGTCCAACAACACCTTTTTCTAGTGGGATTTATCCATTCAGTCAAACACATTTTGTTAAGATGTGATCCACAAAATGTTAGTGCAACAGTAAAATAAGAAAAATGAACTATGATTTGAAAAAGTAACTAAGAAAATTATAGAACTGGATACGGAAATATTGGAGGGTGAAGCAGTTGGAGGGTGATATAAGTAGAAGATGAAGGCATTGTTGGATAAGACCAATCATCATAGCAGTTGATTAACCTCCCAAGCATGGCCCCCTTTCACAGTAATCAGTTGGAAAACCAATAATGAATCGTACTCGTCCTCTAACCAATCCCTTATTTAATACCCAAGAAAATACTAACACCCCATCCTCCACCTTCCTAACTTCTATAGCTAGCAAAAACTAACTAATAAAGGAAAATTCATCACTTCCCTTTGGTAGTTGTACATAGACAGCTCCACGCCCCCACACACCTTTACAGCCCCAACCTGCCCCATAACAAATCAGCCTCCACACACTCCTAACATTACCCCCGCTTGAAAAAACACTTTTTTCCCAAGGTGTAGTATCAAAACACAGCTCGACCTCTTCAAGGTTGGAATAATAATCCCCCTTTGAAGTCGACAACACACCTGATCCAGCACCTGCAAGTAGAAGGGTTTTTGATGATTTTCGACTTCTGGAGCACTATAACAGTTGGAAAACTTTTGTTCCAAAATGAGCATCAATCTTGGAAAACTCAAAAAGGTCCCTCTTACCACTTATTTTGAGTGTGGATCATCATCCTATAGATGTTCAACAACAATAGAATCTATCCAAACACCAAAACCACCTTCAATAGTAAGATGTTTCCCACTAAAATATTCACTTTTTTATATTATTTCTTTGAAATATAAACCAAGCACCCGGTGTGGTAAGATTGATGCTGATAGGTGATATAAAACTGAGTCCAAGGTGTATCCATGCCACGAATTGCAATAGATAAGAAACAAGGCTCACCGAATTCTGGTTCAATGTTCTCACCTAAAAACTCTCCTCCATAAATGTTCTTACCATCAGCTTAATCTCCTCTTCAAAACACACCACATGTAACAAATAAACTAGGTAATTTCATACCAAATCCATACATTGTTGATTTCATAAAATTTCATGCATCGTTTATGAAAATTCCAAAAACATTCTTTTCTTTTCCAACACCCATGTACATAAACAAATCCCTCTCGAAAGAACTTAGCTGAGTCCATAAAATTGGTAAAACACATTGGTTGAAAAACTATTTGAGGAACCTGAGAAGTTCTGTAGCGTGTGGAAAAAATTTTTCTCCCAAGCCAATAGGGACTGCAGCGAGTAATGATGAACTGTTTTCAATCAAAATTTAGAGTTCAAGACAAATAAGTTTATTCTCCATGATAGGATTTTGTTTTGAAGAACCTTGTTCCAAAGAGAAAATTACCACCAACAGTCTTGTATTTTGAGTTAATAGAGGTAATTGGACATTTTGACTTAGTGGAAATGCCCAACATTGAACAATTTTCCTGAAAATATTCATACTTGATCTTCCATGAATGTACTTTGAAATGATGAAACGTTCACCCACATGGGTCTTCAATCCAGAGACAAAGATTGGAATAACATGAGTGAAAATGTTAGAAAACATTTCTCTAACCACTTTCTAAACATAATTCTTATAGGATCTGATAGAAATAGTTGTAGTTTCAACCAATGGACATTCCTTAATTGTAATAGTTATCACTTATGCATTCCTAAAATTAACCACTGCTTGCCCATTTTACTGAAACACGGACATAGTAACACTCTATTCACTAGAAGGCAGTGCATTTGGAGGAACTTGTGTAGGAATAAAATATGGAAGAAGTTAGGATACAAAATTTATCATGTTGTTGGTTTGAAACCATTGGGCTACTTTTGAGAACTCGATCCCACTTTAATACTACGTCGAACATATTCTAACATTACCACTTCCAGACAAAAAATAAATGGAGAAAACCTACTCCTTAAACTCACTACTACTTACCCATAACAAACTGGTGCCCCCATAAACACACTACTGATCCCCCATGAAAACATGTTGGAGTTGTTGTAATCAGACTCACGAATTTCTCATTAAGAAAACTCAAAAAAAAAACTTTTTCCACATGTTAAACACCGAACCGGTCGGAAATCCACTCATAGTATTCTAGTTTCTACAATGTCCATGCTAAGCTAGTCACATGCATTTTAGCATCCAATGGTTTCTCAAACAAACTGTGTATAGCCTGTACAACCTTAGTAGGTTTTGTAGCATTGTCACCCCTCCATGATCTATTAAGTGGATAGAATCACAGAAAAATTGACATGAAACTACTAGATAGGGAATAGAATCTATATAAAAACTCTTTAGGCACACCATATGACTATTCACCACTTATAGGTAAGTTTTCCCTCGAGCATCTCCATAATAATCCTCTACATCATCTCCCCTTTCCGGAACTCTAGCACCACATATTTTTGAATCTTCTACACATGGTCTAAACTATAGTGATGAATTATTATATTACTCAAACATCATCCACAGTGTTCATATGGCGCTTCCATTGAGAGCAGAAGGTGTGGAAAAGTTCTCCAACCCACAACAATCAAGTGTAGTTAGTGACACGTTATGAATTGACACTTTTTAGTCAAGTGGAATTGATTGCGGTCTAGGGGAATATTGTTCATCCACCACAACCCTTCCCTTCTCCCCATTTTTATTAATAGATCCTATAATTTATTACTTCATACCATGCAACCCTATATAAAATTTTGTTCGTTGTCTTATTTTTGTCTTAGGAAAACTATTGGATCATTGCTAAATCTCGAGATCTATAGTACATTCATACGCTTCTCCAAATTATCCCATACCTTGTGCACCTACCCCATGTACTCATCATTTATATTATCGAACTCTTCACTTAGCATCTGAAAATCCGATAACATATATTCCACTCATAGCGATCAATGTCCTTTGATCAGTCCCTCCATGATTGTATTGTCAATAGAAAAACAAGTCATCAGAATCAGACATGATTTCAAAAAATCACACAGAAGAACATTTGGTATAAATATAGAACAATAGTTGGAAATTTCACTAGGTCATACTTACAATGGAGTTGTACCTTCTATGATCATCCTTCAACAGTCACTTTTTTCCCATCTGTAATCACGTCGCAGCTATACTGGTGTTGTCCAACAACAAAAAAGGTATCACAATTGTATCTACCCTTGATCGGCTACTCAAAAATAGATTCCAAAGTGGTCTACTAGGGTCTTATACCATTCCTCATCCTACGACCAGAAATTATTATTTTCCATCATTGAAGATTTTTTAACCAATGATTGCAGCTCACAAACTTTTGTTCAAAGTAAACAATCAACAAATTCATATTTTCAACCTTTTCCTCCCAATGAAACCACCATATTGTTAGGAATCGAACCTAAAAATGTCAGTGTCGCTGTAAAATAAGGAAAATTTACTGAAATATATAAAAATAACTAACATAATTGTAGAACTGAACACATAAATATAGGATAGAAAAGTAGAAGGAAAAAAGAAAGAAGTAGAAGAAGAAGGTGCTGCCAAAGAAGACAAATCCTTGTAGTAGTTGGATGACCTCCCAATATTGGACCCCTTTCAAATAAACCACCTGAAATCCTAGAATAAATTGTACCCCTCTCCCTTAACCACTCCCTTAATCAAAATCCAAAACATGTACTAACAACCGAGCCTCCAACATCCAAACTATTATAGTTTGTCAAAACTAACAAATAAAAGAAAAGAAATCACTACCATTTGATAGTTGTACATAGATAGCTCCACACCACCACACCCCGTCACAGCCCCAACCACCCCCACAGAAAATCAACCCCCACTCACTCATAACACATTCGTTTTCCATCCCACCTATATCAATTATTCAATATCCAAGTCCATCTGACATGTATTTAAGTCTAAACCTCTGATTAATATCGAATAATTATGTGAATTGAAGATTCAAATTTTCATTTAGTTCTCAACAAATTTAGATATACATTAAAACCTTAAAATAATCAAAAAAATTATTATCAATTTCATTTGAAATATCCAAAAATAACTAAACATATATTTTATTGATTAAAATCCAAAATCAATACTAAATATATATTTAAACATTGAACATTTAATTCTAAATGTAATTGTAATTAAAATCAACATATTAGGTCAAATTCAATTATTCACCAAAAAACTCATGAAAAGGTTTAACATGTGATAATACATGGGATTTAATCTGAAATAAGGAACTAAATCAATGAATCATGTATGAAATATAAAATAAAACTACTATTTATCACTCCTTACATGTTGCTTTTACACTCACGGAAAAAAATATACACTGAATCCATATTAAAATGTTTAAATCAAAAATGGAAATAAACATATTATTCCATCATGCATCATATTATGTTTGTTCCTTTTTTTCATTTTATTCAAATAAGTTCATTTTAATCATCATGATCTTCTAATGATTATTTTTCACTTACCGTACCAGATTAATATTTCTCTTACACTTGAGGAATTATTATTTAAAAAAAATTCTCATCATGAAATCAGATGAGAAATTCTATATGATTGTTATACTTTTAGATCCCTAACTCATTTTAGAAATGAATTAATAATCAAAATATCTTTTAAACAAGTTAAATTCATGAGCTTAAGGTTGGTGGTACACTTTGAACATAACAGCAGCTTGAAAAAGGAAGTTGACTCTTAAGTAAGATGTGTTTGTTGACAGTTAAGCCTACTGAAAATTACTCCCCCTTTAATCCTTTATTAGTCGTTAACTTTATCCTCATGTCTTCATTGATGGTAGTATGAATATTAATCATTTGAAAGAAAAATATATATTTTTTTTACCACTTTTTTCATTTTCTTTCTTTTTTATCACTTTTAAAAAAAATTAGACCATTAACTGTCTAATCATTTAATATAATTTTCCAAGACATTCCCCTTCTAACCATATAGCATTTCCAAAGAAATCATGAGAATAATTTCCTCTCCCAAACTAAAAATTCACCATCTGTGTGTCATTTTACTCTATAGAATGTTGGATTTGTGTACCCTGATCTGGTTGGACCGAATTCTTGTGACCCGTACTATGCACGGGTCATCAACTTTTGCGGGTTGAGATTTGTGGTTAGCTTGTTTGGGGTTGTAGGGGGAAACGTGCCCCTACTCGGGGGGTCGGGGGGTCGAAGACCCCAAGCCCGTTTTTTTGGGAATTTTATCAACTTTGACTGCTATATAAAAGATGACCTACTGACGCCGACAGGACACTGTAGCGATGTGGACTTCTAGCCTCCATTCACTGCAGCTCCTTGGACTTCTAGCCGGTGACCACTATAGAATTGTAGACTTGGGTGGCCATATTTCACTATAGTGATGTGGAGTTTCTGACGGTGGGTGAAATATTGTTTTGTTCTCTAAATTAGCCCACTTTTTGGAAAGGGTTTCTTTGTGTGTGTTTGAGGAACTCCAGAAAATTTGTCCCCTCAGATTTCTAATTGTGAAGTTATTCTACCTCTCCTTGGATGTAGGGATCTTTCTTGAACCATGTAAATCCGTGTATTCTCATTCTATTTTTTCTTTTTCTCTTTGCTAAATCGTTTCATTTTTTGCGACTCACAATGTTTCCACCTTATAGAAATGTTGGATGAGGTTCAATTTGTTTCATGGCTCCAAACAAGGTCATTCATGATCTCTAAATATTCAAATGAGGATAAATTTAAAGTAGGTAAAATGAAATAATATAATAACTTATCATGATAAAGAATTAATTTTATCAATTTACTATTTCATAGCTCATAGAGTCTTATAATGAATTTATACAAAATTATAGATATTTAAAATAGGTATCAAGTTCAATAATGAAATAAGACCATTGTAAGAACATAAAAAAGTAGGTTTATAAACCTCTATGGTATGTGAATTTAATATTATACAATGATCATGAACCTAGGATTCACATTTGATTAAGAATTAATTAATGGTTCATATCAATAATAAATGAATGATTTTATATCAGTAGTGATATGATTTTCATATTAGAATCCAAATAAGTATTTGTTACGGATCAAAAAATATTATGGAAGTGATGTAATTACAGCTCAACACATAAAAAAACTAAAAATTATAAAAATGCATAAAAATTATGAACTAGAAAAACTCTATAATCCCTCGTCCTTATACTTATTTCATGAATTTTTCTATACGTATTCATGAATAAAATTTTTAGTTCAGGTCATAACAGAATTAAGGAAATTATATAATATTTTGTGGAAAAATTAAACCTGGGTTTCTATGTAAATCAAGGAAAAAACCTCATTTGGTCTTCGTTGGTTCACACCAACTACCCTTTTTAATTTATCTAGAATGAAAAAATCATTATTAATACTATAATCAAACAAATAATATAACATGTGTTTATTTTTTATAATAGAAAGCAATTTTAATTGATCTTCAATGTTTTTCATTGTTATTGTGCCCTTTATTTTCCTACAAAGAAAAAAAATAAAATAATTATTACCGTAAAATATAATAGAAAAAAATAAAAATAGAAGAAAAGTAAGAAATTTTTGGGATGATCCCCTTATGTGGGTCAAGCTTTTATACTCTCCAAAGTGAGATAGTGAAAATATTCTAAACCAGTTAGATGACCGATATATTTTCCCAAGATGATACTACCACATCTTCATATTTCCAATTTATTTAGAAAAACATGGGGGAACTAATAAAAAATACTTTATTACTCTTAATATATCATGAATATTATAAAAACGGTCCTCTATGACCTCTTTATTATTATTCTCATGGTAAAGATCTAAGGAGAGTGGGGAATGAAAAAGAGATACCTTGGATACTTCATCATCAAAAACATTGTTAACAGATTATATAAGGAGCATAGGGAGCTCAATATATTCCCCAATAGGTGTATGAAAAATCTCATAATCACTCTACAAGAACATTCATCCACCATCTGAATAAATTATTTCTACACAGACAGAGTTATGTCATTTCCAAATCTTGAAAATTATAATCAATTGAATTAATTAATGAAACATATCCATATATAATTTCTTCTAATATCTTCTGTTTTAAGATCAATTATCCAAGGATTAATTATGATTAAATAGGTAGGTAGGATGTATCTTCCATCCTCTCATCAAATAATACCTCCTCAGTTGTGTCATCACCATTGGAAATAGCAAGGAGCTCTTAAGCTGAATTTTCATGTTCAAGTATAGGAGGATCATTTATCATATCTATATAAAACATATTCCATTGATCATCAATTTTTTTCACCTAAAGGATATTTAGTAAGAAAATATTAATCAATGTACCCATATTACCAGCATATTAAGTAGTCCTAGATGTATTGTTCAAATAACTCCAATTTTGAATCAACTTTTTTACTAAAATAAAAAATCTGTAGAAAAATTTCATCCTTAATTTCATCCTTCAGTTATAGTTGTACTAACTTTTTTATTTTTCCTGCTTTAGTTATAATAGAAACTTATGACATTATTCAATTTATATCGTCAATGATAGTCAGCTTTGACTTAGAGTGATCCTCATTTTGGTGTTCCTATTGTCATTGATTTTATCCAAGAATAGTATCATCAAACATAAGTACCTATGAATACCACATATAGGCATGAGAATTTTAACCTGCAAAACTTATCACTAAATAATAATATTAAATAAAATAATCAAAATAAGAAATTGAATAAATAAATGGTCAAGAGTCCACTGTGAAAGATATGTTTCTCCAAAAATAATGCTAATTTTTCTATCACATCTATTACCATGGCATGAAAAAATATTTATTTACCTACAACAGTATAGAGAGGAGGGTCTAAGCCACAAGGAATGAGATATATTTATAGGATTTAATTTAATTTATTAACATAAGCTAAATTGGGTTATAGCATGATCAGTTGTTTTTGCATTGAAATACATACTGATAAGGTTGAAAATGTGACATGAAAGAAAAATAACAGAAAAATGGTAATAACAAAGAATTTGAGAAGATGATGGTGTAAGATGAATAAAGTTACAATGAGAAAATATGACAACAATGTGACTAACTACTAAAGATAAAAAACTAGTTTTCAAATTCTAGGAGAACTTAGGTTGACCTTGATTGCTAATAATATTTTTCCAATCCAACACAAGTCATCATTTAACTAAATAATCAACAAATTTTTATCAAAATCTATTGGGATTTAGTAACCTACTACTAATTTAATATTGAACTCTATCAAGAAACACAATAAAAAAAGTAATGAGCGATTATGTAATAAAATAACGAACAATAAATTTATATTTCTATATAAATTTTTGATGTTCATCCACTAATTTACTTAATTTCAATCTATCTATATTTCCCAAGATAAATATATTTCTAAATGATAGAAAAAATTAGACACTGCTAACACTTATCGATGTTATCTCTATGAATATAATTAATTATTTAAAAAAACACGCAATGAAGGAATAATTGAAAACATGAAAATTTTAAGCACATGAACAATCTAAAAATTAATACCCCATTTCAGCCTGGGCTTCCCTAGAGATTTTTATACAAAAATCAAGTTAAATACCCAACAATTTCATAGAATTAAAGGTAGTTTATGGGGATGAAATGAAATTAGATATGGAAATAAAATATTGAAATATCTTCCTTCTACGTGTCAACTTCCATTACCCATAGCTATATAAAAAACTTTTAACTAATATGTCTTGTACTTCTCTATTGGTTGTAGCTGATACTATAGATTCATTTTCCCAGCAATCTATATCAATGACTGTAGCAAAAACATTGATTGAATCATCCTCTCCCATGATGAACCCAAAATTAGAAACAATGCGCCATGAACCAAATCTCTAGGTATTTTGAACATCTCTAATCAAAATCAGAATCCTACAATGATACTTTAGTGATCACCTGTCTCCAAATCTTCTAGCATACGGTCATGATAGAAGAAAATGTGAACTTACTGAGACATGTGATTGCTTGATGTGAAAGATAGTTATAGATGGATTTTTTGATTTGGGTTGATGAGTTGGTCTTAGTCTTTACTAACAAAAAAATTGGGATTAAATTCAAATAGTGGGAGTACCATATCCTTTCTAGAATTTTTTTAAACTTTTCGTTATATCAGTCTTATTGCTTTATTTGTTTTATATTTTTTAATTAATAGCTGAGATATAATATTTATAGTTACTTTTGTTCATAAAAATAAAAATAATAACAAGTTTCACTTATCTTATACAAATTTTATAATCAAAAATGTAAAAAATGAAATGGAAAATAATTTCTAAAATATATTTGCTAATTTAATAACAAAAAAATATGGTTTAATTTAAAAATTGATAAAATTAATCAAATATTTCCTAAAAAATTTAAAATTAATCACACATTAAATTATTATTTCATATGTTCATTTATATAAAATAATCACCATTTTTTATATTTTTTTCTTTGATGCATTACTTGTTATTTATTATTTTATTCGTTTTTATTTTGATATACTACTAAGAAGAAAAACACTAATTTTTATATCATTTATGATCCTACAAATTTCATAATTTGATAAATAAGATAGTGGAACATTAAATAATAAGAAAAATAATTTCAGTATTTCATTAATAATAAAAACATAGTTTTATTTTATAAATTAATAAAATTTCAGTTGTTTTTTTATTCTTTTTCAAAAATAATAAAATTAAATTTTGTGGCTTTTGAATAAGACATAATAAGGTGAAATTTTTGTCTTGTCTGAAGAGTCGCTTTAAAATTTGATGCTCAGTATATATTATGAGTTGATGTGTGATGGTTATTGAGTTGTGTTGGATTTGATATTAATTTGTTTCTAATGACATTATAGGACCTAAAGATGAAATTTATTCCAATGTGGGACCAATGTAGTTATAAATGGATTCTATAAAATAAATGTGGAGGCCCGTGATTGGAATAAATTCCAACTTCTGATTCATGGTTGTCATTCCCACATTCTTAAAAGATATTTTTTCAGTAATTACATTTTTTTAATATTTTCAACTAAATGTGGTATTCCTTTTACTAATGTGTATAAATCATAAATAAAAACATAAGACTAATTTCCTGATTTAAACACTTGTCTTTCAAATCCACACACTAAAGTTCCTTATTTGAACAATTAACTTTTCTTCATTTTAAAATTAAACATTTTATTTAAAATATACTTATATTTTTGTTGGTGAGTTTTTATTATAAAATAGATAAAATATATAATTGAATTGTTAAAATATGTAACCCTATTATTAAAAATAAAAATTTTATGTATTGAATTTTATAACATAGGTGTTAAAATGTTGAAAAAAATCATTAGATTGATTTTTTATAGTGTATGTTTTCAATTATTTCTAAAACAATAGATATACAATATCCTGTTACAGAATTTATGGAATCTAGGTGTTAAAATCATGTATTCAATTGTTAAAAAAAAGTTTTAACACATAACTTCTAAATCTTAATACGAATGTTCTACATTTTAACACTTCACTACCTATGATGGGGTTGATGAATCCTCATTTTAGGTTTTTCCTTAACATTACATGAGATTTTTACCAGTGGGTTTAGAAAAAAAAATTTGTTTTTCTATTAAAATGAAAAATAATATATATATATATATAATCAAATGTTTATAAAAAACATGATCTAAAATTTAATCATTATTAAAAAAATAGTTTTAATTAATATAATAAATTTAAAATAAAATATATTATAGTGGAAAACAATCATATGTTTTTCCTCCCCCCCCCCATTATAGATAAGTTTTTTATCAGCACATAAAATTTCTTTTATTAGTGTTTTAAAAGAATTGATGTTGTGAACACTATTTTTATTTTCTAGTTTTAATCAGTGATAAAAACACACTAATAAATGCCTTCTTTAGGAGCAATAAAAATATCCTTGATAAAACACGTTTTTATCATTACTAGTTTTAGTGTTGATAAAGAGGACCTTTAGCTGTTATAGTTTTAACACTAATAAAGAAGGTCTTTATCAAGTATAGTTTTAATGTAGATAAAATATTTTTCCCATGGTGTGATATGAACATGCGTGAACATAACACTACATGAGACGATGTCATTCCAAAACTAATAATTATATTGAAACAATTCAAATATTTTAATATAATAAACAGTATATTTACATTGCACTATTTATATAAAAATTGAATTTACATTGAATCATTTAAATACAATATAATTCCATTTGATATATACATTTTTTTTAAAACAATTTAAATTATCAATGTAAAATTTAATTAAGTCAACTCCTCAGATATATTCTCAATGGATCAACCCAACCCTGTAGAAAAGAAAAGTGAGTGTGTAATAAAAACCCATGTTGATTTTAGTAATATTAAACAAAAAAATAATCAAAAAAATAATTTATACAATAATTCATTAATAAACATAATTATAATTGATAAAATAGTATATAAATGAAAGAAATTATGATGTATCATAAAAATATGAGTGTTTTTTTGTTTTGTTTTGACTGTGTGACCAACATTTTGAACTAAAATATCACTTTTAAACTAAAAATGTGCACTTTTTTCATACTGGTCAAATTGTGTGTCAGATAGATGTGAAGTTAAATAGTACACATAAAAATGAATCATGCATTTTTATATTAAAGAATCATGATAGTATAAGTTGGATTTTCACTTTGGAGTATGTGATGTGTGTTTTGAACCGAATGTCACTTTTAAACTAAAAATACACACTCAATCATACCAGCCACACTATGCATGAGATTGATAAGAAGTAAAGTCTTACAAATCACATATAAATAAAACATTGTTTTCCTAAATAATCATGACAATTTTAGTTTGTTTGTTTTGTTCTGAGGATGTGACATGCATTTTGAATGAAAAAAGTCACTTTTATACTATAAACACACACTTTCTGTCATACCGTCCATAGTATTTTTTCAATTGATGTGAGGTTAATTCCAATTGGTCCAAAATCAGTCATGGATCAGTTTACTAAAGTATCAAAATAATACAATAATTTTTTCTTGGTATTGAGTATACAACATGAAGTTTGAACTAAAAAGTCACTATTAAATTGATGAACAGAAAATTTTAACCATACTGGCCACACATTATGTCAAATTGATGTGTGTTTAATTAATACATGTCACAAAATAAATCTTAAATTATTTTCCTTAAGTATCAAGACAATATGAGAATTTTTCTTGATTTTGAGAATGTGGGAAATGATTTGAACTAAAATATCACATTTAAATGAAAACACACAATTTCAATCAAAACAGTGACACCATGTGTCATATTGAAGAGAGTTTAACTCCTACATTTGAAGATTATACATGACTTTTTGTAATAAAATTCCATGAAAATATGAATTTGTTTTCTTAGTTTTGAGTATGTGACATGCATTTTGAACTGAAATGTCACTTTTAAATTGAAAACATGCACATTAAGGCACACGAGAAACACCATTTTTAATATGGACGTGTTGTAATTTATAATGGTCAAAAATTGAACCGAAGACAGTTTTCATAAATTATCATGACAATCCAACCACATTTGCTCGGTTTTGAGTTTGTCCAATGCATTTTGAACTAAGATTAAACTTTTTAAATGAAAACACATACATTCATCATATAATCGACATTGTAACATTTTGTCCAAGGGAAATCCCTCTTTTATATTCAAGAGGTTTCTTTCATGTTTGGTAGGTAGGAGAGGTGATTCGGTGGTGTTTCAAAGAAACTTGGCCTTAATGGTGGCTACAAGGAGTCATCAACCACCCTATAGAAGTCCACCAGCTGGCCAATGGGGATCCCTAGCCAACATGAATTTTTTCTGTAGTCACCGGCTTGCTGATAGGCTAGATACTGGCAACTTCACTTCCATAGAGGCCACCATCAGGTAGCCAGTGTCATATAACATGTCCAACTAAGAATTGTTTAGTAATTTTATGCCCCTAAAACCTCAAATTAACCCTTAAATATATCTTTTTCAAACATAATCAAACTAGGGATCTTAGAGAGGCTTCACTTTGGAATTCTTGTATACTTCAAACTAGTCTACTTGGTGTGTTGATTTGGAATCAATTGGTTGTCAACTGATTGGTAAGTTTAATCTAATTTCATCCATTCTATCTAGGTCCTTTGGATTAATATTAGATCTATGTTGTGTTTTTCAAGTTTATCAATTGTTTTATGTTTCCTTCTTAATTTATTATTGATCCATCATGCGTTTGTTTTTTGTAGACCAGATCTCTTATTGTTCATGGTGCGACACCTGTGAGATTTGATGTATGTGATGATATATCCTCCCCTCCAAACATATTATTATTCAAACTTGATTCTAAAATGTGAGAATTTATTTTTAGTCATCCTCTAAATTTCTCTAGTGTTTCCTTTCCTTCTTGTTCATGGATCCCATTGTGGTTGGTCTGTGACCCAAGTGTGAGGTGGGTGGTTCCATCTCAAGTTTAATCTTATTTAATCATGCATGTTCTTTTTTCTAACTAATTTTCTAATTATTATTGTAATGATCTTTGGTACACATGATATGAATGTGTAAATGGGTTTTTGATAAAAGATAATTTTTCCTTTATTTTGGTAAAAGAAAGTGGGTTTTTAATGAATTATGAAATGGTTTGGGAAATTGGTTTTCAAAGAATCATTCTAGATGTAAAAGGGTTTTTTGGAAATTATATTAAGAAATGTTATAATCCCTTTTGAAATGATTTGACATATGCTGCACATGAAACCCTTGGGAACCTAGGAAGGGGATTTAGTATTGGGTGTTTTCCTTGTTTTCATAGGGGGTTCTCTTATGGGGTGTTCCTCTATTACATATGAAATTTTGTTAAGGGGAATTAATTTTATAACACCATATAGGGTTCACTCATAGGGAATTACTCTATTCAATAGGCCTAGTTGTTCCATATACCTATTAGTGTTCACTAGTCTTGACTGATTATAAATGTACATGTGACCTAGCTAGCCCATATCTAGTTATCCAAGGAGTGATCTCCATTTTTCTTTGTATTTTTATCATTTTTAATTTGAAATGATATATGATGAATGCTTTCATAAATTTAAAATAGTTTATTTGAAAATTTCTTTTTTCCTATGTTATTTTCCATCTATTATTGAACTGTGAAAATGGGAAATTTTTTACCATGATTTTGATATAAAAGTGTAAACTATTTTATCAAGCCATGTTTTTAATATATTGAACATAGTGGAATTATTTTACTGATAATTTTTATTCAAAACATGGGTGGGATCATACTATGTCTATTTATCTCACACCCAACACACTCCCTTAGGGGTGTGTAGACCTAATTTTTTATGACGTTTGAAAGGTTAAGTCACCACAATTATGCAATAAGATTTCATTTCAGTTGAGTTCGTGTGGCTAGTGGTGACATGATGGGATGTTTCCCTCATATTACATAGAGTATATGTCAATTTTTTAGTTGTATTTTGTTTTATTCTTGGACTTTTACCTTGGTTTTTCCCATTTCCATAGTTGTTATAATACCACTATTGTATTTTAGTTATTTTACATTTCCTTCCTTTTTATCCCTATATATAAATATTCAATGTGGGATTATTTTAGATCAGTAAAATCATTACATTTACTTGTTGTTATATGTTTGGGAGCTAGTGTCAAACCCATGGGGATTGGGAACACCCTTTAGGCATTCTTACAGTCTGGTTTGGAGCCTAGTTTGATTAGTTGTTGGGTTTGTCTCATGTAATTTCTTTATTAAAAGTGATATATCCTCAATTTTTATTTTCATGGAATGTTTGGTAGACATGAGATATGATCACAAGGAATTATGGGATATGTTGTGAGTGAATGTATAGTTGTCTCTCATCATTAGAAGACTTAGTTTGCCATTAGATATTGGGTTTTGTGTCTATTATGCATGGTTTTGATCTATATCTTAGTTTCTAATTATGTTCTTCTGAATCTAAACTGGTATTTTTCATTATCTATTTGCTTCCTTATAACTTTGATATGCAGAATCATGCCCCCAAAATGTCTTCCATTGGTTACTCATGAAGGTGAAATAGGAAATGATCCTCATGGGAATCCTTTTCTTGATCATAATCTCAATGATGCAATCATGTGGGTATTTCGTGTAATAAATTAGAATATATTGACTATCCAAAACCAAGTTAAATAGGCAGAACTAGGATCTATAGAATATAAGGATTAAGTGCAATAATTCATATGCACAAATCCCCCTATATTTTAAGTGTACTAATGAACATCAAGAGGTGGAGGAATGATTTTAAAATATTAATCATGTCTTTTCCTTCCTCAAGAAACCTAAATTTGTTAATGTGAAGTGTGTGACATTTAAACTCAATGGACTTATAAATAGGTGGTCAAATTCTATGGTTTAGTTGAAACAACACGTGGGATTATAGTATAAATATGTCAAGACCATTATCATTATGAAGTTATATTCAGAATCCTTGATGATGGGGATGTTTATAGAGTTCCATTCCTTTCAGTAGAGAGATCATTTGGTGAAAAATTACACTAACCGTTTTACTATGGTGGTTCATTTTTATCATTAGGTGGGGTAAAATGATATGACAAAGGCATAGAAATACTTGCAAGGCTTGGGAATTTATATATGGCTTCACATGTATATAATGAATCTCACCACCTATGAAGTGATGGTCTATAGGGATATTATTTCAGAAATTGATTAAGCAGGAAAGTAAAGCTTGTTTTGGTCTTCACATTCACCCAATAGAAATTTCAAAAGATCACAAGGAATGAAGAGGAAATGGTATGATAATCGCAGAAGTGGTGAAGGTAGCTATCAGAAGTGAGTGTAATATTCTCCATCCAAAATGGAAATCAGCATACCCTTGACATGTTACTGTTGTAGTAAAGTAGGTAACACCTAATGATTTTTCCCTGCACCTCTAAATACTTGCAATGCATATGTTCATCAAGGTCATCTACAAAGGTTCTACCAAGCTCACTATATTCCTTAATTTGGCTATAGATCATAAAATCTAAAAGGAATTGTTGCGTAGTCAGAAGCTTCAAAGTCAATAGGGATCCAACCATAGTCTTTCGAAGTGAATTAGTTTCAAACAGTGGAAAAGATAATGACAAAAGTTGTTGTGAGTCTGCCTATAGTGAGAGGTACAATTTTTGTTACATCTTATATAGTAAATTCTAGGTTTGATATTTGTTCCTCACACTCTTTTATATATTCCAATTTTATTGATGTGTTGAAATTTACCATGGTAGATAATTCCCTATGTTATAGAGATAGTTATGCCTCTTAGCAAGAGGAAAGAGTAAGGGTTGCATTTTCCTTAATGTTCTCTTTCGATAGCCAATGATGAGTTAGTATGGGAATTCTTTGATCATTATCTAGATCTATTTGACATTATCATTAGGATAGATTGGTTGGTTGCTCATCGAGATGAGATTTATTGTTATCCTCAGCATATTCCATTAATTACTTTTGATGGGAGCTCCATGGTGTTTTAGGGAGAGTGGGAACTGAGGCCCAATCTTATAGGACCTCCATTCTCAGAGCATAAGAGATTATTGTCTGATGATGTAGTCGATCCAAATTATATATCTTATTGTGTTTATATTCCCATGATTTTTTGAGATTTTACTAATATTTTCCTAGAGCAATTATCCAGTATTCCTCCAGAAATAAAGGTAGATTTCTCTATTAATTTGGTGCCTCGTACGTAGATGTTTTCTATACCCCATTATCATATAACGCTTACTATGTTGAAATGGATTATGATCTAGTTGTATAAACCTATTAAAAAAGGTATTATCTCATCCTACTATTTCTTTATGGGTGGCCCTTATGATATTTTCGAAGAATTATGATGGTTCTTATTTTCTATGCCTATATTATTAGAATCTGAATTAGTTTATGGTTAAAAATAAGTATTATTTTCCATATGCGGATGATCTATTTGATCAATTAGAGGAGAGAGGGGTTTTTTGAAGATTCATTTTTGGACGAGCTATCATCAACTCATAATTAAGGAATCAGATATCCCAAATACTAGTTTCATGAGTAGGTATTACTATTATGAATATCTCATTAAAACATTTAGCCTAACTAACTATAAGATCTTTTCCCTTGAATGAGGTATATACCTATTTAAATTCTATCAAAAACCCTTGTTTTTACCCTTTTTGAAGTGGACAAGATGATTTAGGTGGACACTGATGTGTTCATGGAGAGAAGGATGAGGTTGTGGCATGTATTCTATAGACTATAGTTCCACAATTTGGATGATGGGATTCTTGTAGGCTTGGTAAGATATTGGGGGCCCCACTAGCTAGCTTGTGAGACCCACCAGCTAGTCGGGGGGTTTAATTTTTTTTAACAAAGGTTATTATGTTCTTTTTACCACTCTAATCAGTTCTTTTATCCCTTCACTCGATTTTTATCCCTCATTTCAATTTTTGAAAGCATGGTGGATATATCTACTCTCCCTCCTATCCACATGTGAGTTTTCCCTTCTTCTTTATGCATTTTTACTTCCAAAAAAAGTGTATGAAATATCTTATTAGGGTTTTCACACATCCTTCCTCTTTTTTATTATTCTCCGCTATCCTATGTGTTGTCTCCATGTGATCTAAAATAACTTATTTTCAAGGATTTTTTTTCTATATTTCCAATATATTTTATTCTTGAAGAAATATGAGCCTAATAACAAATGTAGATTCTTCTATGGTCCTTAGGTAGGTGGTATTTTTTATTTTCCCTAAAAGTCACACCACTTATAAATTATTCCATTCTACCCAGCGCCTGTATTTCTGAGCATTTCCCCTAAAATTTATATACCTTAATTAGTCACCTAAGACTCGACCTAGATGTGCAATAAGACTCTAATACACCCTTAGAGGTTGATTACCTCAACCCAAACCACCCCTTAGGGTGTGTTTTGTTTAATTTCCATGATAAATGTACTTTAATTATAACCAAAACTCGCATTAGGGTGTTTTTGGGTTAGCCATTAGAAAATTCCAAAGTCATATAAAAACATGATACCCCTTAGGGGGTGTTTTGATTGTCCTTTAAAAGTGGATTAAATTAGCTAAAATGTTAAATGAAATGTACACTCTACTTGTAGCCTATGAGTTATAGCTTGTATACCTTGTTTATTGGTTATAGAACTTGGTCACACAATTAATGGTGTGTAATTCCTTGTCAAAGCCTTATATTCCCTCTTTGGTATTCCTTGTGAGAACATATAGGATTCTATTAGATTCTTCAATATGAATGAATAGAGTTTTACCCATTATGGATTCACTCAATGTCTTGTCATAGATTCATATGGACTCCAATAAATTTAGAATGTTATGTATGATGTCCTAGGTTCAGCTTGATGTCTTAAAATATGGAACACATAGGGTTATACCCTTGGATTCCAATTGAGTCCTACCCTAAAATGTAAGGATAACATTCTTTGGATCGGTAAGAAACTATTAGGAGTAAAATTCCAAGGGTTAATACCTTATATTCCACTCATAACCAAATTACTAACATCACATGTTGATCACCATGAGTTTTCTTGATAATCTATTGAAAATTAATGATGTCCATCATTGATGAATTAAAAATGTGTATGTGGGGGGGAATCCTAGATTTATTCTATGGATTACTTAATGTCATTATTACTTGGATTTCTTACCTATATTCCTCATGTCCCTTGAAAATTTAATATATCACATGATCAATGACTTCTAGGTTAGGTCGAAGCAGGTAGGGTGGACCAGACATCCCACAAGGAGCCTGAGCTCGACATGATTTCTACTACATGACCACTCTAATTAATATTAAACACATAATATTTTATTTTATACTCATAGACTGGATATTCATTAGAAACCATTGGTAGTGTCCTACTGATTTGTATTCGCACTTTGTTCTGGCCTCTCTTTGGTGCTTGAGAAATTTTCATGAATGGAGGACAAGATAAAAGGAAGTTCCCTACTGTGGAAACTATACATCTATCTTAGGTAGGGGCATTTGAGTAAAGGACTGAGTGGGACTTGGGATGCTCAGGTATCTTAGCAGTTTTATTTCTTTTTATTTATTTTTTTCATCGTAGTACAACTTGTATGTCTTCTACCATGTCATGCTAGTCAAATATTTAAATTTCACCATGACATCATCTATATATAGAACCTATTTATGATTTTATGATTTATTTATTGTCTAGGTGGTTGTGTTAAATTTACTTTTATTTTGTTTCACTATAATGAAGAGTTTATGCCATCTCCACCACACCACCATACACCCTCACTGCTAGTTGGTAGCTTTTGGAATACAGGGAGTCGTGGTTGAGTCCTTACGACCCTCTAGACCATTCACTGGTCTATAAAAAATCTAGGTATGTCATATGGTTGTATCAGAGCCTTTTATTTTCCATTTTTAAACTATTTATGGTAGGTAGAAAAGATATTAGAAAGTTTCATGTCATATTAATGAGCCTGTGTCTAAGAGTAGCTAACCTACATGTGGGGAAAAATTCAAAGTTTCTAATAAAGGGACATGATGTTATAGAATTCACATATTATAGATAACTACTTCCCTCATTTGGAGAATCACATGCTTTATGATGTTATTTTTTAACGTATTATTACCCTTGGGTTGGTATGACAAGGAAGAATTATCTCATGTATCATTTTAGGCATGAAAGGATTTATATATCATGCATATGATTTATCATGTATATATATTTTCCCATACTTCTTATTTCCTACTTTGTATGCATAGGTTTTTATGATTCTAATTTCTAACATTACTTGGATTGAAACAATTTGGCTACATAAAGTGTCTATAACAACATATATAGTGTTTTCCTGTATAGCATGATGATAGAATTTTACTTATCCAATTTTAATTGAATCAAATACTTAAAACCATGTTTACAATAACTATGAATTTAGATTGGTTATATTTTAATGGATTTCCAATGAAAATATATAAGGCAAAGGTTCTGAGTGTGGTGAAAATTCCTTTGGCCGGTGTGAAATTAAAATTTATTTTAATTTAGAGTTACCTGAAACCCCGAGAGGGTATTTCATGATAAATTTATAATTAATTTATTTATTATTGGAAGAAATGATTACCTTGTCATAGGATACATTCTTCAATGTTGGTTTTTATCTTCCAAAAACCCTTTCATATTACTTTCATTACCCTATAAGGATTTGAGTATAGAATGCCTCTTGTGGTGATTCCAATGTGCTCATTTGATCTTTGAACAATGCCTATTGATATTTGGTTGATATCGTGGAGAATCAATTATCTTGTATTGTTCATCATGACAACCCAAATATCTTCTAGGCTTGAAAGAGTTCTTCTTATTCTTAAGAGGGAGAGATTTGGAATTCAATAGAGAAAGAGAAGTCTGTTGTTCATAATGATTATATTTTCTCAATTTTTTATCAACCCTACACAATAGACATAACCATCTATTTATAGAGATAGACATTAGGTTATAATATTATTTAATTTTATACCATCCATTAATTAATATTACAATTATTATTATACCATATTCCACATAATAATAATAATATTACTATTTTATTATGTAAGTTCTAACTTATGAAATAACAAATACTTTTTCACTATCTGGTAAATTAATATTTATCACCAGACATGGTCATGGTCCATTCAAACACTTTAACATTTATTGAATACATGAATAAATATTTTATTCATAAATAAATATTTTTATCTACAAACCATCAAATGAATATTTATTAAATATTCGATAAAATAAAAAAAATTACTCACAATCTATTGAATAAATATTTATTTAAATTATCTGAGCAATAAAACCTAAATAAAATTATCGTTGGGGTGGTTCCTGATTATTAAACCCCATAAACCTACATCCAAAAAGCAGAGGCTCAAAACCAGATAAGGGTGATTTATCGAGTTTACTATACCTACACTATATGATAACACTGTAGTTGTAATATAGTAATGGTTCGATTTTATTAGTGGAGATTCATATAGTAAAAAATGTAGTGGTGATGGTACTATAGAAGCCTGTGTAGAGTGATATTAATATTAATAGGATGGTCTATTTGGACCAAAAAAAAATTTTACCCTTGAATGAGGGCCTTCAAGCCCATAGGCCTTTAAGACATGTTCATGGGCCTCTTGGCCTTGGGATTACAAGCTATGTAATGGGTCTCCCTCTACCCATATATAAAGAGGTCTTTGCTTTCATAATTAAAATAGGATTCAAACCCATTATAAAAAAATAAAACATAAATAAAATTATTCTTCAGCCTACAAATAATATTTATTCCATTAATTAAATTCCAATAAAATTTAATTATTATCAATGAAAACAAATAGTGTGTGACCATCTAGAATTCGACATCATT
Source organism: Viscum album (assembly GCA_963277665.1). Lineage (NCBI taxonomy): Eukaryota > Viridiplantae > Streptophyta > Magnoliopsida > Santalales > Viscaceae > Viscum > Viscum album. The sequence goes on from OY728130.1 coordinate 1,449,825,217, forward strand.
GGAATTGGTCGAGTATGCCTTATGTCAAAGATTTATATCTTGTAATTAGTCAAGACACACAAGATGAAGAATTTAATGTTACTATTTAAATAATCAAATATGAACACTCACTATTTAATATAACCACTCTATGTTAATATCTCGTCACGAATGTTGAAAATATGCATCATCAACCTAGGTTTTTTATAAGTATTTATTAGAATATATGAAATAAACTGCATCACCACATGAACATATATTTTATTTTAATGTTATATTTCAATAAAAGGTCTGAGATATCCACTTTCATATATATGGAATGGAAAAATCCTTCCTCCACATATCCATTAATGATATCTTATTTTTTATGCATGCAATGTATCCTACTTCCTTCCAAAATATAGTGAGATGATTTTTGTCAGTAAATCATTGTGTGTGAGTCATGACATTATTTATTGTTAATATTACTCTCTAAAGACCATTACACAAGATCATATATAGGAATATCTGATGACACCAAAACATAAAAAACTTTTACAGGTGGGTATGTTCTCATAATCTTCTATCTTGGAGAATACCAAGTTAAAATGTATTGATAAGAAGCATCATTCAGTTATGATTACTCGCATATGATGGTCTACACAATTTTTTCCTTATCATAGTACATTATTAAACCACCAAAAAATATTTAAGAATATCATCATACCATCTCAATGTTCTCATTATAGTGGGGAACTTCTATGACCTTGTCAATGTGAAATATACTCTAGGCCATTATCACATAAATGTTATGTAGAAGAACAAACAATATGTGATAAGATATTTATATTAATATTAACTTATTTGAATATATATGTAATCCAATGTACAAATTAGTTGGTTAGAAGAAAAAAATCCAACAAAATCCCCCCTCTTACTAGAGACAACTACTAATGACTAGTTATTACTCACATGAAAAAAATACTTCTACTGAGTATAGATATATCTAATTGGCCTACCATTTTTTCATGGATATGGTTGGTAAATCTAGGTGTCTATATAGTGAATAAATTTATTGCAACATTACCATCATAAGAAAATCCATCATGTAGTGATATAACTGAGTATCATTAGTCTTATTTTATAATCCTGATTCATAACAAAATACATCCTGAAATCTTATCATAAAATGATAAATCTATTTATTTTTTATAACCAAAAATCTGAACAGGACATCACTAAAATTTATTCTTAATTTGTTTAAGAATCTAAAATTTACTCCAATATTATAGATATGGAATCTAAGGGCTACAATAAGTATTTATTACATTTTAATTTATCCTTTTTAATGATACGAGATGAAATTGAACCAGGTGTAAACAGGTGTTAAATTCCCTTGATTACTAGTATTCTCACTTCTCCAGACACCAATAACTTATCTTGTTTTATTTTTCTAAGAACTGTTAGAAAGTTCTAACCACGTGTCTAGGAAATTATTTTGAATATATTTTATATTCACCTGTTATGATTTATGGATTAGTAATAACATTTTCATTATATATCATCGAACATGATATAAATTCCAAGAAATTATTCTTGTGACAATATTTTTATCTCAATAATATCTTATTATGAAAATGCATGATCTAATGGAAGGATTATATGCCGAAAAAAATCAGTCTTTAATTATTTCATATTTTATTCTTCAATACTATGTTAATATTTGTACAATGACTAGATTCATCAACCTCGTAGATAAGATATCTCTGATATTTTATTACACAATTAAACATAATTTATTACATAAACTTCACTTGATACAACATAGACGGTCTAGAGGTATAGTTTATTTGGGTATTAGGATCATTACATAACAACTTATAACATTAAATAAAAAATCGTTATTGAAAACATCCTTTGTAGGACCACTACATTCCCTCATACTTAGCATTGCATGTGATAACCTGAGGACATGCATAAGAAAAGGGTGAGCTATAAAGCCCAGTAAGGGAATAATTATGAAATAACATTAATAATACAATACATGATAGAAAATAGTCATATCAATAGAGCACAAGAGAAGTATAAACATAAATTCATGATAAATCACGATAATCATAACATGGAAATGTTGCAACAACACTTAACATTTAATTAGAATGAGCAAGGCTCATTGCAAATGGAGCATGAGTATACCCTCATTGAACATGGATCATGAGTAAACCCTCATTTTACATGAAATATAATGACAAAACACCCTTTTCAAAGGATGTATCATGATACTATGCTTTACCCAATGCATTGGAGCGCTATCAGCGTGCACTCTTCTTAAACATTTCATTTCATGCTTAAGTGTGCCACATGGATCATAAAAAATTGAATCATTCAACTTAATCATTTATTACATGATAAATAAATGTGGAATAAATATATGAAACTCTTTAAACAATAATTAAATGTGCATAAAGGTGAATACCCTTGATAGAGAAATGGGCATGGTATTCACTACACAATGACTTTGGCTTAGAAAAACGCGGTGCAATTTAAGCAGTATAACGGCATGACATAAGAACTCATAAAAATGATTGATGAGAGAGAAAGGGGTGTCCCATAATATTTACATAACACGGAAAGATACATGTCCCAACCAATGTAATAGAATTTAGATTCATGATACAAAAGAATTTCTTGAATGTAAATGAGGAGATAGAAATTCCTTTTTGAATTTTGGCATAGTAACGGGTATAAATGGGTGGCATTTAATGAGAGAGAAAGGGGTCTCCAATCATTAAAACATAAATAGGGAAGTATGGGGGAGGTGAGAAACTATATGAAAACATTTATAATTGAAATTAAAAGTGCATAACAAATTAAAGAATATTGGACAAAAATGAGAAAGAAAGAAAAACCCTTACTTGGAAGTGTGCTTCCAAAGTATTGAGAGAGGCTTGAGAGAGGATTTTGGGAGCTTGGGGTACCTTTAGAGGATTATATAGAGAGGACTGAAGAGTTTGGACGAATTCCAAAGGCTTTGAGTGAGGAGGAAGTGGGAGCTTGGGCGGGTTAATATAGGAAAAGAGATGGAATTATTTGTTATTTATGTTTGGGACACCTCACATTAAACTAATTAAACCCACAAACAAGCCCATGGTTTTTCTCCATGGTTTTCTCCAAAGTGGATTGGAAAACAATATTTTATAATTCCAAAGTCTGAAATTCTTAAAATAATAGGGTTGCTTATGTGGATGTGATTCACACTCTCAAGGAAAACAATTTAAAAAGATAAAATGTTTTATAAGTCACATAGGGTCCACTAAGGCATCATAAAATTAATAAAACAAATCTAAAATCACATTATTTTAAGGATAAAACATATATTGTCCGAACATATCATTTATAATATTTTATTAAATCGCTATTTGGTCATTATGATGTCATAAAACACAGTATATATTCAAACAGTATTTAATTTTTTCCCAAAAATTTGACTCTAAGAAAATTATGAAAAATTCACCATTGGATAATTTCGACATCCTGATTCCAAATATAATATTCATTTTATCTAAATAATTTTCTAAATATCTGAATTTTTACTTTTTAAATAAAAACTGACATTTATCGAAAATTCAAGTGTTCTGACAAAATAGCTTTCAAACCTTAATAAAAATTACAATTGCATTCATAAAATTATACGATCATTTCTATGTAATTAATTTAATAATAATATTTTATTATTAAAATATTATTTAATTCAAAAATATATTAATTCATAAAAATATATTTCTTAGTTGAATATTAACTACAAATACCATTTGCGCTTTAAAAACAATTTACAAAGTAACAATAATAAAATGAAAGTACATTATTTATTATATACAAAATAATGTACATAACTTTAGTTCTAGGGAATTGTTACGTAACCCCTTAAAATAGTCTCATAAGACCTAAGGGTAAGGTGCCTAATGGTGATAGAATCCTAGGGTGGCTCGGATAACATTGCACACGTGGTGATCTCTATCAACTTCCACTTCTTCCATAGATAGTTTAGTTCGAGCTTAACATATTGAAGCTTGGCTTGGGCTAGGTCAAGAGCGAAGCCCAATCACGGCACCTATTTTTAGAGCTTTAACAAATGGGCTTCATATGGAGAAATTCTACTGGATGAGGCCATTGCTTCCTTTGTCTGAGTAAAATGGATTATTAAAGCCCTATATTTATACTAATCATGTGACCACTATTCAACAGCCATATTGGAAACAGTCACAATTCAAAAACATAAAACCACATAAGTTCATATTTTTTACATAACCATTTTACATAATAAGACATTTAAAAAGACCAATAGGAATTTCCATTAATGAATGTTTGGGTCATTATAATCTTCCCCCCTTTAATAATTTCCTCCGTTGAAATTTTATTTTCCCACACTAAAAATATGAGGGAAACTCTGCTTCATCACTTACTATGATTCCCACATCACTTCTTCAAACTTGTGGTTTCGCCACAACACCTTGATGAGGAGCATTGTCTTATTTCATAAAAAATTTTCTCTACACTCTAAGATCTTCACTGGTTTATCCTCATAAGAAAAATAATCCTCTAGCTGTATCACCTCTGAAGATAGTACATATGAAGGTTCTGGTATGTATTTCCTTAAGAGGGATACATGAAATACATCATGTACTTTGTCCATGGTAGGTGGAAGTTCTCGTCGATATGCCACAGCCCCGAAATGATCAAGAATCTCAAAGGGGTTGATATACCTTGGACTTAACTTCCCTTTCTTTCCAAATGTCATGAATTTCTTCTATAGAGATATGCGTAGAAATACCATGTCTCTAACATTAAACTCATGGTCTCAATAATGGTTATCTGCATAACTCTTTTGTTGACTCTGGGCTTCCTTGATATGTTGTTGAATGGTATTCACCTTCTCCACCATTTCTTTGACCATTTCTGGTCCAAGCAGCTTACGCTCCCTTACCTCATCCCAACGCACCGGTGTTTTTCACCTTTTCCCATAAAGGGATTCATGTGGTTCTATTTGGATGCTCGAGTGGAAACTGTTATTATTAGAGAACTCAACCGAAGGAATATGTTGATCCCATCCTCTTTTAAATTCCATTGAGCACGCTCTCAACATTTCTTCAAGTATTTGGATAGTCCACTCAAATTGGCCGTCAGTTTGAGGATGATAGGTCGTACTGATGTTCAGTTCAGTATTCAGATCATGTTGAAGACTCTTCCAAAACAAAGAGGTGAATCTTGGATATCAATCAGATACAATAGATAGTGGTACTCCATGAAGCCTTACCACTTCTTTGATATATATCTATGCTAGTGGATCTAGTGAGAAATCCTATGGAATAGCAATGAAATTTGTAGCCTTTATAAGATGATCCACAACAACCCAGATTTCATTGTTTCCTTTGGATGTCTTCGGAAGTCTAGTGACAAAGTCCATGGTGATGTTCTCCCATTTTCATTCGGGTGTGGGCAATGGCTGCATCATACCCTTAGACTTCTGTCACTCTTCCTTCACTTGCTGACACACTAGGCACTTTGATGAATATTTAGTGACCTCCTTCTTCATATTATCCCACCAATAATGCTCTTAGATATCTCGATAAATATTTGTGTTTCCTGGGTGAATAGAGAAATTTGTACTATGTGCATCATCCAAAAGTTCCTTCTTCAGCTCTAGTCTTGATGGAACATATACTCTTTTCCCATATCTCACAATTCCTTCTTCATTAACATTATGCTCTGTGGATTTCCCTTTTCCGATAGCTTCCATTTTTTCCTAAATTCCAACATCATCCTTTTGAGCATCCTTTAACCTTTCCAAAAGTGACAGTTGAGCAATCATTTGTGAAAGTATTGATGATGTTCCATTATTTATGATTCCCATTCCCATCTTCATAAAATATAAGAAGATTGGATCCTTTTCAATTCTAATCAATGATAGAATCACTTGGTCCTTTCTACTTAGAGAATCTTCCACCTTGTTTGCTTTCCCAGGGTGGTAATGGATTGAGCAATCATAGTCTTTGATCATCTCTAACCATCTTAATTGGTGCATGTTCAACTCTTTTTTGTGTGAATATATACTTAAGGATTTTGTGTTCCGTATATATTTCACTCTTCTCCCCAAAGAGTCAATACTTCCAAATTTTCAAGCAAAGATCACTATATCCAACTCAAGGTCATGTGTTGGATAGTTCTATTCATGAACATTCAATTGACTTGAAACATAGGCAATGACTTTGTCATTTTTCATTAACACACATCCCAGGTACTTATTCGAAGCCTCACCAAATACCAAAAAAAGATCTCCACTTGTGGGTAATGTGAGAACAGGTGCAGTGATAAGCCTCCATTTCAACTCCTTGAAGCTTTCTTCACATTCATCAATCCAAGAAAATATTACTCCCTTCCAAGTAGCTTTGTAAGACTGTTGGAAAATCTTGAGAAATTTCTCACAAACCGTCGATAATATCAAGCTAACCCCAAGAAGCTACAAATATTTGTTATTGATGTTGGCCTCGTCCATCACTCAATTGCATCTATTTTGGAGTGATACACATATATCCAATTGCTTATGATGATATGGCCCAAGAATGAGACCTCCTTCAACCAGAACTCACACTTGATGTACATTCCATATAGATTACCCTTCCACAAGGTCTAGTATAGTTCTTAGAATCTTCTCATGATCCTCCTTGGTTTTGGAGTATATCAGAATATCATCTATAAAGACTACCACAAATTTTTCAAGGTAATATTTAAAAACTCTATTCATCAAGTCCGTGAAGATTGATGTATCTTTAGTGAGTCTAAAAGTAATTACTATGAATTCATAGTTCCCATATCTTGTATGAAAATAAGTCTTGAGAATATCTTCCTTATTCACCCTTACTTGATAATATCCTGACCAAAAATCCACTTTGGATAAGTATTATGCTCCACACAGCTGATTGAACAAGTCATCAATTTGTGGGAGAGGATACTTGTTCTTTATTATGATTTTGTTAAGCTCACGATAATCGATGCAAAGGCACATTGACCCATCCTTCTTCTTGAAGAAGATTATTGGTGCCCCCCATTGTGAAGCACTTTGGCGTATAAACCCTTAATCCATATTCTCTTGTAATTGTTTCTTCAGCTCCTCAAGCTTAAAAAAACCATTTAATACGGATCCTGGGATATTGGCAATTCCCCAGGTATAAGATCAATTGAGAATTCAACATCTCTTCTAGGATGAAGACTAGGGAATTCCCTGGGAAACACTTCAACAAATTCCCTCACAATAGGCATGTCTTCAACGATTGTTGATTCCATGGACTCGGTAATCTGAGCTAGATATGCATTCTCATAGGGTAGTAATATCCCCTATTATGTTAATGGAGCTAAAGAAGATTCATCCTCCTCCTTACACTTGTACAGAATCGGGGGTCGATTCTCCACATGGAGAGTGATTTCCATCTCACGACAATTTATGTTGGCTCTATATAAGCAAAGCCAATACATGTCAAGAATTGCATCAAATTCCATTAGAGGGAGTATGATGAGGTTATCCGGGAAGTTCAATCCACACATTGTGACAGGGGATGAGTTAAATTCATGGGATTCAATAATCACCCCATTTTCTGTACTCACCAACATCTTTACTTCCATGATTTGTGCTGGTGTTGGGATTGTTCTACAAAACTTTCAGGTTATAAAAGAATTCGTAGAACCTGAATCAAAAAGTACATTCTCTAATATTGAATGAATAAATAGCGTACATTTCACCACTTCATTTTCAGGGTTCACGTGGGCGGTAGTGATGGAAAAAGCTTTCCCTTTATACCTTGGAGGTTGTTGGTTGCCTCCAACAACCCTTGGCTTAGGGCACTAATTTTCAAGGTGCCCTAGTTCTTTGTAGTTTTAGAAATGAACAAAAAGTTGAGGTTCGAATAGAGTGTTCCTCTCCTCTATTGTAACCATGGGTTTTTCTTATCAATAATTAACATCTAGGTTCCCCTCTCTTCCACACCTAAAGCATTTCCTAGTACCCATCAGGCAATTTCAAGGGTGCTTCTTTCCACACCTTTGGAAAGTGGGGTGATGGATCTTCTCAGCATCGTTGGATTTATCCATTGGACAACCCGCATAGTTTTCCAACTTATGCTTCTTATCTCCATGATACCCTTAATATTATCTGATCTCTATTTGGACCTTGAGGGAACATCGGACAATTTCCTCACAGTTGTCAAAGTCACGGATCTCCAGCACTTTCCGCAGGCTAGGTTTCATCCCACAGAAGAAGCGGTCAACCTTGCATCCAAGGGAAATGACAAAGCTGGAAATGTATCATGCAATCCTTGTGAAGTTTGTCTCGTTTGATTCAACAAATTCATCATCTTTTTTCTTGATTGCAAGGAAGTCTCTTTCCATCTTAAGGCGGATGGTGCAGGGAAAATATTTATCGAAAAACATCTTCCAGAAATCCTTCCATTCCAATGCCTCTATCTCCTCCTCGGGCATCGTATTTTTTATCAATGTCCAAAATTGATCAGCTTCACACTCCATACGATAAGTATCCAGAAGAACCTTACCTTGTTCGGAACATTGATGGATGGAGAAGTTATTTTCAATGGATTTGATCCATTGTTCGGCGATTAAGGGATCAAACGATCCAATAAAATTAGGAGGCCTTAGTCACATGAAGCTCTTGATAGCGACTAGTTATTTCTTGGGGGGGGGACATTCCTCTTGACCCATGTTTATATTCACATATTGAGTTAGATGAGACAAAATAATGACAAAGTTCACAATTCCTGCTCCCATTGGATTGGGCATCTCATTAGTACAATCATCACATTGATCTTCACATCGGTTGTTAGCCTGAGTCCTCCTATTACCGGCCATTGTCTGGAATAAAAGGAAAGTTAGGGGTAACACATAAAGGGTAATACAATGAAAAAAATGATGACTTATAAATAATTTTTATTTCCTTATCATATGAATCTATTGGCTTCAGTCTGTGTTATACATGATCTACTTTCTAATATATATTTTTAGGGAATTTTTTTTGTCCCGTAATAATGGTTAATACTAAGCTTATGAATTTACCAAAGTATATCCCCTGAGAGTGTCGTAACCAAGAGTTCAGCAAGGCCCATTGTCATGCACTAGTTACTATTTGAGTCTTTCTCAATGCGGTGTTTTCGGGTTTTACCCCTGTGATACATCTGTGCCAGAGCCGCCTCTACCTGCTCATATCGAGACAGGGATGTATTTTCAAGATAAAAAACTTACTCAATACTCACCAAAACAAAGGGATGTTTTTATTATACTTAGTCTTGTCTCTAAGTTTTATTAGGTTTTTATAATCCTAATCCAAATATAACTAAACCTATCCTCTGATACAAACTAGGACAACCCTGATCTTTTATTACACAATTAAACATAATTTATTACATAAACTTCACTTGATACAACATAGAAGATCGAAAGGTCTATTGTCTTTGGGGATTGGGATCATTACATAACAGTTTAAAACATGAAATACAACATCTTTATTGAAAACTTCTTTTACATGACCACTATATTTCCTCGTACTAGCATTGCATGGGATAACCTGAGTACATACATATGAAAAGGGTGAGCTATAAAGCCCAGTAAAGGAATAATCATGAAATAACATGAGGAATATAATAAATTTTAGACAATATGCATATCAATAGTGAAAAAGAAAAGAATAAACATAAAGGTATGATAAAACATGATAATCATAACATGGAAATGTGGCAACAACGCTTAACATGGAATTATCATTAGCCAAGGATCATTGCATATGGAGCATGAGTAAACCCTCATTGCACATGGAGCATGAGTAAAACCTCATTACACTTGAATTTTCATGAGTAAACATCCATTTCACATGATGTATCATGATACTATACTTTACCCAATGCATTGGAGCGCTATCAAGGTGCACCCTTCTTAAACATTTCATTTCATGCTTATGTTTTCCACATGGATCATAAAACATTGAATCATTCAACATAATCAATCATTACATGATAAATGAATTTGGAATATATACATGAAACTATTTAAACAATACATAAATGTGCATAAATGTGAATACCCTTGATAGAGAAATGGGCATTGTATTCACGACACAATGACTTTGTCTTGGAAAAATGCGATGTAATTTCGGCATCATAACGTCATGACATAAGAACTAATAAAAATGGTTGATGAGAGAGAAATGGGTGTCTAATCATATTTACATGACATGGAAATAAAGGGGGTCATATGGACACATTTCCCAAAAAATTTAATGGAATTTACATTCATGATACAAAATAATTGCTTTAATGTAAATGAAGAGAGAGAAATTCCTTTTGGAATTTCGGCATAGTAACGGGTGTACATGGGAGGAATTTAATGAGAGAGAAAGGGGTCTCCCATTATTCAAAAATAAAGAAGTCAGTATGGGGGAGGTGAGAAACCATACCCCTACATTTATAATTGAAATTAAAAGGGCATAACAATTTAAATGATATTGGACAAAAATGAGAAAGGAAGAAAAACCCTTACTTGGAAGTGTGCTTCCAAAGGCTTGAGAGAGGCTTCTTGGGAGCTTGGGAAACCTTGGGAGGATTATAGAGAGATGAGGAAATATTATGGACGAATTAAAAAGGCTTTGAGTGAGGAGGAAGTGGGAGCTTGGGTGGGTTTATATAGGAAAGGAGAGAAAATTGTTTATTATTTTCGTTTGGGACACCTCACATTAAACTAATCAAAACCACAAACCATCCCATGGTTTTTCCCATTATTTTTTTTCCAAAGGGGAGTGGTAAAAAATATTTTATAAGGCCAAAGCCCAAACTTTTTAAAATAATAGGGTTGCTTATGTGTAGGTGAGTCATACTCTTAATGAAAACAATTTGAAAATATAAAATGTTTTATAAGTCATGAAGGGTCCACTAAGGCATCATAAAATTAATAAAACAAATCTAAAATCACATTATTTTAAGGGTAAAACATACACTATCCAAACATATCATTTAAATTATTTTATTACATCACTGTTGGGTCATTATGATGTCATAAAACACGTTATATATTCAAATGGTATTTAATTTTTACCCAAAAATTTGACTCTCTCAGACTATTATGAAAACTTCACCATTAGATAATTTCGAAAACCTGATTCCAAAAATAATATTCATTTTATCTAAATAATTTTCTAAATATGTGAATTTTTTATTTTAAAATAAAAACTCACACATTTCGAAAATTCAAGGGTTTTGACAAAAATAGCTTTCAAACCTTCATAAAAATTACAGTTGAATTCATAAAATTATATGATCATTTCTATTTAATTAATATAATAATAATAATATTTTATTATTAAAATATTATTTAATTAAAAAATCCATTAATTCATAAAAATATATTTCTTAGTTGAATATTAACTAAAAATACCATTTGTTCTTTAAAAACAATTTACGAAGTAACAAAAATAAAATGAAAGTACATTCTTTATTATATACAAAATAATGTTCATAACCCTAGTGCTAGAGATTTGTCAGGTAAACCCTTAAAACATCCACATAAGACCTAAGGGTAAGGTGTGAGATGGTGATAGATTCTTGGGGTGGCTCATATAACATTTCACACGTGGTGATCTCTATCAACTTCCACTTCTCTCGTAGACAGTTCAATTCGAGCTCAACATGTTGAAGCTTGGCTTCGGCTTGATCAAGAGTAAATCCCAGTGATGCCACCTCTTTTCCAAGATCTGAAAAATGGGATTCGAATGGATAAATTCTACTGGATGAGGCCATCGCTTCCTTTGTCTTAATAAATTGGATTGTTAAAGCCCTATATTTATACTAAACATGTGATCACTATTCAAAGACCATATTAGCAATGGTCACAATTCAAAAACATAAACCCAATGAAGTTCATATGTTTTGCATAACCATTTTACATAATAAGACATTTAAAAAGACTGAGAGGAATTTCCATTAATGAATGTTTGGGTCATTATAATAGATCCATTTTTTAGATCATATTCCCCAGAACATGATTTCTATTTTATCTCAAACTTAGAGAAATTTCATTCCTTAGTCATAACAATCTTATAAAAAGAAAAACTTGTTTTCATATGTTATCAATATATTTATCTAGAGAGCTTACATTTCTCCAACTAACCAGTTAAAAAAACATATCACTCATTCATTTACAAATGAATATTTTATGATCACTATGCATGATTTCTTCATAAAATAATTTATTTAATATACATATCTTATTGACATTTAATGATTTCACCGACCTATTTAGTTAATCCTAGATTACATTCACTATATCATCCCTCTTTTATTTGTGTCATACATACATATTCCATAATTATTCTTTTAAGGGAGGTGGCCATGACAATAAATATCCCAATATGATAATCATAGATATATTCTTTGACAAGTAGAACAGAAAAAGGATTTTAGTCCGGATTTGTGGTGAAAATGTTTTGTCACATAATAAAATTTATGTAATCTATAATGTTATATTGTTATCATATTTTACCATCCATTTAAATTTTATCTTGAATACTCACCAGAAGTATGAAGTCTTAGATACATTCAAATTATGGAATCCCCTAATTTAGATACTTGGAATCCATCACATGAATTTATAAATACTTTTCAATGGTATCATGTAACCTTTTAATTCTTATTTATAGGAATATTAATTCTAAATGAATAATATGTGTATCACCCACTATGGTATACATAAATCACCTATTTGGTAATGAATTCCTACACAATATGCATCTTTGGAACTACTCCTCCCACTAGAATAAGTGGAGTCTGGTATTAAAATTCCAACTCATGTGAATCTATAACATTAACCCATTGAAGTTAAGTATGCTATTACAACTAATGTTTTGATCCAGTGATAAATTTTCGAGGGAAATTGAATTTATCATTTGGGGGATTGGGAAAATATTAAATTAAGTCCCAAAAAACAAATATAAGAATTATAAAACTTAATAGTTTTGTTTTTGGGATGTGTTTTAAGGATCTAGAGGAGTCTTAGAAGTTAGTATAAGTTTTTGGAGAACCGAGATCCGAGAACTCAATTTTTGGAGGAAACAGATAAGGCACATGGTTTGTTTAAACTGTGTGTCCCCTCAAAAGAAATCATGCAGCCCTACAAGGTGTGTCGAATGGTTTAATAAACCATACAAGGTGGGGTGCAGAATCATGAAGAATGTATGTGGTAAATTGTAGAGGTGGGTGTCTAGGTTGAACATGGTTTTACAAATTGTGCACCTAGTCACGTGGTTAGTTACACTTAACCATTAACACCACATGTTTGGTGCATGATTATCCCAAACTGAGTATCCAAATCACACGAGGTGAGATATTGGGTAGTGAGTGCTAAATAGTAGGTTCATGGTTATCAAAACCATGCGGCCAAACCATGTTCCTTATTTAAATGAAAAAAATTCCACTCCTCCCTTAAACGGGGTTCCCCCATTTTTCTTTCTCCACACCCACAGAGCCTCCCATGTGCACACTACACTTCCTCTCCCCCTATGTGAATCACCTACGTTCCTTGTCTAAATCGAATGTCATTGAATACATTAGAAGCCCCTCAGTATGTATAAGATACACCATGATTAATTTATTTGTTTTTATCACCATAGGGAATGCTAAATCCATTCAAGATAATTCACCATATTTTCAGGGTGTTTGTCTAATATTCCAATTTCACCTATTCTAGATTGAATCGAAGCCTAATATTAGACGAGTAAACTATCCTAAGAACTAGGTAGGTGGTCTAAGACCTTTCCCTCATGGAATAACCATTTATTAATTGTTTCTTTTGTGTTTCATGTTTTTTTAACAATGCATTACATCTAAAATTCACATACCTTAAATTAAAAAAAATGGTATAACCGCGAAAGCGGTACATGACAAAACAAAGAAAATATAGATAAACCACTGGCTTAGGGACTTGACCCCATGACCATGTCTCAATCTCCCCCACCCTTACCACTGCAACCAAGTTTTGGGGGAACATGAATTAAATTAAAATTTCTAAATTGTAATATAAATCCCAAATGAGATCAATTTACATCATTGGAGGTTGATAACTCAATAATAACTACCCAATTTGGGTGTGTTCTTTGTTATTCCTTAAGACCACCAATATTGTGACTACATGAATCACCGTTTGGGTGTACCTTACTTGAAATTTTCAATGGTAAGTGATCATTTTAATAAATTAATATAATATCATTAAATGGAGAGACAAAATAGCTGGACCTTATCATATTATATTTTAATTGTTATAGTTTCATGTCCCTCTTTGACTAGTTTTTTTATAATGAGAATGTGTTAGAATGAACCTAAGTGAATTTTAATATTCATGGATATTACATGGCTTATTAAGAATTAGGAATATATATAAGGTGTATATTTTATATGGACCTGTTTCTTCATTAGAGGAATGGTTATACTTGATCCCGCCTTAGATTCTTTAGGGAATTCCTTGAGCAATCATTGGATGACCTTCCAATTCATCGATCTGGATTCCAAGGGAGATATCCACATTAAATTTTGGTCCTTTTCTATTAGTGGATGACCAACATGGGACCATTGTATCCCTTATCTTTCTCTATAAAATTATAATTCCTTGTATGTACTCCTTGGATTCAGTATGACGTTTCAGAAAATGTTACACCCTGGATTATTCCCATTGGGGTAAAATCATTATTATCAAAGATTTTCCCATTAATTGATCCATGGACTTGATTATACAAATTTATTTTTAAATTAAATAGTTTTACACTTTGTATTACACTTAGCCACTTATTTCTAGGATGCATTGTTGTGTACCGTGAGCTACCCTAAACAAAAAAATGTCAAGGATGACTTCGTTTATCCATGGATCCAATTTTATTGTTATCATAATTACCACTCCTAGGTAACCAATATTATATTACTTAAACCTAAACTAAATGATTAAATGAACACAAGATTAGAGACATCTGACACTTGTTAAAACAGATATGGTCTTCCAGGTGTCCCATGAAGAACCTGACCTCGACATGGTTTGTGTTTATTTCCAATTTCACATTGATATAAATAAAAAAAACAACTATTTATATTCACATAATAGATTTTTATAGGAACAATTTTTGGTGACCTACTAAGTTTATCAAATACCCTTTTCAGGCCACCATTTTACTAGAGTACCTGAACAGATCTCATGACTATAGGTTCAGGATCATGGTTAGTGTTTTCTTTATATTATCATTCTATTATAGGATAGTGTATGAGAGTAGTGGACCGAGATTATGTTCCTGATAAGCTTGGAGATATAAGTGTTTAATTTTATTTATTTATTTCATTTATAAACCTCACTATGCACTATGTATACCTGTTTTTTGTAACACCCCAAAATTCTAAAGTAAGAACGTAGTATTTGATAGCATGTATAACATGGAAAAACAATCATGTAAGGGAATTAATATCCTGATACTTTAAAATATAATTACTAATTAAATTAAATTAAATTAATTAAATAGCATCGATTTCATGCAAGTACTATGTAATCATTCCTTACACACAAGAACAATCATGTTCGATAGCTCGCATTACACACAAGACCATATATTAACCTCAAAAAAATATATTATTAAAATATTATTATTTAATATAATAAAACTTAACCTAGCCAATAAATTAATATCTATTAATATTATTAACTAAATTAATAAATCATGTGATTTAAACAAATATAAAATGAATTCATTTGTTACACATTGATTATAAATTAATATAAGAACCAATTGAATATAAAGGAAGTGTTTTTCATAAAAACATATTTTTATGCACCCAAGGGTGTTTTAAATTAATAAATTAAACTAATTTCTATTATTATATTATTTTAATGAAATATATATACTATATATTCAATCAAATTTCTTTTATTCATCCAATATATTTGATAGGCATAAGATTAGAACAAACCCAATTTTATGCACAAAAACAAATATTTTTATAATGGTAGTTTTACTTTATTTTAATGGTGAACCGATTTTAAATAAATTTTTTAACATTTATAGATATATATGTTAAAATATAACTAATATTTGAAATAAAAAACCTAAAAAACAACTCATGGTGATTTTTTTATGTGAAGTATTATTTTTAATGAATAGTGGAAAATAATAAATTTTAATTCAAAATTTATTTTTTGTCCAATTTATTTATAAAGATAAATTATATTTTTAAATAGTTTTAAAGGTTAATTGGATTAAATTTTTATTATTTGATCCAATTTTGGTCATTGGAATCAATTTCACTTGAAATTGAATATAAAAACATACCAATCTTTTGAACGTTTTTAATTTAAAAACCCTCATTATCATCCCAACTGCATGACTTATTTTAATTAATTTTTTTCACTTATGTATTTAGAATTTCAAAAAATATATTCCATCATTGGAATCATCATAATTTATAATGTCTAATAAGGTCAACATAGTTTTTGACAAAAAGTATTAGTGAATGTAATTAAAATTAATTACAATGATTAAGGTGAAATTAAGCTTAACAAGGGACTAAATCATAATGTTAAAGGACAAAATAACCTAAAAACTTGTCCAGAATCCATTATATGGTCATATATAGACCCTATACTCCATTTTATCCAATTTGGTACATTATTTTTGTAATGTCCCAAACCCGAACGGCCACCCGAACAGTGCTTTTGGGCTGGGTGTCACTGGCCTTAGGAACACCTCTCCGAATGCCAAAGGTTTCCGACTTGCAGTAATGGTGTAAATAAATACAGTGAGGAGGATATACCCTCTGATAATAGATAATACACTAGTCTGAGTATAATCATAACACATGCAATGGAAATAAATCACTCAGCAGATTCGAACCAGATCTGCAGAGCGAAAGCACATCCAATAGCAGATAAACAACAGAAGCAATATAGAAACTACTACAATAGAATGTAAACAAAACAAAATTCTAAACACCACTTGTAACCACTACTAACAAAACAAGGCATACATCCATATATGGTCATACATGTCAATATACAAAAGGGTTCCCATTTCTAACAACTATAGCTACCTATAAATAAACATGATGATACAAGAATGTAATCTAAATAAAAGTAAAACTCCATCTATGAATGGTCACAAGGTCCATACCAATATCCATTCCATATAGTACTACAATCTAGCTCATGATCCTAATCCCTTACATGTACATAAAACCATAAAGTCTACATGCTTCCTGAAGGTCCCATGTATGGATTGAGACGGATCTTAGTAGGATACCACCCAATGATGTGTACCTAGTATAAGTGTTTATGCAGATAATAAAACTAGGAAATTTAAAAAATTCAATGAAATAATAAATACCACCTCTTCTGGGGCTTGGCAGCCACTAAGGATCATCACCATCTTTGACCAATGCCAGAATCTCAGAAGAAAGGAGAGTCCTTGTCTTGTGGAACAAGGTACTCCTGTAGTCCCAAAGTCTCGGTGAACCCTCGGGTTCCTCCCCAATAACAGAACCTAGAACCATGTGCCTCTTGGCACAACATGTCTCAAAGTAATAATGTCTTCAAGGCATAACAATCAATAGTATCCTGGTCCTAAGGACCCCTTCTCATAAGCTTACATCATCCCATGTCATGAAAACTGAAGGAACATCGATGTATGTCTTAAAAAAATATCTAGGCTCACAGCCTCAATCATGGAGAGCCTCATCAGACAACCTGATAGCATCGTCACTATCAACTAAATTCCCCTCACCTACCAATGGATTTCTATGACATTCACCCCCAAATCATAAATCCTTAGACCACAACTATTGATATCCTCTACTCCCACATGTGGTCAAAACCACCTCATCACAGAGTCTTCCTATGTGTACATGACTCAATTGGCTCTTTGTCCAACACATGTGAGTCAAAATCACAAAATAAAGAACTTAATCCACAACATCTCTAGAACCTTGTGCCCCTGAGACCATGTCACTCAAATCCAATGGATATTCCTTCTAAGTATCTCAGGACATGCCTAACTTGATACTCACACTTCCTCAAACCGATGTCCATGACGCCCAATCCCATGGTCAAAACCAGATAAGAAAATATGGCACAAGCCTAACCTTTGATCAACATCACTCAATTCCAATGTTCATTCCATCCTAACCATGGGTCAAGCCTGTCACAACTCTAAGGATATCAGGATATTTAATATCAATCATTACATAAATATAAATCACAATAAAGCACTTTAAAAAAATTATTCAATTTAAAAATATTTAATTCCCCTAGCTACCAGCTATAACAAAATAGCACGGAGGTCTTGAATATCTCTAAACAGAACAATCAAGGTTTAATAATTTAATTTAAATTTTTTAAATCAAAACAAAAATATATAAAAAAAAATTGCACGACGACCAAAATTTCCCATGGAGCAACGACCTCTAACCCAACTACACTCACATAATCAAGGTAAATGAATTCCCAAAGGCTTACCAAAAGGCATACTATCAATTCAATATGAAGAAGCATGGGTCTCTATCAATACCCATTATTTATCTAAAAATCCACAACCCCCAAAAGTAAATGAAAACACGAAATAATGTATGCACCACCTACCTCGTACTTGTACGACTCTCCTCTCCCAATGTCAGTATCTAATTAGACCTAAAATGGTGTAGATCTAAAAATGAAAAAAAATGATCAACCCTCAAAAACATGGTCGAGAGAAGAAATCATAAATAATGTCTCAAGAGGAATTGAGAGCTTACTTATTGGGTTCAAATTCATCTGATGATGTTTGAATCGAGGTTTGGATGACGAATCCGGAGGAACTTATTCCTCTAGGGATACTGGTTCAGAAACCCGGTGACCCCTAATACCCATTTTAATGAAAAAAAGAAAGTACACAACATGTACTTAAATATAAATGTCATTTATATGGAATTTTGGGACTAATTCCATCAACTTACATTCCCAGTCATTAAATTTCAGGCCAACATCAGTACATGGTGTGTACGAGAAGTACACAGTGTATATTGGGATATAACTACCTTCCGTGCTGACATCCATACACACCAGGTATGGCCATCACACCACCAAATATTACACAACATTTAGCTTATATTACAGGGTGTGTAACCCTATTCCATTTCATATAACTGTTTTGTAGTCAGTACTTGTCTAGTTTCCCTCGTTTTCTTATGTAAAAAAAAGAAACCTTTATCTTAAAGGAAGAACCATGTTTATACAAACTTCCACCCTTAAATTAATTCATCTCTGAACTGCCCTTCTAAGGGTGGTGAAGAAGTACTACAGAACAACTCTATCCCCAAGATAAAACTAATCAAAGTTCCATTGACCTATTTCTGTACACATGGTCCTCCTATGATTCTTCATCACCCCGAAATATCATTAGGTGCTTCTTTTTCACTTCTGACACCCAATCATATCCCTCGCCGCATCAGTTTCCACCTCATGCACATGAAACCTGGGGCACAACGAGGTCCCACATCCTATGTATGATCAAAACAACCTTGTTCCTTTCACCTCAATCACAACCACATCCTAGATGCCTCAATTCCTGATCACCTCAAGTAACATGTATCACATGGAAGACCCAATGCCCAAGCCACCTCAAAACACACATCCAATGATGCTCCTGAAGCCAAAAACCTTATATATATATAATCACGCGCCTGAGATGGTTCCAAACAACTAAAAAGAACCTGGTCAGTCCATATACATATTTTTCACCTTATGCACTCAATATAGAAAACCCTCAATAGGCCGTTCCAAACAGAAGCAAAGAAGGAAAACCATGACCACGCTCGCAATGTACCTATGACCGTCGTCACCTCACCATCCTTCTCAGCCCCTAATATTTCCACGAAATGAACCTAGCATGACACATGGATACCTAAATCCTGGTCTCCTTGTGATCGTGAACCAGTCATTAGCCACTGGCCCCACAGCTGGGCCCCACTCTCTCTGCCTCATCCTCCATGTGCAGTTGAACCTCAGCTACCCTTACCTAGCACCAATCGTGAATCAATCTTAGAATCTTTCACCTACCTTGGTCTATTCCTTCATGCTATCTGAGAAGGATACTTGAAGAACCTATTTAGATGAAAAAATAGTCCACATGCCCGAAACTCCTTTGGAGGCCTATCGCACTAAGTCCAGACGTGGCCTAGCTACCCACATTGAAAGAAAACCATTGTTGAACTACCATGAGGTTGTCTATCTGAGTTATTGGATTGATCGCCCTAATGGAACTCATTCATACCTCATTTTATTCCATCTAGAACATCACCTGAATCCATCACCTAGCCCATGTGAGACTTTTCCATCAGGTTTCCCTCATCTATGAGTGATCTATTCATTGCCTCTAAGAATGAGGCCAGCCTAATGATGTTTACCTTTACCCAGATGGCATGTCGTAATCCATATTCAAAGCGCCTCACCCTCAAGGTGTTATCAATTACCATACCTAGTGAAAAGAGAGAAAGCTTAGTAAATGTAGCAGCATATTCAATGACAGACATGTCACCCTATTGAAGGCCAAATAACTCTTGAGCTCTCTCCACCCTCAGTATCTTTGGGAAAATGTGCTCAAATAATCCATCCTTAAAGTCCTTGTAGGACAATCACTCATGTCTGTGAGCCTGAACCTACACATCACTGCAACACTTTTATGGTCTTCTATGCATATAAGTCACCAACTTGACCTTCCACCCTAGAGGTGGCTCAAGCTTCTTGATGTTCATCTGTAAGATCTCTATTCAGTTCTCATCCTCTTGTGGACCACCCCCACCTAGAAAAAGCAGCGGGTTCTGCGAATGGAACTCTGAAGGCAAGAATTATATAGAGGGATCTGTTCCCAGGGAACCTCTGTTGATCCCTTGAAAACAAATACTAGAATAGATTAGAGATGGTCATAGATCCATGACCTGAACACAGCCAAAAACAGAAGATATCATTCCTGTACTGGATCCTAAAACTTATCCTATCCCTGAGCCTGTATGTGTGGATCATGCTCTGCCTGACCCTCAAGGTTCTGAACCTGATCGTTCTCATGGGGCACTATACTATCACCATCCCGACACTCCATTTAATCCATCTCAGTGGAACCAATTAATACCATTAATGGTTGGACATCCCACATATATAACAATATATAAAACATAGGTAGGGAAATAAGTAAAGAGGAAGCCCATAACAACCACCCTTACTCTCCCCTTTCTCAACCATGACCCACAACATCCCAGCCTCATGTACTCCTTACCTGTCCTCAATAGATCCATGTATCTAAAAATCCCCAAGCCATTCATGTCCTAACAATCAATGTTTCCTCAATCCTATGATCGAGTTACCCAATCCTAGTGATCAAAATCACCTCAACCATAGTACCTACCACCTCACATAAGATCTCGGACCAAATCTAATCCACATGAAATTTTTACATAAATTAAATGCATGGAATGTCACATTTCACTTGTCAATTGATGTTAATCGCATGGTATTATCCCTTTAAAAAGAATACATGCATATATGAAATTGAAATAACATAAATATTTGCATATTAAAATCTAAAAAATCATGCCTTGTCTTATCGGGTCATGGTCCAATTCTCCCACACCGCATCAGGTTAAGGGTCACATATCACAATAGGTAATCATTACAACAAAGTGATCCACCAAGGTGGAAAACATATAAATTGTAATAAGATAAAAATATGAACAATATAACCCTCCCAACGTAACTAAATGCATCCCTTATACATGGGGCTACAGGCACCCAATAATGAGTTCTAAATTTAGTTTCGACAACATCCTATCTCCAGTTTACCATAATTCCAAATAGCAATACTAAGAAAAGTGGAAAAAGAAACTGCTCTAATATATTGGTATAACATCCCAAACCCAAATGGCCACCCAAACATTGCTGTTGGAATGGTTTTCACAGACCTTATGCACACCTCCCCGAATTTCAAAGGTTGTATCTATAATTTGAGGCTGTAAACAGGTTTTGTGGGGAGGCTATACCCTCTGGGAATATATAATACTCTGATCCGAGCATAATCATACCACATGGAGCAGAAATTAATGACTTTCTAGACTAGAACCAGACTCACATAGTGGAATAAAATCCAATAATAGACAAACAATGGAATCAATATAGAAACAACTACAATGAAAAGTAAATAGAACAACATGCTAAGCACCACATGTAACCACTACTAAAACAACAAGGCAAGCATCCATAGAAGGTCAAACACGTCAATATACAAAAGGTATCCCATGGATAAAAACTGTAGCTACATATAATAAGCATGATGATATATTAATGAAATATAAAAAAAGAAAAACTCCAGCTAGGCATGACCTCAAGATCCATACCAATTTCCATTCTAAATAGAACTATGATCTATCTCCTAAGGTTGATCCCTTACCTATACATAAAAGCATAAAGTCTACATGCATCATGAAGGGCCCATGTAAGGTGTGAGATGAATCATAGTAGGATACCACTCAATGGTGTTAACCTAGCATAAGTTTTTAAGAAGACAATAACTCTAATAAAGGTAAATAGTTCAATGCAATAAAAACTACCACCTCCACTACTTCTCTACAGCTACCAAGGAGTGTCACCTACTTCGTCCAGCACAAGAATCTCAGAAGCAAGGAGACTATTTGGCTCATACCCCAAGGTACTCTTATAGTCACAAATTCCTGGTGAACCATTTGGCTCCACCCCCAATCACATATCCTAGCATCATGTACCTCCTGAAACTGCATGTCACAAAGTTCCGATGTCCCAAAGGCACGCCAATAAATAGTAACCCTATCCCAAGGACCACTTCTCGTAAGCTCACATTGGCCCGTGACACAGAAATCGGAGGAACAATGATGTATGTCCTCAAATTAATATTTAGGCTCATAGACTTAATCACGATGAGCCTCATCCCCCAAACCGATAACATCATTACTATCAACCTAAGGTTCCTCACCTTCCATTGGCTTTCTACGGTAAGAATCCCCAAACCACAAATTCCTAAACTGAAACTATCGGGGGCCTCTACCCACACGAGTGGTGAAAACCACCACATCACGAAATCAACCTATGTGCACATGACTCAATTGTAACTTTGTCCATCAATGGTGAGTGACAATCACCAAATAATGAAATTAATCCACATCATTTTTGGAACCTTATTCTCCTACAACCATGTCTCTCAATTCCAGTGGCCATGCAATCCAAGTATCTCAGTCCATACCCAACCTGACAATCACACTACCTCAAACTGACATCGACATCTCCCAATCCTGTGGTCCAAACCACCCACAAAAATCCAGGAGAAGTCCAACATGTGATCATCATAACTCAATTATGATGTTCATGCCTTCCCTACCTCAGGTCAATCCTCTCACAACCCCAAGGGTATTAGCATATGTAATCTCAAGTATTATATAAATATAAATCACAATAAATCACTTGAAACAAATAAATAAATTTAAATATATTGAATTAAACAAGATACCTACTATAACACAACAACAAGAAGGTCTTGAATGTCTCTAAACAGCGTAATCAAGCTTTATCAATTTAAAAAAAATAATTTAAATAAAAAATATATAACCCTTTTGGCACCCCGGCCAAAATGTCCCATGGAGAGACGACCTCTAACCCAACTTCACTTGAATAATTAAGGTAATGGAATGCCCAAAGACATCCCAAAAGGCATATGATTGGTTCAATATAAAGAAATTGGGGACTTTCTCAGAACCCGTTATTGCACTAAAAAGTTGCATAGCCCAAATGTTTGTGAAAACACAAAACAAGCTATCCACCACCTACCTCATACTCATACAACTCTCCTCATACAATGTAAACCTATAATTAAGAATATAATTGGGTAGATCTATAAAATGAACAAAATAGATCAACCCTTAATAACTTGGTCGAGAAAATAAATCACAAACATGGGCTCAAGGGGAATCGGGAGTATATCGATTAGGTTCCAGCGCATCTGAAGACATTTGAATCGGGGTTCAGATGATGAATTGAGAGGAAAATATTCCTTTGGCATTGCTGGTTCGCGAACATGCAGTCCCCTACTACCCATTTTATCAAAAAAATGAGGATACAACCCATTTTAACAATAAATAAATAAAGTACATTCCATGTACTTAGATATACACATAGTGTATATGGAAGTTTGTCCCTCCTTCCACTAACTTACATTCCATGTCATTAAAAGTCCTTCCAAAATCAGTACATGATGTGTATTTGGTTATACCACTCTTCCTTGATGAAATTCCTACACACCGTGTATGGCTATTACATGACCAGACATTACACAACATGTTCTTTTGATTACACGATGTGTAACCATAAGCCATGTCGTGTAATAGTTTGGCAGTCATTACATGGCTAGTTTTCCCCTTCTTCTAAAGTAATACCAAAAAACCATACCACAAAGGAAGAAACATTTTCTTACAATTGGATCCATTTTTAATTGGAAAAACTAGGGTGGAATTCCAATTCCCAAAATTTACAAGAGTTCCACTCCTCCTCTACAATAAAAAATCCTTATCTCCCCCACTTACTCACACCTATAGATCCACTTTTGGTCGACCAATATCAACCCAAATTATTATAATATTCCATACCCTCATCATAAAATCCCACCTTGTGTATAAATACATTCAAGGAATCCCATTGGTTCAAACTAAAAGGGGTTACCCAAAGAAGAGGTAACATCTTTCCCTAAACTCTTTAGTATTATTTCAATTATACACCCCATAAATTGTTATTATTTCATAATTATATAATTAAAAAGTATCATAAATATATTATTACATTGTTATGAAAATATTTATACCTGAAATATCACAAAATTCCATAAAATGGGTAACAAACATACTGTTAATGTGTACGACTAACTACTACCTCATGAAATGATGATTGTTCTTTTTTATTTTACCACCCTTTATGGTTGGGAATTATGATGGAAACATTATTTATATATTTTATATATGATATTTAGTATGTATATTCTTCTTTAATTATTTATAACACATACCTTTATATTTTTCATTTCGTCTTAATGTGATAACATCGTTTGTGGATTTGTGGACCACAGCCTCCTCAAAGCGATGTGATTCATTCACACTATACAAGGAACATATTAAGGATGGTTTAAATTAAAAATGTGAAACATAAATGACATATATGTGATATTTATTACATAATTACCTTTTTGGAAATATAATATATATCATTTTCTTTATTACCATTTAACTCACTTAAAAAGTCAAAACATTGTTTATGGACGTGTAGACTACCGCCTCCTCAATAAGATTTGATTCATTTTACATCACAAGAATCACATATATAAGTATACATGATTAAATAATATTTTCTATATTATATAATCATCATTATAGGAAGATCAAAGTTACTTACCTTCTTATCATAATGATCATTGAAAAATGGGAATGTTACTCATGGGAATGCATGACTTATCGTCTCTATGTTTGCAACGTTGGATCATTTTTCATAACCATATTTCATGATTAATTTTAAAATAATAATTTACGTATAAATATGATAATTATTTAATAATAATTATTTGGGATATTTTTATATAATGACCCCTTTGACCATAGTCAATCTATCAAAGTCGCTTTTGACACATAAACTGAATATGGTCAAAACACCCGATGTAATGAGATACTTTGGAATGATTAATGATTATTTTTAATAATAATGTTTTAATAATCATTCAATGGTATTTCCATTCATCAACATCAAAAACCCATTTTGTTACTGATCCTCCATTGGGGTAATTATTGATAAATCTATATCCCCTATTCAATATATATATTTGGTGATAAGGAACACAATTTATTAATTAAATCGAGTATTCGATATATGAGGAATGATTTGGACTGGAAGATATGGGTGGGTATTGATTATAGATATGACCAAAATTAATTTTTAGTCACATATGATTAATCATTTGGTCAAATTAGAATAGTTTAAACTATCTTAAGAATAGATCAAGATGTTATTGTGGATCATGTTCTAGATACATGACGTCCAATATTAAGGCATTGACATTATTTCAGTTATCATTTTTTCCGTGAGATTTTGTGTCACCATATCTATGGATTCATTAAATTCTTAGTTCATTGATTAAATGGGTTTTCTTTCAATTTCTTACCTTACCATATTTATTTTCCCATATATAGTTTTTTGAATGCAATGTTTTATCTGTTATTTACCTTGTCATGTTGATTATTCTTATCAGTTCATTTTTTTATTTCACTTTATTTACCCTTATTGAGCATTTGAGCTGACCCTTTTTTTTTATTTTCTGCAGGTTATGAAGAAAAAATATTTGAATAATCTTTTAAGGATGCAGTTCCTTTTATATTATTATGTGCAATGTTTCATTTTCTATTTCTCAGTGAAATATGTGTATGGTGTATGTATCCTATCTTTCTAAGACTACTAAATTAATCAGTATTTCAAGATTTTATTCCCTGTAATCATTCCAAGGTAATAAAATAATGTACCAGATCTGGGATTATGGTGTCAGGGTGTTGTAATTGCTATCAAATGAAGTTTAGCAGTAACCATGAAAACTAGTTTTAGAAAAAATATATTATGAAACATAATCCTAAGATATAATTTGATGAAAAGTATAGAAGAACATCCTAGAATTTAGTGAAGGAAAATATTATGTGGGTATTCCTATAAATACATCCCTGTCTAGATACTATAAGTGGGAATTGTTCTAGTATAAATGAACCTAGGAGTAACAACTCAGACATGGTGTGTCGGGCCTGAGTCATTGTAATCGGGTACATTGAAACGGGCCTTACTTCACACCTATTTTGAAACTTTTATGTGAAACACTTAGGATATTTTACGTTTTATTTACAAACCCTGAAAAATGATTTTAATGTAAAGATATCCCCAAAGAAACCATATTTATGATTACAAGATTAGTTATGAATAAATTTTTTTATTAATGTTAAGTGTCCAACAATTTTTATTATTATACATTATGATTTAATATAGTATATTCCATTGTTTATAAATGGATCTTAACTGAAGGAATATGCAATCCACCAATTCACATGCTCCAAAGAGTAATATGGAACATATCTTTTATGGTCTTAAGATAAAATTTTAATGGGAAGTAGGATCCCAAGTATTCTCATCATATGAGTAAATAATATTATGTTTTAATGAGATATTTAAAGAATTATCTATGTCTTATGGCTTTAAAGGGAAAAAATTTAAGAAGATAATGATAGAGAAAAAAATATGGATAAAGGGAATAAGGGAATGAAATAATTTCCCACATGTGATAATTGTGGAAATAAACACCATGGTACTTGCTTAAAAGTAATGAGAGTTTTTTATAAGTGTGGTGAAAAAGGCCACAAAGTTTGTTCATATAATGGGATCATAGAAAATTCCAATGTGTAATGCTTCCATTGCAAGGAGGTGGGACTCTCGGAATATCAATGTTTAAATCATCAAAGGAATATACTAGAAGTCGTGTTATTGGATAATGGCCACGTTAATATACTACCATAGATGAGAGGAATGATTAATATTCCTATTCATGAATTATGACATTTGAATATTTTATCAGTGATGTACGAGTTATAATAATTATGGAATATATGAGGATTTTACTATAGTACATTTTTTATAAGGATTTTGAGATCATATACTGAATGGTACAAAGAAAATTTATTTAGTAGAAATTAAATTTTTTTAGAAAACAAATGGTTAATGGAAATATAGCCTTTAGTGTGTTTCTAATGTTAAGAAAATGATGTTTGTACAAAGAATTGATTGGTTTAGATAACGTAAATCAGATTAATGTTGATTACCTTAAAAATGAGTAATGATTTATGCTATCATTGATGGAGTTTACAACAATTTGGGATTTATGGAATATATCCAATAACTTGTGTTTTACTAAAGTAATAAGGAAGAATTTATGTTTCCAACAATGTATTATTGATATTCAAGTAATTACCACATTTTAAGAAAATTCATGATGAAGGTGTTCACATATTCGAAGTGTGACGATTAAATAGATACTTCATGTAGATTTAAGGATAATGATATATTAATTTTCGAAATTCAGTGACCGTCCTTCTAAAGTTTTGGATCATAATATTTTTTAAATGTTAACCATTTATGAAATTATTTAAGTTGATCTTTAGACAGGGTTTTAGATATTTTTGTACTACTTCACCATAAAAGAAAATTAGGTGGAATATTTCAAGGCATAATCAAAGGAAAGTAGCATGTTTATAGAAATGTATATTTTCTAGACTGGAAAATAAATTCACAAATCATGGAAAAAAATGGTCTTAAACAATGGATTGTCCAATTATCATCAATTTTTATGATATCAATTACCTTTATTCACATATATGTTTTATGGGGTTGTGGTCAACAAATTTCATCGTAACATATTCTCTAGAACTCTCTATTAGAAGTAGATTGTTATATTTTTCATCCATACCCATGTTTCCATTCCCAACCTATTTTATCCTACTAGAGAACCTAGTTATGTGACCATTGTAATTTTCTATATCTCTTTGTAAGAAGTTGTTTCACTTACCCTATTTACGATGTGGGTTTTTCAACAATTGTGTTAACAAATATCAATCTTTTGGTCACCAATTTCACGTTTAATTTGCATGTATGAAATTTAATTTAGGTGGCGAAAATGTAACATCCCAAGATTTTTAAGTAAGAACATTGTATTTGATGTCCTGTATAACACACAGCACTAAGGGTGTTAGGGGATGTAATATTATGATACTTAACTGTTGGGAAAAATTCCATCAAGGTATCATTGAATCATTTATTAGGTGATTGTGTTTGTTGACAAAGTGGACATCTAGGTAGTGATTGTTGACAAAGCAAACCATGACGTACAAATTTATTGACAAAGGGGATTTCATGGTGGAATGTCGAGTTCAAGGGTTGTGTTTAATGATCTATGTTTGATTCATGAATGTAAAAAAAGGAATGGATGATCTGGAGGTGGTACAAAAAGATAAGATACAAGGTGGCGCCGTTTTCCAGTGTTTGCCAAATTTTTTGGCCTGAAAGTCGACAAATTGAGAAAAGTGGTTTCGGAAAAGGGACTTGCGTGCCGTTGTCTTGAAAAAGAGTAAAATTTCATGCCATATGACTTTCAAGATCATAACATCAATATATGGAAAAGGGAAAAGGGGTGCCTAAGTTCTAGGGTTGGGCGCGCAAGTGACTTGCACGGCAGAGACTTGTGCGTCGAAACTTTTGCGCTAAGGGGAGACTTGAATGCCATCACGCATGGTGTCCAAATGCCTATAAATAGAGTTTGACCCCTCCTCATTCAATGTGAGTTCAACACTTAGAAACAATCAGAGCTCCAGTCGCACCAGTGTGGTGGTCGTGCAAGTGGTGGTGTGGTCGTGCAAGTAGAAGTTGTGCGCCAGGTGATAGTTTTACGCCTAATGTGGAATGGGTGAGGAAGTAAGTGAGTCACCCAAGTTTTGAGTTGAAGAAGGGGGTGTCACACAAGTAGTTGAGGTTGACTTGTGAGCCAGGTTTTGAAAAAGAGTGAAAGTTGTTGGTTGTGTGCCAAAATTGTATTGGGCATAAAAGGGTGTGTGTCACGCAAGTTTGGAGTTACAGAATCTTGTGTCGCACAAGTGGTTGAGGTGGTCTTACACGCCAATTTTAACTTGCACGCCGAGAATTGCGCACTGGCTTGGAGAAGGGCGCTAGGTATGTTTGAAGTACTATAGTGATTCAGGGCTACGTGGAAGCTGGAATATTTCCCGATACCTTCGGTGAAAAGTGAGATTCATCTATGGGTAAAAGTTAGAATTCAACAGAGTATCTACATACAATAGAGGATGCATTCATTAATGATAATGAAGAGACCTACAGGTCTATAAACTGTGTGTGGATCCTTTACAGAGTAGTGAGAAAAGGAAAAGGAAGAAGGTGATCCTCTCCACCGGTAGTGAGCTAGAGAGAGGGAGATAGGGAGTGGCCCTTGGGAAAGTAGTGAGCTGACCCTAAACTTTGTAAAGGCAATGAGCCTGGGAATAGAAGTGATTTATCCTGAACATTGTAAATTGGCAGTGAGGTTTAGTGGATTTGGTACAGCGTAACTTCGCTATTGTATGCTCCTTGGATGTAGCCCAGTGAGGGTGAACCAAGTAAAAATCTTTGTGTATGTCTGCTTTCTTCCTTGCATTGCATTCAAAGCATTATCATCGGATAAAGAAGAAAAGAAGTGATCATAATAAACACAAAAGTTCATAAAATGTGTGTAACACACTAATATTTTATGAGAAATATTTTTTTATGTCTTATGTTATACGCAACACCAAAGGGAATATTTCTTTACACACAACACTGGCTTGGCTTGCGTTACACGCAACCGCGACCTTCTTCGATGGCGTATGTAGTACGCAATACCGAGTTTCACTAAACAACGATAGATTGTTATAATATTATTATGGACTGGCTGTTATGAATAGTATTAACTAGATTTCTAATTTTATAATGTTATTATTCATCTTACACATTTTCTAGAATGAGATATGAAAACAAAATCAATTTTTCGTATAAAAGAAGTATTTTTCATAAAAATGCAGTTTTACCGCCTTTTAATGGCGCACCTATTTTAAATATTATTTTTGACAAGTTTGTAAGTTAAATTTTACAAAATAAACTTCTTTTTTTGAATCAGAATATAAAAATTTACATTGGATAAATTTTTTATAATTTTCTGATAACTTTCATATTTTGATGAATAGTAAAAGTACGCTAATTTTTAATTGAAAACAAATTTTTTCATAAAAATAATTTATATGGTTAAAATATATTATTGAATGGTTTTAAAGTATAAAAAGAATAAATTTTTTCCATTTAATATAATTTATGTCATTACCATTAATTTTACATTGAATTCATAGGTACAAAAATTTCAAGCTTTGGCAATGTTTTATCTTTTAAAACCCGTTTTCTTAACAACATGATTAATTATAAATTAATTACTACAACTTCTGTTTTTTGAATTCTGAAAAATGGATTCCATATTCGAATTCAGTGGGTTCAAATTAAGTTAATAGGTTATAGTAACTACGGTAATTTTTATTTACTGCAGTTAAAGGTAAATATGGTAATTAAGGGTAAAATTAAGATTATAGAATTATCCTAAAACCTGCCAAAATTCTATTAGATGACTAAAAGTATACCCATATCACCTAAGGGTCAGAATATATTCATTTTATGGAATTTGTACAATGAAAATAATTTAATTATTATTAAAACCAAAGAAAGTGACAACATGTCCATCTCTTAAATCTTATAAGTATAATAATTTTAATTTAGTGATAAAATTCATGAAACATCGAACATGAATAGTATCCAGAAATATAATAAAATTATCTACATCATGTGATTTTATTTATAATTTTTAGCTATTAAATAATTATCATTAAAGGTGACACAATAGTTAGGTTGAAATTATTTTATTGATTGAAATATCAAATAAATGGTTTTAAAAATATTAAAATAATATAATATGAACTATCTAATGTGTTCCACTAATTTTATAGATAAATATGACATGTTATGAATATATTAAATATTTTAGTTCAAACATATCTTCTTTTTGGATTTTATTTAAATTCAAATAAATGAATAGTGTCAAAATTGACACTATTGTTGTTTAATAAAAATAACATAATATAAAATTGTTTAAAAATCCCAAAAATATTTAAAATTTATAAACTAAAATTTATATGGTCTAAAATGTCATAAATTATCCAATTATGGACAATTAACAACACATAAGTAATTATTTATAACAATTTAAACTTTAGAATCTTATTACCACAAATAAAACTAAATTGATTAAATAAGGATAAATCAAGTTGATAATGATTAAAATAAATTCCCAACATGTCTAAATTTTATTGGTTGATGATATTACAACCCTATCTCATCTAAGCTTTGGATTTTAGTCATTTTGGAAGTTTTTATGTGGGGATTGAATTTATTATAAATTAATATTTTTGAGGTTTCCAAAGGTGCCCCTCTCCTCCCTTATAAAAGGGCACCTCCTCCCTCTCCTCTTTACACAACTTTGATCCTTAAAGCTCAGCCATACCCTGACCATTACTCTTCTCAACTCCCCTAGTAATATTCTAGAGGTCCTGGTCTTCTTCAAAGACCAACATTAGTGCCCTAATAGGAGGTTTAGAAGAGGCGCGTCGAATAAGAGGTAATATCCTTTACCAAACCATTCCAATTTATTTCTTCTTATACTTATTCTTATCTTATTATTTCATCAAAAATTAATAACATCAGTATCACTCATATACTGATATGTCATTATAAATATTAAACAACCCCATTTCATCTTCTATCCATCCTACGGAAAATGAAATCAACGCGCATGCGTACGTACGAAATACCGTCTCCACGTCGTGGTGTAATCTGTTTTCCACCACCACCTTACATGTATGGGTATAATGGTGTAAATAAATAACTATATATGATTATTGTAAACTGATATTGATTCTGAAATATTATACATACACTTCAATGCAATTCCACGATCATGGGAATGATATCTTCGCTCGTGCGTACGTACGGCCTACCGTCTCCACGATGTGATGTGACTCATTCGACGTGATATTCATTGAATAATGATTATATAAATGAATTTAATGAATAAATATGATATATATTATACAAAACCATTCTGTAAATGATATAGCTATAACCTAAAAATAATAATAAGAATTTATTCGACAAAACACGCATAAGAAAATAAAGCACTGAACACCCGAATAACGAGTAACAATGAAATGTGACCAATAAGAAGATAATAATATGACCATATATGATATAATAAGAATGAATATGATTATTTAATAAGTCAATGACATTATTTTAATCATTATATATGAGTTTAGGATACATATGAATAATATCGAACCTTAGGTAAAGGAAGATCTCGCAATCTCATTTTTATCCGAGATTGTTTATACATCGGTATTTACTGGGGTGTATTTATCATCCACATCTATGTTTCCTCAATATATAATATTATATCTATACTTCTAAAATTTTTTAAATCCAGTTTTACCTATTGGTGAATTTCTAGTAAAAGATATGAAAGGAATCTTTTGTCATTTTCAATACGAGATACTTTTTGACTTTTCTGGCCAAAGTACGAGAAGAATGTTTTTTTAACTTATACAGAATGGATGGAATTTTATTATTTCATATAAGATTTTTTACATGAATCTTCATTTACAAGTTTGGAAGTTTATTTTTAATTAACTTCTTTTAGTTTAAAATTGTATTACATGTTAAGAACGGAAAAAAAAAAATTTGAAGTCTAAGGGATATTTTCCTCAAGAATGAAGTTCAAGTGTTGTATGAAAATTATTTTCCATCTAAGATAATATAGGGTTCTATTTATATCCCTATTTTTACATTGATTTTATTATTTTATGATGGATTTATATTTATCAATTCCTTTTATCTTATATGGTTTATGTTATGATGGCATGATGTTTAAGAATCCCATTTTTATTACATGGGTTATGCTATGATTTATGATTTTGTGGCACACATAATAATGGTTTCATTATGAGATGGGTGGGACCTATATCTCCATCCAATGCATCGGGTAAAGATTTATATCTCATGAGATAGACATGGCTGGAACGGTAAGTTAATCCAGTTCAGTGATACAGGACTGGAACGAGGAGTGAAATCGGTTTAGAAATGGACTTTGTCCACTATGATAGTATTGGCAATGAGTCTTGACTAATAAGAAATGATTTTCTATGATTATGTGTGTATTACACAAATTTTCATGTTTGATGTTATGATTATTGTGATTATATTTCACTACTATGATTTATCCCATGTATGATATTATGATCTCTTTTGCAGGTTAATATTTTCAAAATGTTATGTTCTTATGAATATGATATGATTGATATTTCCTTTGTTTAACCTTACTGAGAATTTAAGCTCATCCTTTTGTATGTTTTCTTTTCCCCAGGTCAAGATGAAGGGTATTAAGTAGGATATGACAAAAGGGACTCTAGATATGATGAAATAAATGGGAGACAATATAGATGCTTTATGAACCTGTTGTTTATGTTTCCTAGTTTCTAAAGACACTATACCTATATGGTCCTATCATGGTTTTTTTATATGTTGTAATAAGTATGATTCAATTCTGAAGTAATAAAAATGTATGTAAAGTATGGGTTGTTATAGTTGGTATCAGAGGGAGGGTATAGACAACATTTGGAAAATAGGATGTGAAAGCCTTAGTAAGAACCCTAAGGATATGTCTAAGAATAGAACATAATATTAGTGTTTTATAAATGACCATGAATAACCTATGATAAGACCTTAAGTGTGAAATTTTATTCTTGATTATGTAGTTTTCCAATTATGATTAGTGATTCTCACACTATGGTTATTGGTTTTAGTCAATGGATGGAACCCGAAGGACTTGTGCTAATGCTGAATGCGACGGGCAATGCAATGATTGTCCCCCGGAGCAACCAATTTTTTTGGGATCTGGAATGAAAAATCTTGTATCCATGCTCACATAACTTTCTCAAGCTATGAATCATGTAGGACTTCCAAACGAGCAAAGGAAGGAGCAACATTCTGTTGAATCCTTCATGAGGCAGCGTCCACCATCATTCGGCGGGTCTTCTGATTCATTATTGGATAAACAATGGATTAGTACCAATGAAAAGATATTTTCAGTTCTACAATGTTCTGAACATGATAAAGTTATCTTAGCAGTATATCGTTTGGAAGGTGAAGCTAATAAATGGTGGAATCTTATCAAGAATACAAGGAAAAGAGATGAAATTGAGTCCATGGAATGGGACGAGTTCAATAACTTATTTTTAAATAAGTACTTCCCTCGTATTCTTCGAACAAAGATGGAGAAGGAGTTTCTTGAACTGAAGAAAAAGGATGATGATTCGGTTGGTACCTACGAAGCAAATTTTACAAGACTTGCAAGGTATGCTTCCAGAATTATTATTCAACCCGAGAGTAAGATCGATCGATTCTTTAGTGGCTTAAAACCAAGTCTTCAAAGGGCGTTAGCCATAAGGGACTTCAATAGATATGAGGAAATTGTTTGATGTGCTCTCAAGGTTGAGATGGAGATTGGAGTAACCCATCAGTCATATGGGTTTGATAAGAAGAGGAAAATGGAATTCAAAGGGAATTCAAAAGGCCACACTTAAAAGAAGATGAGTTTTCTTTTATGCTCAATGTTTGGAAAGAAACATTGAGGTAATTGTTTTAAAGGGACAAGTAAATGTTTCAAATGTGGAAAAGAAGGTCATCAGGAATTTGAATGTCGCAATGATGGGAAGAAGATGTCTAGTGATGCGAACAAATAAAAGGCTACACAGAATGCACCTCTTATACTTCAATGTTAAAAGTTCAAGGAAATGGGGAATTATTCCAATAAATTCCCTAATCCAAGGGTTGTTGATGATGATTTATTTCAAAAAACTCTTAAGGCTAAAGGCAAAGGAAAGTCACATGCAATTTCTATCAACGATGTGGAGTACGATAATGAAGTGGTGAAAGGTATACTTACCATCCACTCTAAAGTAGCAAATGTTTTATTTGATTCTGGATCCACCAACTCTTTTATTTCTAAAGAATTTTCTAAGGGTATCACCATAATACCTCAGTAATTAGATATTGAGTTAGCTGTGACAACCCCTAATGGCACAAAAGTCGCATCAAAAGTTTAAAATTCTTCTCTGATTGAAGTTTGTGGGAAAGTTATTCCTATAAATCTTATGATCTTTCCTATAGTGGAATTTTATGTGATTCTTAGCTTGCATTGGATTTCTTTATATGGAGCTCATATCAATTTCCAAATAAGGGAAGTCATATTTAATATTCCTGATCAATCTAAAATCATCTATCGATGGAAGGATGAATATAATCTTCGAGTGGAAATTTCTTCCATCTTATGGGTCTTGATTCTAATAAATGAAGGTTATTTATCTCAAATGGTTGGAGAGAATCTCACGATTAAGAATATGCCTATTGTATGGGAGTTTTATGATGTCTTTCCAGATGAATTTCCAGGTCTTCCACCAAATTATGAAGCGGAGTTTTCAATATAACTCATACTAGGTGCTATGACCATTTCAAAGACACCATATAGAATGGCCCCAATTGAGTTGTAGTAATTGAAGAAGCAACTCAAAGAGAATCTTGATAAGGGATTCATATGCCCTAGTGCATCACCTTGGGGAGCACCTGTTCTGTTTGTTAAGAATAAATATGGATCAATGAGACTCTGTATTGATTATCGAGAACTTAACAAGATCACTATCAAGAACAAATATCCTCTCCCATGCATTGATGACTTATTTGACCAACTACACGGAGCTCAATACTTTTCCAAGATTGACCTTCACTCAGGGTATCATCAATTAAGGGTCAAAAGGGAGGATATACCAAATATGGATTTCCATAAAAGGTATGGACACTATGAATATATAGTGATGCCATTTGGTCTTACTAATGCCCCTGCTATCTTCATGGATCTAATGAATAGAGTCTTTAGAGACCATCTTGATTAGTTTGTGGTAGTCTTTATAGATGATATTCTTGTCTATTCAAAGATCAAGTAAGAACATGAAGATCACTTAAGAATTGTATTGAAGACTTTGATAAAGGATAATATTTATGCCAAATTTACCAAGTGTGAATTTTGGTTTCAAAAAGTTTCATTTTTCGGTCATATAATCCCAAAAGAGGGGATATCTGTGGATCCATCAAAAAAATAGGTTATCAAATGATGGTCGAGACCAACAACAGTAACTGAGATCCGAAGTTTTCTTGGTTTGGATGGATATTATCGATATTTTGTGAAATATTTTTCATGATTATCTAATCCACTCACCAGGTTGACTCGAAAAGAAGTTATGTTTGTGTGGATGGAGGAGTGTGAAAAGAATTTCAAGGATTTATAAAGAAGTTTATCCAATGCACATGTGCTCACACTACCTTGTAGTGGAGACAGGTTTAGGATCTATAGTGATGCATCCAAGAAGGGACTGGGGTGTGTTCTCATGAAAAATGATATGGTGATAGCTTATGCCTCATGATAGTTGAAAATCCATGAGAAAAATTACCAAACTCATGATTTGGAGTTAGCTGCGGTAATCTTTTCATTAAATATTTGGAGGCATTAGCTTTATGGTGAAAGGTGTGATATTTATACTGATCATAAAAGATTGAAGTATATTTTCACACAAAAAGAGCTGAATATGAGCCAAATAAGATGGTCGGAGTTGATTAAGGATTACTACTGTTCAATTCATTACCATCCTGGAAAAGCAAACAAGGTTGAGGATGCATTAAGTCGATAATACCATGCTAGCTTATCCATGATGAGGATCACAAAAGATCCAATATTTAAGGATTTACAAAGGATGGATCTTGGAATTATAATGGAAGGGTAAAAATATTATCTTTCTCAAATGAATGTTCAACCATCTATACTTGTGAAGATTAAAGAGGCACAGAAAGAATATGTAGAGTTACAAAATATGGTGAGAAATGTTTCGGAATTCCACATTGATTGTGATGAAATAATAAGGTTCAGACATCGGGTTTGTGTTCCTCCCATCCCAGAATTAAAGAAGTAAATATTGGATGAATCTCATAGTTCTTCATTCTCTATTCACCCTATAAGCATGAAGATGTATAGGGACCTGAAGGAGTACTTCTGGTGGGATGGCATGAAAAGAGAGGTTGCTGAATATATCTCTCGATGCTTGGTTTTCAGTAAGTTAAAGATGAGAGACATAAGTCTAAGGGGATGTTACAACCATTACACATACTAGAATGGAAATGGGAAAACATAACTATGTACTTTTTCACTATAATTCCTAAAATATCCAAAGTAAATAATGTTATATGGGTTATAGTTGATCATCTTAAGAATTCGGCACACTTCATTTCTATTAGATAAGATTTCTTTCTTGATCAGATTTCCAGGATATATGTAAAGGAAGTGGTAAGATTGCATGTAGTGCCACTTTCCATAATATCTGATCGGGATATGAGGTTTACCTCGAAGTTATAGCGAAGACTTCAGCATACTCTAGATACAGAGTTGAGTTTCATCACTGTTTATCATCCTCAAATTGACGGTCAGTCTGATAGGACAATTCAAACTCTAGAAGACATGTTAAGAGCTTGCTCTATATATTTCAAAGGTGGTTGGGATCAAAACCTACCTTTTGTGTAATTTTCTTATAATAATAGCTTTCACGCCAGTATTCAGATGGATCCTTATGAAGCTCTCTATGGAATGAAATTCAGAACTCCAACTTTATGGGATGAAGTTGGGGAAAGAAAGCTATTAGGACCTGATCTTGTTGATGAGATGGTAGAAAAGGTAAGATATATTTAAAAACACATAAGAGAAGCTCATATTCGACAAAAAAATTATGCCAACAACTGAAGAAAAGACCTAGAGTTTGAAGTGGGTGATAAAGTGTTCTTATGAATATCTCCTTGGAAGAGAGTAATGAGATTTGGAAAGAAGGGAATGTTGAGCCCTATGTATATCGGTCCTTTCAAAATACCAAATCATGTTGGGAAGTTAGATTACCGATTGGTGCTTCGACTAAATCTCTCTCAAGTTCATGATGTATTCCATGTATCTCTCTTGAGAAATTACATACCTGATCCTTCACATGTACTAAGCTCAGAAGTTGTACAACTGGAGCAAGATTTTTCTTATGAAGAACAGCCAATAGAGATTCTAGATCGTAGTGAAAAGGTTCTATGAAACAAGATCACTCACTGGGTTAAAGTTTTATGGAGGAACCACCAATTATAAGAAGCTACATGGGAGCTTGAGGATATGATGAGGGAGAGGTATCCTCGTCTGTTTGTTAATAAGTGACGCATTTCGAGGGCAAAATTCATTTTAAGGGGGGTAGAATGTAACACCATGATATTTGATGAGAAATATTTTTTTTATCTATTATGTTATACGCAACACCAAATGGAATAATTCTTTACACATAACACTGGCTTGTCTTATGTTACACGCAATTGCGACATTCTTCGATAGCGTGTGTAGTACACAATACCGGGTTTCACTAAACAATGATATATTATTATAATATTATTATAGACTAGCCTTTATGAATAGTATTAACTAAATTTTGAATTTTATAACATTATTATTCATCTTACACATTTTTTAGAATGAGATATGAAAACAAAATCAATTTTTCGGATAAAAGAATTATTTTTCAAAAAAATGCAGTTTTACCACCTTTTGATGGCGCACCCATTTTAAATCTAATTTTGGAAAAGTTTTTAAGTTCAATTTTACAAAATAAACTTCTTCTTTGGAATTAGGATATAAAAATTTTCATTGGATAAATTCTTGATACTTTTCTGATAACTTTCCTATTTTGATGAATAGTAAAAATACACTACTTTTTAATTGAAAACAACTTTTTTCATCCAAATAATTTATATGGTTAAAATATATTATTGAATGGTTTTAAAGTATAAATAGAATATATTTTCACCATTTAATATAATGTATTTCATTACCATTAATTTTACATTGAATTCCTAGGTAAAAACATTTTAATCTTTGGCAATATTTTAACTTTTAAAACCCGTTTTCTTAACAACATGATTAATTTTAAATTAATTACTGAAACTTCTGTGTTTTTAATTTTGAATAATGGATTCCATATTTGAATTTAGTGGGTCCAAATTATGTTAATAGGTTATAGTAACTACGTTAATTTTTATTTACTGCAGTTAAAGGTAAATCAGGTAATTAAGGGTAAAAATAAGATTATAAAATTACCCTAACACCTGCCAAAATTTTATTGGATGACTAAAAGTCGACACATATAACCTAAGAGTCGGAATAGATTCATTTTATGGACTTTGGACCATTAAAATAATTTAATTATTATTAAAACCAAAGAAAGTGACAACATGTCACTCTCTTAAATATTATAAGTATAATAATTTTAATTTAGTGATAAACTTTATGAATCTTTGAACATGAATAGTCTCCAAAAATATAATAAAATTATCTACATCATGTTATTTTATTTATAATTTTTAGGGATTAAATAATTATCATTAAAGGTGACACAATAGTGATGATGAAATTATTTTATTGATTGAAATATCAAATAAATGATTTTAAAAATATTAAAATAAATATAATATTCACTATATAATGTGTTCCACTAATTTTATAGAAAAATATGACATGTTAGTAATATATTAAATCTTTTAGTTCGAACATATCTTCTGTGTGGATTTTATTTAAAATCAAATAAATGAATAGTGTCAAAATTGACACTATTGTTATTTTATAAAAATAACATAATATAAAATTGTTTAAAAATCCAAATAAAATTAAAATTTATAAATTAAACATTATATGGTCTAAAATGTCATAAATTATCCAATTATAGAAAATTCACAACACATAAGTAATTATTTATAACAATTTAAAATTTAAAATCTTATTACCACAAATAAAATTAAATAGATAAAATAAGGATAAATCAAGTTGATAATGTTTAAAATAAATTTCCAACATGTCTTAATTTTATTGGTTGATGAGATTAAAACTCTATCTCATATAAGCTTCAGATTTGATTCATTTTTGAAGTTTTTATGTTGGTTTTGAATTTATTATAAATTAATATTTTTGAGGTTTCCAAAGGTTCTCATCTCCTCCCTTATAAAAGGGAACCTCCTACCTCTCCTTTTTACACAACTTTGAGCCTTCATGATTGGAAAAACCTGAAGTGCCCAGATCAGTGTGAATCACTGAGAGGGGGAGGGGGTGAATCAGTGATCCCTTAAAACTTTTACTAATTGATTCTTTATCAATTAAACCTCTATGGCTGGTTAAAGCCTCGATCCACTCTTCTTGTATCTCTCAGCCTTTCCTCGAGTAATGCAGTAAATGTAAAGGCACAGGACACAAGGATTTACAAGGTTCGGCACCAAAGGCCTACGTCCTTGCCATGTTGGTTATACGCCCCAACATGGTTTCTTCCATTATAATCTGTTACTATTACAATGGTCGATACAGAGTCCCATTGTATCTCTCCAGAGTTCCACAGGAGGGTCTTTATACTACGTCCCACAGTGTTACCAGAGTCCCACTGGCCTGCTCCAGAATCCCACTGAAGACTTCTTCCACCCTGAGTCTCACAGGGGGCTTCTCCTGGCTCCTCGAGTCACACGAGTAGCTCTTCTTCACTTTAGCATCATTCTGGCTCAGTCTCTTCACATCAACTTCATGCACTGAGTGCATGGCAACTCTGATTCCTCATGCACTGATTGCATGTCTTCTCAATCATCTTCCAGAACTTCCGGTCTTGGTCAACTCATATGCACACAACCAGATTTGAGCTTGTTCACGTGTGCACGTGCATGCGTGCATGCATGCACTCCCCTTCTTCTTCTCTTGGTGCAATAAACCCACAAAGGGTGTAATCCTTTTTAGCACACACCTTCTCACTTCCTTCACACACTTAATTCCTTTTGATTACACACATTAATGTGTGTTATACTTTAGTGTGAGAGTCTTCCACTTCTTCTAAGTGTATACACTTCACTTAGTGCACACACTAGGTTCGGCCTCTTTTCTCTTTGCACACACTTCTTATGCACACAAGTAAGCTTGGCCTCCTCATCTTCTTGCACACCCCAAAGGCTACGGCCTCTTCTTCAAATTCACAAACAAAGTGTGTTCTTCAATTAGGAACAACCAAAACTAAGGTCTCGGCCTTCTCTTGCTCACACCCGAACACCAACCCAAAGAGGCGCGCAAGTGGTGCGGCCTTCTCCTCACTTTAAACACCACGTTGGGTGTGGGTGTCACTGGCCGCGCAAGTGCACAAGTCCACAAGGGCGCTCAAGTGTGTACTGGCCGCGGGGCTCGCAAGTGCAACACCCGCGTGCACTTCCTCCTGTCATGCAGGTTCACGGGCAGTGAGGGTGCCAACCTCGAGCGTGCAAGGAGATGCGGTTGGGGTTCTTCCTGTCGCGCAAGGGAGGCGCGCAGGGGACCTCCCTTTCGTCTTTCGCGCAAGGAGTGCGCAAAAGGAACCTCACGGAGCCTCTGATGGCTCCGGGCTTCACTGACGCGCAGGGGGCGCGCAGGGTGTTCTTCGCGAGGCTTGAAGCACTCACGGGACGTCAGGTTTTCAACAAAGGATCAGCAAGCAATTCAAGCACCTCAGCTGCTCTTTTTATAGGCAGAGGAGGTCCAAAACTTCCATGTGAGATATCTCTCAAATCCCCGCAACTTTCGGGTTTTCAAGATTCTGTGAATCATGATATTTCTCCTCGGTTCACCGTGGGTTCTTTTATTTTTCGCTCCTTCTCATGCATGCGTCGCGGAACGTGTGCATGGCGTCTGTTTAGGCACATGCATGCAAAGCATGATTCTCCACGTGGCCTCGGCATTTTATTTTGCCTCGGCCAAACTCCAAATCTCCCAAACATCATGCGCATGCATATTTTATTGAATGGTTGTGTTCATACGGCTCAGAAGAACTCCATGGATGCTTCAGCTCGATTTATGGTGGCCGGGATCTCAAAATCCGTCGTCGGGAGGCGCCTGGTTTGATGGAGGCACGCAGGGAGGCCTCGGACGAGCTTGAGGTAGTGGATGACTCGTCGGCCGTTGGATCGGGCGATTGAAAGACATCAGACGGTCGGGATAAGATCTTGAGCGGCGAGATGCGATGAGCGGCAGAGATCGAGCGCGCGATGAGACGGACGGCCAGGATTCGCTCCGCGGCAAAATCCCGCGTCCCACATCGAAACAGAGGCCGGTGTTTCCGCGGTTTATCAAACATCCACTGCCATCCATCCTTCAATTGAACTTCTTCCCTCTCGGTGCCGCCCTGTGCCGAGTTCTCCCTGCGGGCGCGCTCTGCGCCCACCTCTGCTTCCTGCAGGCACGCTCCTAGCGCCCACTATGCACTCCGGGCGTGTGCCCCTGGCGCCCATGCGGTGTCCTGCGGGTGCGCCCATGCCTCAGGGTGTCGCCTTGGCCTGAGGGTTCCCCATGGGCATGGTGACCTTGAGTCCCACATGTGCCTTGGGTGATGAACCTCGGCTGGCCTCCTTGGTGGCTCTCTTTTTGCTTAAGTATAGAACAAGTACTTTGTTTAAAAACAAAGTAACAAGGTTCAAATGCCAAATGCCACTTCAGCCATTCTTCTACTTTGTTTCCTCTTCTTTATTTCTTCTTCTTCATTAGAATTCCTCCAATTCTCTTCAACATTTATTCATCACTTAGGAATGGAATTCACGAAGGGTCTTCATCAACCGAAGCTCCTGAATCAAACAAATCTTCAATGTTCTTCTTTGATCCAATCAGAGATCAAGTTGGATCAACTTCAAATTCACATGCACTAAGTGATAGTGCATGGACTTCATTAGTACCACTTCATCCACTTAGGAGTTGTGGATGGTTACATGCACTAAGTGATAGTGCATGGACTTCATTAGTACCACTTCATCCACTTAGGAGTTGTGGATGGTTCTCCTCATCTCCTCATCCATTGTTAAGACAATGCATGGTCTTCTGATATTGTTGTGACATTGTATCCAGTTGATACAAGTTCTTGGAACTTTAAGATCAGCTCATCAATCATCAGATATAATGATGATACTCCATCATCATTAATTCTTCAAGTGTTGTAACTTAGTATCATCTTGATACAAGTATTGAAATATTAAGATCAGTTCTAC
The DNA here is from genome assembly GCA_963277665.1 of Viscum album. Lineage (NCBI taxonomy): Eukaryota > Viridiplantae > Streptophyta > Magnoliopsida > Santalales > Viscaceae > Viscum > Viscum album. The sequence continues at coordinate 1,449,869,182 of OY728130.1, forward strand.
AATCGTCTGATATTGATATGGATGAATGTTTCAACCATAAACACTTATGCCACTTAGTGAATCTCTTAAGTGACATTCATCTTAACATAATGGTCATCCTCCATTCATCACCAACACCACCATAGCCTTTGTCATTCACATATTGACTCTCATTGACATCCATTCATTCTTTGACATCTTCTGATCAACAACATACCTTATTGACAACAAATGCAACACAGTGCACTTCAATCTCCCCCTTTGTATTTGTTGTCAATACCACTAGAGCACATATTGTCAATCCAATCAGTAGAACACATATGAATGGGTCAATATGTGTGCCACACATTTCTGGGGCAATATGTCAGCTTTTCTCTCCCTTATTGGCAACCAAATGCAAAGGTGTGGTGTGGTTCCTTTTCAAAATATCACTTCCTCCCTTTGAAAAGTATTTTCTTGAAAAACACTGAGAGAGGGATGATGTCACATGTTCTCTTTAGCAAAGAACCTTTAGTAAATCAACTCTAAGTCTACTTGGGTTAACCCGGTGTAGAAAACAAGAGTGATCTAACCAAGGTACTCAATGCTGTCCAACATTCACTATACATGTGAGATCATGCTTCAAGGGGCTTGAAATTTTTCAGATATAACAATGAATTTGCTAAATCCTGCACAACTTCACAAAACTCATTAGAAAGTTCAGATGCAAAGATAAATCTCCCCCTTTCATCCATTTGTCTTCAATCTATACTCCCCCTTAATTGACAAGATAAACTCAATTAAGAAACAAGGGATGAAAGTATGATTGGAATGCCTTCACTTTTCTCAAGATGGTATTAATCTAAGAATCCCATCTTCTTCAGATTGGCTCCCCCTCAAGGGGTGCACTCCATTCTGTCCAAACCATCCTCTAGTTGAGAATGATCATCATCTTCAATTCCCGGTAATGTTAGAACATGTAAATACAAGTGATTAGGGAATAAGATGGAACCTCCTTGGTTCATCAATGTCAACAACAAGGTTGAGAAGATTCTCTCAACCGAGATGTCCCATTTTCACCATTCTTCACACTTTCACATTTGATCTTCAATGATGATTGTGCTAGTGTGGATCTCAACACATCTTCATGTGAAATCTTTTGTTTCATTTTTGCCTTAGCAATTTCCAGTGCTTCATCTTCAGCTCTTTGCAGATCTTTGGCAAGTTGCAACTGATTTGGCCATATGACTAACAAATTGTTTGGAAGTGTGGCCTCAGTTCTGGAAGTTCCACATGGTTCTTTTTATGCTGTCAAGCTACCTTTCTTAGGAAACTTGTTTTCAATCAATCCCTTCTTCTTCTTCTGGATTGATTGTCTGTTTGAGTCCAGTCTGCCTCTATTGAATTTCATGGCTTGTTTACAAATATCCATGATATGTCCTTTCTTTCCACAGTAGAAGCATGTTTTCTTCTTGGTGGTCCTTCTGGATGCATAACCCTTCTTGGATTTCAAATCCAAGTTCTTCTATTCCTTTTTCATAATCTTCTTGGGAGCATCTTCCACTTTCTTATGCTTGCTTCCAAAGGATTCTTTCTGAGCCAGGTTCTGTGATATTTTCTTCTTTTTAGCTCTGGATACAGTTGGAGATTGACATGTATCTTTTTGACCACTTTTACAATCATCCCAGATGTTGTCAGGTAATCCAAATCTATTTGTAGTAAACAGATGTCTCTGGACCTATGGATGCTGCTTCTTTTCTTCTGGCTTGCTCCCCCTATGCATGGGATTCCTCTGTGCTTTGGCATTTAGAGGATTGTACCAACAATCCTTTGCACAATGCCCATACTAGTTACAACACCAACATTGACCCACAAATCTTGACTTTTTGATTCCTTCTGATTGTAGGGTACTTGTCTTGAATTGCTGTGTTGTTTCAGGAGAGCATTCTTTCTTCACTGTCTTCATCCATACTTGTTTGGATTCATTCTTCCATCCTGCACTTTTAGTTGAAACACTTTTAGAAGCATGAGTACAAGATGGTATGGATGGTACCTTCTTTTTAGAAGATGTTGCCCTTTCATTAGAGGATGTCTTTCTTTTAGAATCATCCTTCTCAAAGCACACTTGTGTAGAAACATTTCTAATTTCAGCTGACTGGGAGGATTTAGCTTTGGGTGATTGCAGATTTTTCAATATCACCTCTAGTTCTATGCATTTCATGTTAAGGGAGTTCTTCTCATCCTCAACAGTTCTTAGCCTTCCTTCCCAATTTTCTTTCAGCTGTTCTAACTGGTCTTCATGCACCTTCTTCAATTCTAGCAATGAATTGTCAAGCTCCTTCACCATTTTGACTTTGTCTTCGAGTTGAGAATCTCTAACATTCATTGACACTTTGTGCCTCTTTTCCAGTGCATGGAAAACATCTCTGACCACAGTCTTAAAGAATTCTTTCTCAGAAAGGCTTCTTTGAAATTCTTCAGTAGTGTCTTCATATCTTTCATTGCAAAGTGATAGTGTTTCATCTTTAGCCTTCACCAGCTATCTGAGAGTGTTGGTTATGCCAACCCTTTTAGCCAATTGGACTTCCAGAGAATTGGCTTCATCTTCTAGCTGTAATTTTTCTTCTTGAAGATCAAGGACGCCTGTAGCTATACACATTGCCACTTCCTTGGGGACTGTCTTCTGAAGATATTTGATTGCATTTAGAAGATCATTGTTTCTTCCATCTTCATCACAGCTAGAGAAGGCTTCATCAGAAGAATGATAAAAGGAATTGTCATCTGATGTGACTTTCACATTTCTTTCCATAGAAGGAGTTTCTCTGATTGCAACAACCTTCTTCCTCATCTTCTTTGCCTGTTTCTTCATTCTGTTTTTCAGAGTCTTGGAAGATATCTCCATTTGAGGCTGTTCTTTCATTTCCTCAAATCTTCACTACATAAAGACTCCCTTGGATATTTTAGAGGTAACCTCCCTCTAATACCAATTGAAGTGCCCAGATCAGTGTGAATCACTGAGAGGGGGAGGGGGTGAATCAGTGATCCCTTAAAACTTTTACTAATTGATTCTTTATCAATTAAACCTCTATGGCTTGTTAAAGACTTGATCCACTCTTCTTGTATCTCTCAGCCTTTCCTCGAGTAATGCAGTAAACGTAAAGGCATAGGACACAAGGATTTAAAAGGTTCGGCACCAAAGGCCTACGTCCTTGCCATGTTGGTTATACGCCCCAACATGGTTTCTTCCATTATAATCTGTTAGTATTACAATGGTCGATACAGAGTCCCACTGTATCTCTCCTGAGTCCCACAGAAGGGTCTTTATACTGCGTCCCACAGTGTTACCAGAGTCCCACTGGCCTGCTCCAGAATCCCACTGAAGACTTCTTCCACCCTGAGTCTCACAGGGGGCTTCTCCTGGCTCCTCGAGTCACACGAGTAGATCTTCTTCACTTTAGCTTCAGTCTGGCTCAATCTCTTCACATCAACTTCATGCACTTAGTGCATGGAAACTCTGATTCCTCATGCACTGATTGCATGTCTTCTCAATCATCTTCAAGAACTTCCGGTCTTGGTCAACTCAGATGCACACAACCAGATTTGATCTTGTTCACGTGTGCACGTGCATGCGTGCAAGCATGCACTCCCCTTCTTCTTCTCTTGGTGCAATAAACCCAAAAAGGGTGTAATCCTTTTTAGCACACACCTTCTCACTTCCTTCACACACTTAATTCCTTTTGATTACACACATAAATGTGTGTTATACTTTAGTGTGAGAGTCTTCCACTTCTTCTAAGTGTATACACTTCACTTAGTGCACACACTAGGTTCGGCCTCTTTTCTCTTTACACACACTTCTTATGCACACAAGTAAGCTTGGACTTCTCCTCTTCTTGCACACCCCAAAGTCTACGGCCTCTTCTTCAAATTCACACACAAAGTGTGTTCTTCAATTAGGCACAACCAAAACTAAGGTCTTGGCCTTCTCTTGCTCACACCCGAACACCAACCCAAAGAGGCGTGCAAGTGGTGCGGCCTTCTCCTCACTTTAAACACCACGTTGGGTGTGGGTGTCACTGTCCGCGCAAGTGAACAAGGCCACAAGGGCGTGCAAGTGTGTACTGGCCGCGGGGCTCGCAAGTGCAACACCCGCGTGCACTTCCTCCTGCCACGCAGGTTCACGGGCAGTGAGGGTGCCAACCTCGAGCGCGCAAGTAGATGCGGCTGGGGTTCTTCCTGTCGCGCAAGGGAGGCATGCAGGGGACCTCCCATTCGTCTTTCGTGCAAGGAGTGCGCAAAAGGAACCTCACGGAGCCTCTGATGGCTCCAGGCTTCACTGCCGCGCAGGGGGCGCGCAGGGTGTTCTTCGTGAGGCTTGAAGCACTCACGGGACATCAGGTTTTCAACAAAGGATCAGCAAGCAATTCAAGCACCTCAGCTACTCTTTTTATAGGCAGAGGAGGTCCAAAACTTCCGTGTGAGGTATCTCTCAAATACCCGCAACTTTCGGGTTTTCAAGATTCTGTGAATCTTGATATTTCTCCTCGGTTCACCGCGGGTTATTTTATTTTTCGCTCCTTCTCATGCATGTGTCGCGGAACGTGTGCATGGCCTCTGTTTAGGCCCATGCATGAAAAGCATGATTCTCCACGTGGCCCCGGCATTTTATTTTGCCTCGGCCAAACTCCAAATCTCCCAAACATCATGTGCTTGCATATTTTATTGCATGGTTGTGTTCATACGGCTCAGACGAACTCCATGGATGCTTCGGCTCGATTTATGGTGGTCGGGATCTCAAAATCCGTCGTCGGGAGGCGCCTGGTTTGACGGAGGCACGCAGGGAGGCCTCAGACGAGCTCGAGGTAGTGGATGACTCGCCGTCCGTTGGATCAGGCGATTGAAAGACATCAGACGGCCGGGATAAGATCTCGAGCGGCGAGATGCGATGAGCGGCGGAGATCGAGCGCGCGATGAGACGGACGGCCAGGATTCGCTCCGCGGAAAAATCCCGTGTCCCACATCGAAACGGAGGTCGGTGTTTCCGCAGTTTATCAAACATCCGCTGCCATCCATCCCTCAATTGAACTTCTCCCCTCTCGGTGCCACCATGCGCCGAGTTCTCCCTGCGGGCGCGCTCTGCGCCCACCTCTGCTTCTTGCGGGCACGCTCCTAGCGCCCACTATGCACTCCGGGTGTGTGCCCCTGGCGCCCATGCGGTGTCCTGCGGGTGCGCCCATGCCTTAGGGTGTTGCCTTGGCCTGAGGGTTCCCCATGGGCGTGGTGACCTTGAGTCCCACATGTGCCTTGGGTGATGACCCTCGGCTGTCCTCCTTGGTGGCTCTCTTTTTTCTTAAGTATAGAACAAGTACTTTGTTTTAAAACAAAGTAACAAGGTTCAAATACCAAATGCCACTTCATCCATTCTTCTACTTTGTTTCCTCTACTTTATTTCTTCTTCTTCATTATAATTCCTCCAATTCTCTTCAACATTTATTCATCACTTAGGAATGGAATTCACGAAGGGTCTTCATCAACCGAAGCTCCTGAATCAAACAAATCTTCAATGTTCTTCATTGATCCAATTAGAGATCAAGTTGGATCAACTTCAAATTCACATGCACTAAGTGATAGTGCATGGACTTCATTAGTACCACTTCATCCACTTAGGAGTTGTGGATGGTTACATGCACTATGTGATAGTGCATGGACTTCATTAGTACCACTTCATCCACTTAGGAGTTGTGGATGGTTCTCCTCATCTCCTCATGCATTGTTAAGACAATTCATGGTCTTCTGATATTGTTGTGACATTGTATCCTGTTGATACAAGTTCTTGGAACTTTAAGATCAGCTCATCAATCATCAGATATAATGATGATACTCCATCATCATCAATTCTTCAAGTGGTGTAACTTAGTATCATCTTGATACAAGTATTGAAACATTAAGATCAGTTCTACAATCGTCTGATATTGATATGGATGAATGTTTCAACCATAAACACTTATGCCACTTAGTGAATCTCCTATGTGAAATTCATATTAACACAATGGCCATCCTCCATTCATCACCAACCCCATCATAGCCTTTGTCATTCATATATTGACTCTCCTTAACATCCATTCATTCTTTGACATCTTCTGATCAACAACATACCTTATTGACAACAAATGAAACACAATGCACTTCAAAACCCTTCCCATTACTTTTCTCATTTCCCCTAGTAATATTCTAGAGGTCCAAGTCTTCGTAAAAAACCAACATTAGTGCCCTAATAGGAGGTTTAGAAGAGGCGCGTCGAAGAAGAGGTAATATCCTTTACCAATCCTTTCAAATTTATTTTTTCTTCTACTTATTATTCTATTCTTGTTTCATCATAAATTAATAACATCAGTATCACTCATATACTGATATTTTATTATAAATGTTAAACAAACCCATTTCATCTTCTATCCATCCTACAGAAAACGAAATCACCGCGTGTGCGTACGTACAGAATACCGTCTCTACGCCGTGGTGTAATTTGTTTTCCACCAGTACCTTACTTGGATGGGTATAATGGTGTAAATAAATAACTATATATGATCATTATAAAGTTATATTGATTCTGAAATATTATACATACACTTCAATACAATTCCACGATTATGGGAATGATATCATCGCTCGTGCATGCGTACGGCCTACCGTCTCCACGATGTGATGCGACTCGTTCGACAAGATTGTCATTGAATAATGATTATATAAATTAATTGAATGAATAGATATGATATATATTATAATAAAACCATTCTGTAAATGATGCAGCTATAACCTAAAAATAAGAATAAGAATTTATTCGACAAAACACGCATAAGGAAACAAAGCAGTGAACACCCAAATAACAAGTAACAATTAAATACTACCAATAAAGAGATAAGAATATGACCATATATGATATAATAACAATTAATATGATTATTTAATAAGTCAATGACATTATTTTAATCATTATATAAGAGTTTTGGATTCGTATGAAGCATATCGGACCTAAGGTATGGGAAAATCTCTCAATCTCATTTTTATCTAAGATTGTTTATACTTCGGTATTTACTGGGGTGTATTTATCATCCACATACTTGTTTCCTCAATATGTAATATTATTTTTATCCTTCTATAATTTTTTAAATCCAATTTTACCTATTGGTGAATTTTTAGTAAAATATATGAAAGGAATCTTTTGTCGTTTTCAGTGTGAGATACTTTTTGACTTTTCCGGCCAAAGTACGAGAAGAGTGTTTTTTTTAACTTATACGACATGAATGGAATTTTATGATTTCATATAAAATTATTTCCATGAATCTTCCTTTACATGTTTTCGAGTTTATTTTTAATTAACTTATTTTAGTTTAAAATTGTATGACATGTTAAGAAAGGAATAATGTTTTTGAAGTAGAAAGGATATTTTCCTCAAGAATGAAGTTCAAGTGTTTTATCAAAATTATTTTCCATCTAAGATAATATAGGGTTGTGTTTCTATCCCTATTTTTACATTTATTTTATTATTTTATGATGGATTTATTTTTATGAAGTCCTTTTATCTTATATGGTTTATGTTATGATGGCATGATGTTTAAGAATCCCATTTTTATTACATGGGTTATGCTTTGATTTATGATTTTGTGGCACAGATAATAATGGTTTAATTATGAGATGGTTGGGACCTATATCTCCCTCCAATGCATTGGGTAAAGATTTATATCTCATGAGATAGACATGGCTGTAACGACAAGTTAATCCGGTTCAGTGATACAGGAATGGAACGAGGAGTGAACTCGGTTCAGAAATGGACTTTGTCCACTATGATAGTCTAGGAAATTAGTCTTGACTAATAAGAAATGATTTTCTATGATTATGTGTGTATGCCACAAAGTTTCATGTTTGATGTTATGATAATTGGGATTACATTTCACTAGAATGATTTATCCCATGTTATGATATTATGATCTCTTTTGAAGGTTATGATTTTCAAAATGTTATGTACTTATGAATATGATATGATTGATATTTCCTTTGTTTACCCTTACTGAGCATTAGAGCTCACCCTTTTGAATGTTTTCTATTCCCCAGTCCAGGAAGAAGGGTATTAAGTAGGATATGACAAAAGGGACTCTAGATATGACGAAATAAACGGGAGACAATGTAGATGCTTTATGAACCAGTTGTTTATGTTTCCCATTTTCTAAACACACTATACCTATATGGTCCTATCATGGTTTTGTTATATACTGTAACAAGTATGCTTCAATTCTGAAGTAATAACAATGTATGTAAAGTATGGGTCATTATAATGTGACCCTTTTAATAAAGAGGTCAAGATTCAATGGGGCAAGAGGAATTTTGAAAAAGAATATCCATACCCAGATTCACCACCCTCTCAAGGTATATAGGCCCCTCTTGGTCCTAACAAGTGTTATCAAAGGTAAGGTTACTTTTATCAGATTTGTTTGCTCTGACTTGGTGTAGTCAATTTGTGTGGTTAAATCAGTTTGCTCTTATCTTGGTGTGCCATGGAAAAGGGAAAAACATCAAAGAAGAATCATAAGTCAGGTGATATCCCTCAGTGTGGAAGTGTTTATGGAAAAAGTGTGATTCAACTAAAATAATCAAACAGCTTACTTAAGTAAGGTCTGGATGAATCTAATAGGGAAAAGATTGATTCACTCAATCATGATGTTGGAATGAGTTAAGTACATGAACATCAAAGTGATACTGAAAAAACTGATGATGATGAAGTTTTAAGAAGAATGCCACCAGTAGATGTTGTCAACATGACAAATAAATTGGATTAGAAATTGGATGAAGAAGTTAAATCTAATGATATTTCTGGATCCAAGTATTGGAAATTGAGGTCGACAAGCTAAGAGGCTTGAATCAAAGGATTATTGATGTGGATACTGGCCTAAGGGAGAAGAATGATTCTCAGGGTAAAGAAGTAAAAAAGATGGCTACAATGAAAGGAAAACAAAAGGCTGATGATTATGAAGAGAATCAAAAGTCAGATGATGTTCGGAATCTGAAAGTTAGAAATGATGATCTAGAAACAAAATTGTCTAAAGAAGTTCAGAATAATCAAAGGTTACAAAAAGATAATGAATCTGTCTCTGAATCTATTCCTCAAGAAAAATTGAAAGTAATGGAGTAAGGTGAAATGGTAGAAAAGCTCACACGAGAACTGGAAGATGAGATGAGTTGTGGAAAGAATCTCAGAAGAGAACTCAATACCCAACTTGAATCAAGTGATATGAAGATTCAGATGTTGGAAAAAGATCTAAAATCTTTAAAGAAGGAAGTGGAGAAATCCAATGCTAGAGGAATGTTTAAAATGAAGGATGACTTGCACTTACTGTTTGATTATCCTTCGGCAGGTGATGATGAAATGATAAGAAAATTTTCTATTTCTGGAAAGAGGCAAGAACAAATTTTCTTAGCTCAAAGACCATTCTGTTAGGGAAAATCTGGTGTTGGATTTGATGAATCACCTCCCATGAATGATAGAAAGAGAGCTGTGAACAGTTATAGATGTGAAAAAAAACCCTACAGGTGTTGGAGATTGGCCTAAGAGGATAGCTACCATAAGTAGTGATGACATCTGCTATTTTTGTGGGATTCATGGCCACACATCAAGATTTTGTTCAGAGGCTCGGTAATAAATTTCAGGCTATGAAAATTGAGACATTACAAAATATGACAATAAGAATAAGTGTTATCAGAAATCTGAAAGAAGAGTCTCTTAGAGGAAAGAATTTATTAGATGTTATTACTGTGGAAGAATGGGACACACCATGAGTATGTGTCAGGAATCTCAAGAGCTCAATGTTAGAGTAAGATCTCAATATGCATCAACATCTCGATAGAGAAATGATGAAATAAGGTATGCCTTTGATGGAATATGTTTTATATGTTCGGGTTATAGTCATTTGGCAAGGCATTGCAGCTAGAAGAAAGAAGGAAAGGAGAAGGAACTTGAAAAGAGATCTCCACCACAGGAAGTGTACAACAAAGAAGCCTATACTGGAAGACAATATGGTAAGATGAAAAATAGGTTTACGGTCTCATGGAAATCACAAAGTGCTGAAAGAAAGGTGTATCAATCACCTTATCTGTCACACTTACAAAAACACTTGTGGAGAGAATGTGAACAAACATGGAAGATTAAGGGGAAATATACTTCAGCTATGAGAGAGAAGAATGAACTTTCAATGGAGGATTCACCACCAGGGGAAAATAATGTGGTGACTCGGAAATCTAATAAAAGAAATATGAACAAATAATGCATTAAAAAATTCGCATGTAGTGTTCCACAACGAGAAGTGGAGGAAATAGAAAGACCCCTGCGATGGTGGAAGAAGAAAGGGAATGTGACAAGTAGAGAGATTTCTACTGAGAGAAGGAATCAAGGGAAATGAAATTTTAGTGGAAAATAAATGAAGGAAGTGTGTACTAGTGGGTTTAAACCCCATATTGTGAAAAATTCCAAGACTTCGGAATATACATATCAGAAAAAGGCTCAGAATGTGGGTAGAGAGTGCTTAGTCATATGGCCAGAGTAGTTAAAATTGGCTAGGAAGCTAGAAGAAGCAAGTAAAGAGTGTGATTCTCTACAAGAAAGAATCAAATGGTTGACTCATCAGGATCAACCACAATCCTCATCCTAAGGATTCCAGAATCACCCCTCTCTCTATGTATATAAATGCTATTAACTGATGATTCAAATGTTTCATGTTTTAGGGAGATACGATCCAAGGGGAAGTGGCATCTAAAGATTCAAAGTAGAGAATTGATATGCTTCAGAGTTTCAATTGACTCAAATCTGGTTCCAAAGTCGAAGAATAAAGGGAGAAACAGAGCATAATAGGAAGTGATTGTGCTATTAACTTTATCTCTTATTTCTTACACCGAGTCCCAACTCAGTAGGATTAGAGATTTTGTTAATGGCTCAATGCCAAGTGGAAGATAAGAATAAATGATGTAGGAGAATATTAATGTTTATGGGTCTAAACAGTGTCCTACCCCAGGAAGTGTTTCATAACATAGGGGCATCATTCAAAAGAAAAATCAGATGCAAGATCCATTAATGAAATAATTGGATGAATCAGCTCTGGAGTTTTTAATCAAGGTAAGACTTGTTTCTAGAGAAGCAGCAATAATCATGCATGTCATGCTTATATATTTTGTTCTAACAATTTGGAATAAACAAACTGTTTTCAGGATACCAAGAAGCTGTGAGAGAGTATCAACAATGTTTCAACAAGAAGATCAGAAAAGTAGTTGAATGAAATGACATCATTGAAAAATGAAACAGTGACATGTTTTCTGTTAAAATTGAGGATGTTGTAAGAGACTCAGGGGGGTAGAAGTGGCAGATGCTAGATTATAAGAATACACTGATGATGAACAAGAAAGTGTCAAGTCTGTGTCTGTAAGGAAGCTAATGAGTCAAGATGAAATTGATAGGTAGAATATCATTGGTGATCAGAGAGATCCAGTTCAGAAAAAGAAGAATGATGTCACTACAACAGACATATTTCTTATCTCAGGTAGATCCAAAATGATTTGATAATGTACTTGAAGATGAAAATCAAGTTCAGACTATGAATGAAGAGCTTGATCAGATTGAAAAGAACCAGACTTGGGAGATTGTTTTGAGACCAGCAGATAAGAATGTCATCGGGACTAAATGGGTCTTTCACAACAAGATGAATGAATATGGCATAGTGGTTCGAAACAAAGCATGACTAGTGTGCAAAGGATACTCCCAGATAGAGGGAATAGATGTTGATGAGACATTTTCACCGGTGGAAAGGATGGAAACAATTAGATTATTCCTAGCCATTGTAGTGAAATGGAAGTTCAAAGTGTTCCAAATGGATTTCAAATCTACATTATTGAATGGAGTTCTAGAAAAGGAGGTGTATATTGAGCAGCCATATTTTTCTCTGATTCATGAGGATGAGAACAAGTTTTATAGACTGAAGAAGGTGTTGTATGGGCTGAAACAAGCACTGAGAGCATGGTACTCAACACTTGATCAGTACTTGAAGAAGGTTGGTTTCTAGGATGGGGGATTTGATTACAATATCTATTTCAGAAATGATAGTAATCAAAGGGTGATGGTGTTGGTTTATGTCAATGACATAATTTTTGGTGAATCAGATGAATCTTAGTGTAGATAGTTTTTCGAATTCATGAAAAGCGATTTTGAAATGTCAATGACTGGAGAGATAACGTTTTTCCTAGGTCTACAGGTGACACAAGAAAGAAATGGAACATTCATTTCTCAATCCAAATATGCCAAGGAGGTTTTGAAAATTTTTGTAATGGAAAATTCCAAGGAGATGAAGACTCCAGTTTCTACCCAGACGAAACTATCCAAAGACGAGGATGGAAAGGCAGTTAATATCACAGAATATAGAAAAATTATTGGAAGTTTATTGTACTTGACCGCAACAAGGCCTGATATTATTTTCGCCACATGCCACACAGTGAGATATCAGAGTAATCCAGAGGAAAGACACATGCTTGTAGTGAAAATAATACTTTTGTATATCAAGGGCATCATGGATTTCAGTTTGACATATAATGACAAATCTTAGAAATAGTTATTGGGATATAATAATGTAGACTGGGCCGGTTTAGTGGATGATAGAAAATAAACGTCAGGTAGTGCATTTTATCTTGGTGGATTGTGTATTTCTTGGCTAAGAAATAAGAAAGATTTCACTCCATTGAGAACCACAAGAGCTGATTATATTGTGGCCCTCAAGAATGCACATAGTTATTGTGGATGAAGCAGCAGCTTGAAGATAGGGAGTTGAAGTGAAGTCTCCAATCGGAATCCAGTGTGATAACTCAAGTGCTATAAATCTATGCAAAAATCTCATCCATCACTCAAGGACAAATCACATTGAGATAAAGTATCATTTTATCAAGGAGAAGGTTGAGCAGGGAATTGTGAAGTTAGAGTATGTGCCTACAGAGATACAGGTTTCAGACATTCTGACAAAGGCCTTACCCAAAGAATCATTTGAGAGGCATCGACTGGCTCTGGGAGTTTAGTAGACTCCCCCACACTTGAAAGAGTGTGGATGTGGAAAACCCCCCTCTTCCCGAGGTATGATGTGTTTTTCCCTAATGTGTTTATATGTGTTCTCTACTCTATTACAGACTGCAAAGGAGTGACATTTGGGTTCATTGACAAAGGGGGACAAATTAGTGATTTTTCAAGGGGGAGACAGTGTGGCTATTTGAGAAATAATGTCAGATATGGGGAGAAGTTGACAAGTGGAGCAGCCAGATAGGGGGAGTTGAAGCTAGTTCAAAGTTCTTATCTATAGCTTAGCTTGGACAACACAGGAAATAGTGCTGAAGAGGATTTGTAGCTTACAAGAGTTAAAGCTCTGAGTAGATAGGGGGGCATTTTAAATATGATGATGCTATAATTGATCGATCAAAGAATAGATATCATGACAACTGAGGATCGTGATAAAATCATAAGAGTGGTGTTGTAATGTGGTAAGAATATTTACAATAATTGGTATCAGTTTGGTGTCAACAGTGGGTATCAGAGTTGAATTGATTCATTGATGAACTTTTCATTTACTCTTGTTTCTCATTCCAAGCATTTCTTATGTGGGCTTATAGTATGTGTTGATTAAATCCTTGATCGTTATCGGAATCTCAATAGGAGAATGATGGTTGAAAAATTAACGATGTATCTTTTTATGGAAGAGTTGTCAACAAACCCAAACGGGGAGATTGTTGGTAAAAAATCCCTCAAGGTATCTTTGAATCATTTTTGAGGTGATTGTGTTTGTTTCCCAAGTGGAAATCTGTGTTGTGATTGTTGACAAAGCAAACCATGATGTACAAATTTGTTGACAAAGGGTATTTCATGGTGGCATGTGGAGTTCATGGTTTGTGGTTAATGATCCATGTTTGATTCAAGAACATTGACAAAGTAATGGATGATCTGGAGGCGGTACAAAAAGAGCAGATACAAGGTGGTGCCATTTTCCAGTGTTTGTCAAATTTTTGGGCCTGAAAATCGACAAATGGAGAAAAGTGGTTTTGGAAAAGGGACTTGCACACTGTTGTCTTAAAGGATAGGAAACTTGCACACCATATGTTTTTCAAGATCATAACATCAAAATATTGCAAAGGGAAAAGGGGCGCCCAAATTTTAGGGTTGGTCGCGCAAGTGACTTGTGTAGCAGAGACTTGTGTGCCGAAACTTGTGCGTTGAGGGGAGGCTTGCATGTCATCACATAGGGTGTCCAAATACCTATAAATATTGGTCAAATCCTCCTCATTCAATGTGAGTTAAACACTTATAAAAAATCATAGCTCCCGTCGCGCATGTGTGGTGGTCTTGCAAGTGTGGTCACGCAAGTAGAAATTGAGCTCTAGGTGATAGTTGCGTGCCTAAGGTGGATTGGGTGAGGAAGGAATTGAGTCTCCCAAGTTTTGAGTTGAAGAAGTGGGTATCATGTAAGTGTTTGAGGTGTAATTGTGCACTAGGTTTTTAAGAAGCGCGAAAGTTATTGGTTGCACACTAAAATTGGTTTGGGCATAAAAGGGTGTGCGTCGAGCAAGTTTGGAGCTACAGAAGCTTGTGTCACGCAAGTGGTTGAGGTGGACTTGCGCTCCAGGTTTAACTTGTGTGGAAAGACTTGTGAGCTGGCTTGGAGAAGGGCACCAGGTATGGTTGAAGTACGGCAGTGATACAGGGCTGCGTGGAAGCTGGAAGATTTCTTGATAACTTCGGTGCAAAGTGAGATTCATCTACAGGTGAAAGTTGGACTTCAACAGCGCATCTATATACAAAAAAGGATGAATTAATTAGTGATAATGCAGAGACTTACATGTCTATAAAATGTGTCTGGATCCTTTCTAGAGCAGTGAGCAAATGAAGAGGAAGAAGGTGATCCTCTCCACCGGTAGTGATCCAGAGAGAGAGAGATAGGGAGTGACCCTTGGGAAAGTAGTGAGATGACCCTAAACTTTGTAAAGGTAGTGAGCCTGGGAATAGAAGTGACCTATCCCAAACATTTTAAATTGGCAGTGAGCTTTAGTGGATTTGGTACAGTGGCACATCATCGTTGTATTCTCCTTGGACGTAGTCCAGTGAGGGTGAACCAAGTAAAAATCTCTATGTCTACCTACTTGCTTCCCTTCATTGCATTCAAAACATTATCATCAGATAAAGAATAAAAGAAGTGATCATAATAAACACAAAAGTGCAAACAATGTGACCCTTATAATAAAGAGGTCAAGATCCAGTGGGGTAAGAAAAATTTTGAAAAAGAATATCCATACCCAGATTCACCCACCTCTCATGGTATATAGGCCCTTATTAGTCCTAACATTTACAATGTAATTACTATTTTAAATAAATATAATATATTCTATTGCATTAAATTCATTCAAACATGAAGTTTTCTTTCTTTACGCACAAGAATGACCTTATTTGAAAGCTTTCATTACTTGTATGACCATGTTTTAACCGGACAAGAATATATTATTAATATATTATTATTTTATATAATAAGACATAACATAGCTATTAAATTAGAAATTGGTAATAATATTAAATAACATAAGAAATTATATGGTTTACACAAATATAAAATGAATTCAATGGTTACAAATTTATTATAAATTAATATAAGAAAGAATTTAATATAAAGGAAATGTTTTTCATAAAAATATATTTCTATAAACCCAACGGTGTTATATCTTAACAAATTTAATTATTTACTATTAGTGAATGTTTTTAATGATTTATATATATATATATTATATTCAATAAATTTCTTTGTTATATTCATCCAATATATTTGACCGAAATAATATTAGAACAAACCCAATTTTATGCATAAAAAGTAGTATTTTTATAAATGCAGTTTTACCGCCTTTTAAAGGAGAAAAAATTTAGAATCCAATTTTTGAAACATTTATTTACTATATATGTTAAAATAAACTTTATCTTTTAATGAAAAACATATTTTTATCTCAGGGTAAATATTTTTTTTCTGTGAGGTTTCATTTTTTTAATGAATAGTTGAAAATAATGACATTTAATTCAAAACTCTATTTTTATAAAATTTATTTATAAGGATAAATTATATTTTTAAATGGTTTTAAAGTTTAATTAGATTAATTTATTATAATTTTATCAAATTTAGGTCATTGGAATCAATTTTACTTTAAAAGGGAATATAAAAACATAGTAATCTTTTGAAGGTTTTTACTTTAAAAACCCGCATTGTCATACCATTTACAGGATTATTTTGAAATTAATTTCAGCCACTTATGATATTGGAATTTGAAAAAATGGATATCATGTTAGGAATAAGAATATTTTTTAATGTATACTAAGTTTAGCTTTTTTTTACAAAAACTATTAGTGAAAGTAATTAAAATTAATTATAACGATTAAGGTAAAATTAAACATAACAAGGGACTAATCCTTAATATTAAGGGCCCAATGACCTATGAACTTTTTTAAAAGACATTTTATGGTCATATTAAGACCCTATACTTAATTTTATAAAAAATTTCCATTAACGGAGCTACTATCAATGTGAACAATGTGGGTGTAATTCCCTTTTCCAAAATTTACAAGAGCGCCACTCCCAAACTATAAAGGGCCTCCTCTCCTCGCACTTCCTCACACATCTCAATAAACTTTAGATAGACCTAGATCTGAAAAAATTTCTTATCAACATCCATCAATCATATTATAAGCCTTCTCTTTGGAATAAATCCTTCGAAGGAATCCCTTTGATGTAAACCAAAAAGAGTTACCCAAAGAAGGGGTGACATCTTTCCTTAAGCTCTTTAGTTTTATTTCCACTATCCACCCCATAACATATTATTATTCCATAATTATATTAAAAAAATATCCTAAATATGCTAGAAGTTTTTATGTTATGGTTTATACCTACACTCACTCACACTTCCTTATAATGGGAAACAGACATACTGTTAATGTGTACATCAAACTACCGCCTCATGAAACAATGTTGGTTCAATTTTCCTTTACCGCATATTATGGTTTAAATTTATGATATAAAATCTATTTATATTTTTTATATATTATATTTATTATGTATTTATTATAATTTAATTATTTTATAACATATACCCATATACTTTCCATTTTGTGTAAATATGATAACATATTTTGTGGAATTGTGGGCAACCACCTCCTCATAGCGATGTGATTTATTCATACTATAAAAGGAATACATAAAAGATGGTTTTAATTAAACATTTTTAACAAAAATCACTTATATATTATATTTATTACATAATTACCTCTCTGAAAAAAATAATATATATCATTTTCTTTATTATCCTTTCACACACTTAAAAAGTGATTTCGTTGTTCATGGACGTGTAGACTACCACCTACTCAACACGATGTGATTACTTCTAAATCACAATAATTTTATATATAATTATATATCATTAAATTATATGGTATTTATGATATAATTATCATTCTGTAAATATCTATGTTACTTACCTTCTTTCCACAATGATCATTGAAAAATGGGAACGTTACTCATGTGTACGTATGACTTACCATCTCCATGATTGTAACATTGGTTCATTTTTCATAACCATATTTCCTGATTGGTTTTAAAAGTATTATTGATTTATAAATAAGATCATTATTTCATGATTAATATTTGGGAGATGTTTATATAATGACCCCTTTGACATTAATAAATCTACCAAAGTTGTTTTACACATAACTCGGATGTGGTCAAAACACTTAATGTAAAATTAGTTGTTTAAGTATTTGTTTAAAATATTTTAATCCATGAAGTGAAAATAATAATAAACATGAAAATTTTTATCAATAAAGTAAATAATTAATATATGTTCATTTTTCAGGAATATAAATACACACATGATAATTTGTACTCATGGTAAGATATTTCGTCTAAATTTACATTCCATAGAGACTTATTTGTTAGTATGCACCCATTTACTTTTATATAGTGTATATATTTTCATTTGACACGTTATATAATGAATATATTTATTTTAATGATAATAAAAGTTTCATTTAATGTTATTTCTTCACGGGGATTATGATTCAAATGTTTCAAAGTGGCATATGAAATTTTGAAATGTTTAAAAATTATTTTCCTCAAGAATGATTTAATTATCTTTCAATGGAATTTCCATTCATCAACATCAAAAATACTTGTTGTTACTTATCATCCACTGGGTAAATTATTGATAAATATGTATCCCATATTCAATATGGATATTTGGTGATATGTCATTCTATTTATTAATTAAATTGATTATTTGAAAAATGAGGAATGCTTTTGATTTATAGATACAGGAATAGCCTGATGATATATTTCCCCTCATTGTATTAGTAGTCTCATGGGAAAAGTCAGTTGGCCAAATTATAACACTTTAAACTATATTTGGAAATAGATATTGATGGTATAGTGGTTCATGTACTTGATACATGATGTTTAATATTAAATCATTTCCTTAATTTCAGTTGTCATTTTTTATCCATTAGATTTTGTGTCGACAAATATATGGATTCATTTCTTTCTTAGTTCATTGATTAAATTACATGTGTTTGAATTTATTACCTTTTCAATTTGATATTTCCATATCTAGTTATTTTAATGGCATGTGTTATCAGTTATTTATATTTCCATGTTGATTATTCTCATAATTTCATTTTTTTTCTTCCACTTTACATACCATTACGAATCATTTTATCTCACCCTTACTATGATTCATTTACCTAGGTTATGAATAAGAATTATTTGAATAATATTTCAAGGATACAGTTCTTTTTAATTTATTATGTGAAATGATTTATTTTATATTTTTTAATATAATATGGGAATGGTGTATATAATCTGGCTTTCTAAGACTACTAAACTTACTGGTACTTAAGGATTTGATTCCTTATAATCAAAAAAAATTAATAAAATAATACGCCGACTCTAGTCTTCTGTGTTCAAGTTGTTACAATTAGTATTAGGGTAGGTTTATAAGCAACCATGGAAAATATATTTAGAAAATTTATATTGAGGAACATAACCCTAAGATAGAATTTGAGAATAATTATTGAAGGACATCCTAGAATTCTGATAAGGTAGGTATTATGTGGTTATTCCTAGAAATATATTTCTGTCTAGATACTACAAGTGGACGTCATTCGGAAATAGATGTGAATAGGAGTAACAACCCTGATAATGGGTGTCGAGCCTAACTCAGTGTAACCTGGTGCATGATAGCAGGCCTTACCATGCACCTTGTTTGACAATCCTAGGGGATACTCTTAATATGGTTCACATTTTCTTTACAAACGATTAAAATGGATTTAAAAGTAAATATATTCCCAAATAAACCATGTTTATGATTATGATATTAGCTATGAATAAAATTTTCAATTTATATTAAATGTTTCACTAGTTTTGGGATTATAAATTATTATTTAATCCAGAAAATGACATTATTTAAAAATAGCACCTAGTAGAAGGAATGTGAACTCCACCAATGAACGTGATCCAAAGAGTGAGAAAGATCGTATATTTTATTTCCTTAAGAAAAAAATTTGAAGGGAAATAGTCTCCCAAGTACTCTCATCATATGAAAAAATAATATCATGAACTAATGATATTGTTAACGAATTATTGATGTCCTAAGGATTTGAACAGAATAATGAAAGGAAGCGGATGACATTGAAAAATATGGAAAAAGGTAATAAGGGAACGAAGTTGTTTCAGACATGTTATAATTATGGAATTGAACACCCTAATAATTCCTTGAAATGAATGGATATTTATTATAAGTGTGTAAAAAAAAGACACCATGTTTTCTATTTCATGGAAAATAAAGAAAATTTCAATGTCCAATGATTCCATTTCAATGAGGTGGGATAGTATATAAATTAATGTCATGAGCATCAAAGGAATATACCCCAGTGGTGCCATTGGATAATGGCCATGTTATGATACTTATAGAGATGAGTATGAATTATTAATATTCCTATTCAAGAATTATATCATTTTAATATTTTTTTATGATGTACTCATTATAAGTATTATAGAATATATGAGAATTGTATTATAGTATTTTTTTTGTTAAGGATTTGAGATCATATGTTGAATGGTAACCAGAAAATTTATTTGTGGATATTAATTTTTTTTAGAAAACGCATGGTTTATAGAAATATAACCATTAATATATTCCTAATGTTATGTTAATAGTTTTTGGATAACAAAATTATTGGTTTAAATAACAGAAATAAGATAAGTTATGATTTCCTTAGAAATTAGTAATGATTTATGCTATCATTGAGGGAGATTACAACAATTTTTGATTTATGTAATATATCCAATAACATGTTTTTTACTTATGGAATGAGGAATAATGCATGTTCCTAATAAGTAATATGATAATTTTTTTATTCCCATATGAAAAGAAAATTCAAGGTGGAGATGTTCACATATTCAGAGTATGATGATTAAATAACTACTTCATATAGATTGAAGGATAATGATAAGGTAATTTTTGAAATTCAATGAACATCTAAAGAGTTTGATCATAATATTTTAGAAAAGATAACCATTTATGAAATGGTTTAAGATGATATTTGGAAAAGGTTTTAGAGATTGTTTTATTACTTCAGCATATAAGAAAAAAAGGAGGAAATTTTCAAGGCATAATCAATGGAAAATATTTTCCTTATATAAATGTATATTTTCTATGGTGTTAAATAATTTCTCAACTCTAAGAAAAAAATAGTATTAAAAAATGGTTGTCTTATTATCAACATTTTTTATGATATCAATTACCTTTATTCACACTAATGGGTTATGGTTTTGTGGTCAACATATTTCCTCTAAAATTTCCCTCTAGCACTCTTCATCCGATCTTTATTTGTATATTATTCTTCTGTATCCATGTTTCCATTTCCCAAGAATGTTCTCCTATTAGGGAACCTAGTTATGTGACCATTATAATTTCCTTTCTCTCTTATTAAGAAGATGTTTTATTAACCCTATTTACGATGTGGGTTTTTCAACAATAGTATTTTTAAATATAAATCCATTCATTACCAAGGTTAAATTTAAATTGAAAAGAGACTATTTAATTATTGTGGGGAGAATGTAACACCCAGAAATTCTTAATTAAGAACATTGTATTTGATAGCATATATTATACGAAACACAAAGCGTGTAAGGGAATGTAATATAATTTTAATTTAAAAAATAAATACTATATTAAATAATTTTATACATTATATAGTATTCAATACTTGCAAATACTATGTTAGCTTTCCTTATACATAATAATGACCTTGATTGATAGAATGCATTACATGCAAGACCAAGTTTAAATCAAACAAAAATATATTATTATTTAAAAAAATAAGACTTAACCTAGCCATTAAATTAGAAATTATGGATATTATTAACTAAATTATGAAAATATATGGTTTGAAAATTTATAAAATGAATTCATTAGTTACCAATTTTTTATGAATGAGTATATACACCGATGGAAAATAAAGGAAATGTTTTTTATATAAACCAATTTTTATGAACCGAAATGCGTTTTAACTTAATAAATTAAATTAATTATAGTTATTGGATTAATTTAATGAAATATATATATTATATATTCTATCAAATATTTTTTATATTAATCCAATATATTTGATAGGCATAGGATAAGAACAAACCCAATTTTATGCCTAAAACTAATATTTTAATAAAGGTAGTTTTATTGCCTTTTAATGTTGATCCCCGTTTAAATCCAACTTTTTTAACTTTCATATAATATATATATTAAAATAAACATCATATTTGAAATAAAAATATGAAAATTATCTCAAGTTTATTTTTTGGTATTTTTCTTTGAGGTTTCAATTTTTAATGAATATAGTAAATAATGAATTTTAAATCAAAACTGATTTTTCATCTAATTTATTTATAATGTAAAATTATATTTTTAAACGGTTTTAAATTTTAATTAGATTAAATTTTTAATATTTAATACAGTTTAGGTCATTTGAATAAATTTCACATTGAAATTGAATATATAAACATAACAAAATATTTGGGTGTTTTTACGTAAAAAACATGCTTTGTCGTCACATCTGTTTGATTAATTTTAAATTTATTTATTCCACATATGTGATTGGAAATTGAAAAAATAGAGTCTATACTTTAAATAAGATTTATTTTTAATTTATAATAAGTTCAAATTAGTATTTTTACAAAATATATTAGTGAAACCAATTAAAATAAATTATAATTATTTAGGTGAAATTAAGATTAACAAGGGAATAAACCTTAATAGTAAGGGCCAAAATGACCTAGAAACATTTCCAAAAGACATTTCATGGTCATATTTTGACCCTTTCCTCCGTTATAACAATTTTTCACATTAGTTTATCCATTTTCAATAGAAAAAAGGTTGGTGAAATTCCCTTTTCCAAAATTTACAAGAGGGTCACTCCTCCTCCACTATAAAGGCCTCCTTGCCTTCCACTTCTCCACACATATAAAGACACATTGGCTTGACCAAAATCTTTAAAAAATAGATCCTAAAAATACCTATCTACATAATATAGGTCTATCCTATGGAGTTAATTCATCCAAAGAATCCCGTTGGTGAAAACCAAAAGGAGTTACTCAAAGAAGAGGTCACATCTTTCCTTAACCTCTTTAGTTTTATTTCCATTATCCACCCCCCTAAAATATTATTATTCCATGATTATATAAAAAAAAGTATAATAAATAAACTAGGATGTTTTTATGCTAAGTTTTAAACCTACACTCAAACACACTTCCATATAATGGGTAATGAACTTATTGTTTATGTGTATGACGAACTACCGCCTCACGAAAGGATGATTGATCTTTTTATCCTTTAACACATTTAATTCTTGGGAATTATGATGTAAAATATATTTATATATTTTATACATGATATTTATTATGTATTTTTTATTATTAAATTCTTTATAACACATACCCTTATACATACCAATTTGTGTAAACATGATAACATCGTTTGTTGATGTGTGGACTATTATCTCCTCCAATCAATGTTATTCATTCACACTATAGAAGGAACATATAAATGATGGGTTTAATTAATCATATGTTACATAAATGAAAATTATTTTATATTTATGACATAATTAATTTTTTGGAAATATAATATATATAATTTTCTTTATTACCTTTTCTATAACACTCTACCCCTATATATTGGCTTGAGTCAAGGAAAAAGTGATACTTGGCCTTAAGAGACATCACCAATGAGCCAATGGAAAGATATAAATTCTAGAGGATTCATGAATGATTTTGTAAAATTTAACCTTTAAAATAAATACAACCAACCAAACATGTCATTTCCAAAAACCACTACATGATTCAAGTCAATAAGGTATTACAATTAAACCTCATACCAAAAGTACAAAACCATACTAACACCACATTGGAGTACATAGAGGAAGACTAAAACAAAAAACTCAAGAAAAAATGGAAAACTCCACAACTCCATTCCATGCTCAATACTCCTACTCCATAACAACCAAAGCATCATGATGTTCCACTAAAGAAATAAGATTCTTTTCTTTTATCTGTCTCTTAGAATACAGCATCTTCAAAAACACCCAAGTGTCAGAGCACCCAAGTGACAAAGCAGAATGTTAGTAATAATATCATGTAGGTTATCCAAAAATTACTTACATACTCATTAAATTGTTAAATAATGAGTTAAAACATTGAGATAAAATAGTTTATATAAAACCAATAAAATAGTTCAATAATTACCAATAAACAAAACACATCACTACCAAAACAGTTAACCCAAGAAACCACATTTTAAGGAAATAAACCAAAAAAGTAATTTAAAATTTCCCAATTTTCCATTAGCATAACTCATTTCATTTCATATGACCCAATACATACACATCAACTACGCACACAACTCAACCACTAAAACTTGGTGTTACCATTGACGGTGGAACTTCATGTACAACCTCATCGCCCTCTTATTGTGATACATCATGACCACATTTAAATACATTAATGGTGGTACTTCACGAACACTAACTATCCCCATTTCAACTCATTCAAGAAAAACCATGTCAAATCAACTATTTTCAACCATTTCAATAATATTATCACTTTTTATTGAAAACACTCATAATCCAACATCCATGTCAAAAAATATTTTAACTAAACAATGCCAAACCATTTACGACATCCAAGCCAAAACCAATTCCAATAAAACAGTTTTTTTTAAAACCCATATCACAATAAATTTTCATAAAAAATCTAAGAAACTAATTTTAAAATCAAACAAGGAAGCATATTGCTGATCAATATAACAATTCCTCAAAAATTCATACATCATCAACAAAGGGGTTTCAACCAAGCTTCACACATCAATTTCATAATCAATTTAAAGAAAAAATATATATATTGAAATACAAAATTCTAGTTCTAGAAAGAGGATTTGAGAGAGAATCCACCAACCTTTAAGGTTTTGGTGAAAATGACTGATGACACAAATTCTCACCAAGCACGGTTGAAAAACCAACAAATCCACCTTAGAATCATTCCACTAATAACAAAACACCAAATTTCTCCATGTTTGGAAACAAAAACCCTAGATCTATCTACAAAAAAACTAGATCTATGATTTTGGGAGAGAGAGAATATTAGATATAAGAAAAACGCAGAAACCACCAAGAAGGGATACATACCTAGGGAGATTCTCCTTCAAATAACCAAGAAAACCCTTCAAATCACTTCTCAAATGAGGGGAAAAGGTATCCTATCCTTGGATAAGAGGAAATAACGAGTTAGGGTCACATGGGAGAAAGAATGGGGGTATTCAGGGAACTTCCCAAACAAGACCCATTTTCTAAAAACCCACTTTTTATGCCGCATGCGTTTTAGATGCATGATTGGACAAACTGTGCGCTATCCATGTGCTTGATACTGCATTGGGGGGTAGCTTGTATTATTGGATAACATGGTTAGAAAAATTGTGCACCAACCATGATAAGGCCCACTCTCCCATGTTTCATGGTTTATGGGAGATTCTACATGGTGTTCACTAACCGTTCTCAAACTGTGCACCCATATAAAATCCATAAAACCTTCCAAACTCTCCCAAATATTAGCTAACCACTTTATATATATTAAAAAATAAAGGGTTACATACCTCAAATTGTGGGTGCTAAATTCCCCCTACCATTGGCCTTTCAGTCCTTGAAAACTAGAAAACCATCACTTTTTAGAAAGAAATCAAGCCATAGATCAACTATTTCTTTCTCCCATTCCCTTGTTTCCTCTTCAATATGACCATGATGACACAAAATCTACACTATACCAATGATCTTTTCATTCAAGAAATTATCTTTTCTAATTACAATCTACATTGGAACTTGCACTAAAGAAGCATTCTGCTCTAGTTCAACATGATCCCATCCAATCACATGGTCAGGATCAGGTTGATACTTATTCATCTGAGATGCATGAAATACGTTGTTCACTTCACTAAACTGTGGAGGAAAGGACAACCAATATGCAACCTCTCCATCCCATTTAAGTTTCTCTAATGTACCAATATACCCCATATATAACTTTACATTTTTTTAAATGATGATTTCTAATCCTAAGAGAGATTATCAAGAAGTCAGGATTACCCACTTTGAATGCAAACAGTAATCGATGATGATTTACATACAATTCTTGATTACTCTGTTCTATCTCTATTCTCTTCTTGATCAACTTAATATTCTCCACTGTCTCTTGGAAAAGGCTTGTTACAACCATTTAATTCTCACCTATTTCTACCCAATAAAGTGGAGAATGAATCAAAGTCCTAAACAATGATTTAAATAGATTCATATTTATTGAGGCCTGGTAACTATTATTGTATGAGAATCCTACTATTGGTAAGTGATCCTCCCATGAGCCAAAAAAATCCATTACACAGGCCTGCAACATGTCTTCCATTGTTTGTATCATCCTCTATTACTTCCCATCCATCTATGGATGATACATCATATTCATAATCAAACGAGTCCCAAGGGATTGTTGTAGGGATTTCTAGAAACGCAACATGACCCTTGGATCTCTATCTAATACAATCAAAATTGGTACACCATGACTCTTTAGCACCACATAAATATATATTTTTGATAGTTCCTTTATCATTTAAGATTCGTGAATAGGGATGAAATGGGACAACATTGTGAGTTGATCCACAATTACCCATATGGAGTCATGTTTTCTAACTATTCTCGAGAGACCTATAACAAAATATATAGTTATCTTCTCCTACTTCCACATAGGGATAGGTAAATACTGCAACATACCTACTACCCACTAATGATATGACTTGACTTGCTGACAAGTCAAGAATCTTGATATAAGTTCAGTTGTCTTCTTTTTCATACCCGCCCACTAGAACTAAGAAGTTGTTCCTAACAAGCCCCTGAGAAAACCACTCGATTCTGAAACCACAACACTGAATTCCCATCCAGTTATTATCTCTCAATGTTATCCCCACCATTTAGTTTCGACCTCATATTCACACATTCTAAATCAGATGCCTATACCTCTCTAACTAATCCTAACAAATTAAGAACCAATAAAACTGGAAAGAAACCCACTATATAACATATGTCTTCACATTCTAACCACATGTCAGCTATGACTGACATAAACATGCACTAATCTAAAGTTTCTTTGCCTACCTAATCATATGATTTTCTACTTAATGCATCTTCCACATTGATACCTTTACCCGATGTGTAAATCAAGTCCAATTCAAACATCTAATGATACTCCATCCATATACATTTTATCAAATTCAAATATATATATGATAAAAAATTCCTTCAACTATTATGTTCATTAAACATTTTGAATCTGTCGATGAAGAGATAGTGATTCCAAGATTTTAAAGAATTCAACACAACCGCTAACTCCAAATCATGTGTTGTGTAGTTCATGTCATGAAATCTCAACCTCCATGATCCATACATAATCATATTATCCCCTTGTATGAGAACACACCCCAACCCGGATCCTGATAAGTCACAATATACAATGTAACCTTTTCATGGTTTTAGGAAAACCAAGATTGTCGCTGATGTAAGGTGAACCTTAAGCTCTTAAAAAGACATTCTGAAATTTCCCATTCAATTGAAATGGAAAATAATTCTTTTCCAAATCTTTCATTAGTGAAACTAATCATGAGAAGTCAAGAATGATGATTCGGTAATAAATAGCTAGACCTAGGAAGCATCATATCTATAAAAACATTATTTGGTGGTTTCCAAGAGATAAATGACTCTATCTTTTCTAGATCCACTGAAACACCTTTCTCTGAAATAACATGGCTAAGAAAATTTATCTCTTATATTGAAAATATATCTTTTCTAATTTGTCATAAAACTGATGATCTCTCGGTATTCCCATCACTTTCTCTAAGTGTTTCTTATGATCATCCCTTGTCCTTGAATACACTAATATATCATAAATAAACACAACCACAAAAGAATCCATATATTTTTGAAATATATGAATAATTAATGTCATGGAGACCACTGGTGAATTTGTAAGAACAAAGGGAATAACCACATACTCATAATGGACATATCTACTCCTGAAGGCTGTTTTTGGAATATCCTCTTCGGCGCCCACAACTGTTCATATCCTGATCATAAGTAAATTTTGGAGGAACATCAAACTCCAATCAATTGATCAAATAGATCATCAATACATGAGAGTGGATATGGATTCTTTCTCGTAACTTGGATAAGATTACGATAATCCACACATATCTGGAGAGTTCCATTTTCCTAGTTAATAAACAAAACTGGTTCCTCCCATGGAGATGTGCTATGCCAGATGAACCCTTTATCTTCCTACTCCTCCAAATTCACATTCAATTCCCTCAATTCTGCTGGTGCCATTTAGTATGATATAAGTGAGATAGGACATGTCCTTGGGAGGAGATCAATAATAAACTACACTTATAGTATGAGTTGAAACCCAAGGAAATATTCGGAAAAGACATCAAAACATTGATAAAGAACTGTGGGAAAATTGATTCTCTCAATCTCTTCCATTGATTCCAATGAAAGATCCACCAACTGATACTAGATCATCCTAATATATGGTTCCAAAAATCCTATTTCACCCACTTTTTCATTTTTCTCCCCTACAAAGATATGCTAAACACCATCTTTAGTCCTGAAACTAACCATTCTTGTGTAATGGTCTATATGAGCCTTAAACATCATCAACCAATACGTACCCTAGATTATATCATAGATTTCCATCTCAAACACTAATAAGTCCCATATCAATTCAACCCCATCGACTTATATATGAAATTTCTCTACACAGGAAGGCTTGGAACACTCTTTGAACTAGTGGAGTTTGAATTTTCAAAATAAAAGGAATAAAAATACATTTAATCCCAACAAATCAATAGCATGATAAGTAATTAAATAATGAGATTAAAGTATATAAAACAATTCTTTTATAAAGGAATAATTTAGAAGAATCTTACCTCACACCATTGATGGTCTAGGTTGATCATCGATCACAACTTGATCAACTCCAAAAAAACATGGTTACCATCCACACTTTTCTCTTTATTACCCTTATGAAACTATCCCTATTAAGGATTCATGGTGATTCTAGAATACCAATAGATAACTCTATTCTTTTGACAAAGGGTATCTACTTCCCTCGTCATGTGGAAGAATAAGAGGCTTTCGACCCCTAAGAAGTGTCACGTGAACCAATCCTCAAAGCATTGCAACATTAACACTGAAGATGCCCCATATTATTGTAGTTATGGAATGATCAATGTGGTGTTGTACAATATCTCTTATTTTGGATTATCAAACCACACAAGAAATATCCTGGCATAATCTGAGGCTTTATAGAAAGATTCACTAATCCCACAGATTGATTCTGAGCCATACTCCCACTTTGGAAATAAGTTTCCCTTTTCCTCATACTACCCACATTAGAGTTCCCACCATATACCATGGGTATTACAATACTTCCTCCACCTGTATCCACTAAAATATCTCTTTCAACCACTATAGCTCTATTTACCATTTATATATAATCTGTTATAGAGAGAACCTCAATCTTCAAACAAATATCTTATCTTAAGACCAATTAAAAAATGTTCACCTTCAAAGAAACACTACCCACAACCTCCAGTGAAAATTAGACTAAGCTAATGAACATAGCCACATATTCTGTCATTATAAGGTTCTCTGTTATCTAGATGAAGAAATTTGTTTTTCGCTGAATTATTATACAGTGAGGATAGAATTTTTTGTTAAACAATTCCTCAAAATCCTCCCATGATATGATTTGGTACACCTTATCTTGAAATACTAACTCTCACCACTGACAATAAAGATCTTTTAACATGTATGTCGCTAACATGATTTTCAACTTCATCATTGTGGCTAGAAAATCAACAATTTGATTAATCCTATTTAGACACACCTCCACCTTTTCTGGTTCCGAATCACCCTGAAAGATAGGTGGATTCTATTTCTGAAACGGAACTGAATGATCCACGTGCCTCAATTCATCCCTTTTATTCCCATTATACACCACCAGAAAGTATTGAAAAATTCTTTGAACTAGTTATTGGTTCACCTGTGGCTGAGGTACAGCCACATTTTCATCAGATCCCTCTAGTTTGTCTCTATGATGCTACTCGGTGTAATTTCTATCAACACAAAACAAGCATCATGAGTCTCTCTCTATAGAAACTAAAGGATAACGGTTTCAGATTATATCACATTAAAACTATCACAACCACGATTTTCTAAATTCAACAATTCCCATGTTCAATCAATTTTAAAAAACCACCATTTTTTAAAAAATCGACACCTTTCCAAAAATCCAAAACCATTCTCTTTTCAAAGTTGTGCATTTGGAAAGAGTGTCTACTTTTTTTTTAAATCAACACATTCATATCACACTAAAATCATTAACATAAATGAGATATGAAATCCAAGAGGGAAGTTATTTATTCAATGCATGACATGCTCTTCTCATTGGAAAAACCCACGACAATGATATCATGCTTATATAAGTGTCTCCAAAACACTTATGTACCCAACTCCATAGTAACATGAAGTTCAACATAAAAAGGTTAGCTACGTATTTTTAGGAAATATATTTCATGTTCTGACAATCCTACTCATTGTTACCATCCCAAATCAAGGATAAAATGGATAATTAATGTCTACTCTAAGACCAATGACTGATGCCAAAGGACTGAATTAACTAATACCACTTGTAACATCCTTCCCGTCCACATTGACTTGAGTCAACGAGGAAGTTATACTTGGCCTTAAGCAACATCACCATAGATTAAAAGACCTAAAATAAATGCCAAGGGCTTCAATAATGGTGAAGGATGATTTTCCCATTAAAATATAAACATCCAACCAAACGTTTCATTTCTAAAACCACTACATGATGCATATCAACAATGTATTAAAATTCGACCTCATACCAAATGACAATAGTAAAAAACTACACTAATACCATATCAGAGTACCAAGCGGAAGACTAAAACAAGAAATCTCATTACACAATGACAAACTCCATAGATCCATAACAAGCTTTATACTCTCACTCCACAAATGTCCAAACATTTTGATTCTCCACTAAATAAATGAGATGCTTTTAGTTTACCTATGTTCAGGAACACAACATATGAAAAATTACCTAAGTTCCAAACCAGGGGGAGAGTAAAAATACACATTAGGCTCCCACAAAATGAGTTCCATACTCACTCTACTAGGAATTAATAATTTAGTAAAATAATATAAAATAAGTAATATAAAAAAACAATTTAACAATTACCAATAAGACAAACACATCACTGCCAAAATAGTTTACCCAAGAAACCACATTTTAAGGAATGAAACCAAACAAGTCATTAACCATTTCCCCATTTTTCATTAGCATAATCCATTTCATTTTATATAACCCAATAGATACATCTCAACTACACAAACAACTCAAACACCTATGCTTGGTTTT
Organism: Viscum album; assembly: GCA_963277665.1. Lineage (NCBI taxonomy): Eukaryota > Viridiplantae > Streptophyta > Magnoliopsida > Santalales > Viscaceae > Viscum > Viscum album. The sequence goes on from OY728130.1 coordinate 1,449,900,312, forward strand.
ACCATTGATGGTGGAACTTCGCGTCCACCCTCGTCCCCTTTTAATTGTGGTACTTCACCACCACATTCGAATTCTTTAATGATTGTACTTCACCACCACTAACCATATCCATTTCAATTTAGACTTAAAAAATAAATCCAAACCAATCCAAATAATCTATTTTCAACCATTTTGGTAAAACTATCACTTTTTGTTGAAAACACTCATAAACCCACATATATTCCAAGAAACATTTTAACCAAACAATTCCAACCCATTTTTGACATCTATATCAAAAAAATCCAATTAAATAATAATTTTATTGAAACCAAATTCAAAATACATTATCATAAAGAAAACCAAGAAAATAATTTTAAAACCATCATTTTAAAACCATACAAGGAAGAATATTACACTAAAATATAACAATTTCCCCAAAACTCACAGATCAACACAAAAGGGGTTTCAACCAATATCTACATGTCAATTTCATAGTCAATTTTATCAAAACAATTTATTTGAAATCAATCCTTCTAGTACTAGAAAGAGAAGTTGAGAGTGAATAAACCTATATTTAGGTTTTTGGTATAAATGACCAACAACACACACACTCACAAAATCTTGGTGAAAACTTCCAAAATACACCTTAGAATCCTTCCCCTAACAAAAAAAACTGAAACCATACCATAAATAAAAACAAAAACCCTAGATCTATCCGAAATGGAACTAGATATATGAAACCATGTGAGAGAGAGAGAAGAGTATATCAAATAAAATCAATGAAACTACCAAGACAAGAGACTTTATAAGGGAGATCTACCTTCAAATCACTAAGAAAACCCTTTGAATTTCATTTTGAATGTGGGGGAATGGTTCCCCAACCTTTGCGAAACAGAAAACCTGAGTTAAGGCCACGTGGGAGGAAGAATGGGGTGTTTAGGGAAATACATTACCAAGACCCATTTTTTTAAACCCCAATTGTTATGTTGCACATTATTTAGCTGCACTGTTATAAAAACAATACACTCACCATGTGCCTGCTATTTCTTCAAGGGGGACCTCACACGGTAGGACTGCATAGTTTAAAAAAAATGCTCTAACTATGCACATGATACTCACTTAAGGGATACCACACATGTTTGTCTCATATAGTTAGAAAACCCATGCGCCAACCTTTCCAAATCCCACTATCCCATGCTACATGGTTTCCTGAAAATTATGCATGGTTTTCACTAACCATGCTGAAAATGTTATCCCTTAGAAAAGCCCCAAAGCATTTTGAAAACATTCCAAACATTCCAAAAAATTACCCAACCACTTTATATACAGAAAAAAATTGGTTAAATACCTCAATCCTAGGAATTTGAACTTTTATACATGTAAAAAGTGATAATGTCATATGTAGACGTGTGTACTACAGCCTCCTCAACATGATGTGATTCCTTTTATATCAGAATAATTATATTTATAAGTATATGTGACTAATTAATATAGTTTTAATGATATAATTATCATTATAGAAATATATAAGTTACATACCTTCATTCCATAACGATCATTGAAAAATGGGAACGATACTCATGCGTACGTAAAACCTACCATCTCCATGATTGTAATGTTGATTCATCTTTCATAAAAATCATTCATGATTGGCTATAAAAGTATAATTGATGTATAAATATGATAATTATACCATGAATACTATTTTAGATATGTTTATAAAATGACTCCTTTGACCATAGTTGATCTACCAATGTTGTTTTTGACACATAAACTGAATATGGTCAAAACACCCGATGTAAACTTAACTGTTTAGGTAATTGTTAAAACCATTTTAATAAGTAAAGTAAAGGTAATAATAAACTTTAAAAGGGTTATCAATCACATAAATAAAAATCATAAGTTTTTAATTTAATAATATAAAGACACACGGGACAATTTGGACTCATGGAAAGGGATTTCCTCTCAATTTACATTCCATTGAGACTTATTTGTCAGTATGCACCAATTCAATTTTATATTTTGTATATACTGCCCTATGACATGTTATATCATGAATACCGTTATTTTCATGATATTATTAGTTTCATTTAATGTTTTTAATCCATGGGGATTACGATTCAATTGTTTCAATGTGGTATGGGACACTTTGGAATGTTTTAATGCCATTTTCCTCAAGAATTATTTATTGATATTTCAATGGTATTTCTATTCATCAATGTCAGCAACACTTTTTATTACTTATACACCACTTGTGACATTATTGATAAATCCATATCCTTTATTCAATTCGAATATTCGGCGATAAGGCAAACTATTTATTAATTAAATCAATTATCTAATATATGAGGAATGCTTTGGACTCGAAGATACAGGTGCAACCCGGTTATAGATACCCCTCAATGCATGGGTAGTCTCATGAGTTAAATCAGTTATCCAGATCAAAAGAGTTTAAACTCTCTTGAGAATAGATATTGAAGGTATAATGGTTCTTTTTCTAGATATATGATGTCCAATATTAAATCATTGCCTTTATTTCAATTCTCATTTTTATCCATGAGATTTTGTGTCGACATATCTATGGATACTTTTAATTATTATTTCAATGATTAAATGGAATGTGTTTCAATTTCTTACCTTGACATATTGATTTTTCCTTATCTAGTTATTTGAATGGAATGTGTTATTAATTATTTACCTTTCCATATTGATTATTAACATCAGTTTATTTTTTCTTTTGCATTACATTAGCTTATTGAGAATTTGATATCACCCTTATTATGGTTATTTTCCTCAGGTTATAAAGAAGAAATATATGAACAATCATTCATGGATGCAGTTTCTTTTATTTTTTTATGTATAATGTTTTGTTTTATATTTCCTAATGTAACATGGGTATGGTGTATGTAATTTTTCATTCCAAGACTGCTAAATTTATTTTTCCTTTGGAATGTGATTCTTTGTAATTATACCAACGTAATAAAATAATGCACCGGATCTTGGATGTAGGGGTTAGGGCATTACACTTGTATTTATACCAGATCATGTCCATGAATTATCACTTGTTCATTTATTATTGAAGACCAATTTTTTTATTAAACTTTTGGTTTTTATTATTCCTTATAAAATATTAATTTCTTATCTTGAGGGTAAAGTCTCTCCATTATAACTTTTGACCATTTATACATGTTAGAAGCCTCTGGTATATGGGGAGGCATGCTTGAGTTCTGATTGAAAACCAGCTCAAGGAGCCATTCTATGTGGCCCCAAGGTCAGGATGCTATAAATGGTATCTGAGGTTGGTTTTTCTTTTTCTATTACTATTTGTGATGGTAGACATGATAATATTAATTAATTGAAACTTGGTAAATATATCATGCGTAGGTCTAGCTGACCCACGTATGAGAGAAAGATCATGTTTCTAGGTATGGGTTTTTTGTTTTATATTATAGTATATTATTTCTCCATAGATGATTATTCTACTTCCAATAGTTATTGATTAATTGGTTTATGTATAATTATCCACAGACCGTTATGGTAAGAAAGTGTTGTTACTTGTGTCATTATAGGCACATATAATCCACATTCCATGAATATTCCATATTGTATACGTTTTATCGTGGATTTCCTAGTTCATGATGATTTATATAATATTCATAAGTACTTATTTTGCATGATTGCCTACATATCATGATGTTTGATCTATCAGTATGGTTATTTTTTCCATGATTTTGGGATTTCATACTTATTCCATTTTTTGGTTTCATTAGAATTCTTCTAAGAGTGTTTAGAATGATTTCTTGTATAACATCTTAGAGTGGTAATTAACATGCTTATCTATTTGACATGATTTTGTAAATTGTCAACTTACATGCCTATATTTCTTTCTTGGTGATAACATGCCTAGATACACTTATGTCATATTTAATTGGTTATTAAAGTGTCTGCATCAACTTAAATAGTGTTTTCCCATATAGTTTGATGGTGGAACCTTAATTAGCCAATTATGACATGTTTGAGCCATGGACCATTGGTTGCATGGGATGAAACATTTATTGTTATGATGAAATTTTCACCACTACCAATTTATAGAGAGTATGATATTTTAAATATTTTTAAGGGAAACCTATGTAATCAAACCATTATTCAGGAATTTGAAAATTTTGAGACTAAAAAAATAAATGGTTTCAATTACATGAATAAAAATTGAAACATATGAAGGAGAGTACCTTTATAATTTGGGAATGGTAATTAATCTAACTGAACAAGGATATATATATATATATACATATATAAATTCTAATATGTGAATTCATATTGAAAATGTATTCTTTTAAATAAATGGTAAATTATCACTTAAGGGGATTGTGGATCTATTAATTGGCCATGAATAACTATATGAATAAATCCTTAAATTCATAATTGGACCCTAGTAGATCAGTTGGGGCATGTTTCTTATGAGATAAATTAGACTCAATCCAAGTAGGTGATTCTTGTTTGGTTTCTTATGAGATAAACATATTAAGGGTGATTTAAAATTTCAATAATATAAATTTCTATGGGTTACACTTTAATGAGATTCCAATTATAATTTATAAAGCGTCAACTCCATAAATTGGGAATGACTACACATATAATTTTACCCAGACTGACATGATGAGACCCTTGAAGTTTTTCTTTACTTTCTTATGTTTTAGTACATAAACCCCCTGGGAGAATGTTTCTGCAAATTGGATGGTCATTTAAAGTGTATGTAACCACCTATATGGTGTTACATATAAATGTACGGTGTCATATTACTTGACTAGTTATCTTAATTAATAAAAGAGTCATTATATTATTTCTATATTTACTATTTAAATGAGTTAGTTAATTAAAATTCCAATTAAGATCTAAAGAGTTTTTTACTCTATATATTGAAAATTGACATTCTCTTTAACCGATCCAGATATGAATTCTCTTGAATCAAATAATTGGTCAAAAAGAAAATAACGAAATAATAGTCAAAATTCGACATGGTGTGAGATAAATAAAGTTAATGATAATGTTTATTTAATAAATGACACTTGATATCCTTGGTATATAAACTGTTTAAAATGTTTAAATGAATGATCATCATTTAAAATCCATAAAATTAAATCTTTTAGAGGTTTTTGTTATAACAAAACCCATATTGTGGTAAGTTTTAAATGTTTCCATGAGATTATACTTGAATAGGAACATGAATGGTACCATGGAACTCTGATGAATTCTTCCAAGGCTATGTTTGACCTATAGGTTTGGTGGTAAGTCCTAGTGATATTTTCAAGAATTCCCTTTTTTTAGTGTTAATTCTTTGTGTATGTGAGGATCTATCTTGGTCAAGGTAGTAACTTTAGACCTTAAATCATTGATAAATTCTTATTTTAGTTTTCAGATGAGTGGTATTATTCAGGTTCTAGTAGTCTTAATTTGGACATAAGATAATAAAAAAGAAACCTTAGGTAAATGGGTGGTTTTTTTTGTAATTTTAATTATAAAGGGGGTATTATTGTATTTGTATACTACTGAGTTTTAGAACATTTATTATTTACATTTTAATTGTACTATTTAAATAAGAAATCACCTATTTAGCTTCCCATAGATACTCAGGTATTAGTAACCTGATGTTTAGTAGGCAATGTCATCATTCCTATAATGATAGATTATGAACCTTTTTGTTCAATGCTTCCTTATCTATTTTAGTATAACTTATTATAGGGATGTTATAAGCTATGTAATAAATGAATGTGAATGGGAAATGGTTCTCAAGAAATAGACCATAGGGCTAGGTGGGAGGCATAGGGACCCTTAATTTTGAATCAGAACCAAGTAAGTTAATGACATGGTTCTTTTAAGGGTAACCTACAGAAGAGATTGTTCTAGGACTACATTTTTATTTCTATAGTGAGATCTATTTTAAGCTATTTTCTAGACTGGTGCATGGTATGTTCTTGAGTTTTTTATTCAGGAATGGTGATGTTGTTTACTTTGAATAGAACCCTAAGTTTTTTATCTAAACTTGATACATTGGGTATGAATATTTGGGTTCCTATCCAAGTTGAATAGTACTTTCACTATTGACAATTTATTCTTGGAAATGACTTTGTGAGGTGGGTGGTGATTTAAAAAATCATGGAACATATGAGATGACTAAATTAATAGAGTATTTACAAGGGATATACCAATATATTTAAATAGTAATGTTCCGTGTAGGATGGTCAGTTTGACATTATTGATTACTAAACCTCATAATTGTGAGTTAGGTTTAGGAATTAGGGGGTACGATATATACATCAAATACATATGTTAAGTTTAGATCATGCATATTTCACACAAAAATTCTTTATAATCAAACATTGATGAGTGGCTGATTAAGGCTCAAGGGTTGATGGTTTTGAATATGATTCTTACAGGAAGGGTGACATGGAGATTTGGGTTATTAAAATGAATTCCCAAGATTTGTACTAAACTGGAATGGATCTGGACATGAATGGTTAGGATTTTTGGTGTTAGGAATTGAAAATGGAAGGTTTGGCCTAATGATTTCATCATGGATCAAAGGGAGATATACGTGCTTATCAATAAAATCTCATTGTGATCTTATTTAAATGTAGATCATGACCCTTTTATTGAAATCTCTCTGAGTAAATTAAGATATCATCAACTATATATATAATTAGCTATTTAAATATCCATTATGGTTTTATGAAAGAACACTCTGAGAGTTGTTCAAAAGTAGTGGTTTTAATATTATCTAAATTTTTTGTAGTAAACCATTCACCATTAGAAGGTGATTAACCTCATTATAATTCAAATTCTATTTTCTCCATTAAAACCATTTTATTGATGTGGGAATGGTTGATTATTGGAATTTACATTAATTTTTGAGATGAGAGTGTTTTTAGCCATTCTAGTTATTATGTCCAAGTATGGATAGATAATAGATTATAGAAATTAATAATTGAGTACTAATGCAATGAAAAGTATTCTCTTGTGGTGGGGAGTGGAATTCTAGTGGCTTGTGGCCACCCATCATGTGGATAGGGTCATGGAAGCTCGAAAATTTTCATGTCATTGTTATTTTAGAAATCATACACCATTCGATGAATAATATTGTGTACGACTAGATTCATCAGTAATTCTAGGTAAGAATTGATAATGGATAGGGTGAAATGTTATAGGTGGGTGTAATGAATGGAGTATCTCATGGAGATCCATGGATTCTAGATCAAGATAATATAGTTGTTGGGTTTATAGAAAAATTTTGCTTTTTTGGGAGATGGTTCAGCAAAGATACATCTCCAGAAGTCAGGTACAAGATTTGGTAAGTGTTCTTGGAATTACCTCAATACATTGTAGAATAAGGGGTTAAATACTAGATTTAGTGACACATTAGTGACATGAAGTATTACAACTTAAATTATCTAAAATAGGGGAATGCGGTTTGTGAGGATACCGCATCAGGAACACCATTAGGATGAGATAGGAGTAGATTAAATGGTTGACTGGGGATTCTCAAGGAAAAGACGGTGTGACCAGTTTGATGTCAGCCAATTAGAGTTTGACTATTTCATTCATATCGAGGACTGAGGGTTGTTTCCTCATGTTTAATTTGATGAATGTGCCAGGAGTATCACTAGAACACTACATAAATGGTCAAAAGTCAATTTTGATAGTGGTAGTACAATGCCTCTAAATTATTTATGTAGAAATAATAACCTATAGTGGGGAGTTACATATGCTAGATTATATAAGATAGGATGATGTGATCATGTCTTGGGTTAGGTTGGCTTGGGTATGAACCATCCCAATGATTCATCTCGAGGTATGAGCATTGGATTGAGTTTAAGATTTCAAGTTACATGTTCTTAAAATAGTGTTCTGAGGTGCATTGGGTGTTTTTAAATGAGACATAATTGTTTGAATGGAACTTCATGACATTAGTAGTTTGGGTGATGTTTTCATTATTCCCCAAGGCTTCTTAGGGATGAGAAGTAATATAGTGGGGAGGTTGTATTGTCTTGTTTTTTGAGAAAGTAGGAAATTTCTATGGGAAATTGAACTTCTCATTTGGTGGATAAGGCATATCATAAATTATGTTTTGAAATGTGAATTTGAGAGTTGGAACACTTAAAAGTGTTGTTTTTGTATGTCTTTTAAGGTTTTTTAGGAGTCTCGAAAGTTTATATGAGTCTCAGGAGTTTCGGGATCTGAAATATTTCATTCTAGAAAAAACATAAAGGTGAGATGGTTTGTTAACACTATGCACCCATTTAGGAGAAACAATGTGTCCCTATAAGGTTCGTTTATGGTCTGTTAAATTATGCAAGGTGGGATACAAGTCCATGAAAATGTTATGTAGTAAATTTTAGAGGTGGACGTACGGGTGACACATGGTTTTACAAACCATGTGTCTAGCTACATGGTTAGTTCCCCATAACTAGTTGCACCACATAGTTGATGCATGGTTATCCCAGACCGTGAAACCAAATTGTATGAGGGTGAGCTCTTGAGTAGTGATAGTGGCATTATTGGTTCACGATTCTCCAATCAGTACAGAAAAATTGTGTTCCTCATTTGAAGGAAAAAACTATCGAATTGTACCTATGAGATTAAATGGGTTTTTCCCCATTTTCCTTCTCCTCGTTTAGAAATACCCCTGAGTATTCACAAATATTTTTATTGTACCCCTTGGTTAATATCTTCTATTATTTTTTCTAATTAAATTCTATCAGATGTGTTGGAAGCCCCTCAGTAATTCTATTACACCCCATGCTTTGTTTCTTCACTTATTTCACTATACATAATTCTAAATCCGTGAAAGAGAATTCACCATATTTTTAGGGTGTTTTTATAATCCTATGATTTCTCCAATTATGGCTCGAATCAAAAGCCTGATTTGTGATGAGTTATCTGTACTAAGAATAAGGTAGGTGGTCTTTGTCTTTTCCATCATGGTATTTGTATTTATGAATTATTTCCATTGTGCCATACACCGATTTAACTATGTGTTGCCTCTAAAATTCATATTCCTTAAATTAAATTGTTTATATTGCAATCTAAATCCAAAATGAGACCAATTAACATTGTTTTAGGATGATACCTCAACTCTAACCACTTAATTAGGGTTTATTTCTCATTATGCCTTATGATGTCTAATGTCGTGACTGCTCGGAACACCACTTGTGTGTTCATGACTTGAGCTTTGCTATGGTAAGAGCTCATATTAATAAATTAAAATTGGATCATTAAAAGGAAATCTTAAATCCCAATGACATATTCATATTATAATTGAATTTTTATGGATTCATGTCCCTCTTAGAACCATTTTCATTATTATGAAAAGGTGTTGAAATGATCCTATGAAAATTTTAATATTCCTGGTTATTACAAGGCCTATGATGAAATATGAATTGTAACATCCTAGTTCTAGAAGCCACCCAGAGGAGCCCCGTACCCAGTTGGTCACATGGTCTCAAGCGCATTTCCCCAAACGCCAGATGCTGCCGAATAGCAGCGAGGGCCTTGGGTGTTATAGTGGGGAAACTATGCCCTCATTGGAAGAGTACACGGTGGAAGTAAACAAAGCATACAATAGCAGAAGTAGTAAATATCCAACAACAATAAATAGAGTAAGACTAAAGCAATAAATATCTAGAGCAAACATGTATATATGAAATGATTCAAAATACATATGTCTAAGAAAGCAGCCAAACAAGTCACAATGCTGAATACAATACTAAACCAAAGTACAAAAGAAAAACAAATAAGCAACTCCACAACATCGCAATCCTAGGCTTGGTCCCATGCTCTCCTGCTCCAAAGAAATCAAGTACCAGAAGTCGAAGGGCGCTTGACCTTGTCTATACCTATAACAACATAGTCTGTTTGGGCCCAAAAGCATGGCCAAAATAGGGTTTAAGACTAAATCCCAGTAGGCAACCACCCGAAGATCTGTGCCTAATAGTTAGTGAGTATATGGTAGGTAATAATAAAGTAATCAGTAAACAATAACAGTAAATAGGTTGATATACAACAGTAATCAATCCATAGAACAACAAGCAGCTAACCACAATAGGAACCCCTCTGGGAAGTACTCACAGCCAACCCCTCTGGTCCTATCTAAGAAGTACCAACAATCCTCTGGGCAGTTCACTCAGCCTAACCCCTCTGGTTTGGTCATATGAAATTATAAGACTCTCTGGGAAAGCTTGCTCAGTCAATTCCCCTTATAGTCTAGGGTAGTCAGGGACTCTCTGAGGAAGATCACGTGGTCTAACCCCCTTATAGCCCCAGGGTCTAGAAACTCTCTAAGGAGATCACTCGATCAATCCTCCTATAGTTTCAGGTCTATTACAGAATCTCTAAGGAAGTCCACTCATTCAATTACTTATCTATGTTGGAAAGGTCTTAAAGAAATTAAAATAAAATAAAGACTCTCTGAGGAAGCTCACTCAGTCTACCCTCCTGTAGTATACCATATCCAAGACTCTACGGGTGCTCACTCTGTCTATCCCTTGTAGTATATAATGTCCAAGACTCTCTGGGTAGCTCACTCAGTCTATCCCGTATAGTCTATAGTGTCCAAGACTCTCTGGGAAGCGCACTCAGTCTATCCCTTATTGTCTATAGCACCAGGTTCTCACAGTCCTGTGCCAGTTAGTGCATAATAATGTTATAATGCCAAAGTACACCTATAGGGCTACTTGGATAACCAGTCTACATCAAAAAAATCTTGTTAAGAATATAATTCCATCCTACAGTCACAAGGCATGGAAACAGGTATAACGGCCAAAGGCTAACAGGACCCAAAGGTCGTAACAAGTACAAGGCATGGAAAAAACCTCCAAGCATATAAATTATCCACAAACATGATCAAATTACCTCTATGCAAGAATACAAGAAAGGAAGGTAAACAATAGGCACAAAAAGGTAAACACACAATACCCGTTCATGGTTATTGGTGGAAATTGCACATAAAACTCAAATACTTAGAATGATGAGGCAAAAAAACCTACCTTGATGCTAGGATATCAAAATAATTGAACCGAGAGGCTTGATTCTCCTTAGAACGGTGTCGATCCATGAAAACGCACAAAATTCTCGACCCACGATATCTTGAGAAAGAATAAGAATCATGGAACAAAACTCAAGAAGAAGGAAGATCTCACCGTTGCGGTTCCAACGCAATCGACGGTGGTAGATTCAGAAAACAGATGGAGGCTCGGGGGCTTGGAGGGTGTTCACAGCCATACGGGTGCTCTCAGTCAAAGAACCTTGAGAAGAAGACGTTTTCGTCAATTAGGCATGACCCCAACCCATTTAATGAAAAAAAGGAAAGTACATGGCGTGTACTTCTGGGGTACACAACATGTACTTGGCCTTTATGTATTCCACTTTAAGCGGCCTCCACATCGCCTCTACACACCATGGGTGTGGACCGGACATAGCCAGCACATGGCCTGGCACGACATCGAAGTACACAGTCTGTACTTATAAATTACATGGCGTGTACTTTGAAAAATTCCAGATTTTCTTCTTTTTCTCAAAAATGACCAGAAAATAAAAAACATACCTAAAATGAAGATCTGGGTTCTTAAAAAATTCCCCCTTTAAAGAAATTCATCCCCAAATTTCCCAAGCGAGACATAGAAGAAGAAACCCCGAACAACTCCAGCCACTGCATTCGTACATCGGCCTCCCTCTCCCAGGTTTTGTCCTGTACTCGCCCATGCTGTTATAGCACCTATACCAAAGGAACAGACCGGCCACAAAAAACCTTCATACTGCAATCGAAAATTCAGATAGGATGCTCCACAAATTATGCATCTGCTTCGATCTCAACCTCCTCGGGTCGAAAGACACGAGATGGGTCTAAAAAGTAACGTTGAAGCTGAGAAATGTGGAAGACGTCGTGCATAGCCCGGTACCTCTGAGGTAACTGTAACCGATAGGCAACCGGCCCAACTCTCTCCAACACCTCAAACGGCCCGACATACCATGGTGTAAGCTTACCCTGTCTCTGAATCCTTTTAAGTCCCAACCTCACTGTCACACGTAGGAAAACCTGATCCCCGAACTCGAACTCTAGAGGTCGTCTCTGCTAATCAGCATAAGACTTCTGTCGAGCCTGCGCTGTAGTCATTCTCTTCCAAATCAACTCCATCTGCTCTGAGGTCTCCTGAACAAGACGAGGTCCCAGCAAAGCTGCCTCTCCTACCTCCAGCCAGCACAAAGTTCATCAGCATGGCCTACTATACAAAGCCTCGTAAGGTTCCATCTGAATAGTCCCTTGAAAACTGTTGTTATAGGAAAACTCCACGAGAGGAATATACTTCTCCCAAGAACCACCAAAGTCTAGAATGAAAGATCGAAGCATATCCTCAAGCACCTGGATCATACGCTCAGATTGGGAATCTTTCTGAGGACGGTATGTTGTACTCAAAAGTACCTATATACCTAAAGCCTTCTGAAGCCCCTTCCAGAACTGAGAAGTAAAACGTGCATCCCTATCTGAAACAATGGAGTGTGGAACTCCATGCAGATGCACAATATCTCAGATGTACAACTGCCCTAGCTCATCAATACTGATGTTCTCCTTGATCGGAAAGAAGTGAGCAACCTTCGTAAGCCTATCAATGATAACCCAAACAGCATCACTCCCTCGGGGTGACCTCGATAACCTGGTCACGAAGTCCATCGCGACATCATTCCACTTCCACTCGGGAATGGGTAACTGCTATAAAAGCCCTACTGGTCGATGATTCTCCTCTTTTTCCTGCTGACAAGTAAAACATCTCATGAAGAACCCAACAACATCACTCTTCATACCTGGCCACCAGTACTGGCGGTGTAGGTCATAATACATCTTGGTGACGCTAGAATGAACTGCCCAAAGTGAAGAATGAAAATCCCACATCAGTTCCTCACATATGTCTACTGGAACCCATACCCATCCCTGAAAATAAAAGATCTCATCCTCGCCCACTGTCCATCCAAGAAGAGGTTCCTCTCCTCACACACTCTCCTGCAAGACTAGGCCTTCTGAATCTAATAGTTGCCTCATTCGCACCCGATCAAGAAGGGTAGAGGAAACAGCTATAGAATATAGGAAAGTCTGCCCCTATTTGTTGTGCACTTACAAATGCATCTCAGAGAACAGAGCCATAAGGTGCCACTCACTACTGGCCTCCTGAACTTCCTGAATCTGAGTTCTCCTACTCAACGCATCATCCATTGTGTTGCCCTTTCCCGGTGTATAGGCAAGCTCAAAGTCAAAGGACTGAAGATACTCAACCCACATACACTATCTTAGATTCATATCACGCTGAGTGAAGATGTACTTGAGACTCTTATGGTCGGTGCAAACCTCAAAGTACTCTCCTAGAAGGTAATTTCACCAACAGCGTAAGGCATGAACAACAGCTGCCAACTCCAGATCATACGTCGGGTAGTTCCTCTCGTGTGACCTCAACTATCGAGACCCGTACGCAATGACTCCATCTCCCTGCATAATCACAGCTCCCAGTCTGACACCTAAAGCATCACAGTAGACTATATAGCCCTTTCCCGGCTCTGGAAAGACTAGTATCGGTGCTGACGTTAACCTCCCCTTCAGCTCCTGAAAGGATGACTCAAAGGAATCTGACCATAAGAACTTCGCACCTTTCTTGGTCAGACCTGCCAGCTGTGCTGCAAGGCATGAAAAGTGTTGTATGAAACACCTGTAGTATCAATCCAGCCCTAGAAAACTATGCACCTCAAATACATTCTTCGGATGCTCCCAGGAAACTACATCTCTCACTTTCTCTAGGTCTACTGATACTCATGTCTCTGAGATAACATGACCTAAGAAGTGAATATGATCCATCCAAAAGTGTCATTTTGAGAGCTTAGCATATAACTGATGCTCTCTCAGTGTACTCAGAATGATATCAAGATGGGTAGCATGGTCGTTTTGAGTGTGAGAGTACACCAAGATGTCATCCACAAAAACCACCATGAAGGAATCCAAGTATAGATGGAACACTCAGTTCATCAGTGCCATAAAAACTGATGGTGCATTCGTGAGACTGAATGGCATGACCGTATACTCGTATAGACCATACCTGCTCTTGAAGGGTGTAAGAGGTATATCTAATGGTCTAACGCACAACTGATGATAATCGGGCCTCAAATTGATCTTCGAGAACACCTAGGCTCCTCTAAGCTCATCAAAAAGGTCATCGATCCTCGTCAATGCATATTGGTTCTTGACCATCAACTTGTTTAGATTTCGATAATCCACGAAGAGCCTAAGGGTGTCATCTACCTTCTTCGCAAACAGGACAGGTGAACCCCAAGGAGAAGTACTGGGTCGGATGAAACCCTTAACCTGTAACTCCTCCAACTGCTTCTTGAGCTCCTGTAACTCAGGTGTAGCCATCCTATAAGGAGTAATAAACACCGGTGATGCTCCTAGAACGAGATCAATCGAGAAGTCTACCACACACTCCAGAGGAAAACCTGAAAATTCCTCTGGAAAGGCATCCCTAAAACAATCCTCCACTGGAGAAAAGTCTAACTGCGAAGTCCCCTGGTCATCCAGATAAAGACTGGAAATATGGGTTGTGACTCCCCCAATCCCATGATGCTCTGGTCCATCTCTTCCCTCCTGGACATCCCACTCACCTCTATGAAGAAAAGCTCTTCCCTCTAGTGATATGAAACTCACCCTACGGCGATAGAAATCTACGACTGTCTGGAAGGGGACTACTAGTCCATATCGATAATGACATCATAGCCTATCATCTCTAGGACATAGAGGTCCCATAAGAAGTGAAACCATGCAACCTCAAGAGGTCACTCTCTGCACTAATGTAACCTAGACGTCTTTATTCCCAATGGTGTATCAAGAGTCAACATGTTGGCAGACGAAAAGATATAGAGCCAGAGGCTTTCCACAACAGAAATAGAGATAAAACTATGCGAAGCACCAGTATCGAAAAGGGATGAAGATAAAACTAAGGCTACTATGATCGTACCTAGAACTATAGAAGGGCCAGGATCCTGCTCCTAATAGGTCTTCTCCACAGTGAAAGTCTGGCATGTACCGCGGCCCTGCACCCCTCGATGACCACTCTGAGCTAATCCACTCTACTTTCACTAGTGACATGGTGACTGAATGCCATGGCCATGACCTCCACCTCTTCCCGAACGAGCGGGAGAACTCCAATTCCTAGACTAGTGAGAAACTGTCGATGCATTCCCTGAATGCGAGGTCATAGAAGAACCCCTACCACCAGCTGTAGGTGAGAAGATCTGACAAAAATGCTAAAGATGGCCCATCTTGTCACAGGATTGGAACTCAATCGGGTCTCTCTGGCACTGAGGCCTAGTATGCCCACTCCTACCACATTGGTAGCATACAACCTGGCTGCCCTAAGATACATACCACATACTCTGATCTCCTCGAGTAGAATCTTTGCGGCTCTTACTACTATCAGTAGGAGGAACACCGACTCTGGATATCGAACCACCCTGGACCACTGCTCTAGAATCTCTCAGATTGCACTCAATGATCAGCACTTGATTGACGATAGATGATATCGAAGA
Organism: Viscum album; assembly: GCA_963277665.1. Lineage (NCBI taxonomy): Eukaryota > Viridiplantae > Streptophyta > Magnoliopsida > Santalales > Viscaceae > Viscum > Viscum album. The sequence continues at coordinate 1,449,915,906 of OY728130.1, forward strand.
CAACCTAAATATATTCACTTTGGAACAGATCTCTTATCTGAGACCATCCTCAAACTTCCTAGAAGGGAACAAATCATCACCTACTGGAATCAGCATGAAGCACTACAGCTCGGTAAAATGAGATGGGTACTCCATAACAGAAAGAGTACCCTGCTCGAGACTCATAAACTCTTGGGCTCGGTCAGCCCTTAAGGTCTCCGGATAGAAGTAATCATAGAAGATGCACCGAAACTCATCTCAATTCATACTATATTGGCGCCCTGACTGTGATATCACCTCCCACCACCTCTTGGTGGTGTCTCGGATCATATAAGTAGCCATATTTACCCTTTTCTCTGGAGTTATCTCTAGGTGCTCGAAGATTATCAGTGTGGCCTCTAGCCAAGACTCTGCAGCCTGGGGTCCTCCATCCCCTGAGAAAGTAGGATGCTGCTATTGGAAAACCCATGTCAACTCAACCATTGAGGGGGCATGAGGCAGCGCTCCCTGAAAGGTCTGCAATATCCTTAGGAAGTCCTCCATGAACTGTGTATCGGTGCCTGCAACGGGTATAACTGATGGTGCCAAGGATGGCATAGCAGGAGGATCTGCAGGAGGTCCCTGATAGGCCATATCTGGTGTCTGATCACTGCCTGGAAGCTGACGTACAACCGGAGAATGACTCGGAGGCATAGCACTAAAAGGTCAAAAGCACACCTTAGATCAGGATCATCAAAGACACAGAACACAAGAGTAAAAGACGGGAACAGGAGAAAGAACAGTCAAGTTTTACTAAACATGATTACACTGCGTGTATAAAACTACACTGCATGTTCCTTAAAGCCATTCACATGGGTGTGTACTTCTTCCACCACTGTTCGTGTAACACCCCCGACTACACGTCGTGTTGTCCTTAAACACGGCATGTACTTGAACTCCACTCCCCTACCCGAGTCTCTTTACACAGCTAACCCACATGGTCCTCTTAAACCTAGACTACACGGCATGTTCACCAAGGACATGACATGTACTATATGAGGTTTCAGAAACTGTGTTGTTAGTTACACGGCCGGCTACACGGCTGACCCTTACACGGAGTGTTCCAAACAAACATGGCATGTATAAAAGAAGATAACACTGACCTTTGTTGTTCGTGACACGGCCGAGTACCTAGGAAAAAGCTACATGGCATGTCCATACAAAACACAGCATGTATAAAATGAGCTTCCTGGACCCATGTTGTTAGTGACACGGTCAGGTACACAGCTCACTACTACACGGCATGTAACGACCATACATGGTGTGTTCCTAAAAACTTTTCCACCACCTCATGTTTCTGCTCACATAGTCAGTGACACGGTTTAAAACTACACGGCGTGTAGTCAAGTACACGCCGTGTATTCTGGGTTTTTCTGGGCAGTACCTCAGAAACTGCACTGAATCCTAGAAAACACAGAAAAACAAACATGGATGTGCCAAATTCCGATCTGCGAGGGCCCATACTCCTCGCGAATCAAATCTTGACATATTCTATAAGTCATATTCATGAGAAACAAGTCAATGATCCACCAAACTCCGATTCATGATGGCCCATAACACCTCAATAATCAAAATTTGGCGTTCATTTAAGTAAATATAAAATACAAAAATATCTATATCAAACTGTAGGGATTCTACCAAGAATCTATCACAAAAGTAGGAATAATCTACACAACTTCTATCACAACAACATGCAATCACTAATTCACCCTAGATGGCATGGCAAGAATGAATGGCATCTGATTTATAACAAGTGAATATATGATGCATGAGATGGAATACCCTCATATCATCGAGTTGTGATAGAAATAGAACTGAAATAACACAACAATAACAACACAAGGAATGTGAATCACTCTAGGTGAAATCATATCAACCATAAAATCTCAAAACCAGAAAACTACAATAAACATGGTAGATTGGATTTTCCCTTTACACGGGTTAGATACTCCCGGGCACAGCTTACTACCAAGTACTGAATCCGTCCTACCCCTGGATAAAGGCTCCCAACAGTAAATCAGGAGAAAATAATTCATCTGATACCACTTTGTAACATCCTGGTTCCGGAAGCCACCCAGAGGCACCCCGTACTCGGTTGGTCACATGGCCTCAAGCGCATTTCCCCAAACTCCAGAGGCTTCCAACTAGCAGCGAGGGCCTTGTGTGTGATAGTGGGGAAACTATGCCCTCATTGGTAGAGTACACATTGTAAGTAAAAAAATCATACAATAGAGGAAGCAGTAAATATCCAACAACAATAAACAGCAAAAGACTAAAATAATAAACAGATGGAGCACACATTTATATAAGAAATGATGCACAATACATATGTCTAGGAAATCAGCCAAACAAGTCACAATGATGAATGCAATACTAAACCAAAGTACAAAAGAAAAACAAATAAGCAACTCCTCAGCATCGCAAGCCTTGGCTTGGTCCCATGCTCTCATGCTCCAAAGAAATAAAGTACCAGAAGTCGAAGGGCGCTTTCCCTTGTCTATACCTGAAACAACATAGTCTGTTTGGGCCTAAAAGCATGGCCCAAACAGGGTGTGAGACTAAATCCCAGTAGGAAACCACCTGAAGATTTGTGCCTAACAGTCAGTCAGTATATGGCAGGTAATATTACAGTAAATAGTAAACAGTAACAGTAAACAGGTTCGTATACAATAGTAATAAATCCACAAAACAACAAGCATCTAACCACAATAGTAACCCCTCTGGGAAGTACTCGCAGCCAACCCCTCTGGTCCTATCCAAGAAGTACCAACAACCCTCTGGGCAGTGCACTCAACCTAACCCTTCTGGTTTGGTCATACGAAATTATAAGACTCTCTGGGGAAGATCGCTCAGTCAATTCCCCTTATAGTCTAGGTTACTCAGGGACTCTCTGAGGAAGATCATGTGGTCTAACCCTCTTATATCCCCAAGGTCTATAAACTCTCTGAGGGTCTCACTCGGTCAATCTTATAGTTTTAGTTCTATCGCAGACTCTCTAAGAAAGTCCACTTTGTTAATTCCTTCTCTAGCCTGGAAAGGTCTTAATGAAATTCAGACAAAGTAAAGACTCTTTGAGGAAGCTCACTCGGTCTACCCTCCTGTATTCTACCATATCCAAGACTCTCAGGGTTCTCACTCGGTCTGTCCCCTATAGTCTATAATGTCCAAGACTCTCTGGGTAGCTCAATCAGTCTATCCCGTATAGTCTATAGTGTCCAAGACTCTCTGGGAAGCGCACTCAGACTATCCCTTATAGTCTATAGCACCAGGTTCTCACAATCCCATTCCAAATCAGTGCATAATAATTCTATAATTCCAAAGTACACCTACAGAGCTACTTGGCTAACTAGTCTATAACAAAACAAGCATGTCAAGAATATCATTCCATCTTACAGTCACAAGGCCTGGAAACATGTATAACAGCCAAAGGATAACAAGACCCAAAGTTCATAACAAGTAAAAGGCATGGGCATAACCTCCAAGAATAGAAATTATCCACAAACATGATCAAATTACCTATACACAAGCATACAAGCAAGGCAGGTAAACAACAGGGGAGAAAAGGTAAACACGCAATACCCTGTTCATGGGTATTGGTGGAAATTGCACATAAAACTCAAAGAAGTCGAATGGTAAGGCACAAACCACCTACCTTGATGCTAGGAGATCAAAATACTTGAACCACGAGGCTTTATTCTCCTTAAAATGGCACAGATCTACGAAAAATCACAAAACGCTCAACCCACTATATCTTGAGAAAGAAGTAGAATCATGGAACAAAACTCAGGAATAAGGAAGAGCTCACCACTGCGGTTCCAACGCAATTGACGGGGATCGATTTGGCAAACAGACAGAGGATTAAGGGCTCGGAGGGTGTCCGTAATCGTATGGGTGCTCTCGGTTGAAGAACATGGAGAAGAAGACGTTTTTATCGATTAGGCGCGACCCCGGACCGTTTAATGAAAAAAAAGGAAAGTACACGGCGTGTACTTATGGGGTATGCAGCGTGTACTTGGCCTTTCCATACTCCGCTTTAAGAAGCCTCCACATCGCCCCTACACACCGTGTGTGTGGGCCGGACATGGCCAGCACACAGCCTGGCGCGACATCGAAGTACACGCCGTGTACTTATAAAGTACAGGGCGTGTACTTTGAAAAATTTCAGATTTTCCTATTTTTCTCAAAAACAACCAGAAAAGGAAAAACATACCTGAAACGAAGATCTGGGTTCTTACATGAATATATATATATACATGTATAATGAGACTATTTCATATGGACCTTTTCCATATTTATAGGAATGTTCAGACTTGATCCCACCTTAGATTCTTGAGGGATGACTTGATCACTCAGTAGATGCCATTCTAATTCATTAAGATGGATTCCAATGGAGATACCCACCTTTGAACATGGTCCTTTTCTATCATTGGATTCTTTCAATGGCACTATAGGATCCCTTATCATTCTATAAAAAATTATAATGCCTTTTATGCACTCCTTAGATTCAGTGTGATGTCTTAGGACATGTGGTGCCTTGAATTATTATCCTTGGGACCCAATCATGATTTTCAAGATATTTACCTTAGACATGATCCATGGAATTGGTTATAGATTTTTCTAATGGAATACCTTTAGTGTACCCCTTATATTACACATAACCCATTATGTCTATGATGCATGGTTTTGTTCCATGAGCTAGCATGCCCTTCTAAGGTAAACGATCCCTTGGTTTGTTCTTGGATACACATTTTTTATTATTATCAATACCAATCCACCAAAGACCAATACTATATTATCTTACCCCCAACTATATGATTAAATGAAAACATTCTCAATGTCACCCCGCATAGCTTGAAACAGGTTTGGTCGGCCTGGTTTCCTATGAAGAACCTGGGCTTGACATGTGTTGTGTTTCATTCTGATTTTACTTTGATATACCTACAAACCATTACATATTAAATTAAAAAACAGGATTTTTATAGGAGTCATTTCTAGTGGCCTACTGAGCTTATCTCACACCCTATTCAGACCTCCATTATAATAGGGTACGTAAATAGATCTCATGACTGTATGTTTAGGAGCATGGTTTATGCTTTCTTGTTGTTCTCCTTATGTGATTGAATGGGGTATGGGAGAAGAGGACTGAGCATGTGCTCATGATGATATTAGAGATAGTCATGGTGTATTTTTTTCTATTTTCAACATCGCTACACACTATATACACCTTCCAGTATTTATATCAGATCATGTTCATGCATGATCAATCATTCATTTATTATTGATAATCAGTTGTTGTTTATTAATTTTTCATTATTTATTATTGATTATGTGTTATTGCTTTTCTGATCCATAGGGTATTGTATTCCCAATGTACCTACTTTTTCCCTCACTGCTAGTCAATGGCGTAGGGTTTACGAGGAGGCATTCTTGAGGCCCAGTGTAAAACCATCTTTGGAAACTATTATAAGTGGCTACCAGGTCAGGATTTTATATCTTCATCCAATATATTTAGATAAATAGTCTTCATTTATATAAATATAGTCCATCATGACTAGAAATTAATATCTTTACTGGATATACGATCATTAACTCAGATTTTCCTTGGTGTTTTTATGTTCTTTTGTATCTAAGTCAAACTTTTAACCATCACATTTCAAGAAAAACTTGTATTAGTATTTTAATTGATTATTATAACATCTTATTTTATATGATATCCATTAAAAAATATAGTTGGAATATGGTTAGTTGTTTCACTTCTATTTATAAAATATGTATTGGGAGGAATAATGTAAGAGTTTCAATATATATAAGACCCATCATTGATCTTACTTTTACTAACATAATGAAATTGATTTATATAAAGAAATGTGAGTTATGTATAACCATTAATCCATATTTGTGAACAATGATTTCTTGGATAAAATATTCTCCAACAAGATAGCTTAGAGATTCCTCAATCTTTATCAAGTGCAATCATTTACTTCACTAAACATTTCTAAATTTTTGTAATAGAATATCATGAAGTATATGATGTTACCCTTAATTTAGAAGGATTCATGTGGCCATTTTGAACCAAATCTAAAAATATTTGTGGCATACCTTTATTTAAAATTGTTTCTTTATCTAAAACATGATAAATAATTTTTTGTATATCTAGTATCATAGCTCAATTGAGAATTAAAAAAAATTGATATAAAAAGATAAACTACATTTAGTTTAATTTGATAAAAAATTATCTTTCCACAATCAGTTAAGATTCCTACATTTTAAATTCATTATTAATTGTAATGGATATATAGGATTCAAGAGTTACCAAATTTTTAGTTTACTGTAAAAGTACAATAAAATATTTATTCCATAAAATAATAATGTATCATTATGTATATATTAATACTAATATGGATGTTTTGGTAACACTTATTAAAAACGTGGATCAATCCAATCTAAAAATTAGAAATAGTAATCTCCCCTTAGATGAAATAAGAATCACGCTTTCTCATATAATTTTGATTTCACTATATAACCTCTTTATTCTCTCTCATTTAATGTATTTAAATTCATTTATATTGTATGAATATTTTTTATAATAAGAATGCAGTGAATTCAAACTTGATGAATATACCTGAATTGGATGAAACTACTTTCCTCTTCAATTCATTTTAATTTCTTTTTCTATTGTCCATTATTTTGACATAAAAAGAAACTAACCTCATTTTTATTTTTCTTCCTTTGAATATTTTTTCTATCTAAATTATATCTTAAAGGATCATTTCATTTTATATTATACATGGGATCTTTAGCCTTTTCATTAAAAATGTTCACTGAAAGGGGTGGATAAACTAGTTTGAACCACTCTTTATCATCATAGTGAAGTATGTACAAATGTATCCCTATTGAATTATACATTTTTAATTTTGTATTGGAAAAATATGGATAATATTGGTCATAATGAAAATAAAATAATATTAATGGATAATCCCTAATCCTAGTGGAAGACTAATTTCACTAACTGGTCAATATACACTAGAAATTTGAAAGAATGATCAGTAGCTTGATTTCCTTCTTCCAATTTAAAATGATATAGTATACTTATAATATTATTTATTTCAATCTTTTCCTTCTATATATCAAGATAATATATATGTGATAATATGGTTTAATAATCCAATTATATATGTGGTATCAATAAATCATTATACATTATTGATAATATAATACAATATAAATAAGAAGTATCCTCAACATATCTCTGGTAGGTTTCCTTTTCACCTATGTTCACCTTATGTGGTATAAGAACATGAGTAGGGGATTCCATCATATAATGAATACATTCTAATAATAATGAATCATATAGAAGATTATACTATATCCAAAAATATTATTTGTAAGGACAAACCCTGATTTATGGAATGATCGCACAATTTTTTTGGGTTTTTTTGTAATTTTATATAATAATAAAAAACATATGATTAACACTTTCCATGATTAAAATTTTTGTTATAAAAAATAATAATTTTATTTTCATTAAATCCCTCACTATTTTATCTAGTCATGATAACCCTCACCATTGAACATAGAATTTCTAGTTTCTTATAAATTCTAGTGGTCAGGATCCATATTCCCCTTTGCATAATCCCAATTGTCTGGTCAAGATACTTGAAGGTATTTACGTAGTAGATTCTTTGCCAACAGTGGGCTTGCAACTCCTTGATCCATTGATTTTATTCCCCAATACAAAAATCTTGACTTGGATTCCCTAAACACATGCCTCCAAATTACACTAAGTTTAGCGTGGGTTACTCCTCATAAAGTAAAATGGTTAAGTCAACCCAAAACATTCATAAGATTTCCCCCTATTGTAGTATGTGTCTCAACTATGGTTGGTAAAACACTTAGTCCTATTAGTTTCATTACTAAACAATTAATTGAAGGAAAATTTTGACTTAATATTTAGTTGAGTGATTTTATTTATGATGCCTAAATTTTATCTTGTTTTATCCTTTACATGAATTGTTAATATTATGTGTACTTTACATACTTAAATAACTATATTGGATAAAACATTTATGCATAATCTATTTTTTTAATTCAATCTTTTAACATTGATTCATTTATTTATATGATCATGATCTTTCATAAATAAATAAATAATGCATAGACATAAATAAATAAATAAATAACCTAGTCAATATATTATATAATGGTTGATTTATTGAGTGAATAATAAATAAACATTTGACCTAGGATAAATAAATCATTTGGCTGGTATTGGCACAAGTTGAATCATTCCACCTATCCACATGTGTATAACCTATGTTGGCATCATATATGTTTCATCCTAATATGATTCCATGTGCCTTGGGATACTTCATTTATTACATGTATTTATAACACACATATAGGTGAGAGGAAAAAAAGATTAGTTAAGGTTAATTATATAAATATCCTTGGACAAACTTGTAATATATAATAATAGAGGGGGATGGAATGTAGACCATCATATTTAATTTAATACTTAATATTTGAAAACCCATAAAATATGTTAAATCAAATAATTTCAACACATATAGAGGCCACGGTCATGATCATCAATGGTCATGCACATGAAATGAATACACAAAAGTATAATAGATTAACATTCATATCTATTCATTATTCATTATTAATATAAATATACTTTACTTATTTATTTATTTATTTATTTTACTTTTATTTTGAGGACCATTCAATTTCTCTTGGAGGTACCCATAATTAAAATCATTCGGGTAAAATAAATAGTAGAACCAATAATGACAGATTATTAGAAAAAAATTTACTCTGTATTTAATGATTATTTAAAAAAATTATTAATATTTCAATCAACAGACATTCGAATCACTAAAATAAGGTTTCAATTCTTCAATTTGACAATGTTGGTCAGAGTGGATACTCAAGAGGGGGTGAATTGAATTCTAATTAAAATTTCTATTAAAAAATTTTAGGATTAAAATCCCCCAAATTAAAACAGCCCAGTTAATTAAGGTAGTAGAGATATAAGTGACTTATTGTTCAACAGGTTTCTCAAAGGTTCATTACTTATCAGTTGAATCAGTATGAAAACTAATTCGACTTTTGAAACAAGTTTACTAAATGAATCTCATATACACACTAACCACAACTAACTATCAGAGTGAATGTAAAAATAGATTTTTGTCTTTGCAAATATAAACAGTGGATAAATTTAAAATAGAGTAAGTGAAAGATGAATAAAACAATTTAAACAAGAGGTTCAGTCTTATTTCAATACCTAATCCTCTCCACTTGGTGATCACTTGCCACCAAGTAGTTATATTAAAAATGATACACTGCCTGTATCGGGCTTTACAACTGTTTTCACAAACTGTTCAGGTTTTGCAACCTCTACCATAGTTCTATGTGGGAAAATAAACTACCAAGCCATACTAGGTTTCTTCCACAATTATGCATGGGAAACAAATGTAAAGAGAGTTTGGTATGGATATTTTCAGTATCCCTCATTTCAAGAACAAGATTCAGTGTGTATATGGAATACACACTGCTCACAAATGTAAAATATTTAAACACAATAGAGATAAAGATATTAGAAATAAGTTTTAGAAAGCTCCATGTGTTGGCAGATCAACTATGGATTTTTTGGAATGAAGGAAATGAAGTTTTGGCTCTTCTCTGCAAGTTGCCTCCAAAACAGAGTGTCGCAACTTCCAGGTTCTGACTTCCAGATGTAGAGATGATCATCTTGTTAGGTCAGAAGCTCTTTGTTACTTGAATGTTCAGGTTCTACAGATTCAGTGTGTAGCCTTCCTTCTTCTTATATACATGTAAGTCTTTTTGTATCACCAGGATGGTACATATATGCATGGAAATACTTCTCCCTTCTTTTGTTCATCTTCAAGGTTCCCTTTTAAAGGTGTTCATCTCCGGTCAAGAGGAATGATTACACTTTTTACAGGTACAAGGTATGGTTCCTGAAATTCTAACAACATCATTAATTACTAGAACGTGCATTAAAAGCATAAAAAATAACCATTAAAATTATATTAATAATATTGACAAGGTATAGAGTTTGATTAGTAGTGACTAGTTAACAGTCATCTTCTAATAGTAGCTCTCTATTGGTAGACTTGTAACAGTGGACTTTATGTCAGTGGATGCCTTGTATAGGTAGGTGTTACTCTGTGTAACAGTATCTCCTCATCAGTGGACTTCATAGGTAGGCTCAATAGTATACCTTTAATAGTAGGCTTAAATCATTAAGCTTGTTCAGTGGTAGACTTCAATTAGTAAACTTCTAACGGTAGCTCTGTAACATCAGACTGCTTAAACAGTGACCTTTTCAGTGGTAGACTATATATAGCGGTAACCTTCTACTAGCAGTGGACTTTGAACAATAGTAGACTATATCGCCTGTAGGAGTTTTCTAGTGGTAGCCTTCTACTAACTGTATACATGTCCACTTGAAATGTGAAGCTCTCAAACAGAAGACTTAAGAAAGAGTCTGATAGTGGACTTCTAATAGAAGCCTTGTCACAACAGTGACCTTGTGACAGTGACTCTTTGTCTGTAAGCTTTAATAAGCAGATCAACGGTAGACTTGTGATAGTGACGTTGTATCGGTATCTTCCAACAGTGGCAGTAGATCTTCAACAGTAACCTTCTAGATTCAGTGTCCTAGAGTAACAGTGAGCTATAACAGTGACCTTGAACAGAAGGCTCTTACTAGTAGGCTTTAACAGTGAACTTATACTTAGAGAATTGTAAACTGTAAGTTGATGAAACAAATTCATGAGACTAAAAATATAATTTTTTCAAAATAAATAATATGAATACAGATTAAAAACGATTAATAAATGGCTTAATATATCATGATCAGTATTTAAACATGTTTTGGGATTATCAAAACAGGTGAGTCCAACAATCTTCCCTTTTTTGATAATCACAAATTATGCCAGTATGTATTAAATATAGATATCACATATAATACAGTTACTAAACAAAGATCAAAAATTTCTCAAGTATCAGAGATTAATAAAAGTGTAAAACCATAAAATATTGGTACATGGTATCAGATAGAAAGGAAGAACAGATTCATCATAGGATCATATTAGTATATTAGCACATTTCTCCCCAATCACATTATTAGTTTGGAATTAGCACATATCATAGAAGTATGAGCACAGTAAGTATGAGAACAGTATTTATCCCCCTTTATGATTAGCAAAAATAAACACAAATAGATTGAACAGAGAAAGATTGTATTAATGAAATGAAATTACATGAAAGAAATATAAATCCCCTATCAAAAAGACACAAACAAACTCCATCCACATCAGGCTCAGGAAAGTGGTCTTTCCCTTTAGAATAAGAAGATGGAGAAAGAGCTGGTGGATCAGGAGGTTTGGGAATTGCTGCAAGAATGACTGGAGGGGCAACAACAGAAGCTCATGTGGGTCTGTAGTGGGTAGCTCTCTGAGGTATTAGTGTAGTAAGGCTCCTGATGGCTTCAGTAGGAGACATTGTGAAAAAACCCACTGGGTTGAGATTCAGGTAAGGCATGAGGGATGATGACAGGGGTACATTCCACATGAAGAAAGGGTAGGAGAAGGTTTCTGAAGTCCATAATAATGATTCCTACTCTTTCCATAGACGATATGAAATAATCCTTGTCCTCCATAAATTTCTCTAAGGCTGGATTCAACTGGCCCAGCTGAGTGACTTGGTCCTTGAAGGCTCTGGTGACTGGTGGAATCTTGAGGTTTTCCAATAGAAGTTTGAAATGAGCATCCATCTGATGCTAGGAGTAAATCCTTTTATAATAAAAATTAATCTGTTCCTTTATACTCTTTTGGTCCTGGGAAGCCTCTCTCATGAAGTCACTAACTACCTTATGAACTTCTTTGGTAGTGGAGAGAATCTGAGTCACAGATTGAGGATTAAGAGCACTGAAACCAGAAATATTTGCTATCTATTTAGTGACCACTTTCTTGAAAGCTGAAAAGTCCAAAGGTGGTGTATTTGAAGTTGAAGCAGAGGAAGTCAAAGGTTTTATGGAGAAGGCAACAGTTTCCTTAAAAGACTTGGTCAACCCACTGATAAGATTCTTCACATCTTCATCCTGGACCTTCTCATGAGATTTCATGGATTCCTTAAAACTTTCAAACACTGTAACCATCTGTTGCACCACACTTTGATGCATTGAATTTCTTTTTCTATTTTTCCTTTAGAAGCCATTAGAGTAGTTAGACTTACCACTGACTATCTTAGAAGTTCCACAAACTGAGACACATCCTTGAGTTGATTCTGGAATTGATATATTTCTTTGGATAAGCTAGCTTGAATGGAAGATTTAACTTTAGCCATCTCAGAGGTAGTCATCTCTTGAATTAAACCCATTTCCTTTTCCATTTCAGTGGACCTGTTATCAAACATCTGGTGTAGATCGGTTTTCATATTTTCCTGATCATATTTAGTGACAAGGTTCTCAGGAATAGGAACCACTGGAGGCACTACAGCAGGTTTTAAAACAGTATGTACAGGATGTCTCTTGCTAAACATATCACAGTATGAATCATTATAATCCAGCCCAAGTACCTGATATCCAGGGTCTTCTTACCATTCTTCAATGACATGAAGAACAGATACATAACCAAAATTCTCCCCCTCACTTGAAGCTCTCTCCTGAGTATTCTCCTCTACTTGTTCTTCTCTAAGTAACTCAACATCATCCTCTTCATTTCTAGCAGACTCAACCTCGGTATGATTTATTTTTTCACCAGTGGGGTGTGTCACATCCTCCACTAAGTCATCAATGATCTCTATTTCAATGGAAGTAGGTTCCACTCCTACTTCTTGATCAGAAATTGTCCTGTATGTGTGTCCTATAAGGGGGATTAAACCGATATCTTCATCTTAATTGTCATCATCATCAGCTTCAACAACAGTTGCCTCCTTTCCTTCATCCTTATCACTATCCTCCTCTACCTCACGAGCAGAATGGTTTGACTCAGTAGCCTCATCCTCTTTAGAGGTGACTCTGAAAATATTCTGAGATGCTTCTTCTTCTTCAGTGGTCTCGGCATCACTGTCCCTTTGAACAGTATCTCTTCTTGGCAGTTCTTTTGAAGGGATAACTGCTCCAAAAGCTACTATCCTGATAGAATGATCAGGTAAATCAGGATCACTCCCATAATCAATGGGGGTTCTCTCTCTTTCAGGTTCCATAGCTTCTTCAACTTCCTCCTCCTCACCTGAATAATCCGGTTCTGTCTCATCAGGCTTCAGGACTGGATCTCTGTTTTCTTTTGTCCTAGATGGGTGTGTAGTAGGGTCAAAAAAATTTATATACCCTTCCTCCATCATTCACCCATGCCTTCCTCCCAAGATTCCAGCTAATTTTCATAAATTTGCAAATAACCTTGGAGATACAAACACTGTTCTTAGCCACTATCATCTCCTCTTTATTTCCAATCACACCATTTACCTTTAGAATTATCGAGATTATCTTGGCATGGAATAGAGCATTGGACTTTGATCTTGCCTTAGTCATATCCTCCAATTGTGCCATCAATAACCTACATAGGTTAATCTTCTCTCCATGCTTTAGTGAGTACATTAGGAATATGTCCTGATACTTCAGCACAGCAAAGTCCCCTCTCCTGGGACTAATCACATGTTGAATGAACTTAAACAAAAGTCTATCTTCTCCATTCATCTCGGCTGCAATGATCTTTCTTGATTTTCCATTTCCAATAAGCTCTTCCAGAGATTTTTCATACTCAAAAACATCACTGTCTGGAGGAGCCATCCATAATAGTATTCATATACTCCTTCATGAGGAACTCTCAAACAGACAGCCCACTCAGCAGACGAGAAGCCGACTTCATTTCCATTGACTCTGGATACTATCCTATGCACATCATCTTCCTCTTATAACTTTAGGTATTCATATAATTCCTTCACAAGCTTCGGGTAGTATGGTTCATTGTTGTTGGAAAAGAATTCGCTCCATCCTTGGGCTTCTAGTGCTTCCATCACTAATGATTTGCTCGACATCAACCATTCTTCACTCAACTTTTTCTCAGTAAAGATTTCTTGGTTAGATGTTGTTTGACAGGTCCCATTGGGGTATTATTGGTTCCACTGGATTTAGCTCGAGTTCTCTTTGTCTTTGGCTCATCTTCATTGATAGTCGGGGGTCACTTGGTTCTAGCCATGGAGATTGAGAGAGGTTTGAGGGATCAAATGGAGAGTTAGGGTTTAGGGATTTCGAGAGCAAGGTTCGAGATTGAGAAAGGAAGGTGGATTGAGATATGTTCGTAGCCTTTAGTTGTATCATGTAGGGATTCAAACAAAATAAAATAGAAAAAGGAATAAAAACTGTTCTGATTCCCGCATAATATAAAATTAAACAGCGAGGTATTCAACAGTGAGGTTCTTAATAGTGAGGTACACTAGTGAGGTGCAACAGTGAGGTGTATCAGTGAGGTTTATCAGTGAGGTATGACTGTAAGATCCAACACTGAGGTCCAACGGTGAGGTCTAACAGTGAGTTCCAACGGTGAGGTCTAACAGTGAGGTCCAACGGTGAGGTATAACAGTGAGGTCTAACGGTGAGGTCTAACAGCGAGGTCCAACGGTGAGGTCTAACAGTGAGGTCTAACGGTGAGGTCTAATAGTGAGGTCCAATGGTGAGGTCTAACAGTTAGGTCCAATAGTGAGGGGTCATGTACTGAAATTAATCATTCCTAACTCATGTTTGATGTAATTTAACCTCTCAGAATTCAAAGGCTTTGTGAATATATCAGCCAATTGATGTCCAGTGCCAATGAATTCAAGATTGATATCACCCTTTTGATAATGATCCCTCATAAAGTTATGTCTTACATAAATATGCTTTGTCCTTGCATGAGATACTGGATTTTAGGAAATGTTAATAGCACATGTATTTTCACACTTTATAGATACATGTTTGAATTGATATCCATAGTCTAGTAAAGTGTGTTTTATCAACAGAATTTGAGCACAACAACTACCTGCAGCTATGTATTAAGCTTCATCAATGGATAATGCAACAAAATTCGTCTTCTTACTACACCAAGATACTAGTGACTTTCCTAAAATGTGACATGTCCCAAAGGTGATTTTCTATCTAAATTGCATCCGGAAAAATCACCATCAGAATAACTCAACAAACCAAATGATTTTCCTTTTGGATAAAATAGTCCTAAGTTGAGAGTATGTTTGAGATATTTAAAAATCCTTTTTACATCAGTTAAATGAGTCTCTTTTGTATTGTCTTGAAAGTGAGCACACATACATACACTAAACATAATGTCAGGTCTGCTAGCTGTAAGATAGAGTAAACTCTATATCATACCTCTGTAGTTGGTTTGATCCACTGGTTATCCAGCTTCATCAGTATCCAACTTACAAGTGGTACTCATAGGTGTGTCACTACCTTTACTACCATCCAAAGTAAAACGTTTTAAAATATCCTTAATATATTTACTTTGATTCAAAAAAATGCCATTTTTATTTTGAAAGATCTGAAAACCAAGGAAAATTTTTGAGTTCTCCCATTAAACTCATTTCAAACTCATTTTGCATCATTTTTGAAAAATCAACACATAACGAATTTTTAGAAGATCCAAAAATAATAACATCCACATAAATTTGTACTATCAAAACATCTTTATAAATCCTTTTAATGAAAAGAGTAGGATCAGTTACCCCTTTGGTAAAACTTTTTGAAATAAGAAAAGAGTTGAGCCTATCATACCATACTCTTGGATCTTGTTTTAAACCATATAAAGTTTTATAAAGTTTAAAAACATGATTTAAAAAAATGAGGATTTATAAAACCATGGGGTTCTTCAACAAACCCATCCTCAACTATATACCCATTTAGAAAAGCAATTTTAACATCCATTTGATAAAGTTTAAAATTCAGATGTGCTGGATAAGCAAGTAGTACTCTAATGGCCTCTAATCTAGCTACAGGTGCAAAGGTATCCTCATAGTCTATTCCTTCCTCTTGACTATATCCTTATGCAAATAACCTAGCCTTATTTCTTACAATATTTCCACACTCATCAACTTCATTCTTAAACACCCATTTAGTGCCTATTTTCAAAGTTACCTTTGGTCTTTCCACTAATTCCCAAACTTTGTTTCTTTCAAACTAATTTAATTCTTCTTGCATAGCCATTACCCAAAATTCATCATTGATAGCATCATTAATATTCTTGGGTTCATGCTGTGAAAGAAAGTCTTGATGTTCAACCTGGTTTCTTAGAGAAACTCTAGTTTGTGTTCCTCTATTCAAATCACCTACAACAGCATCTAAAGGATGATTCTTAAGAGTCCTAATACCTCTAGGAAGGGCTTAACTAGATTCTTCATTATTGTCTGTTGGTTCAGAATCAATAGGTGCAGATTCTGGAAAAATTCTAGAACTGGATATTTTTACAGGGGATTCACTATCTTTATCATTAAGGTTTAGATTTGACAAATCTTCCTCAAGATGTTCAAGATAGGTTTTGGGCTCATATGGATCAGTCTCATCGAATTTGACATGAACTGATTCTTCAACACATTTGGTTTTCTTATTGAACACTCTGTAGGCCTTACTTGATATAGAATAACCCAAGAAAATTCCTTCATCACTTTTGGGAGAAATTTTTTCAAGATTATCTTTAGTATTAAGAATAAAGACTTTGCAAACAAAAACTCTAATGTAATTAACCTTAGGCTTTCTATTGTTCCAAAGATCATAAGGGGTCTTTTTTAGAATAGGTCTAATTAAAAATCTATTGATAATATAACAAGTTGTATTTATAACTTTATCCTAAAAATAAATAGGTAATTCATACTCATTGAGCATTGTTCTAGCAATTTATTGTAGGTTCCTACTTCTCCTTTCTACTACACCATTTTGTTGGGGTGTCCTAGGGGCAAAAAAGTTGTGACTATAGCCATTATGTGAGAAGAAAGATTAAAACTCATGATTTTCAAACTCACAGCCATGATCACTTCTCAGGGTATTAATTCTAAGTCCACTAAGATTTTCTACATACTTGGAATATTTGAAAAAATAGGAACAAGATTCACTTTTGTGAGCTAGAAATTATACCCAAGTATACCTAGAAAAGTCATCTACAAGAACATAAACATAGTGCTTCCCATTTAAACTTGAAACTCTTGATGGTCCAAATAAATCCATGTGAACCAATTCAAGTGGTTGAGAAGTTGAAACTTCTTTCTTTGGTTTGAAAGAAACTTTGTGTTGTTTTCCCTTTTGATAGGGATTACACACTTTGTCAAGTAGGAATTCTAATTTAGGTAAGTCTCTAACTAAAATTTTCTTAGATAGCTTCCTAAGTGAGTGCACATTGCAGTGTTCTAACCTTATGTTCTACAACCAAGACTCTTTATGAAAAGCATTTAAGCAGGAAACATTTTGTTTGGCTAAGGAATTTAAATCAATAGCATATACATTCTTATTTATACATGTAGTGAAAACTAAATCATTTTTTGAATTAAAAACACGGAATGCATCATTTTCAAATTTAACATTAAATCCATCATCACATAACTGAGATATGCTGAGTAAATTGTACTTTAAACCATAAAAAAAATTACTTTAGAAATTAATATTGTATCAGGGTTACCGATCTAGACTAAGCCGAAGATTTTTACTTTTGCATTATCACTGAAGGTGACATGCCCACCATCAACTTTAACTAGACTCTTGAAGCAAGAATAGTCTCCTGTCATATGTCCTGAACATCCATTGTCCAAGTACCATGAGGTCTTACAGTAAATCTTTAAGAAATTACCCTGTAAAATAGATTAAACATGGGGTAATTTTGGTACCCAGATCTTCTTGGGTCCAGAGAGGTTAGTGAGTAAATCATTGGGAACCCATATTTTCTTTATAGGTTTTATAAAATCAAAAAAACATATTTTGAGACATAAATACTTTGTTAGGTCCTTTAGAAAATTGTTTCTCAAAAGATGGTCTGGAACTAGCAGTTAGCTGTCCAGATTTTGGAACAAATTTGGTTTTGCTAATTTTTCTCCGTCCAGGCTGATATCCTAGACCAGTTGTATACTTTGGAAAAATATGTTTCCTATAAAATGGGTCAAGGTATCCCTACCATCATTTAACTTCTCAATATCCTTTCTTAATTGTTTATTAGATAATTTTAAATCTGTATTTTCCTTTATCAGTTTAGAAAATTTCTCTTTTTCTATGTCTAGATTTGACTTGTAATTAGCATTTAAAGCATGATGTCTTTTTAATGACTTATATTTTTCCTTGAGTTCATTAAAAGTATCCTCAAGCATTTTTCAATATTCAAATAATTCTTCCTTAGTCATATCTTCATTATTATGAGAGTCACTTTCATTCCTAGTATAATAAGTATTATGCATAGGGGAATTAATTGTTACCTCAGATGTCTCTGTCATAAAGCATAGATTTGCATGTTTGTTCTATTCTGAGTCCGAAGCATCAGATTCACTCGAAATTTCTTCTGAAGTACTCCAATATTCTTTCATAGCCTTTTCATATCCTTTTCCCTTTTCATCATATTTTCTCTTGAATTTCAACTTAGGGCAGTTTACTTTCACATGCCCTTTTCATTTACATTCATAGCTTACTATTTCACTTGTATTCTCATTCAACTTCCTATCTTTCTTCCATTGTCCTTTGTGATTATACTTTCCTTTGAAGTTTGAATTCCTAAAGAATTTCTTCTTTCGATATAATATTTTGAATCTTCTGGAAAGTTGTTCCATCTCTTCATCACTGTCTGAGTTTGAATCTTCACTTGTAGAACTTTCTACAGGTAATTGAACTTTTTCTTTTATTTTCTTTTTGAGGCAGAAGTCTTGAATGCTACTGACTTCTTTCTTGGTTCTTCTTCTATTTCTTGATTCACCTTAAGCTCTTCTTCATGCATCATTAGTTTTCCAATTATCTCCTTTATAGGTAGCTTGCTGATGTCACATGATTCTCAGATTGATACAGAAGTGCCTCTCTATCTGTCAGGTAGGCATCTAAACAGCCTCATGATTTGGTCTTTACTGTCCACTGGTTTCCCAAGAAGATTCATGGTGTTTACTATCTCATTAAACTTTAGATACATTTCATAGATAGATTCATCAAGCCTCATCATAAAATTATCATATTTAATAGTATAGGTATTTAATCTCATTTCTTTAACATTGGTTGTTCCTTCATGAGAAACAGCCAAAGTATCCCAAATTTCAAAAGCAGTCTTACAGGCAGATATTCTATTAAATTCTTCATCACCCAAAGCAAAGTATAAGGCGTTCATTTCTTTACAATTGTTATTATAAATAGTTTTAGTTACTTGAGATCATGTGTCCCTTGTAGTAGCAGTTAATGCATGTTGTTCCTCAATTGTGTCCTAAATTTCAGGTCCTAAACTTTCAAGATACATTTTCATTTTCAATTTCTATTGACCACAATTATTTCCATTGAATAAAGGTGGTATGTTAGTAGCAGCACCCTCAACTCAGTTATCCATAGAAAATTAAGAGTTTAAAGAACTGAAAATTTAGATATAACAGAAATTTTGAGATCTTTAATATAAAACTAAAATCATAGTTGAAAATAAATTGAAAATATTGAAAAACTGGTTTGATGGTATGAATAAAGAAAACTTCTGATACCAAATTTTGGTCGGAGTGGATACTTAAGAAGGGGGTGAATTGAGTTCCAATTAAATTTTCTATTAAAAATGTTTAGGATTAAAATCCCCCAAATTAAAACAGCCCAGTTAATTACGGCAGTAGAGATATAAGTGACTTATTGTTCAACAGTTTTCTCAAAGGTTGATTACTCCTTAGTTGAATCAGTATGAGTACTAATTCTAATTTTGAAACAATTTTACTAAATGAATCACATATACACACTAACCATAACTAAATATCAGAGTGAGTGTAAAAACAGATTTCTATCTTTGGAAATATAAACAACGGATAAATGTAAAACAGAGTAAGTGAAAGATGAATACAACAATTTAAACAAGAGGTTCAGTCTTAAGTGAAGACCTAGTCCTCTCCACTTGGTGATCACCTACCACCAAGCAATTATATTAAAAATGACACACAGCCTGTATCAGGTTTTACAACAGTTTTCACAAACTGTCCAGGTTTTTCAACCTCTACCACAGTTCTATGTGGGAAAATAAACTACCAAGACACACTAGGCTTCATTCAAAATTATGCATGGGAAACAAATTTAAAGAGAGTTTGGTATAGGGATTTTCAGTATCCCTCAGTTCAAGCACAAGAGTCAGTGTTTATATGACATACACACTGCTCACAAATGTAAAATACTTAATCACAACAGAGCTAAAGATATTAGGAATAAGTTTTAGAAAGATCTATGTATTGGAAGATCAACTCTGGATTCAATGTAATGAAGGAAATGAAGTTTTGGCCCTTCTCTGCAAGTTGCCACCAAAATAGAGTGTCGCAACTTCCAGGTTCTGACTTCCAGATGTAGAGATGATCAGCTTGTTAGGTTAGAAGCTCTTTGTTCCTTGAATGTTCAGGTTCTATAGATTCAGTGTGTAGCCTTCCTTCTTCTATGCATGTAAGTCTTTTTGTATCACCAGGTTGGTTCATATAAGTATGGAAAAACTTCTCTCTTCTTTTTTTCATCTTTGAGGTTCCCTTTTATACATGTTCATCTCTGGTCAAGAGGAATGATTACACTTTTTATAGGTACGAGGTATGGTTCCTGAAATTCCAACAACATCATTAATTACTAGCACATGCATTAAAAGAATAAAAAATAACCGTCAACATTATATTAATAATATTGACAAGGTATAGAGTTTGAGTAGCAGTGACTAGTTAATAGTCATCTTCCAACAGTAGCTCTCTATCGGTAGACTTGTAACGGTGGACTTTGTGTCAGTGGATTCCTTGTATCGGTAGCTGTTACTCTATGTAACAGTAGCTCCTCATCAGTGGACTTCATCGGTAGGATCAACAGTAGACCTTTAATAGTAGGCTTCAATCAGTAAGCTTGTTCAGAGGTAGAATTCAATCAATAAGCTTCTAATGGTAGCTCTGTAACATCAGACTACTTCAACAGTGACCTTTTTAGCGGTATACTATCTCTAGTGGTAGCCGTATACTAGGAGTGGAGTTTGAACAACTGTAGACTATATCGACAGTAGGAGTTGTCTAGCGGTATCCTTCTACTAACTGTAGACATTTCCACTTGAACTGTTAAGCTCTCAATAGAAGACTTAAGAATGAGTCTGATAGTGTAATTCTAATAGATGCCTTGTCACAGCAGTGACATTGTGATGGTGACTCTTTGTCTGTAAGATTTGATAAGAAGATCAACGGTAGACTTGTGAAAGTGACATTGTACCGGTATCTTCCAACAGTGATAATAGATGTTCAACAGTAACCTTATAGCATCAGTGACCTAGAGTAATGGTGAGTTATAACGGTGACCTTGAACAGAAGGCTCTTACCATTAGCCTTTAACAGTAAACTTATACTTAGAGAAGTGTAAACTGTAAGCTGATGCAACAAAGTCATGAGAATAAAAATATAAATTGTTCAGAATAAATAATATGAATACAAATTAAAAAGGATTAGTAAATGGCTTAATATATCATTATAAGTATATAAACATGATTTGGGATTATCAAAACAGGTGAGTCCAACAGACAATTTAATTTAATTTAATTCTCTCATTTATTGGGAGAATACATTGTCTTTAAATATGATCTACATTCCATGTACCTCAATTATCATGTACTTGGGATACATGCTTTTGGTTTTGGAATGTGCCTCGATAGTTTTACATGGAATGTACATGCCAGATACACATTATGTATCAAACTTTCAATGTTTCCATGAAACCCACCAAAAAAATCAGTGTGTTCATTGATTATGAGACTAGAAGAGATGTATTCCAGCTATATGTTGTGTATTTCTTTTTCAGTGTGTCTTCTTAACTCACCAAGTGGATCGGTGTGTACTTAAGACATGATAACTAATGTACAATATGCCGTGTATGATGGCTATATGTCAATTACTCCATTAATGTTCCAGGCTATCGGTATCATGTACTTTTGACCATGTATTTGACCCAATGGTTTGTGTGAATTTATCACCTAAACTATGTAGACTACATGATTTGTATGCTAACAACACACTATGTAATCTGACCATCCATGTTCTAGGTTGGCTCAGTCAACACATGGTATGAATTAAATTCACCATGTGTAATTTACGGCTTGGCATATTGTGTATCCTATGACATGGCCTTGTGCAGTGCACTTGGGTACATGGCATGTACTCCATCCACACATCGTATAATCTCATGTTATTTTGAAAGAATCATTGGCACTTACCAATGGAATCTCCAGTAATTCTTCATATGTTCTTAATCTTGTAAGAAAAATGAATCATGAAGGATGATAATTGACATGCTAAAAGCATATTAATTAAAACAAATTAAAGAACAAATAATATTAAATGAAATATCTACTCATTATTGTCCATATAGATCAACAATAAAATAAATAATTTTAAATTATAAACATGTCATCTATAATCCATTTGAAAGTTATGAGTTCAGTGGAAGTGCCTTTTGTGGGGATATAATTATAATTTATTTTAATTTAGAGTTGCTTGAAATCCTGAGAGAGGATCATTAACATTAAATTTATAATTAATTTATTTATGATTGGAAGAAATGATTACAATATCTTTGGATCCTTTCTTCAATGAAATTTTTGATCTTATAAAAAACCCATTTACATTACATTCGTTATGCAATAAGGATTTAAATATTGAATCTCTCTTATAGTGACCCAGACATTATACTTTCATCTCTGAGTAACGTTAATTGATGTGAGGGTTCTAGCATAGCGAATCAATTATCTTGCATTGTTCATATTTATTTCTCTAATATCCTTTAGGCTAAAAGAAGTTCTACTCATTCTTGAGAGGAAGAGAGTTGGAATTCGAGAGAGAATGAGAATTCCATTTTGTGAAATGATGTTATATCCTCATTTTTTTATTAACCCAACATAATATACATAACCATATATTTATAGAGTCAGAGTTTAGGTTAAAATATTATTTACTTAGGTACTGAACCATAAATAATATTATACTCTTTATTAATACCCACAACACTAAATAGTAATATTATTATTATTATTATTATTATTATTATTATTTTATGGCGCATACTATCTTGTGAAATGAGAAATATTATTTTATAATCTTATAAATTAATATGTATCAGTAGACACAAACATGGTTTATTTGAACTCCTTGATATTTATTTAATACTATAACAAACATTTTATTCATATATAAATATTTTTATATACAAACCAGTGAATAAATATTTATTAAACATTAAATAAAATAAATAAATATTTTTTTCACAATTAGCTGATTAAATATTTATATAATTTTTTTTGATCAATAAAACATGAATAAAATTATTCCCCATATTTGAAAATAATATTTATTCCTTTAATTAAAATCCAAGAAAATTAATTGAGATCCACATATACACTAAATGTGTGTTACTCTTTGATTATTTCTCTTTGGAATTAATTGAGCACACCTAAAGTACAATATTACTATCTTTCAATGGATCAAGGATCCCAAGAGAGATAACTTAATCTATTAATATGAAAAACTGTATATGAATGATCACTATGTAATATGTTCTCTTTATCTAAATATCTCATCAATCAAGTTACACATCTGTGTCATCAACCTATATGTTTGATACATATTTCTTTGACCTTCTGAAATAATCATTATTACACCATGTCCATGGAATTGATGCAACAGTTATATTTCAATCAATAGGATGGGATTTTAACTTCCATAAAGATGGAAGAAAAAAATCATTCCTCGAATTATCCATTAATAATATGTATTTTTTGACACATACAATATCCTCTACTTCTCACCAACTTATGGAATTGATGAATTTTGTCATTAAATCTAACTGTGTGAGACATGACATGTATTAATGATAATTTTAAAGTCTATGCCCCATTACACATGCTCATTGATAGGAATATCTGATGATTCCAAATCATTTGGAATTTCTACTAGATGTTCTGTTCTCATAAAATCCCATCTTAGAGATTAAAATATTCAAAATTCATGAGAAGATGCCTCATCCACTTGCGATTACTCTCACCTAGAGGTATATATATTATGTACCCTATTATAGTAAGTTATACAACTAAATAACTAGATTTATGAATATATTCCTAGCATCTCAAGGTTCTCATCATAGTTAGTAACTGCAATGACCATATCAATGTGATAGATAATCTAGGACATTATCACATTAATTTCCTATAGAATGACAAAAATACATGGTATGATATTTATATTAATATTCATTTAATTGAATATAAATGTAATCCAACGTAAATATTAGTTTGTTTTAGGTCTACAATTCCAACATAAGTTTTAATCCTTTATAACATGGGAATGACAATCAATATAATTGATCCATTGTGTCTAAACATTCTAAATTCTAACTCTTGAAGGTTACAAATGGTTGTAATTAAATGGGATTCCAATTAAAAATTATTGAGAATTTTACTTTATAACATTGGATTAAAAACCCATATAAGTGAACAATTATAATAAATACATTAAAAATCACAATCTAACTTCACCCTAGAAATTTGTGGAAGGGTTAGTGATATTTTATATTTAAATATTTTTTCTTATGAGTTTTAGATACCACTTACTATGAGTCTTTGAGCCTGTTTTTTGTTTCCTTAATTCTATTTTCATATGATCTAGTGTAATGATTTGAGGAATGTTCTTTAAATTATAGATATATTCCTCCATGATGGACTCGGGTCAAGTGCTAGGAAGGTGGTGGTGGCCATTCTCCCAAGGTAGTAGGAACTAAATCGGTTAAGGTACCCCATGTAGTTTCACCTATGGAACCTCCTATCATACCACATATCATAACTTTATTGGGAAATTATGCTTATATAAGAGAGGTTTTTATACACATTATGATGTCTCTAGAGGGAATTACATGTGCTACACCTACCATGTCTTAGTTGACATGGGAGTTCTAGCAGCAACACCCACTTACTTTATCAGAGGAAGGTGGTCCTGAATTTATGGAATCATGGTTGGAGGTTACCCGTAACAACATTTATAACTGTGATATTCCTCTAGATAGAATGGTGAATCTCACCAAATATATGCTTCATTGATCTACCAAGTGATGGTGGTATGATTTTACCCAGGAAAACCAACATCAGGGCATGGTCTAAAGGGACATCTGGACAATCTTCTTTAGTTACATTTTCTTCAAGACTCTAAGGGATGATCAAGATAGAGAATTCATCCATATATAGTAGGGTACAATATATATCATGTATTACTAAGATTTCTTCACAAATCCCTAACGATTTACACCCACTCTTATGGGATATGATATGTCTAGGGAAATGCGTATTGAGGATGGAATTAGGTATGCCATTTGATCTTAGGTGGAAACCTTTTGACTAACCACCATATCTAATATAGTGATCCATAACCTTATATACAAGTAGAATTTTAGGGAAGTTTAAGCTAAAGATTAGGTTGGTTCAGCTTCTATTCCATGTAATGCATCATTAAATGGTAAGAAGTGTCTCTATGAGACATCTTACTAAAGTAGTGGAAGTCATGGTTTACATATTTGTAGCTTTGTAGTATATAATTAGTGTGGAAGGTAGGGTCACATAAATATCTAGTGTGAAACAACCTCAGTAAAGTTCCATGATTAAGGAAGAATGGGTCGTATCAAGAGATTATGTAGGACCTTTCCACTAGTTCCCAATGAGAGGGTATCTATACTAGTTTTGAGTTTTTGAGTGTGATATGTGCATCTATGTTAGGAATGAAGCTAGAGAACCATTTTCCATTCTAGACAAGTAGGTGGTCTGGGTCAGGGGATCTATACTTAGGATGGGAAGTTCCAATAGAGTGGGGCTTCTCAGGGAGACAAGGTTGTCACTTAGGGTTGTGGATCTGGCTAGTTACATGCAGTGTAGCCTACACCTAAGGAGTAGAGTGTGGAGCCATCTAATGTATGAGGTAAGATCCTAGTATCCTTAACTATATTATCTAATTTGTTTGAAATTGTAATTCTAAAATTATTTGTATCTACTAATTATATTGGGAGACTGGGTTTAGAGATTGATTATCCTTATGGGGTGATGTCACTTAACACCCCTCTAAGAATTCAATCAGGGATTATCTGCCATTGTTAGAAGTTTCCTCTCAAGAAAGTTAGTTAATATTTCTTATGGATATTTTTCATCATTGATATTATATGATTCAACTTAATTATCAAAATAAAATAGTTGGTATCCTTTCGAGTTTATATTTATTTTTATCACTAATGAGAATCCTTCTCATCACCCGTGGGTGGTAGCATTTCTCATAAAGGATATTGGGATGTCTAGGTAGGTCATTCAGGACCTATGTATCATGGGTTGGCTAGAGTGATGGCCCAAATTTATGGCCTTTTTCTAGATGACTAGGGAGTATGGTAGAATTTATTTCTTCCAATTGCGGTCTATTTTAGAGATGTCTTTCCTGATGACTTTTTTGGGTGACCTTTAGAGAGATTAGTTGAGTTCCCTATTGATAATACGCTATGAGTTGAAAAAATATCCATTCAGAATTATAGGATAAAACATACTAAGCTCTAGGAACTCAAGATTCAGTTGGAGGACCAAGACGCTCAGGTGTTTATTAAACCTATTACTTCTCCTTTGGGTTCATCGATACATTTTGCGAAGAATACGGATGATACTTTATAGTTGTTTGTGGATTATCGATGGTTGAATTAGATCACATTAAAGAACTAGTACCCATATACTCTAATAGATGATATCTTATACTAGCTTCAAGGATCCAGGTTCTTCTTATATATTGACTTGAGATTGGGATATCATTAATCAAGAGTTAAACCCTCAGATATACGATGTAAAACATTCCAAATTTGGCATGGATTATATGAATATTTGGTAATTACTTTTGGTTTAAAAAATAAAACTAATATATTTATAGACTTAAGGGATAGGGTATTTCTCCCATATCTATATGCCTTCATAGACATATGCATTAATGATATCTTGGCATACTCATAGTAATGGGAAGATCATGTGTGATATCTATAGGTAATTATAACTACTCTTTGGGAATATATAATTTATACTAAACTCTTAAAGTTGGAATTATGGATTGATAAATTTATCTTCCCCGGATATATCATATTAGAATCATGGATATCAATGGATACAGAGAAGCTGATAGTGGTTCTTTATTTAGAGAAACCCAAGAATGTTTTTGATATTTAGAGATTTTTGAGATTAGTCACATACTACCAAAACATTATTCATAACTTTTACTATATTAGAGACCCACATATAGGCTTTAACAAGAAGTTTGTAATGTTAATTTGGTATTAATCTTGTTAGAAGGCCTTTAAAGAGTTAAAATAAAAGTTGACCACAATGCCGACATTGATTTTGATTAAGCGTATATGAGGATAAATAGTCGATTATGATCCATCAGTTGTCAAGATTTGAGCTATTTTGATGAAAGGGTAGTGAGTCATGGTGTATGGGCCTCATCATTTGAGGCCTCATTAATGCAATTATCCAATACATAAACTTGAGTTAGTAGTTATTTTTCATGTTCAATGTTATGGGAGAAATTACCTTTTGGTGGAATGATTCATGGTTTATATAGACCATTAGATCCTAAAATAAATAAAATTATGCTATAAATGGGAAATAATCCACTAATATTATAGTTGGGTTAAATATATTCTGTATTTTGAATTTGAGATTGCTTATATTCTAGGTAATGGTAATGTAGTTGTTGATGTATTGAGCCAAAAGACTCAGGCTCAAGTGGTTCAAGTGACTATAAATGAAATTAAGATTATGGATTTGTTTATTGAAATGAATCTTGATGTTTAGGAGTTGCAAAGGAAACCTATTGTCATGGATTTATTATTGGTTCCATCACATCTCAATTAGATAAAGTGGATTAAACTTTCTGAACATGAAGTCTTGGTTCTGAGGTAAAGTGCTTCTGGTGAGGATCCACCGACTGGTTTTGTTATTAATGAGGATAATATCCAACATATTCATGGGAATGTCTGTGTTCATATAAAAATTTGAGAGGATTTTAATGTGATAAAATCATTATTATAAATGGGAAGTATGTCTTAGACTCACAAAGGTGTATCAAGATTTGTGCTTCCAGTA
The DNA here is from genome assembly GCA_963277665.1 of Viscum album. Taxonomy (NCBI): domain Eukaryota; kingdom Viridiplantae; phylum Streptophyta; class Magnoliopsida; order Santalales; family Viscaceae; genus Viscum; species Viscum album. Next base: position 1,449,944,282 of record OY728130.1, read on the forward strand.
CTGGTGGCTAGGAATGAAAAGGTAAATAATTGGATTTTTCCAAAAAAATTCTACCTATCAGCACATCAAAATTGAACAGCAGTGGCCTACTGGCCTGTTACATCCATTACCCATCCCAAAATAGAAATAGAACTATGTCACCATGGAATTCATGATAGGTATACTAAGGTCACCATGAGGTAGTGACAATGTTTGGGTGATTATGGATAGGCTGATGAAGGTCGCCCATGTCATTCCTATCTTGGAGGGTTTATCAGTAGATGAGCTTGGTAGATTTTATGTCCTTAAGATTTTAAACATTCATGGGATTCCATGTAACATTGAGTTAAATATGGACACCCATTTTACTTCTCAGTTCTAGTTGGGGTTGTAGAATACTCTTTATTTATAGGTTCGTTTTGAGAATAACATTCCACTCTCATACTAATGGTCAGTCCAACACACAATATATAGGTACTGGTGGTCATGATCTATGAATGTGTCCATGATTTTTTATGATATTTAGAGAAAAGTATTCCACTTAATTAGTCATCCTATAATAACAGTTTCCAAGTGACTACCCAGATACACCCTTACAAGGCTCTATAGGGTAGGTCGTTCTATTCACTTATGTACTAGTAAGAGGTTGGGGAGGCAATACTTCTAGGACTAAGACATATTCAGGAAACATCATGGAAGATACAACTAATCATAAAATCTATGGAAATAGCTCAGTCTTTGAAGAAGACACATGCTAACCATCATCATTGACCTCTAGATTTTGAGTCAAGGATCATGTCTTCTTAAATTTCATTCACCTGGATTGGATCATCAATGAATAGAGAATCAAGGGAAGATGGAAACTATATTCACTAGGAAATTCAATATTTTGGAGATTGTAGGGCCTATAGCTTATCATTTATCTCTTACTTGGTAGTACAGATCTATACATGGCGTCTTCTAAATATCACAACTTCACTATTATTATTTTGACTCATCTAGTGTTTTTTCATCCCAAGGAAGTAAATTTGGAGGCTGATTCTTATTTTTAGGAGTATAATATTAGTATAATCAACCATAACATGAAGAATAGTTAAGGGATAATCTATCCTCTAGTTTGGGTGTTATCGCAAAAAAATGATTTATAAGAGGAGACACGGGATCTAGGGTACAATGTTTTTTCTTAGTGGCCTCAATTATTATTTGATTAAGCTCCAATACCCCTAGAAGTACAACTTGGTTATGAGTTGTATTAAGGAGGGTAGGTTGTAAGATCTTGTATCTTTGATGAGGTATGGAAACATTTAAATTCTATAAAACCATATTTTTTTACCTTTTTTTAGTGGAAAAGGGAGTTCATGTGCCTATAATGGTATTTGGGGGGACAAAGAGGAGGTCGTGGCATGAATTCTAACAATTTTAGTACCACCAAGTAGTTGTTATTAGTCCAATAAATAGCCATAGAAATTCCAATTGGATTTGTAATCTACTATAATCCCCACCAGCTAGTTTGTGACACCCACTGGGCATCTGGTGGGTTCTACTGGTTTATTTAACATATTACATTTTGGTCTTTTTACCATTATGACTTCTTCCTCTAACCATCCCCTCAATTTTTATCCCTCATTTCAATTTGTGGATACATGGTGGAGATATCCACTCTCTTTACTCTCCTCATATAATTTTCCCTCATTCATTGGCTTATGGACTTTTTTTCAAAGCATAGGATTACTATTTGTAAGGTTTTCACTCACCCTTTATATTTTCTTCATTTACATCATTATCCTAATTGTTATCTCCATTCAAGAAAAAATACTATATTTTTTGGTAATTTTTAAGGATTTAAAATATATTCTATTCTTGGTAAATCTAAGGTTGATACCTGAAGAGGAGTCTTCTACGGGCCCAAGATAGGTCTTTTTTTTACTATTCCCTAAAAGTTTAACCATTTATAAATTGTAGCATTGTATTATAGGTTGTACTTTCATAGTATTTCCACTAAAATGTAAATTTATTTAATTATTCACCTAATCCTCAACCTATATATGTCACAAGACTCCTAGACATCATTGAATGTTTATAACCTCAACCTGAACTACCACTTAGGGCATGTTTGGTTTAATTACTATGAAAACAATAGTTTAATTATAACCAAAACACCACTTAGGGTGTGTTTTGTTTTTCATTGGGAAAGTATAACATATTATAAAAACAAACCCCCCTTAGCATGTGTTTTGATTTACCTTTAGAAGTGGAATGAATTAACTAAAATGGGACATGACATGTGCACTCTACTTGGAACCTATGAATTATATATTCTATTCCTTGGTTTTTAGATATGGAACATGTACACACTTATAACGGTGTTTCATTCCTTGAGAAATTCTTGGATTAACTCTTTGGAATCCCTTTAGAGAACTAATAGGATTCCACATGATTCATCAATAAGAATTCCAAGTGTTAAAACCATTATGTATTTATTCAATGTATAATTCTCATGAATGACATGACAAGTAATCACAAGTCCATGTGGACTCTAGAAAAATTAGAATGCTCAGAATGACCTCCTAGGTTTGGATTGATGTCTTCATAAAAGGAATTACCAGGTCCATACCATTGGATTGTAAATGAGTAATGCTCTGAAATTCAAGGAAAATTCTCCTTGGTATGGTTAGAATCTATTAGGAGAGGAATTCCAAGGGTCCATCCCTTGGATTCTTGTAAAACTAAATGGATAACCTCCTGGATTGATCATTGTGAGTTGGATTGACAACCAAATGATAGAGAATATTATGGGTCTTCCATGGACTGAAAATGGGTGTGGGATTGAGAATTATAGGACCATATTTCTAGATTACTTAGGGTTATTATTACATGGATTACTTGGATTAATGCCTCAATTATTGTGACCAAATAAAATATCACATGGTTAGAGACATATGACTTAGTCCTAAGTAGGTAGGATTAGTCAGTCATCCCATAAGGATCCCAAGACTGACATAATTTTTATTAATTTACTTCTTGAATTGATATTAATTTAATAGTATAACATTTCTTACTCATAGATTGTATTTTCATAAGATACCATTGGTTTTTGTATAATGAGTTGTACTCACACCATATTAAGGCCACCATTTGGTACCTAGTAAGTTTTAATATATGTAAGACATCATAAAAGGAATCACCCTACTGTGGATACTTGAATTATTTCTTATAGTGGAGCATAGTAGAAGATTACTAAGATATACATAGTATTCCTAGAGAGATTAACAGGTTTTAGTCTTTTTTTATTTTTATTCAGCAGAGTATTGATTGTATGTGTGCTACCATGACTCTCTTGTTGTATAGTTTAGTTTTAATAGGACAATATTTGTATTTGGATCTGGTTACTACTTTTTTTATACTTTATTTATTATATAGAGGATTTTTCTTCCATTATTTCCATTGTGTTTCACTCTGATAAAGCGGGTATAGTCTCCCCACCATTCTACCATACCACCACACACCCTTACTATTAGTCTGAAGCCTCTTGTAAATGGGGAGGTTCGCATGATGCCTTGTAGCCCTCTTTACTGGTCACTTGTCTATGAACCAGGATGAGGATTCCACAATTACACTCATGCAGTGTTTATGGATCTAATGAACTAGATATTCCACCATTATCTTGATACCTTTGTTGTGGTATTTGTAGATGATATCCATGTTTATTTGGGAATCAAGAATGAACATGAGTGCAATTTTAATTCAATTTTAGGAATATCAAGGTGTCACTACCTTTATAAAAAGTTATCAAAATTGAATTTATGTATTCTAAAGGTGTTGTTCATAGGGAATGTTATTTTGGAACATGGTGCCTCAGTTGACCTTTGAAAGCTAAAGAATATGCTATTTGGGGATTACCACAAAACATCTTCAAGATATGAATATTCTTAGGCGTAGCTTGATATTTTTGGTGGTTCCTAAAACATTTTATGAAGATAGAATCATTATTGACTAATAATACTAATAAAGGGGTGAAATTATTAGGGGATTCGAAGTGTCAGGCACTATTTGATGAGTTGAAATGACACCTAATAATGAATCTTATTTTGATCATTTAGGAACCCATAAAAGTCTATATTGATTCTTATGATGATTCTAGTGTTGTACCAAGATGTATGATTATGAAATAATATCATGTGATAGCATGAATATTTCATTACCTTTGGTTGTATGATAAGAATTATCCCACTCATGACTTGGAGCTCACTACTATTATGTATGCTCTTAAGAGTTGGAAACTCAATTTTTTTCAGAGAGGTTCATATTCTATAATAATCACACTAATAAAAATATATTTTTATCTAGCTATATGGTTTTAATAGATCAAGATAAAGGTGACTTTAATGACTCCCTTTTTCAGTGCTAGAAAAAGTGTTGTTAAAAGGGGTTTTCAACAATGCTTTTGTAGTGTTGTTAAAGAGGGTATTTAATGGCATTAGAAAAAGTAATGATAAAGACCCCCTTTATCAATGTTTGTAAAAAAGCATTGATATAGACCCCCATTATCAGAACTTGTAATAAAACATTGATAATAAGGGTCATTTATCAGTGCTTCTAAAAAAATGTGGATAAAGGGGACATTTATCAGTGCTTGTAAAAAAGCACTAAAAAGTTGGGTGGTCTTTATCAGTTCTTTTTTAGAAGTGCTTATAATGACCCCCATTATCAGTGTTTTTTACTAACATTGATATAGGGTATATTTAAAAACAAATTTCCTTAAATATAATATATTAATATATTATTATATTTATATTGATATAAATATAATATATATTTCTTAAATATGTTTTAAATAAGGATAAATAAGAATTTACACATAATATATAATATATTTAGTGAAAATAGATTTTAAAATAATTTAAAAAATATTATTAATTAATAATTTATTAATTATTTTTTAGTAATAGTCATTTAAAAACTATTTGAGGATAAAAAAAATCAAAAAATCACTAAAATATCTAAAATAAGTTGAAAACATAACTCGAACTTCCAATGGCCATAACTTTTGATCTCGGTGTCTGTTTGGGCTCTATCACATATCTAATTGAGGCATGTTATCAACTCTATGCCGAAAAGACCTAGACTAAGCACTATGATATTTTTCTTGTTTTTTGACCCCCCCCCCAAGGCCCCGAATGCCTCCAAAAATATGTTTTTTGTTTGGGTACCCGGATTTTTTAATATTCGATGGATTTTCAGCCTCATTTAAGGGGGTATTTTTTTCCTTTTTCAGGGGGGAATGAATTTATTTCCAGGTATTATTTATAATCAAATATATAACAATATATACATATTTTTTATATATTCAAACAGAAAAATTAATTTTATAAATAAATAATCAAACATATTTACATATAAAATATATTTCTCAATATATAAACCTTATATAAAAAAATATTATTCATTTTATTTTAAACAAAAATTTATAAAAATTTATAACCATATAAAATTAATATGTATATAATGTTTATATATATATATATATGAGTATTGAAAAAATATATATATTTATCTAAATATTCTAATATACATATATAAATATTATTATATAATATTTGTAAATAAATATAAACAAGTATAATTATATTTATAGAAGCACATATATATATATAAATGATATATGTGTGTGTTTATAAATATACAAATACACAAAAAACATAGTTTTTATATGTATTTACAAAAATATATAAATATATATAAACATATATATAAATATATGGATAAAAATTTAACAAAAAATATATAAATATATATATATCATAAAATTTAAAACAAAACAGTATAGTGGAGTAGAAAATGTTCTAGTATATAAGCTTGATGTCTCATGTTCGAAACTCACTGGAGGTTAGAGCACCCTGGGAGGGTGAGATTATTTTAAGTGATGATAGGGGGAAGCACTTATAAAGTGTGGGGTGGGGGAATGAACAAAAAAATTCCCTTTATCAGTAGTGACTTTATCATCACTTTTTATGTGATGTTAAAGGATCCCTTTAATAGCACTAAAAAAGTACCGATAAAGGTGGTCTTTAACTATGCTAAAAAGTGCTAATAAAGGCCCAATTTATTAGTGTTTCTTTTAGCGCTGTTAAATGGGGCCTTTATCAGCAAATTTTACGATCACTGTTAAATATAACCCTTTAACATATCTTACATTATAAGAACTTCTATAGCGATGACAAATCCATTTTACTATCGCTATTAAAATCTTGATTTCTAGTTGTTTCATAAGAGATTAAGTTAGATCTTATCTTAGAGGGGCCTAAACCTCAAGAAGAGGTGATGGGTGGAGTGCCTTGAGATATTTGACTTTGACATCACCTACATCCATAGGAATGGGAATGTTTATGCTAATGCTCTTAATAAGAAATTTCCTTCTCAGATTGTCTTGGATGTGATTGAGGAGTTGATCCTTTTGGGAATGTTCACTCAATTACATCTAGATGTTTATGAGGATGAATCATGTATGGTTTTAACCTATGTTCAGTTGTCATCATCTCTCATTGATTTTATTTTTGAGGGATAATAGTATGACGATGAAATCAGAGGAATCAAAGAATCCTTATATAGTGGGGATACTATCCCTATTTGGTATCTCCCCTATGATGGAATTACTTTTATTGGGATTCGATTAGAAATCCATTTACTATTAGAAATTTGGTGTTTCATGATTCTCATGGTTATTTATGGGTGATTCATCCTAGAGTGATGAATATGTATTATGATATGAGATGGTATTTTGGGTGGATGGGTATGGAGTTTGACATTGATGATTTTATGTCTCGCCGTCAAACCATCCTGAAGATTAAGGTAGAGCACCTGAAGACTTATGGTTTTCTAAAACCTCTTCCAATGATAGTGTGTAAATGGGATGAGGTATCTCTGAACATCATAGTATTATTACCATTTAAATCCCCAATGAAATAATTCTATCTGGATGGTTATTGATTAATTGATGAAACTAGATCATTTCATTATGATCTGAGACACCACCAAGGTTGAGGATCTGAGTAAGATGTCTGTATTGAAAATTATGTGATTACATGGGGACTAATCTGCCACTGTATATTATAGGGATCTTAGTTTTACATCAAGGTTTTAAAATACTCTCTTAGAGGATGTGAGGGTTCAGGTTAATCTATGTACAACTTATCATCAACAGATAGATTACCTGGAGAAGTATTCTATACAAATTTTTGAAGATATGCTATGTGCTAGTGTCTTGGACTTTGGAGGATCTTGGGATCATTATTATGGGATAGTTGAGTTTTATTATAATAACACTTACAAATCATCTATCAAAATAAATCATTTATTTGATTTATATGGTATCCTGTATAGGTAAAATCTATTTTGGTTAGAGGTGGGTAAAGCCTCTCTCATGAGACCAGGTATTATTTGATATACATTGGTGAGAATCCAAGATATTCATTGATGCTTGGTTACCATTCAATGTAGGTAGAAAGATTATGAATATAATCAACACCATCCATTATAGTTTTATTATGGTTAATGAGTTTTTTTAAACGTTAATCATCAGTTATGTCACCATGCCTTGAAAATTAAGGGAAGTTGGCTCCAAGATAAGATAGACTATTTGTGATCACTGAGTAGATTGAAATAGTTTCTTATCAGTTTTCATTACTAGGTCATTTGATAAGTATTCATGACATTTTCTATGTGTCTTAACCTAATAAGTATCATCCCAATTATTCCCAAGTTTTGTGTTAGGAGGAAGTCATGTTGGACCCTACTGAATCGGTTGTAGAGCCATTGGAGATCTTTTACTCTTAGATGATTATTCTGCATTGGTGAGGGAGCAGTGGCCTCAACTTCATTTAGATCATTCTTCTTCCACATGACTTTCTAGGTAGAAAAAATCCTATATTGGGGAGATTATAAGATCTCGATTGAGGTATGTATATGTTTTATGTTTAATCTATTTTATTTTAGTTCTAGGGGTAATAAGAGTTATATGTTGGTATTTCAAAGAAATATAGACTTAATGGTGGCTACAGAGAGCCACTATCTAGCCAATGGGCCTCCACTGGACAACTGGTAGCTCAGACAGTGGGCACTGCACTTTTGTAATGGCCCAGTGATATCAGGATGAGCTTAGTAAGTAAGAGTATTTTAGTCATTTTATGTAATTGAAACCCTTAATTAACCCCCTAATACCTATTTTATGAACATAATTCAACTAGGGATCTTGGAGAGGATTCCCTTTGGCATTCAAGGATCCTTTGAACTTCTCTATATTGTGTTTAGATTCCTAATAATTTAATTTTCAACTAATTGAAAACCTTAAACCGATTACTCCCATTCCTTCTTTATCTCATAAATTAGTAGTGGATATTTTCTATTTTTATTGGTCCATTCAATCATTTTATGTTTCCTTCTCAGTTTCTTATAGACCCACCCTGTATTTGTCTCATAGAGCTCAGATCACTTGTTTATTGTGGAGCGGTGTGTGTGAAATTTTAGGTATATGATGATTTATACTCCCTTAAAACCGCATTATTAGGAAAAATAAATTCTAAGATATGCGAACAAATGATTAGGTGTTTTTACCAAATTCTATAGTGTTCCCTTTCCATCTGGTGTAAGGATCCCACTATTGTTCGCATGCGACCCAAGTGAGAAGTGGGTGGTTCCATCTCAATTCTTTTCTTAGACAACCATTTATGGTCTTTGTTTTCTAAATTGTTTTCTAAATATTGTTTTAAATGATATTTTTTATAGTATATATGAGTATGTAAATGATTTTTTTGATAAAATGCTTATTTTCCCCTTGTTATTTTAAAATAAATAGGATTCCAAATCACTAGAAAATGGGTTGTGAAATTGGATTTAAAAGTATGATTTTTTAATGGAAATTTGTTATTTGGAAATTGGTTTATAAAAGGAAATAATATTTTAAAAATATTTTAAATATTCAACACGTGATAGAATTGGGTACATAAGAGGGGGTTTTAGTAATGTTCTTTGTCCTTATTTCCATAGGGGGTTCACTCATGGGGTGTTCATCTATTTTATAAGCCATATTATTATATGTACTTGATTATCTAAAATCATAAAATGTTTATCCATGGGTTGTTTCTCTATTCCCATGGCCTTATTATCCTAAGGAATATTTAGTGCATACAAGTCTTGACTGATTGTTGAGGTAAGAGTGAACTATCTAGCCCTGGAATATGTTATCCTAGGGGTGGTATCCATTTTTCTTAATCTTTATATTGTTTTTCCATTTATATGAAATCAGATTCATGCTTTGATAGATGTAAAATGGTTTCTATAAAAATATTATTTGACCAATGTTACTTGGTATCTATTATAGAATTGTTAAAACGGGAAATGATATAACATGATTTTGATATAAAAGCGATAATTTTATAATCAATTCATGTTTTTAATATATTAATTATTTTGGGATTGTTTGATAGAGACATTCTATGAAACACTTGGTTGGGATCCTATTTAGCATGTTTAGCTCACACCATACAAACTCCCTTGGGGTAGTATAGAACTTATTTTATTTGATATGTGAAAGGGAAAGGAACTGTAGTGTGGAGATGTAGTTTCATGTATGTTGGGTATTGATAGATGGATGTGACATAGTGGGATGTTTACCTCATATCACATGCAGTATCTGTCAGTTATTTTGTTGACTACTATTTTGTTCATGAAATTATACCTTGGTTTCTCATATTTCATTAGTTGTTCTTCTACCGCTATTTGATTCTAGTTATTGAATATTTAATTTCTTGTTATCTTTCTCTCCCTATACATATATTCTAGGTTAGTTTTTTTCAGGTTGTCCAAATTATTCCTTAAGTATGTTGTTGGATTCATGATGGTTAGTCACCAACCCATGGGTATCAAAAATTGTAACGACCTTGCCCCAAAGCCTAGAGTGGATGACTTACTTTATTAAAATGGAATGATTACTAGGAATCAAATACTACAGGGCTGATTAAATAAACAATTTTGTAAAACTATATTGCATACACGATACCCATTTTACATTGGGAATATAAAATGAAATATAATACATAAAAAATTATAATAAATTATATCCTTGAAACTCATTCGATGATTTTATCTTCATATCACAATGAATGGGAAAAAAATAAGGATGAACACAAATGATCATTAAAGGTTAATTTCCATGGAAGATATAATGATTCAATAATGAATAATCATTATGGAAAGGTAAATAAATGAACACACATTCCATTTAATCAATAATGTGAGAATTAAATGAATCTATAGATTTTTTAATAGTGAAAATTATATAGATAATAATAACTAAAATGAAGGTAATTATTAATTATTGGACATAAGGTATCTATCACATTATCCACAACATTGTCAAGGCCTATTGTTTGGAATGTTAAAGCATATGTGTAGAGACCCATTTGATTCTTCTTATAAACAAACATGAAGTGTTTTTCGCCAACTCATTTCATCTAATGAGACTACTGATGCATAAAGAGTCTTATTTCTAATGGTCCCCAACCCATGTATTGAATTTCAAAATCATATTTCATATATAAAATAATTTATTTAATATATAAAAAATGTGCCCACTCAAATATCTGTATTGAGTAAAAGATTTATATTTATCAGTTTTTCCCAAATTAATCAAATAAAATTCAAAGTAAAAACCAATTTTAAAACATGAATAAAATTCATAAAAGAATCATATCCATCATAAAATAATATTTATATGTAATAGGAATGTAATTTAAAATGAAAAATTAATACAATAATGTAATTATTTCAAGAAAATGTTAACAATCACAAAAGAATGTGAGACTGCCAAGATAACATTTACCACTTCGTAATTTTGAATTCAAATCCCTTTGGATGTGATAATTCAAAGTGAGGCTTAATATACCATGAGTTATGAGTTATTCATGATATTGGTAGAAAAAGGGGCAGTACATATTCCACATAAAATAAATAAGTGGTGAAAATGTCATTTATCTCACATATGTAAAAAGTGAGATAAAAGTCCACTACCTTACACTATATTTTGGTTTAATTCTCTTAAAACTCCTATATAATGATTTTAAGAATGTTATTAACTTATAATAGAACAATATTGATATTTATTATATCAAATATAATCTTTTTATAAAATATCATAAATCGTTCATTAATAATCATTCATCATTTTCATCATTTTGGGTGTTTATTTCCATATTTTTCGAGTATATTTTAACTTATTATTATTTTTATTATTAATTTAAATTGATTAATCATATGAAGGATGTAAAAAATGATTTAAAAATTATATATACATCTAGTATATATTTATTTATAGAAATCCATAATGTTTAGTTATATTAAATGAAATACACAGCTCATGGAGACTGTGGTTTTTACATACGCATGAACACTATTTCAATTTTCATATCATATTAAAATAATTAGAATAAAATTATATATATTTATATAATAATTTTAGTATTAAATTTATTTTACATACATCTCATTTTTTTAAACCATCCTTACTACATTCCTTATAAAGTTTGAATGCATCGCATCGCTTTGAGGAGGTGGTAGTCCACACATCCACATACAATGTAATCATATTTCCACAAAATAGAATAAATGGAGTTATGTGTTATATAATAATTAGATAATAATAAATAAATTAAAAATATAATATAAAATTTAAATAGGTAATGGAAGAATGAACGATATCGGTTCATGAGGCAGTAGTCCGTTGTACACATGAACGATGATTTTGTATCCCATTTGACGGATGTTTGTGAAAGTGTAGGTCATACCATTAATGTAAAAAAAAATTAGTATGTCAAGGATTCTTTGGTTATTATATATATAATATATGAGAATAATTTAAGTTTTTGAGAATAAAAGAAATAAAATATTTTGTTGAAGAACATTACCTCCTCTTCATGTAACTCATTTTAGTTTATACCAAAAGTATTCCTTGGTTTAAATTATGTTTAAAGTGAGGATTCTAGGATGAGTTTTTGGATTTTGGGAGATTATTTTGGAATTTTTTGGACAATAAAAATTTATTTATAGGTGTGAATAAGTGGGGGGGTACCCTTTTATAGTGAAGGAGGAGTGGCTTTCTTTTTAATATGAAAAGGTAAACACTATTGGGAGGTATCCATTGTATCATTTGCCTCCAATAATGATCCAAAATATATAAAATGGATAATATAGTCTAAATATTTCTATAAAATAGGGTTTTTAAATGTTTTTAGTTTATTTCACCAATTAATATTAGTATTTAACCACTAACTAATCTTATTTTTACCTTAATCATTATAATTAATTTTAATTACTTTCACTAATATTTCTGGTAAAAGAATAATTTTAACATACTATAAATTATAAATAATTATTAATTAAAATATTTAATCCATTTTTTCAAATTAAAATCATATAATTTTTAGAAATTAATTTAAAAATAACCCCCCTGACGAGATGGGAACGCAGGGTTTTAAAGTTAAATTATTCAAAACTTCACTAAGATTTTATATCTAAATTCAACATCAAAATGATTATAATTGATTAAATTGTATTGATATATGTAAAATTTATATATCAATACTTTAAAAACAATTAAAATATCATATAACACTATAAATTATTTAGACGAAAAGTCAGTTTTCAATTAAAATTCTGTATTTTTTCATTATTCGACAAAAAATGAAACTTTACAGATAAATAAAAAAATTCACCATAATATATTTTCGACATTATAATTCAAAAAATTAAGTTTACTTTTTATATAAAATTTAAAAAAAAATCAATATTAAATTTTAAAATAGGGGAACCATTATAAGTTATAAAAACACCTTAGAAAACTATGACTTTTTATGTGTAAAATTGTATTAGTTAATATATTATGAATATAAAACATATTTGATAAATTTCAAAAAAAAATGATTAAATAAATTTAAAATAGTAAATATATTTTAATGTATTGAGACATTATATTACCTTTTACACTTTGTGTCGTGTATTCTACAAGCACATCTCAATATTGTGTGTCGTGCAAGCCTAACAAGGTGTTGTGTATAAAGAAAGCTAACAAAAAATTAAATTTATTCTAAAAGAAAAATATTGTAAATTCGTGTGGTGTTACATTATTCCCACCTTAGATAAATTTCATCCCTTTAATTAAAACATGATCTTGGTAATCAAGGGTTTGATATTTGAAAATACTATTATTGAAAAACCCAGATTGTAAAAGAATTAATAAAAATATTCTTAATAAGAGGTAAAGGGAAATGTGATGGTAAAAAATAGCTTTCAAATAGGATAAAATTAGTGAAAATGGACATTGAATAGAAATATAACTATTATGTTCTGATTGAGAGTGATAGAGAACATGTTTGTGAGAAATTTATTGATGACAAATCCATAAACCAGAGGTTTGTAAAACATCATTGATATAATAAAAATAATAATAATTAGGAAACATTTTTATTTCAATACCATTTTATTTGAGTTGAGTAATTATTTCATCCAATAAAAATATAGGTAAATATATATTTCTACAAACACAATCTTATCTTTTGTATATTTATACGTCATTTCTTAGTACATTTTTTATCAAATGATTATGTAGAACATTATCCTCTAAAACATTGTCCAATTTTCAATATAAACCATTTCATAGATGGTTAACATTATGGACCTTGTAAATATTATGATTTAAAACATTATAAATATTTCCAATGTAGTTATTAGTATCCAATTTACTTTATACAAATCAATCACCTCTTTATCTAAACATCATTATCTCAACATCAATAACATATTAAGGCTTATATTTCCCTCAACCATGATTTTTCCAAAAAGTTCAACTTGGTACTGAATAAATTTTATTGGTTATTGATATTGATAAACACACATTTTTTAATCCTTGATGAAATATTACTGTAGTGCAATAATTATACACTCTATAATACTTATAACCATAAAATCATCAATAAAATAATTTTTCAACATTATTCAAGTATCTAAATATAGGAGAAAATTAATCATTTCACTTCAACTATATCAATTTCATAAGATCAGCCATTATTCCTTAGCTTATTTTGAGGTATATTCTCTTGACACATGGGGATTTTGTTTTCATTGTTCCTCATCTCCTTGTAGTTCCCACACTGAATAATAGACTTTTTTATCCTTCACTTTTCTTTCTTTTTCCTAATGACCCTTATCTCTACACATATTAAAAACTTTTAATCACTTTAATAACTTCCCATGGTGATTCTTTCCACAATTATCAAATTTGGGAAAATACTTCTTTCCCTTATTCACTTTATCCATATTTCACTCTGTTTCCCTCTTATTTACTTGATTCCCTTAGAAGTTTTAGGACTTGGATAATTATTTATCTATATTTATTGTACATAAAACTATTTAAGTATATGAATAAAAAGTTTAGGACACCAAAACCCTTTGTATAATTGGATTAATCCCTTCAATTAAATGGTAAACCTTATATTCCATGTTGCATATGAAATCCATATCATACCTTTCTATCCTTGTAAATGTAGATTCTTACTCCATAAAAAATTATTCCTCTATTTACTTTTGACTAAGAAATTTTATCTACATCTTCGTTTGTTACTCATGAGGGAAATAGTTTTCAAATAATTTCTCCTTAAATGTCTTCCATTCCATGATTTCACATATCCTATTCCTCCCAAATATTATAGATCAGTAACCACCATTGATCTATATCACCTTTAATAAAATACACTATAAGTGTAAAATTTCCCTTTTCACTATATCCCTAGGCCATAAATATATTCTCCAAAGACTTAATCCATTGCTCTACCTCCATTGGATCAGTATTCCCACTATATGATGGGGGCCTCTGTTACAAAAAGCATTCCAACATCAGATAATCTTTCAATGGAACAAGTTACTCCATCCATAAAAGTTTTTTTGTCATGACATTATTAAGCTACCATAATATATCCATAAATTTCTTAGTTAAAATACCAGATATATTGACTTTGTTAATAGTGAAACATCTACATTGGAAATGAGTATTGATACCCTTCTTCCTTCCATATTTTATTTCTAAACAATTTCATATAATGTATTAGCTAATAAAATTATGAAATTTTTATAATACTAAATATGGAATAACATAAATTGACAAATTTTTTCATAGATAATATAATAATATTAAATATGATGTCTTTAAGATTCTATTATATACTTACCCTCAAATTCTTTCATAGATTTATGTTCCCTGATATATGTTTTCCTAAATCTAGTTTCCATGTTTTCTACAAAACTACCATTGATACCAACTGCAATGCATCGACCCTTAAATCCCAGATCTGGTGCCCTACTTTATTAAATTAGCATGATTTTAGGGAATCATGTCCTGAAGGACTAATTAGTTTTGAAGTTTTTTAAAACTATATTACATACCTGAAACCAATTCTATATTGGGAATAAAAAATGACATATATTTCATAACAACAGTTAATAATCTCCATCCTTGAAACTCTTTACAAGAATTAATTTTCATATCCTGATGAAAGAAAACAACATAAGGGTGTGATAAAATTATCAGTAAGTGTTAATTACAATGGATAATATAATTAATTAATAGTTAATAATCAATATAGAATGTTAAATAACTAAAAACACATTCCATTTATCAATATGCTAAAAATGAATGGTATCTGTAGATTTTTTTCATAGTTAAAATACTCAGGATAATTATAGCTAAAATTATATAAATTTATAACTATTGGATTCCATGTATCCTTCACATGAACCACTATACCTTCAAGACCTATTATCAAAAAATATTAAGTATGTGGTTAGAAACTTGTTTGATTCTTCTTATAAACAAACTCGAAGTATTTGTCGCCAACTGATTTCATATCATGAGACTACCGATGCATCGAGGGTATCATTTGAAATGGAACCACAAGAATTTATTTCATGTCCAAATAATTATTAATATATAAAACAATCAATTTAATTCATAAAAATTGTTCTTGATCAAATGTCCATATTGAGAAAAAGATATGGATTTATCAACATTTCCTCAATTAATCAAATAACATTCAAAGTAACAACCATATATAAAAATAGAATAAGGTTTATGAAATAATCATATACATAATTCAAAAATATTTATATTTTATATGAATGTAATTTCTAGTGAAAATGATTAAAATAATGTGATTATATGAAGATAAAGTTAAGAATTGCAAAAGAATGTGAGATTGCTAAGATAACTTTTTCCACTTGGTAATTTTCAATTAAAAACCCATTGGATGAGATAATTAAAAGTGAGACTTAAAATATCATGATTTATGAGTGATTTGTGATATTAAATGACAATTGTGTAGTTTACACACCACACAAAATAAATAAGTGGTGAATAACACACTTATCTCACAGATGTAAAAAGTGAGATGAAAATCCCTTACCTTACAAACCTTTTTCATTGAATAACCATTAAACTAATTTATAATATTTTTAACCATGTTATTAAATTATAATAGAACCATATTAATATTTATGATATCCTATATAATCATTTTATAACATATCATAACACATTCATTAATAATCTTTCATCATCTTCATCGTTTCGGGTGTTAATTGCCTTGTTTTTCGAGTATGTTTTTACTTGTTATTCATGTTAAACTTACATAGATTATGATTTAATCATCTAAATAATTATAAAAATTATTTAAAAATTATATATATTACTATATATGTATTTATAATAAATGATTATTTTTGGAGATAGGAAATGAAATACATCGTTCATGGAGATGGTATGTCGCACATATGCATGAATGTTGTGTCCATTTTCTGTCATATTAAAGGAAAGAAAATTAAATGAAATATATTTATATTAAATTAAAATTATAATATTTATTTCATATAAATAAAATATTTTTATTTAATACAACCTTAATACATTCCATGTAAAGAGGGAACACATCACATCGCTTTGAGGAGGCAGTAGTCAACACATCCACAAATGATGTTATTGGATTCCCAAAAAATGGAATGCATGAAGGTATGTGTTATATAATAAATAAATAAAAATAAAAACATTATAAATATCAAATATATCCTATATAAACTATAAATAGTTTTTTATTTCCATCATTTTAATGTGGTAATGGAAGAATGAACGACATCAGTTCGTGAGGCGGTAGTTCGTCGTGCACACAAATGATGATTGTCTATCCCATTTGATGGAAGTGTGTAAAAGTTTATGAAACAAACATAAGATAAAATAATATAAGTATATTTAATATACTATGGTTACCATATTAGAAATATATAAGATTAATTTATGTGGTTTGTAAACAAATAAAATAAAATATCTTGTTGAATAATGTTACCTCTTCTTCGAGCAACTCCTTTTGATTTATACGAAATGTATTACTTGGATTGGTTTATTCCAAAATATAACCTTCTAGGATGTGGGGAGTTATTTTGGTAAATTATTTGGTAATTTGTTTTATGATACAAAGGTATTTATAGTTGTGATGAATTGAGGGGGTCAGTTCCCTTTTACAGTGGAGGAGGAGTGACATTCTTTTAAATATAAAAAGGTAAACACTATGGGGAGGTATCCCTTAAATCATGTGCATCCAATAAAGAACCAAATTCAATAAAATTTAGGATATGGTCTAATTATTCCCATAAAATAGTTTTTTTATAATTTTATAGGTCATTTGAATGCTTAAGATTAGTGTTTAACCCCTATGTAAATTCAATTTTACCTTTATTGATTTAATTAATTTTAATTGCTTTCACTAATATTTTTGTTCAAAAAATAATTTGATATTAATATAAATTATAAATTATAATTATTAAAAATATGTAATCAATTTTTAAAAATAAAAATCACATATGTGTCCAAAAATAATTTAACATTAATCCTGTCAATGGGACGAGAATGTGTGTATTAAAGTAAAAATGTGAAAAAGTTCATTATGTTTTTAATTATAAATTAAATATAAAAATTATTAAAATTACCTAAATAGTATTAATAGATTTAAATTTTATCTAATAATAGTTTAAAAAGAATTATAAAAATAATTTAACACTATAAATTATTTAGGCGAAAAGTATGTTTTCAATTAAAATTTAGTATTTTTTCATTATTCGTAAAAAAATGAAACTTCATTGAAGAATACAAAAAACTCACCCTAAAACATTTTTGACATCAAACATTAAAAAATGAAGTTTATTTTTTTATATAAAAATTATTTAAGTTTCAAAATTTAATTTGAAAATAGTTTGTTCATTAAAAGATTGCAAATTCATATTTAGAAAAATAGAGCTTTTATGTGTAAAATTAGATTTGATCTAATCTCATGCCTATAAATCCTATTGAATAAATGTAAAAAATATTATTGAATATATTTAAAATATGACATATATCCTAAAGTCTCAAGATCTTATTTTCTCTTTTACACTTGTTGTTGTGTGTTCTGCAAAAAAATATCAGTGTTGTGTGTAGTAAAAGATTAACTTGGTGTTGCATTTAAAGAAAGATAGTAATAAAATTAAGTTAATTATAAAAGTAAAGTACTAAGAATACTTGGGGTGTTACATAAATTACATTGGGATATTGTCTTAATAAGTTTTATAGCCTAGTATGATGGGTTGTTCGGGTCAAGTCATGGCAATCACTGTGTGCCGGAGTGACATAAAGTTAATTCCTACAGCTAAAAAACGAATCATAGATCTATTCAAAATCAATCATGATAATATGAGAATTTTTGTTTCATTTTGAGTATGTGTTGTTTGTTTTGAAATAAAAAGTAACTTTTAAATTTAAAACTCACACATTCAGTGATAATAATCATGTCATGTGTCATATTTTTGTGAGGATAATTACTATAGGTCACAAATGACCAATGTATCATTTTCCTGAAGTATCACCATAATCAGAGAATATATTATGAAATTGGACTACGTGATTCATGTTTTGAACTAAATTTTTTTTGTATAGAAAACACTCACATTAAAAATATTTAACTAAAATTAAAAAATAACGATTAATATATTTTCAATAAAAAATATGGACCCTTACAAATCTGAATAAAATATTAATTTTTCCATCACCAATATAAAATTAATATAAAAAACAAAAATAAAAAACACATAGTTAAAATTGTAATAATAGTTTTAAATCAATAATTATATTTTTTTCAACACAACTCATATATACATTTTCAGTTGAGTCATTAAATCAATCATTCTAGATTGAGAATGTCAATAATTAACTGGTAGTTTTTATCAACCTCAACCTCCCCACCAAGAAACATGAGTTATGTTTTGTATAAACATATTAATGGGTTTCTTATGGGGTCAAAAAAACTTTTTTAACTATTTGAAGAGAATAGAAACCCAAACCATGTTCACTATGCATATAAAATATGAAATCTATTTAACTAGAAATAAATACTTACAAAAATTAATATCGTACAACAAAGACCCACTATATCATCACAAATGTATTTAAATGGGGTTGATAATGATCACATAGTGACAACAAGAGGACATACTACCTTTATAGGTATCCATGGGTTATATGGAATTGTTCATTTCTTGAATAAGATTATTCACCATCCACAATGTGCTAAAATCTCATGGTTTAAATACAGAAAAAAGAGTACTTTAGTATCCTATGAGTCTAAAACAAGAATAAACTCTATTTCCATCACTTAGGTGTCAGTTCTTATATATCCTCAAGGAAACACCTCGATTGATGCATGAATTAGCTAATACATTATAATGCATAAATTAATTCCTCGACTAAAACATACCCAATATTCATGAAATAATCAATCTCTTTCTTACTTCAATAAATGTAATGCATCCTATAATGATAACCATACATGTAATATTTATTAATCATTCATCAACCACTAATATCATAGAAAATTTCATACCCTAACCTTATTATATGATCATAAATAATATAATTTTATTTCTTGGGATAATGAAGGTAGCATTCATGAAATCATATTTTCTACATATATCATGCATTCCAACACATTGAATCATATAATACGATTGTACATATAAAATAAAATAGTATAATTTTTATGCCTTGTCGTATCCATTCTACCATACTATATAATATAAATAGTCCATTGCATGGAATCATATTTAATGGATATTTCTAGGATTACACCATGTTTCTAATTATAGGATCTGATAAAAGTTATATGAATCTCATGAAAATGTATTTACGCTATACATCTTCTTCAATTTACAAATTTCAAAAATTTCAAAATATTATTTGTTCTATTTCATCATATATTGTATCATATAAAACAACATGTGAATCCTTATCAAAAAAATTATGATACATTCAAAAAAAACTTTTGGAAAGATATTATCAAACTTCACTATTTATCTCATGAAATTAAATGACTTGTAGAAACCCATACAAAACTATAATAAATTAACTATAAAACACTTTTTAGATATTCCCTGAGTCAAAATTAATCCTCATTCAGTCAACCACAAAGTGTGATACCATAGTCCATTTTACTGTTGACAAAAAATATGAATCAAAAAATCAATAAATATATGAAAACAGAATCATATAACAAAGAGAAAATTTTAATCAATCAATAAAGGGGTCTAATATGATATTTATTAAACAAATTTATCTCTATAATGTTTTCCAGCAACTATAAATCATGATACCATGCATTCTTATATTCTCTAATTGTCTTATACATTGAGTTACCATTGGAAATAGAGTATTTTCTTCACATATAGTTAGATTTCCTTTTATATAGCTAATGTGAATGAGTGATAAAGTACGTATTTCCTTTTATATGATTTATTTTATACTCATAAAACTCTTTTAAGAATATTTATCAAAACCCTATATAAAAACAAGTTTATCATATCATATATGATAGACTACCAGATCAGTCTTATTTTTACGTCACTTTCTAGGGTTTTGTTAAATCATTACACCTATATATAATTCCTTCCACATATCAATGTGATCATCTGATAAAAATTCCCTTATAAACTATTTGGTGAGTAACATCTATAGAAAATCATGTTTGAATAATTGTGAGACTTAGGAACCAAATTCATAATGTTTAAATTCTTAAACATGTTCATACTTCTTAACTTCACAACATCGAATGTTATGTTGATAACTTCTATTTTCTACTTAGAACTATTTATAATATTATAATAATTATCCTTGGAACCTATTCTATCAAATTATTTAATTGAGTAATATTGTAATAATATAAATTATTATTCACCAACACATCCTAAAATCCTTTAGGATAAATTTACATTCACTTTATTTTTTGAATGGATTTATCCTTTAGGAAATAGTAATCTTTAATTAATCACACAAACTAAAGGTAATTATTAAATTTTTATTTATCATCATATATCCTAAACCTGTTAGGTTATTTGGGGAAAAAACTTATGTTTTAGACTGGTATATTTTCTTTTATTTGATAACTTTGAAGCTTTTTATGTTCAAACACACTCCCATTATCCTATTAGACACTATACTATATTCAAAATATCATTCTAAGAAACATAAATTCTTCTATGTTAGTTAAAAATACTTAATTTCATTTAGTAGGAATATTTAACAGATAATATATTTCTTCTATAACATATATGATATTATATGTGTTTAGAATTTTTTCCTCTGAAAAAATTATTTATTCAAATATTACATTGATGGGTGGTTATTACTTCTTCCCTTATATTTTAAAAAACTGAAAAAAAACATTTATCCTAAATAAAATAATTTTATCCTTTCCTTCTTATCAAAAAAATGTTATAGAATATAAAAAAATCATAAATCATATGTATATAACTGATCATCTATTTTTTTCATAATTGTTTGTTAATAAACAACTTCTCTTATCAAATAATATAAATGAGATAAATATACACATCCTTTTTGTAAGATTCATTTTAGCTTAATATAATCTTTTTCCTTCAAAACATTGATGTAAAAACTCTTATATTCATAATTTTAATGCAAAACAATTTTCTTTAACCTTGAAATGTCATTTATTTACAACACTTTTAAAGTATACACTCAATATCTCATACCCTTAAAAATTAAATAATTGTATTTTATAACACTATTTCCTAACATTCCATGATGTTTAAAACTCTATTTCAGGCATCCCAAATAATTCCATCATATATAATCATTATTCATTCCTGATTTTACATTTAGGTTTAAATGGCCTTGAATATTTACATGTAGAAACATCATTGGACTATTAAACTAAATTTCCTTCTTATAGTGTGAAATTTTATCCTCTTGTACTATAAACATAACACCAAAACTGAGAAATCACATACATGGTTCATATTTTACCAACACTTGATAATTTCAGGTAAACATTTTCTGGAAATCATTTAATTTGTTGAAACATTTTAATATATGGAAAATATATTAATTCCTTAACCTAAATAATAATTAAAGGAAACCTCTAGTATTAAAAAGTCATTAGAATACTCAATAATATTGAGTATATGAGTGGAGGCTACAATTTGTTTAGTAAATTATCATTCCATTCCTTTGAAACCTCAAGTTAACAATAATGTTCTTCTCATATGAATCATGATTCACCTGTTAAACTACTTTAAAATTTGGATACACAATAATAGGTTTATCTAGTATAGATAATTTATTTTTTGAAGAATCCCTCTTAAGTTACTAGTATTAAGAGTTTCTTACATTAATATTTTTCTTCCTAAGGATTAATCTCAAAGTTTAGTTTGATGATGTTGATGGTTCTAATTTATAAAATAATCATTTAATTTTCATGTTTTATTTACCATTTAATATAGACCTTTTTAAAAATAGTAGACCACTATAATGATGAGCCCTTTTAATATTAATCATATATATTAGTGGTCCAATATCAATATTTTAGTAAAAAAAGTGTATACTATGGAATTAATCTCACCACTAAGCTATTTAGGTAGGTAATAATACCAATTCTATCATATATTAATATCTTATTATTAATAAAAAACCCAAAATTTAGTTCAATACATAGAGGAACTGAACATTATTCTTCCAGTGTCTTAACTTTTAGGGTTTACAAACAAAACTTTACCCATAAAAATGACAATAAGAGGTTTACATAATAAAATATAGGGGAACCTAGAGTTTTCATTATCTACCCAAGTATGATCCAGTATCACCCATTACTTTCTTTCCTTGAACAAGATAATTCATTAACACTATGTTATAGAAGAATCTAACAAATTAAATTATCAAGGTCTTAAAAAGTTCCAATTTTGAATGAATATAACACTTAGTATTTAAAAAGGTTTTTAATATTACCATATTATCTCATGTTATTCCCTTTATGTATGCCTACCTCTAACAATTTAGTTTTGAATACTATTTTATCGACCCAACCAATTTGTTCAAACTATATTGATGTGTAATTAATTACACATTTAATAATATATGTTAGTCACCAAAAAATAGAGTCCAATGAAATTTATGTATATCTAAATTCATCTCATGCATAATTTACCTGAAATATTCATGTAATGTTTTAATGTGATATGATATTTAAAATATCTAAAAGAGTAATCTTAGGGAGAAAAATAACAAACCCTTACCTTTCTAGAAAAAGGCATAACCAATAGGATAGTGGGAAGTATGAGCTCAAGTCCATCTCCCCAAGGGAATTTTATTCAAGATAGAATCCAATTCATCATAACTTTAAAACCTAATATATGGAAACTATATTTAACTACTAAATTCTAGTTAATAACTTTAACTAAAAACCGTGGTAAAGGTAGATAAATAATAAATCATATGTTTCTATTCCTAGAATGTTATATAAGGATTAGTAATTTATAAGAAGTTGTTTAACATTTTTAAATAAATCATAAAATTACTAAAAATATATAAACAGTTTAAAACTATAAATAAACTCAGGAATAACCATTAAATTAATTAACTCTTCATTAACTTTAACATGACATAATTATTTATGAAAAAATT
Organism: Viscum album; assembly: GCA_963277665.1. Taxonomy (NCBI): domain Eukaryota; kingdom Viridiplantae; phylum Streptophyta; class Magnoliopsida; order Santalales; family Viscaceae; genus Viscum; species Viscum album. The sequence goes on from OY728130.1 coordinate 1,449,968,352, forward strand.
ATAAAAAATCATAATAATAAACACTTTATAATTTTAGCTATTTATTTTGTAAATTCCATAATTGTTGAATATAAACACTTTATATTCACATAATAATATAAACATTTCATATTATTTGTTATTTCAAATTTTTCTTTAATATAGGGTATTTCATGAAATATATACAGTTTGTATTTTTAATTTCTATCATGTGAAATATTTAAATAATAAAAATATTAAATATTAATATTATTCAAACCTTTGATCATGCCAAATTATCAAAACTCTTTTGATAAGAATCGCATAATTTCAAAATTTGGATGTTTTAATTTGAAAAAATCAAATTAATTATTATTATTATTTCCTAATTTTTATAAATATAAACACTTTATATTATGCCTTATTTTCTAACTAATAAACTCTTTATAAATTAATCTTATGATTTTTCATATAAACACTTTTTTTAAAATTATAAGATATTACATATTAGATTGAAGAATAAATTTTAATTTTAATACTTAATATTAATGGAATATTCATAATAAATTTATTAAATCATTTAATTAATAAAATATAAACTAATAATAATTAATTTATTTATAAAATACTTTTATAAATTTATAAATATTATGAAAAATATTTTCCCATTATTTATAAACATTTTATAGATGATAAATTCAATTTATAAATAAATATATTATTTAAAAATAATTTCCCCCTTATTCGTATTCTACAATTCATAAGGTTTCATAGGCTACAACTAATAATTAGATTCCATATATGTTATTAGTCATAATATACAACTGATAGCGGTATTGTAAAATACAACATATTTTATACATATGGTTCTCTATCTATTGTACTCGATGAATGACATTTTTAAAATTAAATAAAATATACCTTATGATATTCCCTATCATATTACATGATAAAAAAATTCATATAATAATCTTTCTTATCATATTTTGTGATTTATTTGTGATATTTAATACGATTTACAAAAAAAACATTTCCTACAACAATTCATAAATCTAAGTTAATGTGTGGCTTGGATTCCATTACTAGGTTTTATAATGGATAAAAATACATTTTTAACCATCCAAAGAAAATGGAAACCCAATAAAAGTTATCCATTCATATAAAATATGAAATAATTATAACAGGAAATGAATAATAGTGAAAATGCATACTATACAATGAAGATCCACTAAATCCTCCCAAATGTATTCAAAAATTTTATGATGATAAAAAAATGGTTGCTAAAGGAGATCCCACATGTAGAGAATCCAAGAGTTGTACATAATTAATCAAATATTAGATGATATTCTTCACTCTCCACTGTGTGCTAGCACTGCCTAGTGTAATGGAGGAAAATAAAGAGTGATTCAGGTCCCTATGAGTCTCAACCATGAATCCATTATACTTATATCACAAAGAAGTGGGCTATTATATATCCTCAAGGATTCTCCTCAACCAGTGAATGCATTAACTTGTGTGTTATAAAAAATGAGTTTATGTTTCGAAAAAAACAAACATCATATTCTAATATTAATCTATCTCTTTAATATTACAAAAAAATAAAATTTTTGCATTAATTATAGACAACATTTGAATATCTCTTGACGATATAGAAACCACTGGTATCACAGATAATGGAATACCATAAGACTTATGATATGATCAGAAATTATATAATATGATTCTATGGGATAATGAAGGCAGTATTAATGGAATCATATTTCAGGCATATATCATGAATTACCAAATCTTCAATTGTATAATACAATTGTTCAAATAAAATAATGTATTAGTACTTTCATTTTAGTGACCCTAGATTAACGTTCATGGATATTATATAATTTTATACGAATATTCAGCACATTACAAATATACATGCCCGAGGACCATAATATTTTAGTGTCTTTGAAAACATGGAAACATAATCTTTTATCCTTGTGAAAGATTATCCAAATCCCCCTTAAATATATTCCACTTTACTAATCCTACAAAAAACCTTTCTTTAAATCCTGGGTAAAGGAAACATAATAGGTGATCTTAGATGTTTAGTAAGAGTAAATAAGGGAGATATGTAATCACAACAAGAGAACAATGGTATGTGAGCATGAAAATAACATTATATTATCATACCATTCATATCAAATATAATAACCATAATTCATGGCATAAATATTGAAAATTATTAAAAAAACGAACCATAAGGTAATCAAGAGAATAATATATTAAATCATTACATAGGAATAAAATATGGAATTTTTGACATACAGATAAGAAAATAAAAAAATTCCCTATAAGTCAAGTATCATTACCAAAACTTATCAGGGAACTTCATGGGGGATATGAATACTATGAGAGAAATACCACTATACCCAGTCATATTCATTTATTTATAGTGGATCAGGTTACACGTTCTTCCCATAGTGGATTAGGTTACACCTTCTTCCCAAAGTGGATCAAGTAAAACACTCTTCCCATATTAGATCATGCCCATCGAGTTATCTCCCATTATTATATCATGATATGTAAATCTTTACCCAATGTATTGGATGGATATATAGGTCCCACCCTTCACATAATGAAATCAAACATATGTGTTCCAAAACATAATAAAACATTCAACATATCAAGAGACATAAAAAGAGATGGGTTTCATAAACATCATATCATAATACTTGAAATGAAATGCATATTATAAACATTTCATCATATAATAACCTATCGAAAATGTATAGGTTTTATAATAATTTCATAAGATAATATCCCATCAATGTAAATGGGATTCATAATATTTATATTATGGTATAACAAGTGGAATTGAAATGGGTTCCATAAACAACATTTCGTCATAAACATAAACCATTAAAATAAAGAATAATAATGGTGTCCTTAGATCATATACCTATAAAGTAATTAATAAACACCAATGGCTATCATCATAGGTATAAAATAATTTTAAAGTTATCTTATTAAATTTTCTTGAGGAAAATATCATTTTCCCTTTGAAAAAACTTTTTAATACATAAAACATTTTTAAAACATTTTTCTTTGAATAAAACATTTAAAACATATAAATAAAGCATTAAAACCATTTTAGAAACATTTTAAAACATAAAACATTTTAATAATTCTTTTCAATGATAATGATCTTAAAATATCATTTAAAAAATTAAAACCTTTTTAGAAAACCTAGTTATTGAACAAAACATATTTCTGAAAGAAGAGATATATAAGGTCAGATTTTCTTAAAAACATTTTCTTAATATTATTAAGTACCAAATAATGGAAAATGGTACCAATAAATGAATATATTTTTAATAACTATTTGATAAAAAAATTATTATATTTATTGAGAGATGGATAATACTATGTTATTAATGGAATCATACCCATAAAAATCTCAATAAATAATGATATTTTAGAAATAGACTTGGGTAACATTGAATCATAATCCCCATGAAATGATAACATTTCATGAAGCTTAAAATTTAATGAATTTTAGGAGATTAATGACATCACATGTTAATGGGGGAAGTATACACACCTCATAAAAGAGTATAGGTTCATAAAATAACATTTGTATCAAAGTAGACAAATTGAGACAAAATTAACTCACCAGTTTGGTAACTTTTATGCTATAAACTCAATGAAATAGATATCATAAAATGGATATGTAAAAACCAAAAAATTAAATTATAATAATTACATCATACATTCATGGGTAATATATACACCACCTAAAAATAAACATCTTTGAAGTTCAATTTTCTTCTTTGGCATGTGAGAAATCATGCAATCCTAATATATGTAGTGATAATTTGAAAGGGTATTTACATCATCTATCAATTTCATTATTTCCAACACCCATGTATTAAATTGAATACATATCTGTTTTTTAAAAGTGACTAGGCCTGATCGATGTGGTAAGAATTTGGTGATTTTATGGGCTTATCTTATCACTATACTCACGGTTATGAGTTTCTAAAAAGGTGGTTTCTTGAGGTGAGAATAAATAGTTATTTGAATAAAAAAATAGCTTTATTTTTATCTGCAGGTTGATGGTGTATCTGTTAGGCTAGGAACCGGGCCCATCATAAGATAATTTCATAATCTAATATGGAATTTATTACCAAAAATGTGATTAATTTATTATTTGGATAAACATATGAAAAATTTTGTAGAGTAACCTTCAATGAGACACCTACTGGTTTATAATAATCTATACACTTTTGGAATAATTAACAAAGATGGGAGGTGGATTTTTTGGAATCCCCTAGCTAGGAAAATGAATCTGAATACTGATGGTTCTTTCATGATGAGAGTAATGAGGGAGGGTTGTTTGGGTATCAAAAGTATATTGTTTTGGAGAATTCGGTGCAATATTTGGGTGTGGGTACTCTCTTAAAGTGGAGGCATGGTCTCTTCTTATAGGTATTCAATTCTACAATACCAGAAATATTATTCTCAATGAAGTAGAGATGGAATAAAAAAAATATTTTCAACTCTATTAAAAACTATATCACAATACTGTGGTCTATTTCCAATATTATCTAGAAATTTAAATCTATCATTGATAACTAGATTGGGTTTATATAAACTTGGTGTGAGGCTAACAAGGTGGTATATTTTCGGGTGTTAAGGTACTTTCTTGATGATGATTTGTATCATTTTCTAGTTTGAATTCCCTTATTCCTGGGTGTGTGGACATTTTAAGAAGAGAATAACTATGTGTTCATTAATTTATACCCCCTTGATCTCTTTTTTTATGTGTCTCTCTATTTAATAAAATAAATAGTTTTTTTTAAATGTCATAATCCTCACATAATAAATGCGAGACTAGAAATCCACTTACCTTATGTCTTGACTCTCATCATACTCATTAAAACCTAATGTACAATAAATAATAGTTTATTATAAACATTTTAAATAAATATATTAATATATATAATTCCATATATTATTTTCTTATGACAATTTATTACTCATTTATTAACAATTCTATGTTAAAGTTACGTTTTAGGTTGTAACTGCTTTGTTTTTCTAACATTTTTTGACTTGTTATTATTGGTACTCTTACTTAGATAATTAATTCCTTATCCCTAGAATGTAAATAATTATATAAATATCATATATATTTATTATATTTGTCTTTAAATTAACTCATACAATTTAGTGAAAGGAAATTAAATACACCATTCATGGAGACGGTGGGTCGTACGTACACATGAACGCCTTTTAAATTTTCTTTTTGTATTGAAAGAAGGAAAGTAAATGATGTATATATATATATATATATATATATATATATATATATTAACATTATAGTAGAATTATTTTTTCATATGTATCAAATATTTTAATTAAAAACATCCTTAATACTTTCCATGTAAATCGTGAATGAATCACATCGCTTTGACGAGTTGGTAGTCCACACGTCCACAAACGAAGTTATCGTATTTCCAAACAATGGAAAGCATGAAGTTATGTGTTATATAATAATTAAATAAGTATAAATAAATCATAAATATCATATATATATAAATATATATCATATAAAAGTTTTAATTCCATCATTTTTATCAACCTTTAGGGGTGGTAATGGAGGAAAGAACAACATTGGTTCGTGAGGCGATAATTCTCCAAACGCACGAATGATGTTTGTGTATATCATTTGATGGAAGTTATTGAAGTTTTACATAAAACCCATAAAACAAAAATATATAATTAAATTGAATATGTTGATTTTATTATAGAATAATGATATAAAAATAATTAAAATGGTGGAGAATGAAATAAAAAAAGTGCTTGTTAGATAACATTACATATTCTTCTTGTAACTCCTTTGGGTTTTAACCAAAAGACATCCTTGGATTTATTTCTTCCCAAAGTGAGGCTTCAATTATTATATGAGTTATGTTATTATGTTATTTTGGTAGTTTTTTCCTAAGAATAAAGGCTTTATAGACATAAATATGTTAGGAGGGTGAGTTCCATTTTATAGTGTAGAAGTGGCATTCATATAGATACCAAAAAGTAATCAATATTAGGAGGTATCCCATAACTAATGTGCATAAAAATTTAAAAATAATCTATTTTAGGGAATTAATGGTTGATAAAAACTAACAACACACAAAAATAAATGCATTTTTATCATTTTTATCTTTAGTCTTTACGTTTACTCAATTTTATCTTTATAGTCTTTACCAATGAAAATTTTATCATTTTATTTACCTAGGTAATTTATCCTTTAAGAATATAATTAAAAATAAAAATATTATTTAATTTAGTCCAATTTATTCTAAATATTCAGTCAAATTCATTATAAAAAATCCAATGTGTGTGTCAATTTAATTTTAATGCAAACACATCTAATACGCAAAACCCCATTTTAACCTTAATCACGTTAATTAATTTTAACTATTTTCATTAATTATTATAAAAGAAAATAATGTTTAACTTATTATAAAACATATTATTCTGATTACAAATATTTGTATCCATTTTAAAAATTCATTTCATAGAAGTGGAAAATTAAATTTAAAATTAATCCTGTTTATGGGACGAAACAATGAGTTTTTAAAGTGTAAATTTTCAAAAGATTGAATTTTTATATATCCAATGTCAATGTTAAATTGATCCCAATTTCATGAATTGGATTAATATATTTATATTTTATATAAATATAATTTTTAATTTTGTAAAAATATATTTTAACTATGTAAATAAATTAGATGAAAAGTCATTTTTCAATTAAAATTCAATGTTTTTCAATATTCATCAAAAATAAAACCACTCATAAAAATACCAAAAAAATCACCCAAAGTAAATTTCAATATTATTATTTTAATAATTAAGCTTATTTTTTCAAATAAAATTTATTAAAGTTTCAAAATTTAGTTTTAAAACAAGTTTTCATCTAAAATGTGGAAAACCCATTTTTTAGAAGAAAACAAATTACAGATTATTAAAGAATAAAATTGGATTTATAATTATCTCTTATCTAGGAAAATCATAGTATTAATTTAAAATAGTTGGTTGATTATATAAATTTTTATTTCATTAAAATAATTCAACAAAATTAGTTTAAATAACTTATAAAAACATTTTTCTAGAAAAAAAATTTTTATACATTCAAAGGGTTTTATTCTCATTTATAGTCAATTGGTAAAAAAATAATTCATATTATATACATTTTTAAACCATATTTTCATAATTTAATTACTCCCTTTCATACCCACCATTCCAATGGAAAGGTGATAAGTATAATATTATTTAAATAATATTATTATTTGTATAATGTAGTTTGGTAATACTCGGTCTTGTGTGTAATGTAAGAAATTAATGGAAGTTGGCATTATGTGTAACACAAGCTATACATAGAGTTTCATGTAACAAAAAATAATATATTAATTTCATGTACCAAAATCGTAACTTGGTGTTTCATATAAAGAAATCATAAATTGGTGTAGTGTGCAATGAAATCCATCAACAGAATATAATTTATTCGAAAAAAAATTAATTCATAAATTTTTAGGGTGTTACGTTCTAGTGACCTTAAAATGAATTTCACTATTGAAATTCACCTGGTTCAACAATGGTTTAATTATTGAAATTCCATTTTATAAAAACCCATATCATAAAAATGAATACTAAAACATCCTTTAAAATGGAAATTTGGAAACATAACAGTTACCCAAAGTAACTCATAACTATGTTTCCATACAAGATAACATTTTTGGGAAGTGAAAATATAGTCACGGAATAGAAAAATAACACCCAAATACTGATAGAGAGTTATAGGGAACATTTATTAGCAGAAGTAAGTGATTCAGAGAAAGATAAAAATCACAAAACCATAAATCTTGGATGATCTAAGGGACTATCTGATTCATCCAAAATGAAGGTACTAGGATAAATTTTTTGTTTAAGGATCATTTTCCTAATGTTGAAGAAATTTGAAAAGAAGATAAACTTAATTGATTTCATTCCATTTCATAAGCACAATATCACCCTTTGGTTATGCCTTGATCAATTTACACTTCATCTCTTACTCTATGAAATCAAAATGAATTCTCCATTCCTAAGATCAATCAATAGAATGATACATCATTCGATATATCTTTAGTTAACATCATAGTAAAATGATTAGCACATGTTATCCAATATGCATAAATCCTTATGTGAAAAGATAATATATTAATCTCTAAAACCTCATCCGAATTTTAACATAAAAAATTCCATAAATGGTTAACCTTGTAATCCTTCCAAAAGAAGAAAATCTAAAACATTATAAATATGGTCACTAAATTTCTCAAAACCAGGTAAATATTGATCCCCGTGTATCATAAAGTAGATATTGGTTATTTTATACCAAATATGTGATTACCTTCAAAATTAATTCTCTTGAAACATAGTAATAAATGTAATTACCATAAATCCTCATTTAAAACTTTCATGCTTTCATATTCCACTGAGTTTTGGATATATTCTTTAAATCCAAAAATGCCATAAAATCCATCCATGTTGGCATAAAATTATTTTATATAAAATCGTTAATTTATTTCCAAGGTAGTCAGTACTACCCAATTTACTTAATTCTTATCCAATATATCTTTATCCCAAAAAACCACAATTTTAAAAAAAATATGGATTATATTAAGGTTTACCTTCTATTAATAATGTGTTTTCTATAAAATATTTATATTACTTTTAATTAATTCTCTAGGTCATCAATATCATTCAACATAATCCTTCATATCTGTAATGAATGAATTATATTAAACAATCCTTATATATTTCATAAATATTGAATCTGTATATATAAATATTTCAGTCATTCCACTTTAATGATTGGTATGTAATAAGTATATACATAGTTTAGAAGTAATTTTTTAGGTCAGGGCATCGTGATGGGTAATATCATTTCTCTCCATAGACATGGTGTTAAACTCCTCAACAATTTATCACTCTTTGGCCTCTTTTTCCACATAGATAACATCAACCCATCCATTTGAGGTATTCCTCTAGTTTCTTCTTATATTATTCTTATATTGTAAAAAGATGAATCTTCTTTCCACTATGTTAATTACGATGTGAAATTTCATAAAATTTCATCTTCCTCTTATTTTATGTGCTTGAAATATCAACAAAGTTCACATTATCAATCATATATCGTGATATATGATTCCAAATAATCACAATATATTTCTCTCCAATAATCATCCAATTTTGTTTCTCATAGTAATCAGATTTTCCATTAGATTTAATGTTAATATAATTCCTTTTTCTCCATCCATTGACTAAAACCAAAAACATTGTGTGACGAACACTAATCATTGATGAAAACTACATAATCTAGAAAAATTACTTGTAGGATGTCTAAATTGTGACACCTAATTATTAAATATATTACACTTTAGGTTTATCCTTGGTTATTCATATTCATAATATATTTAAATCCTTCATGCAGGTTCATGAAGTGTTTGTGAATTTTCAAAGAATATCCCCTGGGTGTGTCAAACCAGTTCTCCAGTAAGGCCCATTATCGTGCACTAGTTTCCGATCATGTCCAGATCAATATGATGTTTTTGGTATTGTTATCACTATGAATATTTATTCAATATCCAAATACACCTTTAGTTTTTATATAGGGATTTATTTCTAAGAAACCACTCCCCCCATCCCTTACCAAAATTCTAGGATATTTTCTCATACTTTAACTCATTATTAGGCTTATCCTTAGACACATCCATAGAAAATTCCTTTGAAATATCCCTAGGGGTCTCACTAATGTTTTCACATCATAATTTCAAATGGTTGAAAAAAACATTTCCTTGATACCAAATATAGTGAACCAGACTTAACATACATCGATATTTCATCATTTTAAATGAATATTCAACACATTAAAAAATTAAATTCTTGAGGACCGTAATAGTATAGTGTATTTGGAAACATGGAAACATAGTATTCTATCTTGTTGAAACATCTTCATAATATCCTTTAAATATCTTATAATTTTGTACTACTACTTAAAAACATTACATCATGGGGAAAGTAAACATAAGATAGGGGTGAGTTCAAATGCTCAATAAGGGTAAAAAAGGGATATATGTAAGTATAACATGATCATAATGGTATGATAACATGATCGCAACATTATAAGATCATACCTTTAATACCAATGATCATAATCAAGTTTCATGGAATTAATATTGGATGTTCATAAGACATGAATCCTAAGGTAATCAATGGAATAATCCGTTAAAGCATAAGATAGGAATAAGTGTAATGTCCCCATCCTTGAAGCCACAAAACAGTGCCTTTGGTCGTTCCCCTAAAAGACCTCAAGCACGCCTCCCCGTATGGAATAGGTTTCCAACTACCAGTGAGGGTCTAAATAAACCACATAAGAAGACAATACCCTATTTTTCAGAGTAGTCCATATAAAATAAATAAATAAATAAGAGGAAACCTCATTCCATAATCAATAAACATGCATAAACAAAAATCCACTAAATATGTGTATAAACCATAGACAAGAGTAAATATGTCATGACATGCTAATAATACCAAGTGAACAAAACCAAAAATAAAGACAAAATGTGAATTCCATAAAATGGTCCTGACCCCATGTCCAAATCCACATCCAGGGACATACTATTCATAACTCTACTCTGAAGCACTGGTCCCTTTCCCTTTTCCAGTCCAGTAACCATAAAATATGCTCAGGTACCAAACAAAGGCCTGGTCAGGGTGTGAGTACAAATTTGTAGGCATTCACCAATACTGTCTACAAAATACCAAATCTAAACATATAGTGCATGAAATTACTAAACAAATGGAAAGTAAATGAAAGACAGTTTATGTTTCACTAGTTTACAATATTTACTTCAACCATTCCTAGCATGAGTCTCATTTCATTATTTACATCATCTTCTCTACTTTTTTCACTATCATTATCTGTTCAAATAGTTATCCATTTACAAAATTTTCACAGGGGTTAAGGCAATCAACTTTAAGCATAATTGAATAAGTAATTACCCCATATCATTATGGATAACATGTAACAACCTACCTTGGATCCTTTGTTCAGGTATTCTCATATAATGCAACCATTAGGGGTATAGAGAATCAGTCTAACTCCCCAACTTGTGCATTCTTATGTGGGGTTAGAGCATGTAACACCCGAGACTTTTATGAGAAATATTTTGTTTTTATATAAATAATCAAAGGAATATTTCACTACACACAACACTAGCTTAGCTTGATTTACACACAATCACGACCTTCCTCGATAGCTTGTGTCGTACGCAATACCGAGTTTCACTAAACAATGATATGCTATTAAAATATTATTAAAACTAGCCGTTATGAATAGTAATACCCACTTTTTGAAATTTTTTTAATTTTATTTTTCAAAATGTTCTTCATTTTTGGATTCAGAATATCAAAATTATCCTAGGGTGAAATTTTGGTATTTTTATGAAAACATTCAAATTTTGATGAATAGTGAAAACACTCGGTTACTATTTAAAAACTGACTTTTTATTTAAATAATTATTTATTTTATTTAAATTTATTTAAGGTAAAAATTGATACATAATACCTATATAAGTTCAATTCAATTCATTGGAGTCATTTTAAAATAATTTTAGATATATAAAAATTTTGTTGAACTTTTCACCGTCTTTTACCCACCTCCTATGAGAATTTCCAAATTCACATAAAACTTAATTTTACCGCTTCTGTGAGTGGAATTTCGATAATCTGAGAGACATGGTTAATATCAATGACTAAAATGTGGTTCAATGAGATGAAAATAATTTATGGTGAATAGTAACATTTTACTTTTTTTTACCACGGTTAAAAGTAAATAGGGTAATTAAGGGTAAAAATGATATTATTATTACCCTAAAACATGTCCTAATTCTATTGGGTAAGTGTAATTCGACCAAAAACAACCTTAGGAATAAAATAGGACCATTTAGGCCCACATGGATTAGATTAGGACATTTAATATTAATTTTTTTAAAGAAGGGTTAAAATAGTTAAAATAAAAGTTTAATAAGTAAATAATTTTTAATATAGGGTAATACATAAGATAAATTAGAATATAAATATTCATTAGAAATCTAAAACGATTTCCTATATAATGGTATTTTATTTGTAATTTATAGACATTAAATAATTAAATTTATGTATGACATAATGATGATGCAGTAATTATCTTATTAATGAAATATTGACATAATTGATGTTATAAATACCCAAATAAATGTAATTTGAGACTTTTTATGAATTAAAATAATTTTATAGATTAATATGACATGTTATTACTGATTTAATTAACTTTTTTCTAACTAATAATTCTGTTATGAGTTTCATAAATATCAATTACCAAATAGTGTCAAAATTGACATAAAATAGTTTTTAAAACAAATATTATATTATTAATTGTTATTTTATTCCTAAAAATCAAAGGTTCAGAAACCTGACTTAGATAAGGTTATATATATTAATAATAAACAACTTGGGGTTCTTTTGGCTTGTTATAGTAAGTTTATTAACCTTATAGTGTAAGAAAACAGGAAGACACGGTAAAAGTTAAATTATCTAACTTAAAGTTAAATCTAAATTATAAGGTTAAAATAGATACCTAAACTTATCTAAATTCTATTGTATGAGCTTATTTAGACAAATAACCACCTTAGATTCTAAATAAATCAATTTGGAGCTATTAAAAAACTAATATGACTTTATAATAAAATAATATTTTTAGTTTTTCCAAAGGTTCCCCTCTCCTCTCTTATAAAAGGGAACCTATTCCCTCTCTTCCTCACACCACTTTGATCCTTAAAGCTCAGAAAACCCCTGCCAAATTATCTTCTCCACTTTCCTAGAAATATCCTAGAGGTCATGGTCTTCTTCAAAGACCAATTTTAGTGCCCTAAGAGGAGGTCTCAAAGAGGCGCTTCAAAGAAGAGGTAATGTCTGTTACCGATTCTTTCAACTTTATTTCTTATTAAACTTCTTCTTATTTAGTTGTTTAATTATGAAATAATAACATAAGTATCACTCATATAATGATATGTTATTATAAGTATTAAACAACCCTATTTCACCATCTATCCATCCTACGGAAAACGAAATCACCCCGTGTGCATACGTACGGAATATTGTCTCCACGCCATGGTGTAATCTATTTTCCACCACCACCTTACTTGGATGGGTATAATGGTGTAAATAATAACTATATATGATTATTGTAAAGTGATATTGATTTTGAAATAGTATACATACACTCCAATACAATTCCACGATCATGGGAATGATATCATCGCTCGTGCGTACGTACGGAATACCGTCTCCACGATGTGATGCGACTCGTTCTACATGATTTTCATTGCATAATGATTACATAAATGAATTCATTGAATAAATATGATATGTATTACACTAATACCATTCTGTAAATGAGTTATCTATAACCTAAAAAGAAGAATAATATTTTATTCGACAAAACACGCATAAGAACAAAAAGCAATAAACACCTGAATAACAAGTAATAATGAAATATTACTAATAAGAAGCTAAGAATATGACCATATATGATATCATAAAAATAAGTATGATTCTGGAATAAGTCAATGAAATTATTTAAATCATTATACAGGAGGTTCGGACAATTACGAAGCAAATCGGACCTAAGGTAAGGGAAAATATCTCAATCTCATTTTTATCCGAGATTGTTTATACTTTGGTATTTAATGAGGTGTATTTTATCATCCACATCCATGTTTCCTCAATATGTAATATTATTTCCATCCACCTACAATTTTTTAAATCCAATTTTACCCTTCGGTGTGTTTTTAGTAAAATATATTAAAGGAATCTTTTGTCGTTTTTCGTACGAGGTACTTTTTGACTTTTCCGACAAAAGTACGAGAAGAATGTTTTTTTTAACTTATACGACATGAATGGATTTTTAAAACATTATTTCCAAGAATATTCCTTTACAAGTTTTCAAGTTTATTTTTAATCAAATTCTTTTAGTTTAAAATTGTATGACATGTTAAGAAAGGAAAATGTTTTTGAAGTAGAAAGGATATTTTCCTCAAGAATGGAGTTCAAGTGTTTTATCAAAATTATTTTTCATCTAAGATAATATAGGGTTCTATTTCTATCCCTATTATTACATTTATTTGATTATGTTGTGATGGAGTTTTTTTATTAATTCCTTTATCTTATATGAATTGTTTTATAATGTCACGATGTTTAAAAATCCCATTTTTATTACATGGGTTATGCAATGGTGTATGATTTATGATTTTGTGCCACACATAAGAATGGTATCATTATGAGATGGGTGGGACCTATATCTCCCTCTAATGAATTGGGTAAATATTTATATCTCATGAGATAGACATGGCTGGAATGGCAGGTTAAACCGGTTCAGTGAAACGGGACTGAAACGAGGAGTGAACTCGGTTCAGAAATGGACTTTGTCCGCTAAGATAGTCTTGGATATGAGTCTTGACTACTAAGAAATGATTCTCTATGATTATTTTTGTATGAAAAAAAGTTTTGTGTTTTAAGTTATGATTATTGGGATTACATTTCACTACTATGATTTATCCCATGTTATGAAATTATGACCTCTTTTGCAGGTTAAGATTTCCAAAATGATATGTTCTTATGAATATGATGTGATTGATATTTATTTTGTTTACCCTTACTGAACATTTGAGCTCACCCTTTTGTATGTTTTCTTTTCCCCAGGTCAGGAAGAAGGATATTAAGTAGGATATGCCAAAAAGGGACTCTAGATATGATTAAATAAATGGGAGACAACATAGATAATTTATGAACCAGTTGTTTATATTTCCCAGTTTCTAAAGACACTATACCTATACGGTCCTTTCATGGTTTTGTTATATGTTGTAATAAGTGTACTTCAATTTTGAAGTATTCACAATGTATGTAAAGTATGGGTCGTTATAGTTGGTATCAAAGGAAAGGTATAGTCAACCTTTGGAAACTAGGATGTGAAAGCCTTAGTAAGAAACCTAAGGATATGTATAAGCATACAACACAATCTTTGTGTTTTAGAAATGGCCATGAATAACCTATGATAAGACCTTAAGTGTGAAATTTTATTCTCGATTATGTGTTTTTCCTATTATAATTAGTGTTTCTCACACTATTCTTCTTGGTTTTAGTCAATGGCTGGAACCCGAAGGAACCGTGTTAATGCGGAATGCGATGGGCAATGCAATGATTTTCCCCCTGAGCAACCAAACGTCATGGGAGCTAGAATGAAAAATATTTTATCCATACTCACACAACTTTCTCAAGCTATGAATCATGCAGGAATTCCAAACGAGGGAAGGAAGGAGCAACATTCTGTTGAATCCTTCATGAGGCAGTGTCCACCTTCATTCAGCGGGTCTACTAGTCCATTAGTGTCTAAACAATGGATCAGTACTATTGAAAAGATATTTTCAGTTCTTCAATGTTCTAAACATGATAAAGTCATCTTAGCAATTTATCGTTTGGAAGGTGAATTTGATCAATGGTGGAATCTTATCAAGAATACGAGGTAGAGGGATGAAATTGAGTCCATGGAAAGGGATGAGTTCAAGAACTTATTTTTCAATAAGTACTTCCCTCATATTATCTGAACAAAGATGGAGAAGGAGTTTCTTGAACTAAATAAAAAGGATGATGAATCGGATGGTACCTACGAAGCAAATTTTACAAGATTTGCAAGGTATGCTTCTGGTATTATTATCAACCCTAAGAGTAAGATCGATCGATTCTTTAGTGGCTTAAAACCAAGTCTTCGAAGGGCGTTAGCCATAAGGTACTTCAATAGCTACGAGGAAATTGTTCGATGTGCTCTCAAGGTTGATATGGAGATTGGAGTAACCCATCAGTCATATGGGTTTGATAAGAAGAGGAAAATGTAATTCAAAGGAAAATCTAAAGAGCACACTGAAAAGAATATGAGCTTTCCCTTATGCTCAAAGTGTGGAAAGAAATATGGAGGGAGTTTTCTTAAAGGGACAAGTAAATGTTTCAAATGTGGAAAGAAAGGTCATCGGGCATTTGAATGCCGCAATGATGGGAAGACGATGTCTAGTGATGCGAACAAAGAAAAGGCTACACAGAGTGCACCTCCTACACTTCAATGTTACAAGTGCAAGGAAATGGTACATTATGCCAATCAATGACCTAATCCAATGGTTTTTGATGATGATCGATGTCAAAAAACTCTTAAGGCTAAAGAAAAAGGAAAGTCACATGCAGTTTCTATCAGCGATGTGGAGTATGATAACGAAGTGGTGAAAGGTACACTTACCATCCACTCTAAAGTAGAAAATGTTTTATTTGATTCTGGATCCACCCACTCTTTTATTTCTGAAGAATTTTCTAAGGGTGTCATCGTATTACCTCAACAATTAGATGTTGAGTTATCTGTGACAACCCCTAATGGCACAACAGTCACATCAAAAGTTTATAATTCTTCTCTGATTGAAGTTTGTGGGAAAGTGCTTCCTGAAAATATTTTGATCCTTCCTATAGTGGAATTTGATGTGATTCTTGGCATTGATTGTCTTTCTCTATATGGATCTCATATCAATTTCCAAAGAAGGGAAGTCACATTTCATATCCCAGATCAATCTATGATCATCTATTGATGCAAGGATGAACATAACCTTCCAGTGTAAATTTCTTCCATCTTATGGGTCTTGATTCCACTAAATGAGGGTTATTTATCTCAAATGGTTGGAGAGAAACTCATGATTAAGAATATTCCCATTGTACGGGAGTTTGATGATGTCTTTCTGGAGGAATTACTGGGTGTTCCACCAAATCGTGAAGTTGATTTTTCAATAGAACTCATACCGGGTGCTTTAACTATTTCAAAGACACCTTATAGAATGTCCCCAATTGAGTTGCAGGAATTGAAGAAGCAACTCTAAGAGAATCTTGATAAGGGATTCATACACCCTAGTGCATCACCTTGGGGAGCACCTGTTCTGTTTGTTAAGAAGAAAGATGGATCAATGAGACTCTGCATTGATTATCGAGAACTTAACAAGATCACTATCAAGAAAAAATATCCTCTCCCATGCATTGATGACTTATTTGACCAACTACACGCAGCTCAATACTTTTCCAAGATTGATCTTCATTTAGGGTATCATCAATTAAGGGTCAAAATGGAAGATATACCAAAGATAGCTTTCCGTACAAGGTATGGACACTATGAATTTATAGTGATGCCATTTGGTCTTACTAATGCCCCTGTTATCTTCATGGATCTAATGAATAGAGTCTTTAGAGACTATCTTGATCAGTTTTTGGTAGTCTTTATAGATGATATTCTTGTCTATTCAAAGAGCAAGGAAGAACATGAAGATCACTTGAGAATTGTATTGAAGACCCTGAGAAAGGATAAGCTTTATGCCAAATTTACCAAGTGTGAATTTTGGCTTCAAAAAGTTGCATTTTTGGGTCACATAATCTCAAAAGAGGGGATATCTGTGGATCTAGAAAAAACAGAGGTTATCAAAAGATGGTCGAGACCAACAACAGTAACCGAGATCCAAAGTTTTCTTGGTTTTTATGGATATTATCGACGTTTTGTGAAAGATTTCTCACGATTATCTAATCCACTCACCAAGTTGACTCGGAAAGGAGTTAATTTTGTTTGGACAGAGGAATGTGAAGAGAATTTCAAGGAGTTAAAAAGAAGGTTATCCATTGCACCTGTGCTCACACTGACTTCTAGTGGAGAAAGGTTTGTGATCTATAGTGATGCATCCAAGAAGGGTTTGTGGTGTTTTCTTATGCAAAATGATATGGTGATAGCTTATGCCTCACGACAATTGAAAATCCATGAGCAAAATTACCCAACTCATGATTTGGAGTTAGCTGCGGTAATCTTTGCATTAAATATTTGGAGGCATTATATTTATGGAGAAATGTGTGACATTTATAATGATCATAAAAGTTTAAAGTATATTTTCCCACAAAAGGAGTTGAATATGCGCCAAAGAAGATGGTTGGAGATGATTAAGGATTACGACTGCTCAATTCATTACCACCTTGGGAAAGCAAACAAGGTGGCAGATGCATTAAGTCGACAAGACCATGCTAGCTTATCTATGATGAGGATCACAAAAGATCCAATATTTATGGATTTACAAAGTATGGATCTTGAAATTATAATGGAAGGGGAAAATCGTATCTTTCTCAAATGAATGTTCAACCATCTATACATGTGAAGATTAAAGAGGCACAGAAAGAAGATGTAGAGTTAAAAAAGAAGGTGAGAAATGTTCCTGAATTCAACCTTGATTGTGATGGGATAATAAAGTTCAGGAATAGAGTTTGTGTTCCTCCCATCCCATAATTAAAGAAGGAGTTGCTGGATGAGGCTCGTAGTTCTTCATTCTCTATTCATCCTGGAAGCACGAAGATGTATAGGGACCTGAAAGAGTACTTCTGGTGGGATGACATGAAAAGAGATGTTGCTGAATATGTCTCTTGATACTTGGTTTGTCAACAAGTTAAAGTTGAGAGACAAAAGTATAAGGGGATGTTACAACCATTACCCATACCAGAATGGAAATGGGAAAACATCACTATGGACTTTTCACCGAACTTCCTAAAACATCCAAAGGAAATAATGCTATTTGGGTCATAGTTGATCATCTTACAAATTCTACACACTTCATTGCTATTAGAGAGGATTTCTCTCTGGATAAGCTTGATGGGATATATGTGAAGGAAGTGGTAATATTGCATGGAGTACCACTTTCTATTATATCTGATCGGGATCTGAGGTTTACCTCGATGTTCTGGCGAAGTCTTCAGCATACTCTAGATATAGAGTTGAGTTTCAGCACTGCTTATCATCCTCAGACAGACGGTCAATCTGAGGGAACAATTTAAACTCTAGAAGATATGTTGAGAGCTTGATCTATGGATTTCAAAGGTGGTTGGGACCAACACCTACCTTTGGTGGGATTTTCTTATAATAATAGCTTTCACTCCAGTATTCAGATGGCTCCTTATGAAGCTCTCTATGGAAATAAATTCAGGACTCCAACTTGCTGGGATGAAGTTGGGGAAAGAAAGCTATTAGGACCTGATCTTGTTGATGAGATGGAAGAAAAGGTCAGATCTATTCAACAACACATAAGATCAGCTCAGAGTCGACAAAAAAGTTATGCCGACAACAGAAGAGAAGACCTAGAGTTTTAAGTGGGTGATAAAGTGTTCTTACGAATATCTCCTTGGAAGAGAGTAATGAGATTTGGAAAGAAGGGAAAGTTGAGCCCTAGGTATATCGGTCCTTTTGAAATACTAGATCGTGTTGGGAAAGTAGCTTACCAATTGGGGCTTCCACAGAATCTCTCTCAAGTTCACGATGTGTTCCATGTATCTCTCCTGAGAAATTACATACCTGATCCTTCACATGTACTCAACTAAGAAGTTATACCGCTGGAGCAAGATCTTTCTTATAAAGAACAGCCGATAGAGATTCTTGATCGTAGTGAAAAATTCCTACGGAACAAGACCACTCACTTGGTGAAAGTTTTATGGAGGAACCACTAATTAGAGGAAGCTACATGGGATCTTGAGGATATGATGAGGGAGATGTATCCTCATCTGTTTGTTACAAAGTGACGAATTTCAAGGGCGAAATTCATTTTAAGGGGGGGTAGAATGTAACACCCGAGACTTTTATGAGAAATATTTTGTTGTTATATAAATCATCAAAATAATCTTTCACTACACACAACATTATCTTGGCTTTCTTTACACACAATCGTGAACTTCCTCGACAGCTTGCGTCGTACGCAATACCGAGTTTCACTAAACAACGATATGCTATTAAAATATTATTAAAACTAGCCATTATGAATAGTAATACCCACTTTTTGAAATTTTTTAAATTTTATTTTTCAAAATGGACTTCATTTTTGGTTTCGGAATATCGAAATTATCCTAGGGTGAAATTTTGGTATTTTTCTGAAAACTTTCAATTTTTGATGAATAGTGAAAACACTGGGTTACTATTTAAAAACTGACTTTTTATTTAAATAATTATTTATTTTATTTAAATTTATTTTAGGTCAAAATTGATACATAATACCTATATAATTTCAATGTAATTCATTGGATTCATTTTATAATAATTTCAGATATATAAAAATTTTATTGACCTTTTCACTGTCTTTTACCCACCTCCTAGGAGAATTTCCAAATTCACATAAAACATAATTTTACCGCTTCTGTGAGTGAAATTTCGAAAATACAAGAGACACAGTTAATATCAAGGAATAAAATGTGGTTCAATGAGATGAAAATAATTTTTGGTGAATAGTAACTTTTTACTTTTTTTACCACGGTTAAAAGTAAATAGGGTAATTAAGGGTAAAAATGATATTATTATTTCCCTAACACATTTCCTAATTCTATTGGATAAGTCTAATTTGACCAAAAACAACATTAGGAATAAAATATGACCATTTAGGCCCACTTGGATTAGATTAGGACATTTAATATTAATTTATTTAAAGAATGGTTAAAATAGTTAAAATCAAGGTTTAATAAGTAAAAAAAATTTAACATAGGTTTATACATATGATAAATTCGACTATAAATATTAATTAGAAATATAAAATTATTTCCTACATAATGGTATTTTATTTGTAATTTTTAGACATTATATAATTTAATTTATGTATGACACAATGATGATGCAGTAATTATCTTATTAATGAAATATTGAGATAATTGATGTTATAAATACCCAAACAAATGTAATTTGAGACTTTTTATGAATTACAATAATTTTCTAGGTTAATATGACATGTTAGTATGGATTTAATTAAATTGTTTCGAACTAATCATGTTGTTATGATTTTCACAAAAATCAATTACCAAATAGTGTCAAAATTGACATAAAATAGTTTTTAAAACAAATATTATATTATGAATTGTTATTTTATTCCTAAAAATCCAAGGATAGTCCAAATTACTTATATGAGGTTATATATATTAATTATAAACAACTTGGGGCTTCTTTTGTCTTGTTATCGTAAGTTTATTAACCTTATAGTGTAAGAAAACAAGAAGACACAGTAAAAGTTAAATTATCTAACTTAAAGTTAAATCTAAATGATAAGGTTAAAATAGATACCTAAACATGTCTAAATTCTATTGGATGAGAGGATTTAGACCCATCCCCACCTTAGCTTCGAAATAAATCAATTTTTGAGCTATTAAAAACCTAATATGACTTTATAATGAAATAATATTTTTAGTTTTTTCAAAGGTGCCCCTCTCCTCCCTTATAAAAGGGCACCTCCTCCCTCTCTTCCTCACACCACTTTGAGCCTTCAATCTCAGCCAAACCCTGCCAAATTATCTTTTCCACTTACCTATAAACATCCTAGATGTACTTGTCTTCTTCAAAGACCAATTTTAGTGCCCTAAGAGGAGGTCTCAAAGAGGCGCTTCAAAGAAGAGGTAATGTCCGTTACCGATTCTTTCAACTTTATTTCTTCTTCCACTTCTTCTTATCTAGTTGTTTAATTATAAAGTAATAACATCAGTATCACTCATATACTGATATGTTATTATAAGTATGAACCAACCTTATTTCACCATCTATCCATCCTATGGAAAATGAAATCACCGCGCGTGTGTACGTACGGAATATCGTCTCCACGTCGTGGTGTAATCTATTTTACACCACCACCTTACTTGGATGGGTATAATGGTGTAAATAATAACTATATATGATTATTTTAAAGTGATATTTATTTTTAAATAGTATAAGTATACTCCAATACAATTCCAATATCATGGGAACGATATCGTCGCTCGTGCGTACGTACGGAATACCGTCTTCACGATGTGATGCGACTCATTCTACATGATTTTCATTGCATAATGATTACATAAATGAATTGAGTGAATAAATATGATATTTATTACACTAATAACATTCTGGAAATGAGGTATCTATAACCTAAAAAGAATAATAAGAATTTATTCGACAAAACACGCATAAAAACAAAAAGCAATAAACACCCGAATAACAATTAACAATGAAATATTACTAATAAGAAGCTAAGAATATGACCATATATGATATCATAAAAATAATTATAATTCTGGAATAAGTCAATGACATTATTTAAATCATTATACAGGAGTTTCGGGCACTTACGAAGAAAATCGGACCTAAGGTAAGGGAAAATATCCCAATCTCATTTTTATCCAAGATTGTTTATACTTTGGTATTTACTGGGTTGTATTTTATCATCCACATCCATGTTTCCTCAATATGTAATATTATTTCCATCCACCTACAATTTTTTAAATCCAATTTTACCCTTCGGTGAGTTTTTAGTAAAAGATATGAAAGGAATCTTTTGTTGTTTTTCGTATGAGGTACTTTTTTACTTTTCTGACAAAAGTACGAGAAGATTTTTTTTTAACTTATACAGCATGAATGGATTTTTAAAACATTATTTCCAAGAATATTCATTTAAAAGTTTTCACATTTATTTTTAATAAACTTATTTTAGTTTAAAATTGTATGACATGTTAAGAAAGGAAAAAAAAATTAAGTAGAAAGGATATTTTCCTCAAGAATGGAGTTCAAGTGTTTTATCGAAATTATTTTCCATATAAGATAATATAAGGTTTTGTTTCTATCCCTATTATTAAATTGATTTGATTATGTTGTGATGGAATTATTTTTATTAATTCCTTTATCTTATATGAATTGTTTTATGATGTCACGATGTTTAAGAATCCCATTTTTATTACATGGGTTATGTAATGATGTATGATTTATGATTTTGTGGCACACATAAGAATGGTATCATTATGAGATAGGTGGGACCTATATATACCTCCAATAAATTGGGTAAAGGTTTATATCTCATGAGATATACATGCCTGGAATGGCAGGTTAAACCGGTTCAGTGAAATGGGACTGAAACGAGGAGTGAACTCGGTTCAGAAATGGACTTTGTCCGCTAAGATAGTCTTGTCTATGAGTCTTGACTACTAAGAAATGATTCTCTATTATTATGTGTGTATGCCACAAAGTTTCATGTTTTAAGTTACGATTATTGGGGTTACATTTCACTACTCTGATTTATCCCATGTTATGAAATTATGATCTCTTTTGCAGGTCAATATTTCCAAAATGATATGTTATTATGAATATGATGTGATTGATATTTCTTTTGTTTACCCTTACTGAGAATTTGAGCTCACCCTTTTGTATGTTTTATTTTCCACAAGTCAGGAAGAAGGATATTAAGTAGGATATGCCAAAAAGGGACTCTAAATATGATGAAATAAATGGGAGATAACGTAGATAATTTATGAACCAGTTGTTTATGTTTCCCAGTTTCTAAAGACACTATACCTATATGGTCCTTTCATGGTTTTGTTATTTGTTGTAATAAGTGTAATTCAATTTTGAAGTATTAACAATGTATGTAAAGTATGGGTCGTTATAGAGCATCATTCCAACCCAATGCATGGGGGGATCCTTGGTCAATTATCCCACCACCAAGACATGTGAACATTCTCATTCATCCATTTACTTCACATACCATATAACAAAAAATACATATACTTACCATAGTTCACAACATTCATCATGGTAATAAATCTTATTCCAAAACCTATTAACACTTTTCTAGTTACATTACATTTCCATTTAACTGAATTTCCATTTCTTATTCCTAACTCATTAAACAATTCATCAATTCCCATACATAGCCCATTTAATATATTCCACCATTTCTATATGTTAACTCACATGACCCATTCATCCATTACCTGTATTAGTCCCCTTATGCAATCCAAGAACCAAAACACAATTAATTTGTCACATTCACATTAAATTCTATTTAACCCTTTCTCATGACAAGCCAAACAAATCATTACCATTCCCCACATCAAGACACAACTATACATTTTCCTTCTTAATCAGAAAATTAACCATTCAAAATGTTCCTGAAGGGATCTATTTTATCACAAGTGAATATCACACTCAACATTTCCATTGACTATGTTTGGGAAGGTTGGATCACCCCATGGGTGTCCATAAAACAACCAAGTCTTCCTCTATGCATCTGATGAGGGTCATGTGGAGTTCAATTTTTCATTTGGACATCCATTTTACCAAATCTCAATAAAGGAACCAAGAACACAACATGGGAAAGCATGATCACAAGTTTTTATGGAAAAATACTCATAAAAACTATGGGATAAAATATATATACCGGCTACCTCAAATCTGGTGATGAACATGCTCTGAATGAAGGCTTAAGATCTTCATTTAGGAAACCATTGAAGATTTAATCTAGATCCAACTAGAAAAAAATATATTTAGGGATTTTCAATAATATCTCTCAAGATATAATCTTTAATCTAAAAAAATTAGAGAATTAGAGTCAATCGGATCTTCGATTCAGAACCAACGATGCTCCAAATGGCATAAAATCGAGAGATAACCACCCTTTGGAAGGGTTGGAGCTTTTAGTTCATCTATATAGTCAGAGGGAGAAGAAAAGGGAGGAAAATATGATGAGGCGTTAAAATAAAAAATTGGACAATTTGTAAATTTTTCAACTTTAAAGAGGTGCATGGTTTACCTGTATGTTTTTCCAAACCATGCGCAAACCATGCGCAAGCTACTCTCCATGAGAAATTGGGTCACACAGTTACCTGGGGAGACCAACATGGTTTACAAACTATGCACCAACCATGAAATATGCCATTATCAAGGGTTTCCTAGTGATCCTGGGAAGGATGTACAATTTATTTAACCATGCACAAACTATATGACTTGCCCAAGATGGACCTATTTCCCTTACCTTCATGTCCCAAACCCCCAGAACACCCTTGAGGTCCCTCATATATTTGAAAAATAGTTCCTTAACCAAAATAATAGATTTAAACCAAATTTTAAAAAAAAATAGCTCTATAATTTTGGGGATCTTACAACCTCCCCACCTTATAATGGCTCATCCTCAAGCCATATTGCCAAGAATTACTGATTTTATGAAGAAAATATGTATGTCCATTGGGCATGCATATTTGATTCCCACTCCCATGTTTCTTCCTAAACATTCCCATGCCACCACATAACATGAACTAAAGGCACAAACCTTCCCTGCAAGACTTTTTCACTGTGACCCACAATACGTACCATATGGTCCTCAAAGGAATCATTAAACTCAAGATCTACATAAAAAAAATTATTCACATGGAATGGATTAGGTTGATATTGTTGAATCTATGAAAATTGAATAACATTGTTCATACCACTATATCATTGTGGAAGAACCAATTGGTACACCAACAGTCTGATCCTATCCATGTTCTCAAATAGCCCCATGTACCTGGACACCAACTTGACCAATTTCCAAATTCGATGGTGAACCAACTGTGGTGACACATGAAAAAACACACTACCACCCATCGTAAACTCAAGAGGTTGACGATACTGATATTCATATGACTTCTACCTACATTGAGTTGTTTGCATGAGTTTTGGAATCAACTAAATATTTTCTGACATCTCCTGCACTAGACTCAGTCTAAAATGCTCTAATTCCCCAACTTCTATCCAACACATCGAAGATATTCATGGCCTCCCATAGAGAGCCTAAAATACTGACATCTAAATGGTGGCCTCAAACTATTGTTTTACAAAAACTTTAAAAGAGACAAGTGATTTTCCCATGAACCATCGAAAACCAAGACACAAGACTTCAACATGTCCTTTAACACCTAAATCTTATACTCAGACTACCCATCCATATGTGGGTGAAAATATGTACTAAAAACATTTAGGAACCCAGTTCCTTTAATAATCCTTTCTAGAAGTGTGATGTGAAAAATGGATTGTGATCTGAAATGATAGCCGTGAGTACTTCATGAAACCGTAATATCTCCCGAACATATAACTCACACAACTGATCAATGGTGAGAGTATCTTGGATAAAAAATAAATGAACCACATTAGTTAACTGATCACCAATTACCCAAAATGCATCACTCTTCAAAGGTGTCCTCAAGAGACCAAACATAAAATCCATAATTACATCATCCCACTTCCATTCTGGAATTGGAAATAGCTATAAAAAATTACATGGGATCTAGTGCCCTGTCTTTACCTACCAACAGGTAAGGCATCATGCCACCAAACTCACAATCACTTTCAACATTCCCAGCCACCAAAAGTATATATGAAATTATCGATACATATTTTTCAAACCAGGATACATTGTCCAATTTGATTCATATGACTCCCACATCTAATATCTCTACATACATGTTGGAACCACAATAGTACCACAAACATGAACCACCCCATCATCAACAATAGTCTAACTCTAAGGTGGCTCACCACCTTTAAGAATGTCATTTACAGACCAACATTTTAGATCTTTAAGCCGACTCCCCTTGACCTGAATCAAAAGTGCAGACTCAGCTTCTTTGGATGAAATAGTCAACTACCCATGCCAATCATGCACCTCCAGGAACATCTCAAAAAATAATTCCATCATTCTCCACTCGAAGATGGATTCCTAAACCACCTGATTCTAAGTCTTCCAGTATAGAGCATCTGCAACGCTATTCCCATCTCCTGGTGTGTAAACCAACTCAAAGTCAAAAAATGTATATATTTGACCAACCATCACTATAGAAGATTCAAATCATTCTAAGTGAATATGTTAATAAGAATTTTATGGGTGGTAAACACCATGAACTGTTATCCCAACAAGTAATTCCTCCAACACTTTAAGTCATATACCATAACAGCTAGCTCAAAATCATGATTATGGTAATTTATTTCATGAGTCATTAACGATATTAACCTATATGCTACCACCCACTCATCTTTCATCTACACAACTCCAATTCCAACATAAGACACATCATAGAACAAGGTGTATTCCTTACCTTTTTTGGGTGGGAACAGGATTGGTTTGGTCACCAACCATTTATTCAACTCTTAGAAAGCATTCTCTCGTGAATCAAGCCACACAAACTTAACTCCCTTCTTGGTTAGGCCTGAGAGTGGAACTTCCAAATGGGAGAAGTATTTAATGATTCTTTGATAATAACTAGCCAATCCCAGACAACTTTGAACATCAGAATCATTCTTGGTCGGCTCTCAAGTCACAAAGACCTTCACTTTCTCTAGTTCTACTGACATTCCTACCTCAGAGATAATGTGACCTATGAATTTTAATTTATTGATGAAAAAATTATAGTTAGATAGGTTGGAATATAGAATGTGATCTCTTTGATCACTCAAGAAGATGTCAAGATGTTTGGAATGATCTATATGAGTTATAGAGTACACCATGATTTCATCAACAAAGACAACTACAAATTGATCAAGATATGGGAGAAATATCTATTTCATCAGGGAAATGTACACATCTAGTGCATTGTTCAACCCGAATGGAAACAATACAAACTCATACAGTCCATACCTACTATTGAAAGTTGTATAAGGTATGTCAAAAGGTCTCACCCTCATTTGATGATACCCTAACATCAAATAAATCTTGGAACACAATGAAGCACCTCTCATCTTCTCAAATAGATAATCAATTCGAGGAAGATGGTATTGATTTTTTATAGTAATGTAATTCAGTATTTTTATAATCCACATACAAACTCCACAATACATTACCCTTTTTCGAAAATTGCACTAGTGATCCCCATGGTGATGTTCTAGATATATGAACCCTTTTTTATCTAGATCCTCTAACTGGGTCTTAAGTTCCTGATGTTTTTCGAGATCTATTCTATATGGAAGAATAGAAACTAGCTCCACTACCAATAGAAAATCTATCATGAAATCAACATCCCTCTTGTGTGGAATCCCCAATAAATCCTTATGAAACATATCTTGAATCTAATCTACCATAGGAGGAAATATGGTATGTTCCACTCCCCCATCATCAAACAAGAGACAAGCCACCTAGGCTATGAGTTCAGTTAATTGCTAAAAGATTGGCCCTGCACAGCCATCTCGAACATCCCATTCACCATGAAGGACATAATTGTGTCCCTCAAAAGATGAATACATTACCCTACGATGGTAAAAATCTATTTCGGCCTAGTACAACACCAACCAATCCATACCTAGAATCAAATCAAAATTATACATTTCAAGCACGAAAAAATCCCACAAGAAATGGTACCACCAACCTTGATGGAAAAACCCTTACACTGTCTAATAACTTCTATTCACTCCCCTAATGGTGTATCAATCAATATAATCCCACTTAAACTCTCCACCATTAGACCCAACCTTACTAATAACTATTTTTGAAATAAAAGAATGTGAGAAAACATTAATGAATAAAACACTAGAAAGCATGGAAGTAATAAGAACTATACCTCAAACAGTGGATAGTCTAGCCTCACCACCTCCTGGTGTAGATTGGACAATATGAAGCTAACATGTCTCTCTAACCTGGTCCCCAGCTTGAGTTCCTAGTGTTTTATTTCCCTGTTGATATAGACGATCTCACCCAAGAGTACCACATCCTCCACCTCTGTCAATATAGCCAGTCGAGCTCCAAGTTTCTACCTAGTAAGGGTAAATGACTCCCATCCTATACTCTTCACTGGCCTAGACCCTCCATCATTTTTCAACTACTTCAGGTTCCTACAGAACCTCTATAAATGGTCCAATATACCTCATGCTAGGAACTCAACTATTGGTTAGGAACACTGACAATGCATGTGTCACTACCTTCCACACTAATAGCACCAAACTCGATCGCTAAGGTATCCTTATGATATATAGTCTTGATCTAGAACTTCAGTGATCCTATTCAAGCAGAAGATATTCACTTGTGACTTAATCTCATACCTGATCCAATCATGGAAACTTCTCATCGTGGCCTCCTTATCCCCCTCCAAATATGGAAAAAATCATTGCAAGTTGGTAAAATGACTAGAATATTCCAAGACCATAATAAACCCCTTGGTTAACTTCATAAATTCCAAACACTTCACCTACCTTATGGTTTTAGGATAAAAGCGTTCCATAAACATATCTTGAAATTATTTCCAACCCATACTATCAGCATACTGGTTCTGAACTAGAACATCCCACCAACGTTCCACGATGCCTCATAGAATATAAGTATCCAACTTGACCCTCTTCTATGTATAAGTCTCCTAGTGATAAAAAATCACCTGAATAGATTATATCCAAAATTCTATATCCTCGGGTGCACCCTCTCCAGCAAACATTGGAGGGTGTTGTAGCTGAAATTCCCTGGTCAACTCAAACATACACTCCACAAAAACTGAGTGAAGTTCTCAAAGAACTTATCTTCTCACCTATTTCCATGAATCTATAGGTTTTATTGCTCCCATACTATAGGATAATTCTCAACGACATACTCTTGTCACTCAACCATCACATGTCTTCATGGTGGCATTTTCTTACAATGACAATCACACATCTCAGAACACATAACACATGGATTTCACAATACACATAAAAGAATACTCTCTACTAGCCATAAACAACCAATTGCATACACTATCGCAAAGGTCATTGTATCTTCCCAAACACTACCCTTGATCATACCTACTATGATCCATGGCTAATATGGGTAAACCAACTCACCATTACAATTTTAAATTGGATACCATTTCAAAAACTATTTCCATACTTACTATGGAAATATTTCTCTAAGTCTCATTTCTTAGTTAACATATTCTCATGATTGAAATTTTCATTCACTTACAACCCTTAATTAAGAACAATTTCTTCACAATTATTATCATTTTATTTTTATTATTACCCCTTTGTATCATTCTAGTAGACATCATTTCCTTCAAGTTTTTCAAGAATTTTGAATGCATTTTAACCCATTTATGTACCACACACCTGTCCTGGGTGTTTCCCTACCATGATACATGTCACCTATGTACTTAGGTGACTAAATTATGCAAGAATGGAAAACCACATACCCTTATTTCCATGAAAAAATACCATAAAACTATCACATCTCACAACAAGTGCATCACCCAATGGTGAAATATAATCAAATATAACAACGCACAAAAAGTATAACTATTCCCCACCCTGGGTAACATGGGTATTCCATCGTACATGGGTTAGCTAATAACAAGAACGAGCTAATTACCAAGGCCCGACACTTTCCAATCATCATGTCTATCATCCCCAAATATTAAGTCACAGAAAAGGCCCCTCTCATACCAATTTTTTAATGTCCTCATTCTGAAAGCCGCAAAACGGTGCCTCAGAACGGATTTCCACATAATCTCAGGTGTGCCTTCCCATAAACTAGATATTGATGACTAGAAGATAGGGTCTAAATGAGCCACATGGGGAGACTATAACATATTTAATAGATTAATACACAATATAATAGCGTAAATATCATGCAATAACCACTAAACATGCATAAAAATCCATCTCCCAAATCTGGTTACAAACCATAGCTAAGAGTAAATATGTCATGACATGTTTATAATGCTAAGTGAATAAAATCAAAAAAAAAAATAAAAACAGAGGACTCCCCAATGTAGTACTGACTCCAAGACCGGAACCCCATCCATGGATATCTCAAACTCAATTCAACTCTCAAGCACTGGGCTCTTTCTCTTGTCCATACCTTTAAACATGAAATCTTCCCGAGCACCCAACAGCAGCCTGAGTAGGATTTGAGCACAACTCAGTAGGCCACTACCCAGAGTGTCTACAAAATATCCAGTCTAAACAGATAGTGCATGCAAATAATAAACAAATGGAAAGTAAATGAAAGATGGTTTAGGTGAAAATAGTTGACAATCATTACTTCAACCCTTTCTAGCATGAGTCTCATTTCATTATTTACATCATATTATCCACATTGTTCATTATCATCATGTGTTCTATTATTTTTCCATTAAAAAACTTTATACTAGGTTTAAGGCCATTAAATTTAAGAATAAGAGAATAATTCTAGTCCCCATCTCACTAGGGATAAACACATCACAACCTACCTTGGATCCTCTATCCAAGTATTCACATTGAATGAAAGAATTAGGGACATAATGCATCAGTCTGACTCCCTATCCCATGCATTCCTAGGTGGTGTTAGAGAATTAGTCGAACCCAATCGGTGTGAGGATCCTCATCCTTTTATCCCACCACCAAGCCATGTGCATATGCTTATTCATCCATTTACCACATATACCATATCACAAACCAACACAAGTAATAATCATAGTTCACTACATTCATCATGGAAATAAATATTATTCCATAGCCCATATACACTTTTCCATTTACATTAAATTTCCATTTATCCCAATTCCCATTTCTTATGCCTAACTCATTAAGCAATTCATAAATCCCCATATATAACCCATTAAAAATATTAATACCTTTCCATATGTTGAGTCACATGACCCATTATTTATTTCCATGTATTGATCCACTTATTCATTTAAATAACCAAAACACAATTCATTTGGGACATTCACATTAAATTTTATTTAACCCATATTCATGACAAGACAAAAAAATCCTTATCCATAACCCACCTCTAGACAGAACTATACATTTTCCTTGTTAATAAAAAAACTAACCATTAACCATGTTCTTCAAGGTCTCTATTTAATAACCAGTCAATTTCACACTTAACATTTCCATTGACCATGTTTTGGAAGGTTGGTGCACCCCACAGGTGGACCTAAATTAGTAAATTCATCAACAGTGCGTCCCATGAGGATCATGAGGGGTTCAATTTGTCATTTGGACACCCATTTTACCAAATTTCACTAATGGTATCAATATCAAAACATGGGAATGCATGAAAACAATTTAATATGTACAAATCCTTATAAAACTATAGGATCTAACATTTATACCACTTACCTCGAATTTGATGATGAACTTTCTCCTAATCAAGGAAAAATATCCAGATTCAAGTACCCCTTGATGATTTAACCTATACAGCACAAGAAAAATAGAGTTTGAGGGATTTTTTAGAACATATTCCAAGATAAAACCTTCAAAAGGTCTATATCTACATCATTCCACTTCCACATTAGCTTCATAATTCATTTAATAAAACAATAAGGATGATAATGATCAAACTTTACCCTCTGGAAGGTAATACATCATGAAACAAAATCTATGATATCCCTCTTCATATCAGGCCACCATAATTAAAGTTAGATGTCATTGTACATCTTTTTCAACCCTAGATGCACTACCCATCTGGAATAATTAGAGTCTCTCATGAGCATCTCTCTCAAATATTTTGGCACTATAATCCACCCATGCATGTTGATCATGTCTTAATCATTTACCTACCACCTTGGGACAGGGTCACTTTTTACCAATCATTATCAAATCACCACACACGTAGGATATGAATCATTGGATAGTCTTAAATTGATCCAATAGTGAAAAAATGATGAAAAAATGAACACATTTCATGGTTCCTTAATCCTTTGTGGCACCCACAAGCTATTCTGCAATCAAAATCATCATATGTCATTCCTCCAAAATTTTATGCTCACTAAGATCATTTCTCTCTTGTGTTTTCTTATTAGGAGCATCTATAATGACATTTCCTTTTTTCTAGATTGTATACCATGTCGAATTCAAATTTCTACAGGTACTCTACCCATTTCCTTTGTCTCAAATTGAGATCACATTGGGAGAAGATATATTAGAGGCTATTGTGGTTCATGCAAATAAAAATCCTATCATCAAAGAGATAATATTACCAATATTTTAGATCAAAGATTAAAATTTCCAACCCCAAGTATTGAATTGGGTAGTTCATCTCATGGGGTTATATCTTACATGACCCATAAGTAATTACCTAATCTATATGAATCAAAAAGTCTCCCAAACCAACACTTAAGAAATCATTGTACACTGCATTACCTATTCGGGGATCTAGAAGAATAAAAAAAAGGAAGTGTCTTTAATATATTATTCAGATCAAGAAAACCATCCTCACAATGAAAAACCCATTTGAACTTCACTCAATTTTTGGTAATCACTATCATTAGTGCTTAAAAGTGGGAGAAATCTGGAATAAACTATCAATATTATACAGCCAACCTAAGGAAATTCTCGATCTCAAAAACATTATGTGGGGGATCCCAAGACATCACTACATCCACTTTCATTGGGTCAATATAAATTACTGACTAAGAAACCCCATGACCAAGATAACATACCTTAGGATCCCTAGGTTACACATCCAAATTTTTGAATAAATATGATTCAATCAAAGTTCACCAAAAATCGTCTCAAGTCGTCTGCCATTCAACTTTAACATCTATGAATACACAAGGATATCATCAACAAATATCATGATGAAATATTTTAGATATAGACATAAGATCATGTTCAGGATATCCATAAACACTTCATGGGAATTCATCAAATAAACATGAATAAAAAAGTACTCATATAATACATATCTACTCCTAAACATCATATTAGAAATATCTTCTTCTCTGACCCCCAACAGAAGGGAGCCTGTATGAAGAACAATCATGGAGAACCACCGGGCTCCATGAAACTGATCAAATAGATCATAAATCCCAATGAAAGTATACATGTTATTTACCATCACCCGATTAGACTTCATATAGTCAACGCAATGTTGTAGACTACCATCTATCTTCTTGAAAAAATATGGGATCACCCATATAGATGTTCTCGGTCTAATGAAACCCTTCATCTATGGGTCCTAGAGATAAATATTATGCTCTCTCAAATCTATTATCACTATATAATGAGGAATATAAATGGTTTATGCTCCATACATGAGTTCTATATTGAAATATACTTCTTATATAAGAAGAATACCTCATAATTTATCTGAAAATATATCATGATAGAGAAAGAAAATAAGTGGAAAAGAAGAGGACCTATTATCTAGTTTTTTGGGAGAGGAAACCCTATCACCTTGGTTATTGTAACTTAAATGTGTCTCAAATATGGTCCCACTTTTCTAGAATTAGAATCCCACTAACCAATCATCATAATATTCTGTCTCTTAGGTTAAATGTAAGGTACACACCATCGATAATAGTCAATGTGACCATGAAATATGGACGATTATTCTCTTCCAAAGATCACATCAAAGCTAGTCATCTCTAGGATCATAAAATAAAAAATAATCATTTCTGACATTAACTATAAGACACTATAGGAATTTCTGTAGACAATCAAATTTCATCTCTAAGCGTGTGTTGAAGGAAATGAACTCAAAAGTCAAATTAATAAATAATTTGATACCAAAAACAAACTTGTGCTGATATAAAATAATGAGAAGAAACAATATTGAAAATAATGATAGATTGAGAAGAGGTGATTGTCCATATCCATAGTTAGCAGGCACCTGGTCCATCACATACACATGACCTGACTCATCTCTATGACACTAAACCTGATGATCATGAATTTTATGAGTCAATTTCATATGATTCAACATCCCAACATGAACTAGCAAGTCCAAACTGGAGTTCTACATGACTACATGCATGCCTCCCCATATATAAGATACTACCGACCAATATTGAGGGTCTATGTTTATCAGTGGGAAGACTATGCCCTTAGTATCATCTCATAAATGAAATAATAAATATACACTATAATAAATAATTTGAGAACATGAATAAATAGAAATATGACATAAATGTTATAATAACTGAAACAAAACAAGAATCCAAGGTATAGGTAAATATAGTAATCAAAACTAGCAGTTGATGTCCCATTGAAGCTCCATCCAGTAATGTCTGTATCTTCCTACTTCAACTAATCATCCATCCACTCAAGGTCTCTTTCCCTTCTCCATAACCCTATTCAGGAAATCAACTAAAATTCCTAATTATTGTGTGAGTACAAAATTCAGTAGGACACCACCACAACCCTTAACATCAGTGAATAAGATATAAAAGTGCATGCCATGATCATGACCAAGGTACAAATATAACAACAATATATCATATAATCAAATAATAATTTATTGGTCTATGTGGACTAGCTTTACCTGCTTAGGAAATATGTTGGGAGAAACAAACCTTCTTAGGAACCTCTTTAGTAGAAACCTAGATAACTATCCCAACACATCCACTCAGTGTAAAATCCATAAAACATGTACAATAAATTCCCATAG
The DNA here is from genome assembly GCA_963277665.1 of Viscum album. Classification (NCBI taxonomy): domain Eukaryota; kingdom Viridiplantae; phylum Streptophyta; class Magnoliopsida; order Santalales; family Viscaceae; genus Viscum; species Viscum album. The sequence continues at coordinate 1,450,003,607 of OY728130.1, forward strand.
GCTATGATACCTCAAGTACATACTGAAACATTTATTTCACAACCCACTCAATGGATACTCCAAAAGCATACGGTAAGAAGATCACTGTATAACCCATCCCTCTTGGTGGATTGCCCAAAATTAAGTGACACATCCCACTGATTAGAATAGTCTATGTAGACGTCGAGCAATTTCTAGAAAATCCCAATCATGTAGATAGTCCCAAGAATTTGTCACATATCACATGTTGACCAAATAGGTGAAACTATCACACTAAACTATAGAAGATAGAAAGTAAAACACATATGATACAAAATACATATGTCCTATCAAACATCACATCAACAAATCTTATCATGATCATCTGATTCTATATGCAAGAAACACAAGCACATTTAAAAGGAAACACACACATGCATATAAATTAATCCAATAACCAGTTTTAAAATGTGTGTTAAATTGAATGGATTCTTAGGGCCACACACCCAAGCCAATAATCATGTCAATAACATGTATAAGACTTTCATGAAATTTAAGGACTTCCTATTTTAGGTATAACAATGATTGATTAAAAGGGTTTGTGTTTGAGTTTAATTTCATCATTGATTCCTTGTTTCATTTAGAAACAAAATTAGGTTTAAAATTCCACTCATTGAGACGAACTCAACAATATTGACAATGTTTCAATTTGATCTGTATCGTAGGAGATATCGAAAAGAAAATTTTATAGAAAATAAAAAAATAAAACAAAAAAATAGAGAGAGTGGGAGAGAGGAGAGATTTGTGAGAGAATTTAGGGATAGATAGGGGAGTGATATACTTGTATATACATATATACATTCGTACACACATGTGTGTGTGTGTCTATATATTTATTTATTTAAACAATATATACATGTTATATATATATACACATCCATATATTCATATACACACCCACATACACACACACACACACTCATATATTTATCCCATATATACACTAAAATATATATATATATATATACACACACACCAATATTATTTTTCCAAAATAATAATGATAATAAATTTTATTATTTAATAACTATCTCCCATCAAAAACAAAATAAAAAATTCAACAATAAAATCCAATAAAAACTGATAATAGTTAATAAATTATTTTTAACTATACAACTGTATTTATTTAGCACAAGTAATAACATCATCATTATTAATTTGATTGCAAATAAACATATTCACTCAACCAATATTTCCACCGTAACCCAAAAATTAATTACGCATGTATATTTACATTTCAATAATAATAATAATATAATAAGTATTATTATTTTTAATTACCCAATAAAAATTCAAATACTAATTAATTTTTATCAGTTCAAACAAATAAAAATATTTTGATACATTTATTCATAGTTATATTTTTTTCCTTTTAAATAAATCAGTAAAACTAAAAAAATTAAAACTAATAACACGAGTTGTTAGAATATCCCCAACATAATTCTTATCATCATCCAGAAGCACTTCAGATCATGGAGACACTACTTACTATTATATGAATTTCTATATTATAATTAGTACATGTTTTAAAAAAATGTAATCATTACATTCAAATTCCATTTGAAATCATTGAAACCACTACTTATACAATGGGATAAAATGATCCAAATTATTTAATAAATCTAATTTATTCAAGGAATATGTCCATGTTACCAACATTTTCACATTAGTGATGTCCACATATATACACTCAACCATAGAATTGAAAATACTCAAGTAAAAAAATATCTAGAAATAATATATGAATTAAAAAATCAAAATTTAAGAAGGTATTTAATTATTTTGGATCTACATAAAGAAAGAAACAATTATATATGACATGTGATACAACATTACAAGAAATATAAATTAATGAAAAAAAATACCCTAAATCACATATCAATATCATGGGAATCACCAAAGGTAAATTTAATTAATGGTATCAACAAAGAGAAAAAAAATAATTCCCCACTATATTGAAACTTGGAGGTCCATTATATAGTGTTGATCTCACACTGACATAGATCCATGACCTAAGAATAAACCATCAAAACAATTATCCATAATTTCCCAAATCAAGGAAAATATAAATGATATTTCAGTGAATTATGGAGCTATGATACCATTTTGTAATATCCCATACCAAACCATTGGGTTCGAACCTGAGTGCCACGTAACCTCAGGTGCTCCTCCCCATATGCAAGAGGCCACTAACTAGAAGCGAAGGTCTAAGTCCACTAGTGGAGAGACTATACTCTCATTGTCTTGTCATAGATAAAATAATAAACGACCAATATAATTAACCATCATAGCACATGTGGAAATTCAAATATGACATACAAGATATAATACCCAAAACACAAAAAGGATCCATGATACAAGAAAATATAGAAAACAAAAAGCATTAAATGATGTCCCACTCGAACTTAATCTAGAAATATTCACTTCTTCTTGCTCTAAATGATCAACTATCCACCATAGGGCCCTTTCCCTTTGTTGGAACCCTAATCATATAATCTACATGTGCACTAAATTTCCAAATAGGGTGTGAATATAAGAATTAGTAAGACATAACAAAAAAATATTATCATCAGTTAATAAAATATAAAAATGTTTTCCATGATCATAATCATGGTGCATATAAAACAAAATTCTGTCATAGATCCGGAAAATAATTTTCAGGTACACAAGTACTAGGTCCAACAACTTTGGAACCATATCGGGATAAATGAACCAGCTTTAACACTAATCCAGTAGAAACATTGGTAACCAGCCTAAAAATTACCCTTAGTGGGATAGCTTAAAAACATGTATAACACATTACCATTGGCTAATATAACCCATGAACATATCAACCAATGTATGGAATATTCATCTCGATGGATAGTCCAATGAATGTGACATGCTGACCAATATATATCATATATCTCTTAAAAGATAGCCCATAATTATGTGATACAACATGATGACTAGAATAGTTCATGTGCATGTCAGCGAATCTCTGGAACATCCCACTTAGGTGGATATCCCCATGAACGTGTCACATCCCACATGTCATCCAAATAGGCCAAACCTGTATGATCCACTAGAGGAGACATGAAGAAGAACGCATATGACAAAAAATATATATGAAATATCAAAATTCTCATCAATGATAGGTATCATGATCATTACAACCCATATGAAATAAACAAAAGAACATGTCAAAGGCTATACACACACATGTATATCAATATAATAAACGATAATAAAATATGGGTTAATGTAAAGGGATTACTAGGGATATATACACATGAAAAAACTCAATTCAATAAACTATATTTGACATGTGTGAAAGTTAAGGAATTTCTACCTTATGTGAAATCATGAACCATGATAGGGGTTGACATCCGACATTAATTACGCCACTGAATCCAAGCCTCTTTCAAAAAAAATCATTTTAAATTTTTTCTCATCGAGATGAACCCAATGAAATTGATGATGTATTAATCCAATCAGTATTACTTGAGATATCAAAAATAGAAGTTTGTAGATAATAATTAAATAAAATAAAAAAATAGAGAGGGAGGAAGAGAGAAGAAAGGATTAAGATAGATTAGGGATGGATAGGGGTGTGAGATCTCTTATGCCCTACATAGTTCCCTCCCCCCCCCCTCATTTACAATTTTATTTTATCCATTAATTGCTTATTAATTAATTTATTCAATTATATATAATCTTTCCTCATATATTCATGAACCACCCCTAGAACCTTTTACACATTTTCTTTCTAAATTCTCTTTTTAAACAAACTAAATCATAAATTAATTGTATTTAAAATTCCACCCATATATGTATATATGCATTATATATATACACACCCACATATACATATATACACTCACACATGTGTGTGTGTTTATATATATATATATATATATATATATATATTTAACCCACATATATATACACATTATCCATATATACACATCCATATATACATATATACTCATGGACATGTATATATATACATATATATTTATTCCACATATATATACATAATATATATATATTAAATCCAATATTATTTTTACAGAAATAATTATAACAATAAATTTATTTATTTATTAAATCTCTCCCACCAAAACCACTACAAACATTTCAAAAATAAAATCCATTAAAATAAATAATAGTTAATACATTTTTATTAAACAAACAATAATATTTATTTAGAACAAGTAATAATATTTTAATTATTTCTTTGATCACCAATACAAATATTAATTCAACCAATATTTCCACCATAACAAAAATATTAATTATGCATATATATTCTACTTTTCTCTTCGACGCAAATAATAAAAATAATAATATAATTATTATTATTTTGAATTTCTTAAAAATCTAATAATGATTAATTTTTATCTGTTCAAAAAAAATCAAAAGAGTTTGGTATATTTCTTCACAGTCATATATTCCACCTTTTAAATAAATCACTTAATCCCAAAAAATTAAAAACTAACCACAAGGGAAATTGAATTTGAGGGGTTTGAACCTTATTCAATGGACCTTGGTTGGATCCTTGAGTCATGGTTCTAGTCTAACCCACACCTCTATGGAAAACAGATCTCAATGCTCTAGAGAAGAATTACTAAAGATGACCCATCTTTCCAAACCACCAACACTTTCTCTGATGAGTTAGGTAGAACCAATAGTAATGTTTTACTTCACACAATCAAAGTACTATAGAACCCCGCTTGAGCGGGATGAGGAAAACATACTTCTCTCAACTTGATTACCAAAACACCACTATATATTCTCGGTCTTCTTCTTCTAGCAACCAGAAGTAACGATCACCATATTAGTAGGTGATCCACCCAATTGAGTACAAAATGATGGAATAATTATAACTACTCAATCCTCATCCATGACCTTCTCAATAGTCAAGACATTTTATAGAACCTCAAGTCATGTCATTAGGTTGAAAACCCTGACCTTCCTTATGATATCTAGATAAAGAAAAATCTCAAACTTCTTAGCCTTATGGGCCTCAATTCTAACCAAGACGAGTAAAAAACGAAGTAGTTAGGTAAAACTAGTGGAGTATGAAAATAACACCATTTATCCCTATTGAAGTTATATGAATTCTGGGGAATGATCTATATTTAGAATGTTAGAAAATAATTACCCAAAGACTAGGTTCCTAAAGGCCTCCCAAAAAATCCCCTCGTGTTTACCAGCTTATCCCATTACACTCCACCATAACCAGGAAAGTCTGTGAATTTAGAAACACCACTATGTTGACCCATAGGTCCTATAAAGTCTCTATCAAGTTTAATATTCCCTCAATTATGTACATACATTCTTCGATATCTTGTGGTTCCCCAGTTCCCTAGATGTTAGACCGATGCTTGAGCAAGAAGTAACAGCCATAGTCCAGCATATTTCCCTATACCCCTCCTCCATGGGATGGTATAATAAAAAATACTCCAAGATAGAGTTTATATAATTATTAAACCACTAGATATGGTCTAGAATCATGCTTAGATGTATTCTCCAAAATATCTTGATGTGGAATTGGTGTGTACTCCCTTGAAATAGAATTTAGAAATCTTCAAGGTGTTATTTTTTGAATTTATAACTGAATTTCAAGACTTTGAATATCAAATTAAGAAGTTACATGGTATAATTATGTTATTTTTATTAGAAGAACTATCTTAGTAGATACCCATAGACAAGGTATAACCCTCATAGTTTTAACTAAGTCCCAAGCCTATTCATTCATACTTACACATTATTCATAATCATATACATGAAAACCATAATAGGAGTCCCAAGTTCAAAAAACTAATTCCAAAAAAGATATATTATAAAGTCAAAAACACATGATATATTACTCAAAAGAGAATACAGGTCTATATCACAAAATAATAAAAATCAATGAATTTAATTAAAGGGCTACCATATAGCACTAAATAGGTATATATATGACATATGATCCTACATGCATAATCTTGATAAAAGAATGAACTAAATCACCTAAAAATGTAATATAAATATAGTTAATGGTAAAAATAAGGTCTGTTAAATGTGAGATGGCCAGGAACATTGAAACGCCCCAACCTGAGTTCCATAAAACCTATATCATTTTAACTAGGTCCTAGAATAACCAAAAAGAAAATAATAAAAATTGTACTCTAATACAATTTTGTAATTCCCTAACCCAATTTTTTCTAAATAATACATAAGTGTAGACACCACAAGACCCCATGCATGCCTCCCCATATGCAAGTGGATTCTGATTATCTGTGAGGTTTTAAAGGTACAGTGGGGGGACTATACTCTCGGTAATCATATCCATATACCATAAACATAATGAAGATAAAACAACCCAAAGTTTCAAGAGAAATATTTAATAATCAAAATGTGATAATAAATATCCCCCATGTCACATATATAAATATTCTAGGATCTCAATATTGAAATCCATACCAGATTATAAAATGTATAAAAAGGTAAAAAAATAAACATTCCAAAATCCTTCAGATCCCATCCTGGTAGCTCTATCAGCTCCATTCTCTATAACTCAACTATCTTCTCTAAGTCCCATACCCTGGCTTAGATCCCAAACCCTGACATATTTATACACATATTGAGATTCATGTGTAGAGTGTGAGTAATAAAACTCTATAGAACACCACTAATGAATCCTTAAAATATGTTCATAGGAATAATTGTTATATTCTATGATATAATTAAATTCACAAAAAATAATAACAATCATATGTTGAACAGTTATGTGCTAGAAAAGATACCACGATCCCTAACCATACCTACATAGGATCCATGCTATAAGGATAATTAAAAATGATTCAATAAGTCTTCATGATATATCCACAAGGTTGGTGAACATATCTCTTGGAAATGTCAAGTAATTGAATCGGATTAGTCCACAAGGTTTTTGAATCTCAGATCCTTCACTAGTTAAGACACTAGACCATAAAACTCTATATCAGTCATAGATCTAGACTCATGACCTTCATATAATTTCTATGCCTTGGTTTAGACCATAATCCATTCTTACCCTCGATATTGCTATCATGGTTTTGGACTTAAAGACATCATTCCACTAAATTATTTTTAGGTCCATCAATTTTATCCTGGCATACCATTCTCATTGCACGTCAAATGGATAACCAAATCAAGAGATTCCACCTATCCAAAGTACTAAAATAAATACCTCTAAGCACATTATAATTACACATAATAGGTTAGATCATATAAACGTATAACATGGCATGCCATCATGAGAATTAGAAGCAACAGAAAAGTACAGGTGATCAAAATCAAACATGGGATAACAAGATACATGAGCATACTCATGGAATCAAACTTCATATATAGGTCTCATGAGATACACACACATTTCCATATTTGATAACTAACAAGAATTTCTAGATTAATTATTCCAAAAAAATATCACATCATGGACATAAGAGTAAACTAGGGCCTCAAATGGTTAGAAACCACCCACCTGTATATTATTGATGAAAAAATCTTGAATCGATCAAGAGACGATACTCGAGTTCTACTAGATCTATCCCACACACCAAGAATCCATAGAAATGATCCCAAAAAAACACATCAAGTTCTATAATGATATTAAATAAGAATCTAAGTCAAAGGGATTGGATCAAAACTAACATACCTCAATGGATCTTTCAACAGTGATAGATTTTAGATTGATCAAAGGAACTATTCCAATGCTCTAGATCTTCTACTATTCTAACAATGATCCAAGAATTAAATATTACCTTAAATCAGAATCCATATATCTAGAAAATAAATGCCAGATCTTTGATTATTTTCAAGGGCAGAAGACTAGGTCTTAAAGAAAACCAAAAAACCAAGTTTTCAGATCACAAACCTTAATTTCTAACCAAAAACACACTTGTATCCATAAAAATCAATCTTGGAAAGAGTTTAATTTTCTAAGGAAGGGTTGTGGAATTTCTAGGTTCGAGAGGGATAATAATAGGAAGTATAATGGGTCAAATGGGTGATTAATGTTTGCTAAATAGGAATTTATGATAATTAAATCATGAATTCATGGTATAGTCACTTGATTTCACATTCCATACACCAAATATGTGAGGATTTAAACCTCTCCCATGCACAAACACGGTTTGATTTCATGGTTTTTCAAATCATGCGCCAACTGTACTTTTGGAAACTTGATCATATTGCATGGTTTTTCAAGGGAGGCCACATAGGTTTTGAAACTATGCACCACAACCATGCACCACCCTAGGTGCCTCTTCCAATATCCACTCACTTTCCTATAGGATCATCACATTTTAGGAAAACCATTCGCAAACCATACACCTTTAAAAGGGCCACTGAAACTCCCTAAAACCAATAAGAACCCCTATAACTCATTCCAAAAAATTCATATTTCAAAAACCCAAGAATAAAGGCTAAAATTAACTATTAATACACCTAAATAATCTAAGGCCGTTACAAAATACATTGCAACAAAATTTTAGGCTTAAAGTTTTAGAGAATTACGATGGAGTATTAAACGAAGAAACACATTTCTTTTTCAAATAAATGAATTTTTTCCAATATACATGAAATTTACCTATTCCATTATGCGTCATAATAATCTCACACTAATTTTTCACATAATATATTCTTCTAGATAGTTTTTACATTTATTATCTTTATAACATGGAGAAATGGAAACATCATAAAGAGGTGATCTCAAATGTCCATTATGGGGAAACATATGAGATAAAAATCAAAGATCATAAATGAACATAACATTAGTATATGGTTATAATAAAGATACATAAGAATGTTATACCACAAAAATTATAGATCATAAATCTTGGAAAAATATCTAAAACAAACATTAGTATAGGTAACATTACTTTCTTGAGCCACACCATCATTTGTCACACATATAAGAAACTAAAATATACTCTTTAATACTTTATCTCATGAGATATACAACCTTTAACAATTCATTGGAGGGTGGTATAGGTACCCACTTATCATCATCCATACATATGTGTGCCATATAAAATCAATTATAATCATACCATAAATAAACCATGGAATTAATGTAAGAACCCAGTTTTTTCTGTGAAAGACTTGGGAATATTCTTGATGTTATTCCAGAGCAGTGCTTTCAGACGGCATGCGATTCCAAGCCCCGAAGTGGTCGGAATTAAATTTTCAGTGCGTTCACACTGGAAACGTAAAATAAATGGGATAACTCCTAAACGGTGTTTTAGATCTGAGATCCGAGTGTACGGATGGGTCTAGAATGGGGTCTAGGAACGATATATAACATATTGGCGCGGGATGTTGGGACCCCTCATCCGCTCCCAGAACGTTAAACGGAAAAATTAATTAATTAATTAATTCGTTTAATGTTGAAACATAAGTATCTCTTAAACTGTGGCATGGATTGGGAAATCGAGGTCATGGTTGAATTCGGAGCATTCCGTTTACTCTATGAGGGGTGTAAGTTTTGCGGGCGCGGCCCATCTGTGAAAAATGGCCCAAGGGGCGTTTTCGTAATTTGGCGGCCTCGGGCGCTAAGTTTAATAACTTTCAAATAGAAGCTCGGAATCAAATTCTGAGACTGCTGTTGTGCTCAAGAGGTGGTCTTTACCCTAGGAGAGGCTTAATCTTGTTCCCGCCAGAGGTTTTGGATGCAGGTTAATTTGGGAGGTTAAATTAATTAAAAACTTTTAATTAATTTTCTTTTTAAACCTAAACCACCCCCACTCCACCCCCCTTGCCAAATTCCCTGGAAGAAGGAACACACCAAGGAAACTCAAGATCCTCCTCCCATCTTCATCCTCTCCAAGGCGTGGTGGCCGACGGATCATCGTGAAGCGACGGGCTTAGTCCCACGAGGTAGGATTTGTCGTTTTTTTGTTTCATCCTCCCCGACCCTACTTTGAGCCCGTTTGATCATGTAGAATTTCTATTGGATTTTTAAAAAAATACTATGAATGCATTGTATATTTTATTCCCTTTCCAACACTTCTCTTGGATTTGAAATCCGAGTTCGGAGGAGCCCGCAGCGGTTCGTCGAAGGTTGCGGGAATTGGGGGTTTTTGGGTGTTTTCCGGCGACCCGGGGCGGTCCGGCGAGGTTCCAAGGCGACGGTGCATGAGCTCCAGGTGGCGGTGGCTTCCAGCGGAGGCGTCGGCGTCACGGTCGGGCGGTGGCAGCAGGTCGGCCAGGTGCAGGCGGCAGCTGGCTTCTGGGTAAGGCGGAGCGGCCAGGCGAGCTGGGGTCGGCGGCGTCGTCGGCGAGCGCCTGGGGCGTGAGGTGCAGAAGACCCGGGGTCTTTATGACCCCAGTCGGCTGACAGGACCTGCGCCGCGCGGGTCCACGCAGAGACCGGACCGGATGATCCGGTCTGGGTTGCTCAGGGTGGTCTGCGCGGTGAACCACGGACCGCCGGTCCAGAGTACGGGTGGGCCGGCCGAACCGGCCCGGCTCACCCGTTTCGGTCCCTAAATTCTAAAATGCTCCTAGAACTCAAACCGTAAATCGTATTTCCATGTCATCTACGGCAGCACGGAGCTCGTGTCAAGACAAAGTTTTTGAGATGGTTTCAAGAATTTTTAATTCCCGAAACGAGGGGCCTCGGAGGCGCAACGCGTCTTCAACTGAATTGTCATTTTTCTGGGGGGAACTTGTTTTGGACGGCGCAGACGCGTCCGACGTTCGATTTACGAGTCTTCAGTGGAGTTGGGACCATGTCACCGAGGTGGAGCTTTCCAGGGTGGTTTCAGGCGTTGAGGACAAAGTTGAGGCGTGGGCCCCACAACCCGTCTTTTGAGCTGTGTGCAGCGTTTCACGACTTTTTCATCAGATGTCTGTTCGGGGCGTGCGAGCAGTCGTTTCTAGATATTTTTCTGAGGGGATTGCAATGGTGAAATCCGTCCTCTCTAATTTGGCATGATGGTGTGGGCCCCCAAAAGGGTCGTTTGGGCGTTAACGGTGATTTTCCATCTCCAACACCGGGCGACCATTTTGGACAAGTGAATAGTCCAACTTGTGTACTTTTTAGAGAGGATTGCAACGGTGCAATCTGTTCTTTGTGTTTCGGGACCGGGATGCGGGTCCCACGGAGCACCACTCGGGTGTGGTGCGTCGAAATACATATTTTTCTCCGGATATATGTTGTGCTTAAGTGAGCAGTCTTTTTGACGTGTTTTCCCGAGGGGATCGCAATGGTGTGATGCGCCCGACTGTTTTTGGGGCCAAGGCTCAGGATCACGGGACACCGTCCGAGCATGAGGCGGTGTTGGTGACTTTTCCGTCGGATATCTGTTTGAGGCGAGTAAGTAGTCTATCTCGCGTGTTTTTCAGTGAGGATTACAACGGTGCAATCCGTTTGGTTGTGCGGAGCCTCTTGAATGATCTTATTAAATGTGGAAATGTGAAAGGCGCCCTGATGGCGGTTCTTCTCGCCGTGTTTGCAGAGAACCCTTGATGTGTGATCGCATGCACTCCCGTGTGAGTGAAGAGATGTGGTTGGTTGTGCCTCAGCCGTTGAGGTGGAAGGTTGGAGTTGTTGCGTCACGCCTTTGTGTTGACATTGGGTGTCATGTGCACGATAGCCTTTGGGCCGGAACGTGGTATACTCTGGGAGTATACGAGAACGCTTGAAGGTACATGTGGTGGTTTGTACCTGAGAATGTTTGTGCGCTTGTTTGGGGTTGAGATGGGGCCACACGTTGTGTGGGCCCCACGTGTGTACCGTGTTTTGCTTTACGTACTTTGACCTCTCGCGACGTAGAGGGTCCCTCTATTCTCGTTTGTTAGACCAGAAGGGTGGAGTTTCCCCTGGCCTGATGCTCTTTTATTTTTCCAACAAGGTTGAGTGGTCTCCCCCTGGTTTTGTTCTCGATGGTTTGGCTGACAGAGATGGTTCGTTTCCTCTGCTTCTTCAGCTATGAGGGGTTCAGTACCATGCCCTTTCACCAGACTGCGGCACTGTTTGCGACTACGTGTGCTCATACAGCGTGGGTGTTTTCCCACTTTCTGGGATGAGTTGTCTAAGTCCTCTTTGACAGTGACTCAGCAGATTGGAGCGGAATCGCCTTGTGAGGCCTGGGGAGTTTATCCCGTTCTTTCGTGACCCATGGTAGAGTTATTGTGGATTCTGTGTGACCAATACTTTATGCGGTCACCGATACTCTACCCAGGAGGTTGTTACCAGTAGGGTTGAGGTCGTTTCTAGTAGGTCTGAGGTTGTTTCGAGCAGGGCTTGCCAGTGGGTTACCATCCAACAGGGATGGCTAGTGCAGCGGTGTTCACCGAGCAGTACCATCCAGCAGGGATGGATAGAGTAGTTCCGAGTTTACCTACAGTGGGGCTGGGTAGTGTTCCCCGATGCCGGTCTTACCTTCAGCAGGGCTGGGCAGTGGTCCTCGATGTCGGGCTTACCTCCAGCTGGGCAGGGCAGTGGTCCCCGATGTCGGGCTTACCTCCAGCTAGGCTGGGAAGTGGTCCCCGATGCCGGGTTACCTCCAGCTGGGCTGCGTAGTGGTCCCGTCGCCAACTTTAGCCAGGTCTCCCTTCAGTGGGTTACCCTATTACGGGACTGGGTAGTGTGGCAGCCGTCGACTTTCCGGGTCTCCCTGTAGTGGGAACCCATCAACTTCCATGGATCCTCCAGTGGGGCTGGGAAGGGGGTCACCTGTCTACTTTGAGCAGACCTCTCTACTATAGGGCAATGATGAGTTGTGTTTTGACGTTCCCCCAGAACTCTCAAGTACGAGCAGCACTTTCCCCACCGATACGCGTCCTTGTGACGTGACCTAAAATCGTGCGGGCGAATCAGTGTCGCCCAAAGCGGATAGTGTCTAGGTGCGGTGATTGATCCCTTGACTTGTAGTTCAGGGTAGACGTGCGGGATGCTGGGCATTGATGGTGTTACTTCTGGGACTGTTGGATACACTTCTCTTGGGATGATCTATGGGATGTAGATCCCCTTACGATCTTGTTTGTGCTTCTTGATTGAGCATATGGATTTGTGTATACCTTTTTCTAGTACCCACTTCTTGGGTTTGGTTACTCTCCTTCCAGGAGAGGCAAAGAAATGCAGGGTATGCCACGTGCTTTCTGTGTCTAGCTTCTTGCATTTGGACAAGTCTACTCTCCTGCTATAGGTAGCGAAGACTCGACGAGAAGTTCATATTCTCACCGTTTCCATATCCTTATATCTGGATGAGTCTATCTCCTTTCTCTTTTTGGGTTGAGCTAGACTCTCTATTGTACTCTTTACTGCACTCTCGGTTATACTCCTTTACTTTCCCCTGTTCGATCTACTGATCACCCTTCGGTACCTCCTTTGTTGCTCCCTCGAGACTTTGGGGTATCCTACTGAGTATTTTTATACTCACCCCTGCTTGGGCTTTGCCCGCACTTGGTGTTCCCTTGTAGACGACGGACAGGTTGGTCGTGACGTCAGAGGAGCTTAGGAGTTCAGGAGCTTGGACCGTGTGCGGTGGTCGGAGTCGGATTCCGGGTGGGGTACCCTTCCAGCTATTTTTCTTTTGTTTACCTATTTCCGGGTTGTTGTACCTTTTCTGGTTGGGCATGTGTTTTCCCCTTTCCTTTTTCAGTTTACTTTCAGCTTGCTTTGTACTGTTTATAGGTCAATGCACAACTATGGTTTATATTTATAGCAGTTTTCCCTTTGATTTTCTTTTTACTCTTCACTTTTGCATTGAGTGTGATGTGTGTGTGTGTACAGGTACTTAGGCAAAGGCCTCCCTGAGTTATTGTGCCTTCGGCACTGGTTGCCAGCCCCTGGCCTATGGAGGCGGGCTTGGGGTAGTTGCGGCTCGAGGTCGGGTAGGGTCGGGTCATGACAAATTGGTATCAGAGATGGTTCATTCCTTGCAGCGTTGTACGGACGTCCCTAAAAAGGAATTGGTTGGAATTTAGGGCAATAATGTTAATGTGTCTCGAGAGTGGCTCTCAGGCCAGGGAGTCCAGTGATGGTGCGGCGGCTGACGTATCCATTCACCAGGACCTTGAAAACCCGCTTGTCGACTCGGCATGCTGAGACACTTATTGAAGGGAAAAATTTGGTTTGTGAATCACATAGGATTGAGTCTTTGACTGTATTTCTTGAGTCAAATCCCCATGGTTGTTATTGGTATATACATATATGCTCATCTGACCGCAGCACTCCTTGATAATTTTCAGGATGTCTCCGCGAAGACAGCCAGCTAGGATACCATCTTTGGTGCGTTACGACGACCCTGTGAGCTACGAGGCCACAGTCCAGGACCCATCATGTGAGCCCCTTTCTCCGGGTGGGCCGGTAGCATCACCCCCACCAGTTGAGCAGCAAACAGCTTCAGTAGAGAAGGCGGGGCTTGAGCGCAGGTTGAGAGTGCTCTGTGAGTTCCAGCGGCAGAGACTGCTGAGGTTCAGTGGTGAGCCAGACCCTCTAGTAGAAGAGGTTTGGCTAGTGGCAGTGTTTTTCCTTTTTAGGCCTGTGCAGACGCAGATAGATCAGAGAGTGGCTTTGGCAGCCAACCTTTTTCATGGAGAAGCTCGGCGTTGGTGGAGTCTAGTGACTCAGTTTCTTGACGATTCATCACTTTCATGGGGAGACTTTCAGTTGTTTTTCTGTGAGGAGTTTTTTCCCTCCTTCTTGCACTCTGTTTGGATTCAAGAGCTCATGTAGTTTCAGTAGGAAGGGATGACGGTGGCCGAGTACGCGGTTAGTTTTGCAGACCGTGCACGCTTTTACCTAGACTTGGTCCATGACAACAACATCCAAGCACAGAAGTTTGAGCAGGGTCTCCGTCGAGAGATTCATGCTATCATAGTACCCTTGGGCATTTCCACATATGTCGGGGTGCTATAGCAGGCACTGGTTACAGAGGAATTCCTGTCACATTCTAAATTTGGTGGTGGAAGTAGGCACGTTGGATCCGAGACGTCTCCCATAGCTAGCGGGCACCGGCAAGAAGAAACTCGACGCAGGTGGCTTTCTGACAACCGGACTCAGGGGCGTGGCCGTACACCACAATAGCGTCGGAGGGCACCAGTGCAGCCCGAATAGGGTCGATGATATGCTTGCGATGAGCGAGGTCACCTGGCACGGGACTGCCCGACCAGGCATGTGGAGAGCTTCGGGCAGGCAGCAGGTGCGCCACCACGATAGAGGCAACACCGTGATCAGAGTATTACCCATGAAGGTGGTGCTAGCAGAGGATCGGGAGTAGCTGGTAGTGGGGGACGGCTTTACAAGGTCTTATCATCACTACTAGGCGGTCCACAACAGGCTCTGGGAGCTGACAGTTGGGACCGCAGACAGCTGCGAGCTTTGGATGTCTATGATCCTGCAGAGCATGAGGTGATAAGAGGTACGCTCTACATCTCTTCTACTTTTTGCAGTATAATTTTTAGACTCTGTGTGTGAACTGATTTCCTCCCTGCTCCTTACTTGAGGTGTTACCAGGGTGACACAGGGTGTCGAGTGTAACCCTGTGTTGGTAAGGTAAAAGGTGTGATCCCTTTTTCTCTAGTCGATGGTGTCGACTCCTTCACTTTCCGAGCATGTAAGAGATCCTTGGTTGTGGGACATCGATTGTGGAACCTTGCATGACCAGATATCCTTGGGTGTTTCACCATATGGATATTCTGAAGGAGGTAATCACTGGGCCTCGTTCCAAGTGCGAGCAGTGATTCCAGTCGCAGCATACGATGTAGAGGTTTAATCGGGGAGGTGAGCTACCCCTGAGAGCCTTTGGGCCATTTGAGACCGTGCAAAGGGATGGAGAGATTCCCTACCGCCTTTCCCTAACCCCGAAGTCTGGAGTGGGTGCACGATGTCTCCCAAATGGTTTACCTGAAGAGATGTGTGCATGCTCCCATGCACCTCATCGATGAGGGAAGACCTCGCGTGAACAAATAAAATCCTTTTCTCTGTGTGCGGTGGCGCAGAGCTGTGCAAGAGTTCTTCTGGGTACGGGAGAGCCAGGTGTGGGCTTAGTACCCTGAGTTGTTCCCTGGTTTTTCTTTTCAGGGAAAAAAATCTTGAAGGAGGTAATGATGTAAGAACCCGGTTTTTGCTAGGAAATACTTGGGAATATTCTTGATGTTATTCCAGAGCAGTGCTTTCAGACGGCGTGCGATTCCAAGCCCCAGAGTGGCTGGAATTAAATTTTTAGTGTGTTCACACTGGAAACGCAAAATAAATGGGATAACTCCTAAACAATGTTTTAGATCTAAGATCCGAGTCTACGGATGGGTCTGGAATGGGGTTTTTACCCTATTAACAATATAAAACATGTCGTCGCGGGATGTTTGGACCCCCCGCCTGCTCCCAGAACGTTAAACGGAAAAATTAATTAATTAATATATTCGTTTAATGTTGAAACGCAATTATCTCTTAAATGGTGGCTCGGATTGGGAAACTGAGGGCACGGTTGAGTTTGGAGCGTGTTTTTTACCCTAGGAGGGGTGTAAATTTTGCGGGCGCGGCCCGTCTGTGAAAAATGGCCGAAGGGGCGTTTTCGTAATTTGGAAGCCACGTGCGCTAAGTTTAATAACTTACAAACGGAAGCTCGGAATCAAATTACGAGACCTTCGTTGTGCTTAGGATGTGGTCTTTACCCTAGGGGAGGCTTAATCTTGTTCCCTCTAGAGGTTTCGGATGCGGGTTAATTTGGGAGTTTAAATTAATTAAAAACTTTTAATTAATTTTCTTTTTAAACCTAAACCACCCCCACTGCACCCCCCTTACCCAATTCCCTGGAGGAAGGAACACACCAAGGCAAATCAAGCTCCTCCTCCCATATTCATCCTCTCCAAGGCATGGTGGCCGACAGATCGTCGCGAAGCGACGGGCTTAGTCCCTTGAGGTAGGATTTGTCGTTTTTTTTTGTTTCATCCTCCATGACCCTACTTTGAGCCCGTTTGACCATGTCTAATTGCTGTTGGATTTTCAAAAAAATCTTATGAATGCGTAGTAGATTTTATTCCCTTTTCAACACTTGTCTCGGATTTGAAATCCGAGTTCGGAGGAGCCCACATCGGTTCGCCGAAGGTTGCGGGAATTGGGGATTTTTGGGTGTTTTCTGGCAACTCGGGGCGGTCCGGAGAGGTTCCAAGGCGGTGGCACGCGAGCTCCGGGTGGCGGCGTCTTCCAGTGGAGGCGGCAGCGTCGTGGTCGGGCGGTGGTAGCAGGTCGGCCGGGTGCAGGCGGCGGATTGCTTCAGGGTAAGGCGGAGCGGCCAGGCGAGGTAGGGTCGGTGGGGTCGTCGGTGAGCGCCTGGGGCGCGAGGTGGAGAAGACCTGGGGTCTTCGTGACCCCGATCGGTGGATAGGACCCGCATCGCGCGGGTCCACTCGGAGACCAGACCAGCCGAGCCGGTCCAGGTGGTTCAGGGCAGTCCGCGCAGTGAACCGCAGACCGCCGGTCCAGAGTACGGGTGGGTCGGCCGAACCGGCCTGGCTCACCCGTTTCGGTCCCTAAATACTAAAACGCTCCTAAAACTCATACCGTAAATCAGATTTGTGTGCCGTTTGTGGCAGCGCGAAGCTCGTGTCAAGAAAATATTTTTTAGATGGTTTTGGGAATTTTTAATTCCCAAAACGAGGGGCATCGGAGGCGTGACGCGTCTTTAAGTGAATTGTCGTTTTTCCGGGAGAACTTGTTTTGGACGGCGCAGATGCGTCCGACGTCCGATTTAAGTGTCGTTAGTGGCGTTGGGACCCTGGCACCGAGGTGGACCTTTCCAGGGTGGTTTTGGGCATTGAGGAAAAAGTTGAGGCGTGGGCCCCACGGCCAGTCTTTTGAGCTGCGTGCAGCATTTCACGACTTTTTCATCAGACGTCCGTTCGGGGCGTGCGAGCAGTCGTTTCTGTATATTTTTACGAGAGGATTACAATGGTGCAATCTGTCCGCTCTAATTTGGCATGATGGTGCGGGCCCCCACGAGGGCTCTTTGGGCGTTGACGGTGATTTTCCATCTCCATCACCGGGCAACCATTTTGGACAAGTGAATTGTCCAACTTGTGTACTTTTTCGAGAGGATCGCAACGGTGCGATCTGTTTTTTGTGTTTCGGGACCGGGATGCGGGTCCCACATAGCACCGCTCGGGTGCGGTGCGCCAAAATACATATTTTTCTCCGGATATCTGTTGTGCTCAAGTGAGCAGTCTTTTTTACATGTTTTCCTGAGGGGATCACAATGGTGCGATGCGCCCAACTGTTTTCAGGGCTGAGGCTCAGGATCACGGGACGTCGTTCGGGCATGAGGCGGTGTTGGTGGATTTTTCATCGGATATCCGTTTGAGGCGAGTAAGTAGTCTATCTCACATGTTTTTCAGCGAGGATTACAACGATGCGATCTGTTTGGTTGTGTGGAGCCTCTTGTGCGATCATATTAAATGTGGAAATGTGAAAGGTGCCCTGATGGTAGTTCTTCTCGTCGTGTTTACAGAGAACCCTTGGCGTGTGATCGCGTGCACTCCCATATGAGTGAAGAGATGTGGTTGGCTGTGCCTCATCCATTGAGGTGGTAGGTTGGAGTTTTTACGTCACGCATTCGCGTTGATGTTGGGTGTCGTGTGCACGATATCCTTTGGGATGGAACGTGGTATACTCTGGGAGTATACGGGAACGCTTGGAGTTACATGTGGTGGTTTGTACCTGAGAATGTTTGTACGCTTGGTTGGGGTTGAGATGGGGCCACATGTTGTGTGGTCCCCATGTGTGTGTCGTGTTATGATTTGCGTACTTTGACCTCTTGTGACATAGAGGGTCCCTTTGTGCTCTTTTCTTCGACCAGCAGGGTGGAGTTTCCCCTGGCCTAGTGCTCTTTTGTTTGACTAGCATGATTGAGTGGTCTCCCCCTGGTTTTGTTCTCGATGGTTTGGCCGATAGAGATGGTTCGTTTCCTCTGTTTCTTCAGTTGTGAGGGGTTTCAGCACCATGCCCTTTCATCAGACCACAGCACCATTTGCGATTATGTGTGCTCGTACAGCGTGTGTGTTTTCCCACTTTCTGTGATGAGTTGTCTCAGTCCTCTTCGATAGTGACTCAGCGTATTGGAGAGGAATCTCCTTGTGAGGCCTGGGGAGTTTCTCCCGTTCTTTCGTGACCCATGGTAGAGTTCTTGTGGATTTGGTGTGACCAATACTTTACTCAGGCACCGATCCTCTACCCAGGAGGTTGTTACAAGCAGGGCTGAGGTTGTTTCCAGAAGGGCTGAGGTTGTTTCCATTAGGGCTGAGGTTGTTTCCAGTAGGGCTGAGGTTTTTTCGAGCAGGGCTCACCAGTGGGTTACCATCTAGTAGGGATGGCTAGTACAACGATGTTCACCGAGCAGTACCATCCAGCAGGAATGGCCAGAGCAGTTCCAGGTTTACCTCCAGCGGGGTTGGGCAGTGGTCCCGAATGCTGGGCTTACCTCCAGCAGGGCTGGGCAGTGGTCCCCGATGCCAGGCTTACCTCCAGCTGGGCTGGGCAGTGGTCCCTGATGCCGGGATTACCTCCAGCTGGGCTGGGCAGTGGTCCTCGATGTCGGGTCCAGCTGAGCTGGGCAGTGGTCTCGTCGCCGACTTAATCCGGGTCGCCCTCCGGTGGATTACCCTGTTACGGGACTAGGCAGTGTGGCACCCGTCGACTTTCTGGGTCTCCCTATAGTGGGAACTCGTCAACTTCCAGGGATCCTCTAGTGAGGTTGGGCTGGGGGTCGCCTGTCGACTTTGAGCAGACCTCTTGATTGCGGGTCAGTGACAAGTTGTGATTTGACGTTCCCTAAGAACTCTCAAGTACGAGGAGCACTTTCCCCACCAAGATGTGTCCTTATGACCTGACCTAAAACCGTGCGGGCGAGTCAGTGTCGCCCAAAGTGGATAGTGTCGAGGTGTGGTGATTGGGCCCTTGACTTGTAGTTCGGGGCAGATGTGCGGGATGCTGGGCATCGATGGTGTTACTTCTGGGACTATTGGCTACACTTATCTTGGGCTGAGCTACGGGATGGAGATCCCCTTACGATCTTGTTTGGGCTTCTTGATTGAGCATATGGATTTGTATATACCTTGTTCTAGTACCCACTTCTTGGGTTTGGTTACTCTCCTTCCAAGAGAGGCGAAGACGCGCAGGGTATGCCACGTGCTTTCCATGTCTAGCTTCTCGCGGTTAGACGAGTCTACTCTCCTGTTATAGGTAGCAAAGACTCGATGAGATGTTCATATTCTCACCGTTTTCATATCCTTATGTTTGGACGAGTCTACCTCCTTTCTCTTGTTGGGTTGAGCTGGACTCTCTATTGTACTCTTTACTGCACTCTCAGTTGTACTCCTTTATTTTCACCTGTTCGATCTACTACTCACCCTTTGGTACCTCCTTTGTTTCTCCCTCAAGCCTTCGTGGTATCCTACTGAGTATTTTTATACTCACCCCTGCTTGGGCTTTGCCCGCACTTGATGTGCCCTTGCAGATGACGGACAGGTTGGTTGTGACGTCAGAAGAGCTTAGGAGTTCAGGATCTTGGACCACGTGGGGTGGTCGGAGTCGGGTTCCAGGTGGGGGACCCTTCCAACTGTTTTTCTTTTGTTTACCTATTGCTGGGTTGTGGAACCTTTTCTGGTTGGGTGCGTGTTTGCCCCTTTCCTTTTTCAATTTACTTTTATCTTTCTTTAAACTGTTTAGAGGTCGATGCACAACTGTGGTTTATTTTTATAGCAGTTTCCCCTTTTCTTTTCTTTTTTACTCTGCACTTTTTCATTGAGTGTGTTGCATGTGTGTGTACAGGTACTTAGCCAAAGGCCTCCCCAAGTTATTGTGCCTTCGGCGCTGGTTGCCAGCCCCTGGCCTATGGAGGCAGGCTTGGGGTAGTTGCGGCTCAAGCCCGGGTAGGGTCGGGTCGTGACAATTGAAATTGGTCTTGAAACCCTTTATAATGAAATCATATAATGGTAGCATTCATAATTTCATTAGTAAAAATGATAAACCCATGGAAAATAAATGGGTATCTGATGATATTTAGTAACATTCTAGGTAAATACCCTTTAATTAAGATAATAAATCATATGGTATTTACAACATATAGAAAACTGATATATAGTTATGTTAATAATTTACCTAATCAATTGATGTATGAAATTTTGGTGAACATACTTCAATAAAAGGAATCAAAATAGGGTATTCATAGGGGATAGGAATTGGAATAAAAAATGGTTATACAGTAAAGATGATTAAGAATGAAAAAGGAAGTGATGAATATATCATAGAGATTTAGTGTTTCTCATTTTTTAAATCATAGGTAAATAAAAAAATGTTAAGTTGAATAATAAATTTATAATAATATTATATTTTAATTTCAAAATCATGAAGAAAAGGACCATTTTACTAGAAAACAAATTTCTAAATAAAAGTCATAGAACAATGAAAAAATCATTTATATTATAAAACCATAAAACATGGGAAATAATTTCAAAATTATGGGAAATTAATTCTCGTGAAAAAATTTTAAAAATAAATTCCATTACATATTTTTATAAACAAAGTATAAGCAAAAAAGTCATCAGTTTATTTTAAAAATTCATTTTCAAAATGTTTGGAAATAAGAATTTTGTGATATATTAAAACATTACCATTTAAGAAATATCATATAATGGATTCTTAAAAAAGAAATAAAGGTTTTATAGAGAAAACATGAAGTTAAATAAAATAAATATATCCATGATATGTAAAACCATTTAATTTTTTTAAAATACATTTATTGAAAACCCACATCGTATGTAGGGAATTAAAATTTACATTTGAATAGTATTGATGAGAAGTAAGAGGATCCAATGAATTAAAACATATTTGAGTTCCAAAAATAAAAAGAAATTATATGGAAGGAAAATATGGGAATGGAGGATAAATATCCATTAGAAATAATGGTCTTTTTAACAACCTAAAAAATTTTCTTGAGATGGTATTTCTTCAAAGAAGATGATGTTGATAAAACAATGTAACTACCCACAATGAAAATAAAAAATATTATTTTAAAAATGATATGTAAGTATAAAATGAGGCTTTAAAGATAATAACCTTATAGATAACATATGAATCAAGGAGAAAGATTTTGAGTTTGGAAAACTATTATGCCTTGGGTAAAATTTAAATTGAATTTCTTTGAATAAGAAAGAGTATAAAATTGAACATAAAATACCTTAAAAAAGTTAATTCAAGATATGATATAAAAAATATATTGTATGTACACCATATAAATTAAATTAGGGTATAATATGAAATATGTATCAAAAAATAGTAATTGAGGATAATAATCCCCTTTTAAGTAACCTAATATTTGAAGTAAGAATAATTTGATAATTTAGTTATAATTAAGAATTATAGAACCATATATAAGAACAATTAAATAAAATACATGTTATTATCTAGTAATAATAAATCAATCTTGGAACAATAGAGTTTAATATTAATGTTTGTAACTCAATGGAAGAAAATTGAGTTCACACAACCCCTACGATATTAGAAACATTCAAATCAAAACAACTTAATTGATGTTATTTAAAATGAAATATTAAATAGAATTATTAATGATAATATCATGGTAAAATTTATTAATGGGGTAGTATAATCACTATTAAACAAAGAAAACATGGCATATAAATAGAATTATGTCTCAAGGTATTGAAAATGTAGATAAGAAACCATTATTGTGGTCCTTATTCGCTATGCGCATTCATGTAACATTGTAAATAAGAAAATTAAGTTTATTAGATACTATGTTATGAATATTATTAATCTATATATTAATTACTAAAGAACATTTATTCTTATATTATATTTATTTATTATATAGTTTTTTCATATTTTTTTTATTTTTCATGAAATTAAATTGGTGTTGGTTTATTTTAAAAAAACATTGTGAAGGAAGATAACATTTAAATGATAAGTTAAATACATAATATACAATTTTAAGAATTGTAAACTAATAATTATTTTCTTAATAACTTATAATAATATTATTATTTAAGTTCCCATAGTCATCCATGATATATATTTATAGCATCATTCATGTAGGTGGTTAAACTGATCCAAACATCAACTCACTATATCTTGATGGGTCAGTATAGTTAAGGAAGTGTATAATATCACTATAATATAATATCAATGATATTATTTATATTATTTATATTTTTTAATAATATTTTAAGTGGTTTTTAAAAAATAATATTAAAATGAAGAATGAAAAACGTTACTTCATGGAGGTGGTAGTCTTGACAACAAACAAATAACGTTTTCATTTCCTAACAAATGGGAGGGAATGAAGATGAATTATAATTTTTATGTTCATAATTATATTAATATTATATATTAAATTTACTCTTAAATCATTTCCATATAACCAATTAAGAGAGGTGGTGGTGAAAAATGGAAGATGTTGCTACGTGGAGGCGGTTGTCCACCCTAACACATGATCAATATTCATTAGTTTTTCTAAGTGGTTGAGAAGGAATAAATAATTTTTGTTCCACAAATATAAAGAAACCTCATAGTACTAATTATAATAATTCTATTATATTATTATTTTTTAGATAGTTTTTCAAGGAAATGGTTAATATGAAAAAGATAACGATTTTGTAATAC
Organism: Viscum album; assembly: GCA_963277665.1. NCBI lineage: Eukaryota > Viridiplantae > Streptophyta > Magnoliopsida > Santalales > Viscaceae > Viscum > Viscum album. Next base: position 1,450,027,257 of record OY728130.1, read on the forward strand.
TCGCATTGGGACATTGAACATTCTCTTGATAGTCTTCTTATAAATTATGGGATTAAGATAAATTATAGTGAACATTGGATTTATGAATTTAATGAGAATTATAATAGATTAACATTAGTTATGATTTCATGGACATTTCTATGGGGATGTGAAACTTTGATAGGGTTGAAGTGATCCCCTTGAAAAGGGAACATTTGTGAACACCCATTATTTTTTAATAATTTAATGACCCTATTAAAGGGTAAATATTTCAAAAAGTGATACATAATGGAGTTTGGGTTATTATTAGGTTGATAAATACACAAAAAAAATTAATTTACACACTTGTTTTAAGCATGACTGAAGTCATTTAAACTTATATTTTTCACGTTTACCCTTTTGTTATTTTTACCAGGGAAACTAGTGTTTAACCAAGCAATTTATGTTTTACTAAAAATATAAAATAACCCCTATAACTATATATGGGTTTAAGGAAACTAAATTTTTTATTCATTTAATCTAATTTAATTTAATATTAATTTAAAATTTAATTTTAAATCATAACATTTTAAATATAGAAAAACTATTTTTTATAGAAAAAATGATGTTTTAAACATTTTATGTTCTTAATATTATTTTTAATTTATTTCCAATAAAGAGTGTATTAATTTAATTATATATGTTTGTTTAGATATCATATTATATTAATTATTTAAAATAAATTATTTTACTTCATTTGATAAAAAGTACATAATATTAATAAAATTAGTCTTTAAAAATAGTAGTTTCACCATTATCACTTTAATTAACATTAATCTTAGTAATATGATTTTTATGACTAAAAATAAAATGATAATTTATATATAATTTGGACATAATGATTCTAAATATAGAATCTAATTTACAAGATATTATTTCTAATGGTGATAAAAAAATTAAATTTTATATCCTCGTACTTAATGCATAAAAATATATTTTTTGAAAAAATGTTTCTAAAAGCATAAAATGACCTATGCTTTATTATATATGTTTATATAGTTTTTTTTAAATTGTTAATTTTATTTATAAATTATGTTTAAATGGATATAATATAATAATAATAATTAATAATTTTATTAAGGTTACCCAATTGTGTTTTTAGTTTAGTGTTTCATGTAAAAGAATCAATTGAAAATAATATTTATTTAAGGAAAATATGTAGTTAAATATCAAGTAATTACATTATCCCCAATTAAATAAATTGCATCATCATAATTTTAATTGTCAATAAATAATTAAAATACCTAACGGTATCTGAAATATAATCATGAATCAAGATATGGGTATTAAAGAGATACAACCCTTGTTGTCTTAGGTAATACAAGATAAAATTTATTTTTCCCTCATATTATACATATTTTAATATTACCCAACAATTATTTCAAATATTCTTATATAGATAAGTATTAGGAGTTCCTAGAGACAAACCTTCCATAACTTAGTTCTCAATATCTTGTTTTTAACTAAATATTAATACTAAAATTATTATTATAATATCCAAAAAAATCATTGTAAATGATAATAAGATTATGAAAGCTCAATATTATTATGTCTTCTCCAATTACACCTTTATTTAAACATATGATACTATGTAATACTTTTTTCATCTTATAACTCTCTTGGTTAAACCTAGGTAACATTATGTTGTGTTATCCCATACTTCTTAGCCTAATTCCATTAAGAAATTTTGAAATTAAATCCTTCATAATGGTTCATAATGAAAACATATTCTACTAAAGGATATCCACTGAGAGTGTCTAGCCTGGTGTTTCATCTTAAGACCACACATCATGCACCACATTGAATATTGAGTTGATAATAAAAAATCCATTTTCATGGTGATTACCGTTAGGTGAATCTATTCCACAGTCGCATTCACTTTCCAATATCCAAATAGGGATATAATTTCTACGATAACCACACAATATATAGTTTACCAAAACTTTGGGATGTTATCCAACACATAGAGTTATCCCTTTGACTTATCCCTAGGGTATTTTTAGTAATGTTATCTTTTCTCAATCCCAAAAATATACAATGATACCCCAACTATCCTAAAGGGTTATCTATAACTTTGAAATTGTGATCAAACTTTACTCATCAACTATTGATAATGTTTACAATTATTAAATTTTCATCAAATAATAACATCCAAATATCTAAATTTAACTAAACCAAACTCCAATATAAACCATGGAACCCCACATGTGTTATTGTCTCAATTACTTGACTTAAATCCGATATTTATTACAATAAATTACAAAAATATTTGATGTTTAGAGGTTTAGAGAATTGGGATAAAATGTTAATGAACAAAACTCATGTTTTTTTAACTAATAATCATTTTCCCACAAAATATATAATTTTTTAATCCATAATGGGTATTTAATATCTTCCACTAATTCTCTATATAAGATAATATTCTATAAATTTCATAATTTTCTTATCTTTATTACTTGGGAAAATGGAATCGTAAGAATGGGGTGAGATCAAACACTCAGTAATTGTAAATATAATAGACAATCATCAAAGATATTAAGTGATAATAAGATGATCATATAAGTATAATTAGGATACATAATAAGGTTATACAAAAGAAAGTGTTGATCATAAATAATTATATAATGAATGGAATAAAAATCAGTATAGGTAACATTACTTTCATGAGCCACACCATCAATTCCCACACATGTGATCCATAAAAATGTACTGAGGAATATTTATCTCATGAGATATAGAACCTTGACCAATGAATTAGAGGTTGAAATAAGACCCCACCTTAAATCATCTAAACATATGTGTGATACATAAAATAAATCATATTCATATCACAAATAACCCATGAAAATAAAATTGGTTTTATATCCCTTTCAAACAAAATAATATAAGGAGAAAATTCATAATTACATCAATAAACATGATAAACCCAAGTGTTATAAATTGGTATACAATTACATTCAGAAACATTATAGGTAAATATCATTAAATAAATATAACATATCCTATGTTATTTACCGCATCTAGAAAAATGATATATGGTTATGTTAATAATTTCCCCAATCAATCAATGTATGGTATCTAGGTTAACCCCCTTCAATAAAATGTTTAAAAAATAGGGTATTTCTATAGGAAAGAAATTATAATAATTATTATGATTATACTGTAAATATGATTAGTCATGAGAAAGGTAGAGATGAATCGTATCTCTTATAGGGATTTAATATTTCTCATTTGTGAAAACAAAGGTAAATAATCTAAAGGTTGATTAAGAATGATTTTAGAATAATATTAGAATTTTACTTTGAAAATCCTGATTGATAATAACCCTTTTCTATGAAAACCCTTCGTTAACTGAAATTATAGAATAATGGAAAAATAATTTACATTGTAAAACCATGAAACCTGGGAAATAGTTTACAAAATTATGGGAAATCCATTCTTGTAAAAAATTTCTATTAATATGTTATTTTATTATTTTAATAACTAATTTTTAAGTGAAAATGTTACCAGATTCATTAGAAAATTTATTTTCAAAAAGGTTGTAAATAAAAAATTTGATAAATATTTAAAAAATTAATTTTTAAAAAATCCCCAATAATGGACTCTAAAAACATAAGTGTTGGTTTTATAGTGAAATCGTGGATTTAAAGGATAGAAATATATCCATGTTATGAAAAACCTTTTATTATTTTGAAAAATTATTTATTGAAAACCCAAATAGTAAATAGGGAAATAAAATTTCAATTTAAAAATTAATGATGTGAACTAGTAGGATAAATTTATTAATCCATATTTGAGTTCCAAAAAATATAGGGAAACAATGGTGGGAAGGAAAATATGGACCTTAAAGAGAAAGATCCATTGGAAAGAATGGGATTTATTCTTACCAATGTCAAATTATAATTTAAGAAGACATTTTTCAATGAAGTCGATGCCAATGAAATGAAGTAACCTCCATAATAAAAAAAGGTAAATTACTATTGGAAAAAGGAAATGAATGGATAAAATGGGATTATAAGATCATAACCAAGTATAGAACTTATGAATCAAGGAAAAATAATTTGTGTTGGGAAATCTATTATGATCAACTCGGGTAACATATAAATTGAAACCCCTCGAATGAGAAATATATTGGAAATAAACTTAAAATACAATTAAATATGATAATTCATGATATATTATAACAAATATATTGTATATACACCATATAAAAAACATTTGATCATAATATGAAGTATGTATGAGGAAATAGAAATTGAGACCAAGGAACCCATTTCAAGTAGCATAATCTTTTAGGTAAGAACCGTTTAATAATGAGGTTTTAAAAAACAATTATAGAACCCAAAAAATAAAGAGGAAATACAATACATAGTATTGTATCAGTATAATAACACAAACTTTGAATTATTGATATCAATAAGAATGTTTGTAACATGATGAAATAAATTTGGGGTATCATAAACCCTTACAATATTAGATAATTTTTAATCATAAATCTTTAATAGATGTGATTTCAGATGAAAAATTAAATACCCTTAATAGTGAGATGATCATGAAAAAAATATTAAAGTCGTAGTATGCACATTATTACAAAGAATATATGGTGTATAATAATATGTATGTCTCATGAGATTGGAAATTGAGAAAACAAATCCTTAACATAGACTTAATTTACTCTGAGAATGTGCCTAAATTATTGAATAATAAAATTATGTTTATTAGATAAATAATTTGGAATTTTATTCATATGAATTTCATTTAATAAGTACAATTTATTATTATATTATATTTATTTATTATATAGCTATTTTTATGTTTGTTATTATGTGTGAAACTTGAATTAGTGTCAGCTTATTTTGATAATTTTAGACATCAAAGATTATTTTTAAAAATAAGTTAAATAAATAATACATACTTTTTAGAACTATAAAAAATAATTATTTTTATACAAACTTATAATAATAATAGTACTTAAGTTCCCATAGTCATTCATGATATAGTTTTATAGTGTTAAAGTTTGTATCCCACATCGGACTTATGGTCTGATGTTGTATTTATTATTCATTATAAAATAACCTCAATGCCTCATTTAGAGCTGAAATTGGAGATTCATGTCTCTCCTTTTATCATTATACATGATATCAAAGGGTGTTCTCTAAACCTATGTAGTGGTACTCGTGACGCTCCCTGGTGGTTGTTAAGCATGAGGTCCCAAGTTTGAATCATAGGGAGGCATATAAAATCCTAATAGGTCCTAGGGGTAGTTCATAATGTGCCATCCTCTCCCCACGTCAAGCACCCCCCCCCACCCTGCCCTTCTATCACTAGCATCCTACAGGATGCTCTGCCTCTTGCCATACTGCATGTTCGCTGGTCTCTTCTGCCTCCTGCTCCATCAACCCCTAGTGTGATACCTCCACCGCTACTCCCTCCATGCTGGCCTCCTTCTACATCATCTCTAGCCTCTGTGCATGTATCCTCCTCTAGTATCCACCGCCTCCTTGCCAACCTCCTCCTATGGTTTCCCGGTGCTCCGACAACTGGCCCATTCATGTGGATTTCCTGGTGCTCCGACAACTGGATTGGCCGAGTAGTTTTCCTGACGATTCTGAAAACTGGCCCACTCGTGCAGTTTTCCCGATGACTCTAATGACCAGCCCACCCATGCAGATTTCTCAGCGCTTAGTTGACTGGCCCCACCTGTGCTGATTTCCAGATGCCCCATCAATCAGCAACACTTGAGTGGCTTGACAAATCTTTTTAAGCAATATCATACATCTTTGTGTGGGGGAGCAGCAGCCATGGAAATTTATATTTTCTGTGTTTTGACTTTTTTTCATCTATCTAGGTATGTCCAGCTTGAGGGGTAGTTTTTTCATCATTTCTTGTTTAATTTATATTGTCTTTTATTTTTTCTCTTTTCTTTATGTGTCCAATCTAGGTACTCCTTACTTGAGGGGGAGTGTTGGAGTCTATATCCCACATCGTATATATGGCCTGATGTGGTCTTTATTATTCATTATAAAAGAACCACAAGGCCTTTTTTATAGAGGAACTTGGGGTTAAGGTATCTCTTTTTATCATTCTACATATATCATCGTTCATGTGGGTGGTTAAAATGGCTTAAACTTTAACTCGCTACATCTCGATGGATGAGAATGGTTATGGAAGTGTATAATATCACTATACCCTAAATAAAATGATACTATTTAGATGTTTTTTAATTTATAAATTCATATTTTAAGTGGTTTTTATAATTAATTAAAATAAATATTAATAATGAAATATATTACTTCATGGAGGCAGTAGTCCACACATCACATGATTAATGTTTTCGTTTCTTTAATAATGAGAGATGAGGATGGTATTATATTATTTCTATATTTTTAATCATAATTGTGCTATATATGTTGTATTTATTCTTCAATCTCGTCCTTATAACTATTAATGATAGTAAGTGATGAAAAACTAAAAATGTAATACTAATTTCATACAATAATTATACAGATTTCAATATATTACTATGGTTAGGATAGGTTTTTAAGGGAAATACTATGAATAAAAAGATATGGACTAAGTTATACTCTCATTAGGACTTTAAACATTCTTTTGGATGTATCCTTGGAAATTAAGATCTTAAGATAGCTTCAAGTGACCATGAGATTTAGAACAAAAAAAGGGATTCTGGGAGTAGAAACATGGGTACGTTTTCAAGGAAACATTTAAGGTTATGTGTATGTTTTAGATGGTGTAAGTGGTCCCCTTTTATAAGTGAATAAAATGAAACTTTTTTGAACTCCCATTATTTTTCAATAATGGAAATGAAACTATTCATGGGTGAATGGTTCCAAAAGTGAGAATTAATGGGATTTAGGGTTTTATAGGGTCTGTAAATCCATAACCAATAATTTTCCCACATTTTCAAATTATTTTTCAAGTCAGTCACTCTTATATTTTTACTTTTTCCCTTTTTTATTTTTACCAGGGTAACTAGTTTTCACCCAAGTAACTTATGTTTAACTAAAAATATAAAATAAAAAATATTCCCAATTTTAGGTTTGTGAACATAAATTTAATATAATTTTAATCTAATTAAATTTATTAATAATATTAAATTAACTTTTAAATTAAAAAAATTTATATAAAGAAAAGAAATGTAAAAAAAATGTTTTAACCATCAGGTGTTCTTAATCTTATTTAGAAGTTATTAATAATTAAATTCATGTTAATATAAGTACATATTTTAAACACCTTATTAGATTGATTATTTAAAATAGATTAATTTAATTTAATATATAAAAAGAACACAACATTAATTAAACAAATCATTGATAATAACAGTTTCATCTTTATCATTGTAGTTAACTTTAACATTTATAATAATTTTTTATTCATAAAAATAAAATTGTACTTTTTAAAATAAATTGGGTCTATTAATTCAAAATATAGATGCCATTTTACCAAATAAAATTTCTAAATGAGAGAAAATGTAAAATTTCATATTACCACATTTAATGTATAGAAAACATTTTTAGAAAAAGTTTATCTCCAAACATAAAATGATAATTGTTTTATTATAATTGTCTATATATATCTTATAAATTGGTTAATTATATTGATACATGAAAATTTAATAACTATAATATAATTATAGTGTTTAATAATTTTATTAGGGTAACATAGTTTTCATTTTTGTTTAGTGTTATGTGTGAAATAAGAAACTGTGTAAAATATTTCATTAAGGAAAATATATTTAGAAATATCATGTCTTTACATTCTACCCTATTATATAAATTAAATCCTCACAAATTTAATTATCACTTACTAATAACAATACCTAAGGGTTTATAAAATATAATCATGAATCAAAATATAACTTTTTAAGATATACAAACATGCTATCTTAGGGATTACTAGGTAACATATATTTTCCATCATAATAAGAATGTATGAATATTCTCAATAATTTATTCCAAATATTCCTTTATAGATAATCATTAGGATTTTATATAGACAAACTTCTAAAAATTAATTTTCAGGATCTTATTTCCAAACAAATATTAAAACCAAAATTATTATGGTAATATCCAATAAAATAAGAGTAAATTATCATATGAATATAAAAGTTAAATATTATGATGTCTTTTCCAAGGACACCTTCATTTCATCCTATGATACCATGTCATTATTTTTCCATCCTATAACTCTCTTGGTTTAACCTAGGTTAATTTAAGATTTGATTTAGCATACTTATTAACATAATCCCTTAAAGTAATTTAGAAATAAATACTTCATAATTTTAATGACTCGACCTAGTGAGGTTCAACCCATGACTACCCCAAAACCCTTCTAATAAGCTAGGGGCTGGTGACCAACACTGAGTAGGCATATCCCATAAATGGGAGGAATTAGCCTATTGTAACTTTACACACACACACATCTCCAAGATCATACAATGTTGAAATGTAAACCAACTAAAAAATATATTCATACATCTAAAATCCCACAACTAGAGGATGAAAATAAATTACTGAAAGTGAATAAGGGTCTATATACAATCCCAACTAAAAACTATAAGAAATTAAAATTTGATCTAAGCGAGAGGGAAATGATCAAATTGAATGTCCCAAAAAATAACATGGACTTTCTAGCTCAATCTATGCTCTACATACTCCATGTCCTCCTGGGACACCGTCTAAAGGGTCATTATCTGCATAAGGCACAACACATGTGGGTAGTGCCCATGTAGGGGTGAGTTTAACAATACAAATTTGTACACCCAAACATCACTAAACATTCAGCATAAATAATATTTTAATCAAAACAAGGAGATAAAAATCAATGTATAATATAAAAAACCATAATAATCATAAAGGACACCTCCCCACAAGGTGGTCACAACCAACTACCAACCATAAGATTTGGCTCGAAGCAACGATCATTCTGGGATAATATACTCCATGAGTAATGCTATAATTGCAGACTCTCATCAAAGTAGTCTAGGTCATTGGGTCTACCTAAAAATATTACTAGTCTCAGAATACCCTGATACTTATATAGGGGTCACTCCCAGAACCCATTGAAGACTCCACATGTAAGATCCTATCTTTTTATAGGCACATATCTCTATGAGTATTTCATTAAAATTATATTAGTTGAGTATTTCACTGTCACTAAACCATGGTGGTTGTATTCTCATCATGGTATACTTGTTTTTTGAATAAACACAGTCTTAGGTTGTGAGGAAAATTGAGAAAACAATAGATGAACCATATGGAGATCCTTTTTGGGGAGAAATAACTTAAAGTCCAGAGATGTATGCTATTTTGAATTATACAAGACTGGTTATAAATGGTTCAATTGTTAAGATTCATTCTCTATATTTTAAGAATAATTTATGGGGTTTAAATTTGTCTTATATGGAATATAGTATGAAAATTGATATATATAAAATTTAGATGTCATGTAAATGGATTAAACATCATGTAATGTTCAGGTGTTTTTAAAAAATAATCTGAGGCAATGATTTATTCTGATTTTTTTATGAAAATTAATTACATGTAATTTAAATATATTACATCTCATTCAATTCCCAGACCTAATATTTAAAAGTATGTTGTGAGGATTATTTTTCCATTCATCCCCTTATAGCTTCCTCCTCTCAACCCTAAGTCACCATACAAGTTATTTTGGAGTGAAAAAACTCTCTTCTAAATGTCCTTTTGTGATGAGTCCCAATTATGCAATTTTGGTCTAGTTTCACCATCTATACCTTTTTTATCCAAGAAATGTGGTATAACCCTTTGACAAAGTGCATTTTTTATTTTGATCTTGATCAGTTTTGATCTAGGATCCTTATTTTGATCATCTCTACCTTATTCCTCATGGGTTTTCCATTGGAAGTGTAGTTTGATTGGCAGTTTAAGGTAGGGAGTCTAAAACATAACTCTACAATTTGATTATTGTCAATTTTGAGAAATGGTGAAATTAAACCAACATGTCATGAACCGAATAAATTAAATGTTTAAATGAAATATTCATTGGAGTCCCTTGGGATCCAGTTATTTATTAACCGGGATTATGGCTACCATTTGAGTGAGTGAACTCTTAAATATAAATGAATTATTTAATGTATTAAAGTGTTCTTATCATGACATGGATTGTGGGTGATTTATTGATATATATTCACCTTGGATTGGATTTTTTATTGAGATAATTGGAATGTTATTGGTTATGACCAATTGATATATGAAATTTGTACTTGGAAGTTAAATTTTCATTTACATAATTTACCATTGAGCCATTTGATGTGATACTATGATATCCTTGTTTCTATGACTTGTGTTATGATTAAATGCAAAATTTATTATATAGGGTGTTGTACCAGTGATACATGTTGAAATGATTATATAGTGGGCTAGTCCTAGTGAGACATATTGAAATGATGATATAGAAGGCTTGGCCCAGTTGACATGTGGAAATCATTATATAGAGTGCTTGTACCAGTGGAAAGTTCTAAAATGTTGATATAGTGGGATAGACATATATTTAATACTAAAGTTATTATATAAAGGGTTTTATCTAGATTTATTGTGATTAATACCATGGTTATAAGGTTATGTTTTGTAGGGTTGTAATACTTTCTTAGATACATTTCGACATGGCATCGAGGAAGGTTATGATTTTCCTTGGTCAAAAGGTTTTGGTTGGAATGGTTCTAATACAGGCTCAGAGACATTCTGGCATGGTACTGAAGTAAGTTGACATGGTATTATTTTAATTATTTAATTAATTAATACCCATGTTTATTAGAATATTTAATACACTTGCTAGTAGACTTTTTATATTTAGACAAATTGTTGTCGACATAATGAGTTATAATCACACCCTATTCGGGCCACCATTTTATAACTTATATGATTATATGGATTCAAGTTTGTGCAATGGAAATGGACCATGCTATTAATTATTTTCTTGCTATATGGGCTAGAGTTAGGAGATGAGGCCAACATGTGGTTTGGGACTTGGGAATTTTCAATCTTTAGTTGAGTCAACTAGTATTTTATTTTTTATTAATTATAGCACAACATTTGCTCACATTCCATTATTTCATTACATTATCCCATTATTATTTATTGTATTTTTCATTTGTATTTGATTGTTGTTATTCTGTTGTATTATATTTTTTACATTATTTCAACATTCTGATATATATTAGTATTATTTGGATATTTTCTACTATTTTTTAAACTATAAATACAGGGGGGTATAGTCTATCCACTATATATATCACACCCCACTACTAGTCGACAACCTCTGACATACAAGGAGGTGCACATGAGTTCTCGTAACCAACCCTTTCTGGCCACGTAAGAGATTGCATGATTAGGGGATGTTACAAAGGGGTATCAGAGAACACCAAGTTTATTTTATTTTTATATAATATTTGGGAAAGGAGGAAAGGAGACTAGGATTTCTCATGACTTGGTATTGATCTTGTTTATGAGATCTATTGACCCATGTATGGGATAAAATACGAGTGCCCAGGGATGGGGTTTCTAATTGAACAGTGTGCATGTTATAGTTGAGGTTATTTCACCTTGGGTGATTCACATATTGTGTGAGGTTATTACTCTATGATGTTATTGGTTATTGAGATTTATACTCATGGTCTGGTATGGAACTATATGAGCATGCATGAATCATAATAAGAATATAGGGATATATTGACATGCATTATTCAGGATTTGGACATGTTTAATTTTCACATGATATACACTTTCCCATTAAACCATAATATTAGTTATATATTGAATTTAATAAAATAAATGAACTATTATGTTATATTAAAACACCTTTAATACATGTTTATAGAGACTATGATTTAGTGGTTCTCTATTGTTGTCGCCTATTTAGGTTGAAATTGTTATAGCTAGTGTTCTAAAGAGCATGTTTGTCTTTTATAGAAAATTCCTCCTCCTCATCTTATAGTTGTATGATAGGAGAGTGGAAATTAGAATGATCCTAATACAGCTAAACCAGATCTTCTTTTAATTCATATGGATCAAATTTATGTTTATCTTCATGGATACTTTTTAAGGGTCCTGAGATCCATGTAAATAGAGACTTTTAACACCATGCCTTCAATGTATGAGATGAAAAGAAAGTTTCACCTTCAGCTTCTACCTATGTTCACTTGGAAGGGATTCCCCTAGGTAAGTGAGTTATTTTTCAAGTTAGTCCAAAAAAATTTAAGTATCTTCAGACACCCACAAATAAGAGGTTTAAGCTTGTTTTGTATATGATTTGTGGTCCATCCCAGATTTGGTGGGAAATTTAGGAGCAGGTGGAGATGTTGGAGGAAATGTCATAGATGGGATTAAAGATGAAGTAACTGGTCCATTTCTACCTTGATATGTTGAGGTATGAGAAGTATTAGGATTTCATGCACCTGATATATTAGGGCATGTCATTGATGGACTATGATGAACATTTCACTGAACATTAGTTCTTTGTGCCTTCTTTGGAAGCAAATGAGATCTATAGGGTGATATGTCTTCTGGATGGCCTTTAATATGAGATCATGTCATAGGTGAACATGTTATATATAATATGTTTTTTAGATGTGGTTAATTAGGAACTCATCATGAAAGGAAATCTAAGAGAGTCCTCGAGTAGCGGCCAGGCTATTCTAGCATGGAAATCTGTGAACTCTTCTTATAGTGGAAGGAATCATTGTTATGGTAGTTTTCACAAAGGAAATAGTGGCTAGAAAATTCAGGGAATTTGGTGGCTATCCCAGGACTGTGTTCTTTTGAAGTGATATCAATGTGGAATTATGGGTCACCAATAACCTCATTTTCCAAAGTTTGATTTAAAGTGTCATGATTGCACTAGATTATGCCACCTAAAGAGGTTTTGTAGGGAAAAACAAAAACATAGATTTGGAAGGGGAAAATGATAGGTATTTTAGTCTATGAAGGACTTAGTTATTCCTTAGCAGATAGGTAGCTGGTGTTACATGAGGATTTTTTATCACGGTATAGGATATTGTGCCCCCATGTAGGAAATAATGTACCATATGGAGGCTTTAGATTAGGAGAATCGAGCTAGAGCCTAGGGAAGAGGTGCTAGTCAGCTAGATGTTATTAAAACTACTCTAGATAGTGTAGACATAGGATAGTATACTATCAGGGGCATGATTTTTTTTCATCTACCATTTCTTGTGCTTTTTTGAAATAGGAGCATCACATTCCTTCTTATCCACTCTTTTTGGAAATGGGTTGGTATTGGATGTGGAATTATTGGATTGTTTTTTGACTATCAACGCACTCTTGGGAGTGCGATCATAGAATATCAAATGTTTTAAGGCACATTCTCTAGGGATTGGTGGTTACCATTAATTTTGGGAACTGTTCATGATGGAAATGAAAGGATTAGACTTGATTCTTGGTATGGATTGGTTAGTTCAATACTAGGCTCACATCAACTAATACTGGAGGAAAGTTACCTTTCATATCTCAAAGAGGAAACACCTATTTTCACTATGGTGTGTGGGATCTTTAGGACTGTATATAGGACCAATTAAGTGAATTTTGGATTGTCTCATACCACAAATAACCATACTTTCTCTTAATGATGGTCAAATTTAGCAGGATTATTTTACTCTAGTGGTATACTTTTTTTTATCTGTTTCTCTAGGGGAGTTATATAGCATACCTCCTAAGTGAGAGATCAATTTTATGATAGAGTTGGTTTTGGGAGTAGATATAATTTATTTCCATCCATATAGAATGGCACCATCAGAGCTTCGAGATCTAAAAGTACATTTAAGAGATCTAGAAACAAAAAGTTTCATAAGGCCTAGTACATCTCATTGGGGTCCTCCGGTTCTATTCTCCAAAATAACAGATAGGTCTTTGTTGTTATGTGTGGAATATCAAATATTAAACCAGATGATGGTTAATAACTAGTATCATCTTACATGCATTGACAATCACTTCGATTAGATGACATGTTCTAAGATCTTCTCTAATATTTACTTGATATTAGGATACCATCATTTTAGGGTGAGACCATTATAAAGACCTTATAATTATTTTAAGAGAAGGTATGGATTGTATAAGTTTGTTGTGATGAAATTTCATTTGTCCAACACACTAGAAGTGTTTTTGGCCCTGATGAATAGGATCTTTCATCCTTTTCTGGATCACTTTGTGGTGGTTTTTTTCAAGAACATATTAGTTTTCTCCCATACAAAATATAATATTTTCAAACATTTTGACATCATCCTGATTATATTAAGACAACATTGTCTATACACTAAGATAACAAAATACAGTTCTGGATTAATAATGCTCACTTACTGGGCCATGTAATCATAGAGGAAGGAGTGTCAGTAGAACTATAGAAAGTTGTATCCATGGTATCTTAGGATAATACAAATAATGTCTTTGATATTCGAAGATTTATGGGATATTCAGGTTATTATCAAAGCTTCATTTAGGAATTTTCCTATTTGAAAGAACGAATGTCAGTTCTGACAAAAAGAGAGTAAATTTTATTTAGTTGGATGCTTTCGAGAGTTATTTTCATAAGTTGAAAGGTAGGATGAACTCATCACATATTCTCACATTACATTTTTTAGGTAAAGAATATATCATATACTGTGATGCATCCAGAGTTAGACTTGAAGCAGTTATACTGAAAGATGATAGAGTGGATACTTATGGCTCCATAAAATTGATTCCACGTGAGAGGAATTATTCTACTAATGATTTAGAGTTAGATGTTGGTGTACATATCCTAAGATAATGGAGACATTATCTCATGGGTGAGAGGTTTGTGGTATAAACAAACCATAAGATCCTCAGTTGCATATTTTTTTAGTAGGACCTGAACCTTCAGTAGAGGAGGTGGGTTGATTTTCTATAGTATTTTAAAATCATGTTGGATTATAAAATAGCCAAGGGAAACATCATTATTGGTGTATTGAGTTAAAATACCCATGAATATGAAGTAAAAGAGTCATTCAATGAGTGGTAGGTAGTGGATCTCTTTGTATATATGCATCTAGATGTCCCGGAGTCTCAGGGAAGAGTAACTATAACTTATACATCAATTATACCCATGATTTTTAACTGGATCAAGAACAATAAGTTATCTAATTTTGAGGGCCTATTCTTGAGAGAAAAATTATATGGTATGGATATTCCATCAGGATGCTCTCTTAGTAGTGGTAATTATCTTTTTTTTTATGGATGAGTATGGGTTCCAATGGGCTTGTGCAAGGAGCTAATGAGGGAGTTTAATGCTTCTAGATGGTCGGTAAATCCTACGTACAATGATGTATCATTATCTAAATAGATATTATTAGTGTTCAGTAATGATGAAGGAAATAATAAGGGTTTTTGTAAAGATACATCACATGTTAGCAGGTGAAAGCTAAGCATCAAAGGCCAGTCGGGATTTTTCAGTCTTTTCTGGTTACTGAGTGGAAATGGGATAATATCATTATATTTTTTGTGATATGATTACCTAGAAAAACCCATAATAATGATGTTAGTGGGTGAGTATATATCAACTAGAAAGGGTATCCAACTTTTTACCAATTAAGGAAACCTTAATAGTTGAGGATCTGGGTAGTCTATACATGAACGTGGTAGTTCAACAATACAATGGTCTGAGGAGTATCATTTTAGACAGAGAACCTCATTTCACATCATCAATCATGATGGTTCTTCAAATGGTTATAAGATCATAGGTTATTTTGAGTATGAATTATAATTCTTAGACTAATGATCAATCTGAGAAGAATATTCAGGTTCTAGACATTATGTTGCAATCCTGTTTTATGGATTTTGGTTGCTCGTGGGAGAAAAATATGGCACTCAGAGATTTTTCAACAATAAAATCTTCCAAGAATAAATAAAAATGTAAAATTTAGACGATTTATATGGAATCCCATGTTATTCACCCCATTTTTGTTTGGAGGTAGGTGTGTAAGTGATTATTGGTCCTAGTATCATACAAGAGACGTTTAATCAAGTTTAGTTGACCAGAAACTGGTTAGTGATAATGCATAGCAGGAATAAATATTATGCTCACCATCAGAGATGGACTCTAGAGTTTGTTCTTGGTTATCATGTTTTCCTTCAGTTTTCACCTAAGTTGGGATAATGTCATATCATGAAACATGGAAAACTAGTTCCTAGGTTTTTCAGGACATTTTTGATAGCGGATAGGGTCGGTCCAGTGGCATACCAATAATCTCTTCCACAATGCTATAGTGCCTTGAATAATGTGTTCCATGTGTCTCAACTTCATAGATATTATCCATAACCTTTATAGTGACCTAGGCTTAACATACATGGATATTTCACTAGTATAGATTAATATTCATCATATTACATAAGTTTATGCCCGAAGACCGTAATAGTTTCCCACAAAGACTGGTACCCTTGGAATAAAATAATATAACTTGGTGAATGGTTTTCAATGTTTCCCACAAAGACTGCACCCTTTAGTGTTTCTACTTTAAACCTTTCTTCATAACATGGGGAAAGGAAACATAAGAAATTAGGGATATCAAATACTAATTAAGGGTAAATAAATGAAGTATGTAAGAATAACATGAACATAAGGGTATGAGAACTTGAGAATATCATTTAAAGATTGTACCGTGTATATCAAAGATCATAATCTTGAGACATGACATAAATATTGGCAGTTCATAAGACATTAATTATAAGGTAATTAAGAGAATAATCCATGAAGTAAAAATTAAGGAATAAGATGTAGAATTTGTGGCATACATATAAGAATATAAAATATTATGTTATTGCTACATACCAAGGACTTAATAATATGTTAGGCATGGGATAAAACCAATGTACCTACTTTGGGATTAGGATAACAACCCATATACCCTATTATTTTTGGGTTTGGGAAACAACCCATGTACCCTATTTTTTGCACTGGGGCTAGATCTTGTGTACCTTTTGAGATCATAAACCACTTATCATTACCCAATGCATTGGATGGAGATATAGGTCACACCCATCACATAATGAAACCATACTTATGTATGCCACAAGACAATAAATAATTCATCATATAATTACCCATAAAAAGAGATGGGTTTCATAAATAGCATAACCCATGAAATAAAAAGGGTATCATAAACATTTCACCATATCACATCCCATTTAATAGATATGGGTTTCATTTTCATTTCATCTAAGAATAACGAAGGAAAGAAAGAAGGTTTCATAAGAATATAATCCATGAAAGGGAAATGGGTTTCATAGAAATATAACTCATTAAAGAAAAATGGGATTCATAGACATCATTCCATAAAATCACAAACCATTCATAAAAAGGATATGAATATAACCTTTGGATAATTATCCTAGAAAGTCATGAGTAACACCACCTGATGTAATATTAGATGGAAAATAATTTTAAAATATCATTTAAAACTTTTCAAATGAAAATATCCTTTATCCTATGAAATTTTTTTTCTAAAACATAAAACATTTTGAAAACCATTTTCCTTGAAAATAACCTTGACAACTTATAAAGAAGCTTGAAAAACTTTTCAAAACCTATTTCCTTGAAAACATATAATAGAATATTGAAAACATTCTGAAAACATTTTTACCTAAAAATACACTGAAAACTTATAAAAGAAGATTTGAGATCATTGAAATAATTTTCTTTGAAAACAACCTTTTGAAAATATATACAGGGAGCCTTGAAAATCATTTAAAACACTTTTTTAACATAAAATGATTTTTGAAAACCCTTTTTATTTTAAAATATTTTTAAAATAAAAAAATTCCAAAATATTAGGGAAAAGTTTTCTTTCATAAATAAACTTGTAAACATACAAAGGAAACATCATGTAAATTATGTTCAATATGATGCGTAAGTTCGTACATGTCGAACATTCCTTTTCTACGTTAAATGTTTAAACAAGTGTCTTGATCAGAAAAAAAACAAGATGATTACTTTTAAAAAAAATTAAAAAGTAAATACATGTGTAAAATATTACTTTTAACATTATAAGATAATATTAAATAATTTTTGAAAACATTTTTAGAAAATAATGTTTTGAAAGAACATACATTTCTTGACTGAAAGGGGAAATAAAGTCATATTTTTATAAAATAATTTTCTTAATTATATTATGTAAAAAAGAGTGGAAAAAATGGAACCAATAAATGAATTCATCATGAATAAACAAATTATAAGTAATTTTATTATTTTTCTTGATATATAGATCATAATATCTCATCAATGTAAGAAAAATCATAAACAATCCCAATAAACAATGAGATTGTAGCAACAAATTGTTACCACTTTTGTAACTTGGAATAATAAAGCCCATGAAAGAATAAGATTAAATGAATCATAAAATATCATTAAAATAAGTATATTATTGATATACCAAGTCAATTATAAGTATATACACCCCATAGAAAAATATAGATTCATAATATGGAATGTATCTCTAATAAAGAAAATTGAGACAAAACAAGTCTACCGATTTGGTAACTTTTCAGCCATAAACCCCATTAAATAAAGATCATAAAATGGATATGTAAATATAAAAAAAAATATTATATTAATCATAATATACATTCATGGTTATTTTATTCCACATATAAAACAATACTAAGTGAACATGGCTTGTGTCTCACATAAAATAAAAGTGAGACGAGAAAACCCTTAACTTACGTATTGAATTTCATTGTACATATTCCAAAATTATATATTATAAATATAAGATTATTGTGTATCTAAAAAATAACCATATTATTATATATAATACCATATATGTATTTTTTTTACCCACTTATAAACAATTCCATGTTAATGTTACGCTTCAGGTAATATCCGCTTTGTTTTTTCATACATGTTTTGACTTATTATTCTGGATCCTCTTACATAGATCATGATTTACTTATACCAGGAATGTTGAAAATGATATAAATATCACATATATTCAGTATATAATTATTTATAACAAACTAAAAATGATATAAAAATTAAATGGAATACACTGTTAATGGATACAGTAGGTCATACGTATCCAAGAACACTGTTTCTGTTTAATTGTCATTTTAAAAGAAATAAAGAAAGTAATGAAATATATATATATATATATTATAATTATATTATGATTATTATTTAATATATATCATATAAATTAATCAAACTCATTCTTAATATGTTCCATGTAACGTGTGAACGAATCACATCGCTTTGAGGAGGCAGTAGTCCGCAGTTTACAAACAAAGTTATCGTATATTATTAATTTGGACAACATGAAGATATATTTTATATAATAATTAAAGAAGAATAAAGAACTATTAAATATAATATATATAATATATAAACATATATTCCATTATAATTCCATACCATTATAGGTGGTAATGGAAAAAACAAACAACATCGTTCCGTGAGGCAGTAGTTCACTATAAACAGGAACAGTTAGTTTGATACCCATTAGAGGGAAGTGGGTGTAAGTGTAGGTAGAACCCTTGGAATAAAAATATATCAGTTTATTTTTGATATTTTTATTATTATATAATAATTTAATAATAATGATTTAGGTGATGGATAAATAAAATAAAATAATGGAGCTTCAGGTTGAATGTTGCCTATTCTTTGGGTAACTCCTTTTGTTTTTCACCAAAGGGATTCCTTGGATGGATTAATTCCCAAAGGGAGGATTAAAGGATTATGGTAGTAATTTTTGGGGATTATTTGATCATATTTTGATCTAGTTAAATGTATTTATATGTTTGAATAAGTGGGAGGGGTGAATGGCCTTTATAGTAGAGGAGGAGTGGTATTCTTCTAAATTTTGGAAAAGAAAATTCCACC
This sequence comes from Viscum album, assembly GCA_963277665.1. Lineage (NCBI taxonomy): Eukaryota > Viridiplantae > Streptophyta > Magnoliopsida > Santalales > Viscaceae > Viscum > Viscum album. The sequence goes on from OY728130.1 coordinate 1,450,047,171, forward strand.
CACATATTTCTATTAAATGTGGATCCAATAATTGTCCAATAAATATATAAGGTATAATATGGTCTAAATATGTCCATAAAATATATTTTTAAATTTTTTATAGATTATTTTGTCCCTTAAGACTAAGGTTTAGTCCGTTGTTAAACTAAATTTTCTCTAAATTGTTGTAATTAATTTTAACCACTTTCAATAATATTTTTTATAAAAAAATAATTTGACCATATTATACATTATAAATTATTTTGATTCAAAATATGGAATCTATTTTTCAAAATTATAATCACATAATGGGCATAAATTTATTTAAAATTAATAACATAGATGTGTCACAACAATTGGGTTTTAAGCGAAAATTTTTCAAATATTTGGTAAGTTTTTATGTTCAATTTCAAAGTGAAATTGATTAATAAGATAGAAATTGAATTAAATTATATAAAATTGATCTCATTAAACATTAGAATCAAAATTAAATACAATTTAATGTTATAAATAAATCATATTAAAAAGAAGTTTTCAATTAAAATTCAGTATTTATCACTATTAATAAAAAACAAAACTTCACATAAAAATAAAAACAAATCAACCTAACCTATTTTTGTTGTTTATATTTCCAAAATGATGTTTATTTTGACATAAAAATTTTATAAAATTTCCAAAATTCATATTTAAAATAGGTTCACCATTAATGGGTGGTAAAACTGCCTTTATAAAAATATAGGTTTTTATGTGTGAAATTAGGTTTGTTCATATCTTATGACTATAAATCCTATTGGATAAATATAGAAAATATTTTATTTAGTATGTAATATATAACATTTATTAATATAACTCACTAATAATAATTAATTTAACTTATTAATATAAATAAAATTTTCCCATAAAAAAGTCTTTTATAAAATCATTCCCTTTATATTCATTTGGTTTCTATATTCATTCAAATTAATTGGTAACCAATGAATTAAAATATATATTTTCATAAGTTATTAAATAATATTAATAAAATTAAATACTATGGATAGGTTATATATTATTATATTAAATAATAATATTTTAAATAATATATTATTGTTTGGTAAAACTCAGTCTTGCGTGTTACAAAGCCATCAAGGAAAGTCGGTCTTGCATATAGAAAAAGAAAACCTTGGTGTTCTGTGTGGAGAATTATAAACCTTATGTTGTGTGTAACATAATTTTTGATTGGTTCTTCATATAACAAAGGAACCAATAAGTACTTTTTTATAAAAAATATATATTCCGTGTTGTGGGAAATGAAGAATATCAAAAATATTAAATTAATTAAAAAAATAATAATTCACAAAATCATTGGGTGTTAAATTATACCCCCATTAAAATTAATTTATCCCTTGAAATTTTTTTAGGATATTATAAGTTTGATACTTGGATTTTCCTTTTATAGAGAATCACATCGTAAAAATAAATACTAAAACATCACTTATATGGGATTGTTGAAAACATAATGGTTACCAAAAGTATCACATAACTTTGTTTCCACATTAGAGAACATTTAGGAAATGTGAAAACATGGACCTTTAAGAGAAATTTAACTATCAAGTTTGTATGGATAGTGATAGAGAACATTTTTATGATAAAGTTAACAATCAAAATACCATAAATCTATAATGATATAAGGGTCTATTTTATTCATCGGAAAGAAATGTACTGGGATAAATTTTTTGGTTTCAAGATCATTTTTCATAAAGTTAAATAATTTTCATAAAAAATATATACTTACATGATTTTAATATGACCATACCATTTGTTATAACTTGATCAACTTCTACTTCATCTTTTATTCTAATAAATGAAGGTTACTTTGTCATTCTTAAAGCATTAACAGATCTTGAGGTCCATAAATAGAATCATATCTCATTTTATCTATCCTTATCACACAAAAATTATTATTACATGTTATCTAATATACATAAATCATTATATGGTGAATTAAAACATTAATATCTAAAACCTCATCCAATTTTTAACATAATCCATTTCATAAATGAATATCCTTATAGCCCTTTAAAAGTATAATTTAACATTTATTCCTACAAAAAGATCTTCTCTTATAACAAAAATATTTTCATTGTAAATGTGTGTTAATCCTTATACTGATTAAATATCAAACATGATTTTATTATACTAGAATCCATGTAGAGGGAGATAATCACATTAAATTTCACCAAAGGATGAACAATATTATTTTTATAGGTCTTATTCATAAAAAATCAAACATGAAATTTCCAACTAAGGAGAGAAGGATTAATGTGTAATAATCATCATTATTTTCCACATCCATTGTGATTTCATAATCTTTCCCTTTTTCATTTTTCATTAGAGGTTGTTTCCATTTAACACCATTATTAACCCTTGGATTTGGGAACATTTTATCAAAGTTCCAAAACTCCCTACAATTTAATATTTGAAGTGTTTTAGGTATATCCTATGGATCTTTCTCATTATTCTGGTCATTAGATAACTTTATCCAATCACTTCGGCATTCAACCAGCCAATTTCCTTCCTTTATACGCTTATAAAATTTAATAGTCCAATTAAGACAATTACCCACATGTTTCCTCCCACACTTTGAGAATACATGATAGCTCATCTTCTTATCTCCATGGTTTTTAGATTTTACTTCAAATTCCATTTTTAAATTCTTATCCAAACCATGAGGTTCATAAAAAACTCCAACCTCTATTTCCACCTTAATATCAAATAAAACAATCTCTTCAAATCATATGAAGTACCTTATGGGTAACGCCCTTTGGAGATTTGGTTTTAATCCATTAAAGAATCAATCAACATTACTTTCAAGATGAAGGATAATACCCTAGGAGTACATCGAAATCCTTGTAAAATTTTCTTCATAGGCACTAGCAGATTCATCATCCTTTTGTATAAGATCTATGAATTCATTATCAATCTTTGTTTATAGAATACTAGGGAAGTACTTACTAATAAATACACCCTTAAACTATTCTCATTGCATAAATCCAATTTCTTCTCATTCCCTCGTGTTCTTAATAAGGTTCCACCATTGATCTACCTCACCTTCCAAATGATAAACAACCAAAATGAGTTCTTCATGCTCTAAACACTGAAGAATGAAAAATATCTATATATTGGTATTGATCCATTACTAAAAAAACTAGTGTATTAGTGGAAATACTAAAAGAAGGCAGACATTTCCACATGAAGGACTCAATAGAATGTTGTTCCCTCCTTTTCTCATTTGGATAATCAACATGATCCATAGCTTAGTAAAGTAATCTGGGTGTAGTAACAATGTTCTCTATTCCCACTACCATGACGTTCTATGTCTCAGTGGGAAAACCATTTCATTTTCCATTTCATTCATAATTATCATGGTTCCTTCATGTTAGATCCACTATCTAAGACCATAATGAATTGCATGAGAAACACTTATAAAAATAGAAAACCACATAATACTAAAAAAAATAATTATAGGATGCCTAAATTATAGATCATAATTCATTAATATATGACACTGTAGGTTTATCCTAGGTTTTTCATAGAAATATTCTACTTAAATCCTTCATGATGGTTTTAAAGAGTTTTTTCATTCCAAATGAATATCCCCTAGGAGTGTAAAACAAGGTATATAATAATGTTTGTTGTTGTGTACCAGGATACACTCATTCCAGTCTTGACACACCTTTTCGATGTTGTTACCCCTAGGTACATATATACTAGAGCCACATCCTCTTATAGTTTTCAGACATTGATGTATTTATATAAAATCACTCACTATATTCTTTTCTAAAATTCTAGATTATTTTCCAATACTTTTCCTTATCCTTAGACTTATTCATAGAGACATTCATATACATATCCTTATAAATATTCCTTGGGATATCACTAAAGTTTTCCCATACCAGTTTCTAATGGTTGACTAAACCATTCCCTTGATACCAAGTATAGTGACCAAGAATTAACATACATGGATATTACATCAATATAGATGAATATTCATCTTATTAAAAAAGATCATTCATATGGACTATAATAGTTTATCATCTTAGGAAACATAGAATAAAATATTCTAACTTGGTGAAATATCTTCAATGTTTCCCACAAATATCTTAACCTTTAGTACTTATACTTAAAACCTTTCTTCATAACCTAGGGAAAGTAAACATAAGAAAGGGGAGATCTCGAAAGATCAATAAGGGTAGAAAAATGATGTGCATAAGCATAACATGAGAATATCCTTTGAAGACCATACCCTACATATCGAATATCATAATCATGAGACTTGGCATAAATATTGGATGTTCATAAGACATGAATCATAAGGGAATCAAAAGAATAATCCATTAAAGAAAAATAGTGGAATAAAACATATAATTTGTTGCATACACATAAGCATATAAAATATTATGTAAAGGATACCTACCAAGACCATCCTAACATGTTGGTATTTGGATACAAACCACGTACCTACTTAAATCATGGGATAACAAACAGGGTACCCTATTATATTTAGGCTTGGGATACAACCTGTGTACTCTCTTGTTTTTGGTTTGGGCTACAAATTGTGTACCCTTTAAGCTCATATACCACTTATAATTGCCAAATGAATTTCAGAGAGATATAAGGCCCAACCATCGCATAATGAAATCATACCTACATGTTCCACAATATAATAAATAATTCATCATATCATGAACCAAAAAATGATATGGGGTTCATAAACATCATAACCCATAAAATTAAATGGGTATAATAAACATTTCATCATATCAAAACCTGTGGAAAAGATATTGGTTTCATAATAATTTCATCATATAATAACCCGTGAATGGAAGCATGTTTCATAAGCCTATAACCCAAGAAAGAGAAACGAGTTTCATAGACATATGACCCATGAAAGAGAAATGAGTTTCATAAAAAATCATTCCATAAAAACATAAACCATTCAAGGAAAGGATATGAATGGAAACTTTGGGTCATTTCCCCAAAAAAGAATGAGAAACACCAATTTTTATCATCTTAGATAGAAAATAATTATGAAATATATTTTAAAAACATTTCTTTAGGAAAATATCCTTTATGATTTGAATTTTTTTAAACATAAAACATTTTGAAGACCATTTTACTTAAAAATAACCTTGAAATCTTATAATGAAGCTTCAATAAATTTTGAAATCCTTTTTCCTTGAAAACTTATAAAAGAATCTTGAAAAAACAAATTAAACCTTTTTACTTGAAAATTATTTGAAAACATATAAAAGAATCTTTGAGATCATTGAAAAGATTATCTTTGAAAACAACCTTTTGAAAACATATTAAGGGAGATTTGGAAATCATTTAAAACATTTTTTGAAAATAAAACAATTTGTTAAAACCCTTTTTTCATTGAAACCCAATTTAAAATAATAAAATTTAGAATATATCAGGGGAAAATTTTTCATTTAAAAATAACCTTGTCAACATACAAAGGAAGCATCATGGAAATGACGGTCATAATGATGAGTAAGTCTATACATTCTAAACATTCCTTTTTCACCATAAATGTTTAGAAAAGTGCCTTGATCCAAAAATGATAATAATATTACGTTTAAAAATATTTTTTAGAAATCGTAATACATGGGTAAAAATATAATTTAAACATCATAGGTTAATATTATAAAAAAATTTAAAACATTTTCAGAAAACATGATTTTTAAAGAACATAGATTTCTGACCAAAAGGATAAATAAAGTCAAATTTTCATAATTGTTTTTCTTAATTATCATAAGTACCAAAGAGTAAAAAAGGAAACTAATACATGAATATATAATTGATAAATATAGGATAATAAAATCCATGAGTTTTCTTGAGATATGTATCATAATATTTCTTTAATGTAAGAATAATCATAAACAACCCCGATAAACAATGAGATTGTAGCAATAAATTGTTACCAATTTGGTAACTTTGAATCACAATACACATGAAATAATAAGATTACATAATGATTAAAATATCCATAAAAGAATGATATTTCTAATATATCATTTCAATGGGCATTATATTCACCCCATAAAAAATATAGGTGCATAACAAGACATGTATCTCAAAGAAGGAAAATTGAGACAAAACGACTATACTGATTTGGTAAATTTTGAGACATAAACCCCATGAAATAAAGATCATAAAATGGTTATGTAAATACCCATAAATTTAATTATATTAATCATATAATACATTCATGGGAATTATATACCACATATTGGAAAATATGATTTGAACATGGCTTCTGTGTCATGAAAAAAAAGTGATACGAGAAAACCCTTACTTTAAGTCTTGGATTTCATTGTACATGTTAAAAACTCTTTTATAATAAATATAATTTTATTATAAATATACCAAAAAAACATATTATTATATATAATACCATATATGGCTTTATAATACCTATTTACTATCAATTCCGTGTTAATGTTATGCTTTGTTTAATATCGCCTTGTTTTTCATACATGTTTTGACTGATTATTTTTTATCCTCATACTTAGATAATGATTTACTTATATCAAGAATGTATAAAATGGTATAAATATCAAATATATTTAGTATATAAATATTTTTTATCAACTTTAAATGATAGAAATATGAAATGGAATACACTGTACATAGAGACGGTAGGTTGTACGTACGCATGAATGTTGTTTCTATTCCATTATGTTTTGAAATAAATAAATAAAGTAATTAAATATACTTGTATATATATTATAATTAAACTATAGTTATTATTCCATATATATTATATACACTTAATAAAATCATCTGTAATATGTTCCACATAAAGCGTAATGAATCACATTGCTTTGAGGAGGCGGTAGACCACACATCCACAAACGAAGTGATCGAATATCCAAAATATGAAAAGCATGAAGGAATATTTTATATAAATATTTTATAAGAATAAATAAATAATAAATAGCATATATATAATATAAAAATATAGTGTCCATCATAATAACCTACCATGATAGATAGTAAAGTAAAAATGAACAACATCATTTCATTTGGTGGTTGTTCCCCACACACAATAACGATAAGTTTGTTACCATTAATATTGAAGTGTGTGTAGGTGTATATTTAAAACATAGAATAAAAAATATAAATATTTTTTTGATAATTTGGTTATTATATAATCACTGAATACAAATAATTGAGGTGTTATAGAAATAAAATTAATGAAAGGATCTTGAGGAAATATGTTACCGCTTCTTTGGGCAACTCCTTCCGGTTTGCAACAAATGGATTCCTTGGTTTGATTTATGCCCAAATGAAGGATTAAAAGAAGAGTGGAGGGATTTTTGGGGATTATTTGAACATATTTTGGGTGATACAAAAGTCTTTAGACGTGTGAATAAGATGGAGTGGTGAGTTTCTTTTTATAGTGAAGGAGAAGTGACCTTCTTGTTAATTTTGGAAAGTGGAATTCCACCCACAATTATCATAAGAAAAGTGGATAAAATAATTATAAAAATAAGAAAAAAGTAATTATAGGGTCTAAATATGGACATAAAATATATTTTATAAAAGTATTCATGTTATTTTGTTCCTTAAGTTTAAGGTTTTGTCCCTTGTTAAACTATTGTTTCTCTTAATCGATGTAATTAATTTTAACCAGTTTCACTAATTTTTTTTTAAAAACTAATTTAATCACAATAAAAATTATAAATTATTCTGATTTCAAATATGGAATCCATTTTTATAAATTGAAATCACATAAGTGGTAAAAATTAATTTAAAATCAATCATGTAGATGTTTCGCCACAACGGGTTTTTATGTGAACGATATTCAAAAGTTTGAAAAAGTTCTTTATGTTGAATTTCAAAGTGAAATTGATTAAAAGGATATAAATTGAATTAATTGATATAAAATTGGGTAATTAAACTTAAAAACCAAAAATAATATAGTTTAATGTTATAAATAAGTTATAATAAAAATAATATTTCAATTAAAATTCAGTATTTTCATTATTCCTCAAAAAACAAAACTTCACAGAAAAATACCCAAAATTAACCCTTACCTATTATTGATGTTTATATTTTAAAAAAATTTTTTTTTATGACATATAAAATTTATAAAAGATCCGAAATTATGATTTAAAATATGTGCGCCATTAATAGGTGGTAAAACTACATTTATAAAAATATAGGGTTTTATGCAATCCATTGAGGAAAGTTAGTCTTGAATATAATGAAAGATAACATCTGTGTTCCATGTCAATAAATCTACTCATTATATTGTGTGTAACATAATCTTGTATTGGTTTTTCATATAACACAAGACACACTTAGATCTTTCATATAAAAAATCTATATTCAGTGTAGCGTGAAATGAAAAATAACAAAAAGATTAAATTAATTAGAAAAATAATAATTCCAAAAATTTCATGGTGTTACACCCTTATCATGTGATAGGAACAGAAAATGTTGAGCTTAGTGTTTAAGAATCTATTTAGGAGTATCCAATATAGACTGTGGAGAAGTATCTACAGGGTAGGACTATACCGTTAGTTTGGGTGAAGTGGTAGAATGGAAAATCTCAATAAGAGACCTAGGAGAGGGAGTCTAATATGTGAGCATAGCAAACATACTTACTTTCCAAGACCCCACAATGATGCATAGAGCATCTCAATGAAGAGCTTTTATAATGTGGGGAGTTTGTAAGATCCCATATTTTTCTATGCATGTCTCCCTTCTAGATTTTTGTTAAACATATTTTAGTTTACTTTTTTCCCATCTATAAAAATTATTGGTTGTTTTTTCTCATGGTTTAATGGTTTTTTGAATAAAAATAGTCATATTTTTTTTGGAAACATGAGAAAACTAGAGGCGATCAACATAGAAATCCTTTATTGGGGAAAATTTCTTAATTCTTATATACATATGCTTGTTTGAATTAATAGAGTCATGATATAAATGGGTCAAGAATTACCATGGGTTATTGGTATGTTGAGAAGATTTAAAGGTATTTCAGGTTGTTTTTATAATGAAATAGGATAAAAAAAATCTCCATAATAATTACATGTCATGTAAATGGATTACACGTCATGTAATATTTGGGTGTTTTAAAATAAAAATCCAAGGAGGTGGGTTTTTTTGTATTTTCCATTAAAAATAAATACATGACATGTAACTATATTACAAGATATGTAATTTCCCAAATATATTGTTTTAAAGTATGTTGTGCTGATGATTTTTCCATTCATCTGATTGAATCTTCCTCCTCTCAAGGATTGGGAACATTCTAGGTTATTTTGGAGTTCCAACTTCCCTTTTGGACATCCTTATTTTTTTATCAATCCCTGATATATTGTTTTGGTATAGTTTCCATTTATCTACCATGTTTTTATAGTTGTTTTAGTATAACCCTTTTATCTTTTTCATTGTAGGTTTTGATCTTGATCTGTTCTGATCCAATACCCTTCTTGGGATCCTCCACACCTTCTTCCTTGTGGACATTTTCCATTGGAAGCATTATTTGATCATCAATTTAAGGTAAGGATTATAAACCTTAAACTTATGGTTTTATAATTGTAAAGTATCCATAATAGTGAATTTGTGCCAACATATCATGTATTTACTAAAGTAAATGATTAGTTTTTATATTTCTTGAAGTCCCTTTGGATATAATTGGTTATAGACTAGGGTTGTAACTACCATTTGGGTAAGATAACTCTTGAATATAAATGAATTGTTTAATGGGTTAAAGTTTATTTAGAATGACATGGATTGTGGGTGGTTTCTTTATAGAGATTCGCCTTGGTTTGGATTTTTTATTGAGATAATTGGCATGTTATTGGTTATGAAAAATTAATATATAAAACGTGTAATTGGATGTTAAATGGTAATTTTCACAATTAACTATTGATCCATTTGCCGTTATATTTTGATATCCTTGTTTCTATGACTTCTAATATTAATAAATATTGAAATTATTATATAGGGTGTTTCTATAGCGATACATATTGAAATGATTATATATTGGGCTAGCCCTAGTGACACATTCTCAAATGTTGATATAGTGGGATTGGTCTAGTTGACATGTTGAAATGATTATATAGTTGGATAAGCCTAGTGATACTTTCTGAAATTATAATAAAGCAGGATATGCCAAGATTGAATGTTGAAATGTTAAAATAGTGGGTTTTCCCTATATTTACAGTGATTTGTACAATAGTTATAGTGTTATGGTTGGAATGGTTTTAAGACATTTCTTAGATACAGTCTAACATGGTGTCGAGGATGGTTATAATTTTCCTTAGTTATAAGTTTATTCATGGTATAGTTTTTAGATAGGCTCAGAGATATTTCGGCATGGTGCCAAAACATGTTGATGTGGTATTAAGTTAATTTTTTAATAAATTAATACTCTTGTAATGTCATTATTTTATACACTTGTTATCAAACTGGTTATATTTAGACACAATGGTGTCGACCTAATGAGTTATACTCACACCCTATTTGGGATGATCTTTGGTACCCAAGAAGATTACTTGGATGTAGGTTTGTATAAGGGAAAGGGACCTTTCCATTGATTGTTTACTTGTTTGATGGGTTGGAGTTGGCAGATAGGACCGTAATGGGGTTCGAGACAGGGGAATTTGGAGACCTTTTTTGAGTATTCTATTATTTTATTTTGTATTAATTAAACCATGACATTTAGTTACACTCCATCACATCATTAGATTATTTCTTTATAATTTATTGGATTATTCAGTTGGATTTGAGTATTAGTATTCCACTATATTATATTTTTTCTATTATTTGTACACTCAAATATATATATATATAGATAATTTATGCTATGTTGTAAACTCTAAATTCATTGGTGTGGTCCATCCACTATAAATATCATACCCCCACTGCTAGTTAGTAACCTATGGCGTACAGGGAGGCACGGTTGAGGTCTTGTAACTAACACTTTCTCATCAAGTGAGAGAGTTCCTAATTGGGGGATGTTACACAATAAACCTAATTTGGATCAACCCGCTAAATAGAGGATTTCATTCCTATGATACCATGAACCCTAAAAATACGACCATATAGATGGAGGATCAATTACAATCTCAAGGAGGTTACACTGATTCCACAAATCCCATCTAGGATATAAAGATGACAGCGAATCATACTTCAGTCTCATAGAGTGACACCATGAAATCTATATATACTCATCCTCCAGAGGTGATCATAGTTCTATGATATGGATGAAATACTACATTGTACCCCCAAATTAATGGACCAAGGGAGACACTCAACCATGAATGGTCCAGACTAAAGAAACAAAGGGCTAAAAATACCCTTGATGGGGGTAAATTGTGTATACTTAAGGTACATGGTGTGTCCAACTATCCCTAGGTCTTCCCTTGTGGTAAATCCTCACACGAAATATAGACCTAAATATACATGGAATGTTACTGAAACACACAACTTGTAGATGTATCCCGACTCCCTTCCAATGTCACTCGGTCGTGCCCTTGTATAAACCAATGTCCGTGTTTTATTACACGACATGACCAAGCCTATGTACTCTTGGTCATTTCCATGTATCCTCTAAGGTACACATCATGCCATCATGGGATGGTTACACAGGATGTGATATTTATCTTCATCCAAAAACCTAGTACTATATCCAGGGGGTCCCACATGTCGTGTAATCTCAGAATACTTGATGTGGGTATCGATATTTTCTATATTCTCTAGTTCTTATTCCACATCATCCTCCACATTACCAAATCCTCCATATTTTCCATAATATGAAGATCTAGGGTCAGTAAAGTCTCTCATTGCTGGTGTTCGTAGATCCTAGCTTCAAATCTACTTGGAAAAGTTCTTCTTTCTCCATATATAGTCATACCATGTGTTGCTTGTGAAAAATGAATCCCAATGATTTTTCTAGTTTCTCATCGATTCTTCCACTATATTTTTCAGTCCTCCATGCCCTACTTTGAAATCTTTTACCATGGTATAGATACGTTGTGCCGAAGGTGGTCGTGTAATGATCAAATATTGGGTAATTGTCGATCCATAATCCAAAAGAAATGTACACAATGAACGCATAAAGAAATGGGGGATAAATCCAAAAGGAACAAAATGTGTAGAATTATTATTAACCTTTTTCGTTCACCCTTGATCCATTTTCATATATATATATAGAAAAATGGGAAATTAAACTTAACGAATAATGATAATTCCATCATATTAAATCTACTCATGATGTTCGTTTCAATTTAGGTCATGGAATTTATCCACATTCATCTGGGATTAAATAATGGGATGAAAAAACCAACATACTACCTAGACTTTGGATCATTCGTTGATGAAGAAAAGTTTTTAATTTTCATCATTGATGAGATCTATGAACTTTATTAGCATAACAATCCATGATTTGGTCTGAATCTGTCATCGTTCATCAAGAAAGTTCTCTAAAGGTTAACTAGATCTCCAAGGATTGAGTGGAAAACCCTAAGGAAATTATTATAACTGTATATTTATAGAATACCTCAGTCATAGCATTGAAAACAAATAAAATAAATTTTTTATTTTATTCATTTGGATTTGGAAAAAAATTTCACAAACACCTTGTGTTGAAAAAGGTTATGTCTTACCTAGGGTAAAACCAGATTCTGAACTAAATGATACCCTTATATTTATGATATAGCCTCTAATTCAGGTGTTATTTCACTTTTTTTAGAAAATCACATGTGTGTTATTTAATATATTTAATATATTTCCATCATTTATTATGGGAACACCAGGCCTCAGAATCACATATTGTATCAGTTATGAGTCTTGAAAATAATCCATATAATATTCAAAAATAATACATAGAGAATACGAGTCATTAAAGTCTACCCAACATAGTGATTTTTTGTCCTCAAATTAGAAAAACCTATAAAAAAGATGAGGTTAATGGGATCACATCTAGGTCTCCCTCTCCCAAGTGCTCTCCTAAAAATTCTCGTGCATCCACCAGACATGAACTAGTGGAATAGATCACCCATGAAGGATCATATCTTTTCAATCCTCGATCTCTATAGGGTACTCTATAATGGTACCTCCATCCTCAATGTCTATCTCACCCCATTATATAACATACGATGGGTTGGTCATGTATATCATCACTTGTGATACATGGAAAACATCGTGTACTTAGTCTAAATGCAGTGGTAGAGCTAAGTGGGATGTCACCTTTCCAACTCTACACAATATCTGTACAGGGATAATTAGTCTTAGAGAAATAATTCCATCGAAGACAAATATAATCAGTCCATTTCAAGGTGAGACACTCATGAAAACATGGCCTCCCTCCTCAAACTCTAGTGGTCTCTATCATCAATCCACATAAGGCTTCTAACATCTCTGTGTACTCCTCATCCACTCCTAGATGATTTGAACCTTCTCTATATTACCTCTCAAAGACATTGGGATCGTGATTTCCAAATCACGTGGATCAGTCCAATAAAGTGGTTACCTATATGGTCGGCCAAAAAAATATTGGAATGGTTCCATACCAATGGTGTAACGTTATCAATTGTTGTAGCATAATCCACCAAGGGTAGATGATCTCCCAACTACAACCAAATTCCAAGATGCAATCCTATAGCTTTTCCTCCAAGGCCTGAATGGTGTTCTCAGTCTGGCCATTAGTTTTGGGGTGAAATGTCATGCTCAACCATAACTGAGTCCTAACATCATCCTATATTCCTCTATATATTTGTAACATGAGGCGAGCATCAGAATCTAAAATGATCATCAAAGAAACTCTATGGATTCAGACTATCTATTTCATGTAGAGGCATCCCAATATCTCTACTGAACTATTCTCTCAAATAGATAATAGGTGGGACAACATTATTAGTTGATCTAAAATCACCCAAATGGAATCTTGGCCCTAATAAGTATGTGGTAACCCCATCAATAAGTCCTTAGTTATCCAATAACAATTCCACTCTATCACTTAAAGGGGTTGAGCTAAAATCCTTGGAACCTAGCCCTCATCCTTCACATGCAAACTAGTTAGGCATCAAGAGGCAAACTCTGAAACATAATTCTTCATTCCTAGCCCACAAAATTGATGTTGGATCCTGGTACATTTTTTCACACCTAGATGTACCATAAAAGGGGATATGTGAAACTTCCTAACCACATTCTCACACAACATCAAAGGTACCATCATCTATCCTAAAAAATGGATAACCAAATACCAAACTTTAGAATATCTATCAATAGCATTTCTGGTAGATATCTGAGTATATATGGTCTCACAGTTGGTATCTCCATGATGTGCCTCCTTGACACACTACAAAAAATGGTGGGGTAATAACCATCAACTGATGATCTAAAGCATCATCCTTTCCCACTAGGGAAAACTGAAATGAGGAAAACTTCTCTGACATCTTTTCCATAATTGATAAAAATATTTCCTATTGAGGGAGTCTTCTGCCACATTCTTCTTTCTAGGAGTATATACAATCTCTATTTCATGGTACTTGAGATACTCTAGCCATCGCACTGGTCTCATGTTATGATCCTTTTAAGAGAGAATATAATTTATAGTCTTGTAGTCAGTGTATAAGATAAACCACTAATCCATCAGGTGGTGCCACCTCATATTTATCGTGAAGACCACCGCTGATAGCTTAATATCATCGGTCACGTAGTTCTTCTCATGTGGTCTCAACTGATGTTAACCACAAGAAATTGTTTTCTGCCTATACATCATAACACAACCATGTTTGATCTTTTATACATCACAAAACACTATGAACTCGACACAATCCTTTAGAAATATCAAGATGGGAGCACTCGTCGACCTCTATCTCATCTTCTGAAAGCATTTTTAGCACCTTTCTGTCAACATAAAAGGTTTTCCATTTCAGGTCAAATCTTTCAAGGGTGCATTCACTCTGTATAAATTGGGTACACAACTCTGATAGTACCCTTAAAACCCAAGGAAACACTACACCTCAATAACACTCTTGGTAGGTTCCCAACAAAACACTAAAACAACCTTTCTCAACTCCACTTCTACTCATTCCACTAAGATGATGTGTCCTATAAAGTGGAACTCTTGAATATAGAACTGACAATTCAATAGTTTCCAATAAATTTTTTATTCTCAGAGTGTGTCTAGGACTATCCTCAAGTGTCTTTATGCTACTCCTTAGACACCAAGTATACTAGGATTTCATCAATGAATACAACTACAAACTAGTCTAAGAAAAGATAACATATTTGGCTCATGATTCCCATGTAATCTTCTAGGGAGTTTATAATGGAAAAAAATCACCATGTACTCATAGTGATCGTGCAGACATATGAATGTCGATATTTATATATCCTCATCATGTACTCGTAGTTCGTGATATCTAGATCTGAGGTCAATCTACATGAACCATCGTTCCCCTATTAGCTGATTGAATAGGTCATTGATTCTCAATAGTGGATACATATTCTTAACAGTCACCTAGGTAAAGTCCTAGTAGTCCACACATAACCTCAATCTCTCATCTACCTTCTTGGAGTAAAACACTGGGCCTACCCATGGTAAAATATTGTGTCTCACAAATAATTTCTCTTACAAGTCCTCCAAATACCCCCTCATCTCATGAAGCTATATGGAATCCATTCAATATGTTGGTGAAGACCTCAGGGTTGTCCCAAAATGAAATCAATGTAGAAGTCTATATCTTAATGGGAAGATTTTGCTTGCATGTCCTCAGAAAAAACGTCCTTGTACTATGCTACCACTGAACGAAACTGAAATCTCACAGCATCCACTGCTCCAAGTGACTTAGTAGCCAATTGTTGAGTAATCAACTACACTCTTCTATTTAGGAGGCCATCCTACTCTAGCAGGGTTTCATTTTCACCCACAACAGAAAACCTCATCCCTTTACCTTGAACACCCCAAATGATCTACCTAAAATAGTCAATTCGGGAATGAATTGTGGATACACAATCCATGATTATTATGATATCATAAGGCCTCATTTTATTTATAAAGAGATACCAAACAAAACACTCACCTACAAGCATCAAATCACATTATCCGAAGATGTTTGAAATCACTGAGTCATCACCTATTAGTGTCTACAACCACATGGGTTGAGCCAATGGATTAACCAGAATCTCTAAGTCTCAAACTAGAGAATTGGAAAATAAGGAATGAATAAAACTCATGTCTATCAATACCGTAGCTAAAGTTGAAAATACAAAGACCAAACCTTGTATCAACCCTACAGCCTTTGGGTCATATGCCTCCATATCCTGCAGCTATCCTCATCCCTTGCCATAAATATTTCTGAGCATGGTGTGGACCATAGGGGGGTAATAGGTCAAACCTCAAACCACCTCCTAATACTCTACCAGCCCTTCTACCTATACTGTAAACCTATGGACCACCTTATTCCTTCTATTATCTCTAACTTGATGGTCCCTTAACCCTCTCTTGATCAGTTGTATGATGGTTTAGACAATCTTGAGCCAGACTTCCTCGACCATCATAGGAGAAACATTGTATCTCTATTAGAATATTTTATCCATCCATATATCCTTGAACCACTTACCTTCATTCCTAGGATCACCTCTTGAAGAGTCTAACATTCTTAGATCCCTGTGACTACTGTCTTCTAACTGCTGCTGAAGCCTTAGCTCAGGGGTTTCTACTACTAGACCTCACTATTGGTGTATACTCTTTCAGGAATCTCTCCATCACTAAGGCCCACTCACTCACACCAAAAAAGGTGAGAATACAAATAGATACCACTGAATCCCTAATGTCATGGTGTAATCCCTACTCAAAGGCTCATGCTCCAAATAATGGATCTCAAACCACATTGATGGAGTAGAAAAACAGATTAGTAAAACTCATTGAGTACAAAACCATAGTAAAACTACCCTAGTGTCGATACAGAATCTCCATTATGTGCATTGATATAAACATGGTTGGATAGAACCCCTCCCTGAAGAGGCACTCAATGTCTGACCTGGAGAGAGATTTCTCATTGTGTGACTGGGTCACTAAGATACACCATAACCCAGTGGATCCCTATAGAATACTTTCCATGAGGACATCCATATGATATCTTGGAATCCCCACAATATAGAAACATGAATGACTGCCTCTATACATTACCCAGTCACCTAGGGGATTGACTCACCCCAAAAATTGGGAGGCCTTTTTCTATAAAACTCATGCACTATACTCATCCTATGTGTATCCTCTTCCCTCGCTACCATCACTAGCTACTGCTCAATAGGTGGTGGTATAGCTGGTAAACCACCCAGGGGTTCTTTCCCTAGTATAGTCTCTTATATTGATGGATCTTCAATTTTATATCATCCTTGTGATAAAAAAGTGGAATTCTAGATGGTTGTCTTCATGGAGGCATCCTAAAATAAACAAGATGTAGCACAATCAAATATCATATCTGGGGAGATGACTCAAGATGGAAATGGAAACCACAACTCAATCTTATATGATGCATATAAAAAAATTCCCTCCAACGAATGATTATATTTATCGACTTGAAATACAAAATATCATAGTCATGTTGTATAGATATGTCAGTGGTCACACCAACACTAGAGTCCCTGAACTGAAATCCAAACTCAAAACACTTAAATTTTTTCCCCCAAACCAATCTCATAGACTCCAGTCCTAAGGTAGAGTCAAAAACCTCTGATACCACTATGTCATGACTCAACCCACTAGGTTTGGACTCATGACTACACAAATCCTTCCTTCAATAGGTCAGGGGCTTGTGATCAGTGCTCAGTATCCATATCTCACAAATGGGAGGCATTTTCCTAATTTACATCTAGATATACAAAAATCTCTAAGACCATAAAATACTGAAATGTAAACCAACTGAACAAAATACCTGAAAATATCTAAAATATCAGAACTAGAGTATGACATTAAATCACTTAAAGGGAAAAATGGGGCAAAATACAAGCCCAACCAAAAAAATGTAAATAAACATCAAACCTGGTCCATAGAGAGGAGTATGATAAAATAAAAACTCCCAAAAAAATTCCTCTTTCTATCTGTCTCATGAAATATTGTATGTACTCTACATCCTCTCAGGACACAGTCAAAGGGTTCATCATCTTTATAAGACATGGAACGTATGAGCAGAGCTCATACAAGGGTGAGTATAACAATACCCAGTAGGGCACAAAAAATCTCTAAATAATTAAAATCAATAATAGTAATATCAATAAAATTATATAAAAATAAATTTATAATATAAAACACTAAGAATACTAAAAAAGGATACCACAAAACTAGGAGGTTGCAACTCACTACTAGCCATAGGATTATACTCAAAACAATGATTGTTTCGAGATAATTCACTCAGTGAGACATGATATCACCAAAGACACTCATCAAATAGGTCTTAGTCATTGAGCCCTACCCAAGACACTCACTGGTCTATGTAGACCCTGATACTTGTATAGGGGGTCATGTTCATAACCATTGGAGGACACCAAAAATACAATATGGATCAACCCGCTATGTAGGTGATTGCATGAAAATAATACCACAACCCCTACCAATAAGGACATATAGATGGAGGATTGATGCCTAGCTCAAAGAGGTCATATCAATTCCACAAACCCCGCATTTGTTATAAAGATGATAGATGGTCACTATCTAATATCACATATGGACACCAAAACCCCAATTTAAGACTCTTCCTCTATCGGGGATCAAAATCATGTGATATGGATGTAATACCACATTGTTCTCTAGAGGTAATGGATGAAGGGAACACACTCTACCAAGACTAGTCTAGATTAAAGTGACTAACGGATAAAAAATACTTGAAGTGGGTATAAGGTGTGTACTGAGGGTACACAGTATGTCCAGATATCCATAGGTCCACCTATTTGGTAAAGCATCACATGGAATGTAGACCTAAACATAAGAGGTATTGGAGTGAAACACAAAGCATATAGTGGTTTCCTGAAACCTGGTCTGTATCGATTAGATTTTCCTATGTATCAACATGTGTTTATGTCCATGTATATAATGTTCTTAATCTCATTCACTCATGGTCATGTTTGTGTACCCTCTGAGGTACTCGCTGATCCAATGCGGAAGGATCACATTGCATGTGACCATGTCACATAGTGTGTGATACAAATCTATAGCCTAAACCCTAGCACCATTTCCAAGGGGTCCCACACTATGTGTAATCCTGGAATACATGTATTGTGTATCAGAATTTTCTAGAATCCCTGGTTTATATTTCGCATTGTCCTCTATGTCAATGAAGCCACAATCTTTACTAGAATTTTTGGGTCTAAGGTAATCCAAGCCTATTATTATTAGATAATGTAGATCTGGGATTTGAATACACTTAGTAAATGTCTTCTCACTCTATCAATATTTTCACATTTCATTTCTAGAGAAAAAATAACCCCCTCTATCTAATCTCATTCTTCCTCAATTCATCCACAATTATTTTTGATCCTCTAATAGAAACCTCCATCGTAATTCATTCCCATGGTATTGATCAGTTGATTTAAATAACAGTCATACATTTATCAAACACTATGTAATTATAAAACCATGATTAAAAAGAAATACTCATGATGAGCACAAAAATAAAAGTGGGAGAAAACCATAAACCACAATATGTGAGGAACTCTTCTAATCCTGTATTCATTTTTCCTTGATATGTTGTCATAGAAAAAAATAGAAGAAGGGGAAAATAAATTCAACCAAAAAATACAATTCAATAAAATTAAATATTCCAATTATGTGGATATAAATAATTTTAATGGAATTAATTCATATTTTCTGGGATTAAAGAATTGGATGGAAAACCAAAATAAACATCGTACATAGATTTTGGACCATTTGGTAACAAATAATAGTTATGTGTTTCAATTTTTGATGAGATTCATGAACTCTATTGGCACAACAATCTATGATATATTCGGGATCCATTATCATTCACTAAGGATGTTCTCCAATGATCAACTAGATATCTAGGTTTTGATCATACAACCTTGAGGAAAATCTCACAACCATATATTTATACAATACCTCAGTCTCACTATTGAAAAAAAAATAAAACAAATTATTATTTTATTCATTTTCACCCACCATATCTTTTTCGCGAACACCTTTTGCAGACAAAGTTTATATTTCTCCTACGGTAAAACTCATCTTCTAGACTCAATGGTGTCCTCATATTTCTGATTTGGGCTCCTATTTAGGAGTTATTCTACTATTTCAATAAAACCACATGTACATTATTAAATATATTTAATATATTTCAAAACTTTATTTAGGGCACACCAGGACATGGAATCACACGTCATCATAGTGCCTGGTCTTAAAAATAATCCATATAATATCCCAAAATAATATATGGAAACATGATTCATTATAATAATAGTTTTAAAATAGTATATGATCAACCATAACATATACCCTAGGAGTATCTAACTTTGTGTCGATCCTTAGGCCCACTTATCATGAACTAGATTGAAGATTGAGATGATACTCAACAAGTCATTTTTAGGTTGATTACCCTAGGTGCATCTATTCCCCAACCATATCTGCTCTCTAGTTTCCAAATATGTATTTAATTCCTAGAAGAACCACATAATCTATTCTTTACAAAAACTTCTAGATTCTATTATATAAATAGAATTATACATAAGAATTATCCATAGGGTTTTCAAAAACATTTTATTATCTTAATCTATAAAATATTCAGTATTACCTAAACTATCCCAAAGTGTTATGTTTACCTTTTAAATTATGATTATAATTTAATTATTAAACCTTAATAACATCTACAACTATTACATTATCCTCAACTGATAACATCATAATCTACAAAGTTATGTAAAACGTACTCTGATACCAACTATGGTGCCCCAAGTATATGACTATATTAATTACATTACGAAAATAAAATAATTCATTACATTACATTACCATGATATTTTAGGTGTATAGTTTTCGAGAAATAAGATAAAAAAATTCTAACAAAACTCATTCCCTTTTAACTAAGGGGAATTTTATCCACTCTATATGCAATTGATTAATCCATAATGAGTCTCCAACATCCCCCACTATTTAAATATATAAGATACTCCTCTAAAAATTTCATATCTTTATATAATTTCATAACATAGGGAAATTTAAACATAAGATAGGGGAGATCTAAAATGATCGGTAATGGTAAACATAAGAGATAAAAATAAAATATCATAATTGATCATAAGATGTACATAAGGGTATAATAAGAATTCATAAGAACGTTATACCCAAAAAATAGTATATAATAAATCATGGAATAATTTATGAAACATAAATTTTTATAGGGAACATTAGTTTCATGGGCCACATCATTAATGTCAACACATACGAGAAACTAAAATGTACTCATGAATACATATCTCGTGATATATAAAACCTTAACCAATTCACTAATGGAAGATATATAACCCCACCCTTTATCATAAATATATATGTGTGACACATAAAATAAATCATCATCATATCATAAAGAACCGATCGAATGAAAATGGCTTTGTATCACCTTTATATGGAATCATTTAAGGAGAACATTCATAATTCCATTAATGAACATGATAAATCCATGGAATATAAATGGGTTTCTAAATATATTCAATAAATTCCTAGGTAAATAACCTTCTATTAAAATAATAAATCATATATTATTTACACCATTTATATAATGGGTGTATGGTAATGTCAATAATTTCTATTATCAATCAATATATAGTATCTAGGTGAACCCCATTCAATCCAAGGAATCAAAAATTTGATATTCATAGTGGAAATATATTATATGAAATTTTATATTTATACACTAAAGATGATTAGTAATCAAAAAGGAACTTATTAATCATATATCGTATATAGATTTATCATTTCTCTTTTGTGAAAACATATGTGAATAATCAATAGGTAGATGGAGATTACTTTTAGAATACTAGTCAATGTTTACTTTGAAAATAATGATGAAAATATCCCTTTTCCATGAAAATCCCTTCTAAAAAATCATATAGAATAATGATAATATAATTTACTTGGTAAAACCATGAAACATATGAAATAATTTTTTAACTTATAAGAATTAAAATATTGAGAAAGTTTTTTAAAAAAGTACATTTTTCTTATTTTAATAAATAATTTCTAACACACAAAGGCATCTGATAGTTTTGAAAAATACTTTTAAAAAAGGTTGGTAAGAAAACTTTGGAGATATAATAAAACATTATTTTTTAATAAATCTATAGTATTGGATTATAGACAAAAATATAAGTGTTTTACAAATAAAATATGGATTGAAAGATAAAAAATATACACTTGATATGTAAAATATTTTCATATTTTTAGAAAACTTTTATTGAAAACTCTCATCATAAATAGAGCTATAAAATTATCATTTGAAAAGTGGTGATTATATGTAAGATGATCACATTAATTAATCCATATTTTATTTCTTGAAAATACATTAAAAAAATGGTGGGAAGGAAAATATGGAAATAGAGTAGAAATATTTATTATAAAAATGGAATTTATTCTTACAAGTGTCAAAATTTAATTTGGGAAGGTATTTTATCAATAAAGATGGTACCAATGAAATAAAGTAACTTCCCTTTAGGAAACAAATACCATTATAAAAATTAAATGGAATGAAAAATGGAATCTTAAATGATCATAACTAAGTAGATAACTTATGACTCAAGGAGAAAGAATTTTATTTGGGAAATCTATTACGACTCTAGTGACATTTAAATAAAAAATGCAAAAAATGATAAAGAGATTAAAATTGAACTTCAAATGCAATAAAAATTGATAATTCGTGATATAATATAAAAAATAGGTATTATATACATCATATAAAAATAAATGGTTCATAATAAGAAATATGGCTCAAGAAATACAAATTGAGACCAATAAACCCTTTTTAATATATATAATCTTTCTGGTGAGAATAATTTGATAATTATGTTATAAATAAGAATTTTAGAACCATGGAAAATAAGGATTATGAAAAATAAAAATTATTCATTAGGTTGATTAAATAAATCATAAAAAAATACAGTTTAATAAACAAATTTACAACTCAATGGAAGAAAATTAAGTTATCACAAACACTTATGATATTAGAGATTTTAAAATCAAAACCCCTTAATGGATATGAGTTAAATTGAAAAATTAAATACCCTAAATAATATTAAAATAATTATACAAAATATTAAAGTTTACATAGATACACCATTCCAGTGTAAAAATGGTGTATAATAAGAAGTATGTCTCATGGGATTCAAAATTAAGACAAGAAACCCTTACCATGTGCCTGATTTACTCAGCACATGTGCCTAACTTCATGAAAAATCAAATTAAGTTTATTAGATACCTTATTATGAAAATTATTCATTTATATTTAATTTAATATAAACCATTTATTATTACATGTTATTTATTTATTATATATTTTTTCTTATGTAAGCTATTTTTCCTGAAAATTGAACTAGTATTGACTTATTTTTATATTTTTAGCGATCAAAGATGAGATTTTAATAATTTGTTAAATATATAATATAAAATTTTCATAATAATAAAAAAATAATTATTTTATTACTAAATTATAATAATATTAGTATTTAAGTTCCTATAGTCTTCCATGATAGAGTATTATAACATCATTCATATAGGTGGTTAAACCGACCTAAACATTAACTTACTATATCCTGATGAGTGAGTATAGTTAATGAAGTTTAAAATATCACTATAACATACTAATAATATTATTATTAATTTGTTTTTTATTCATAAAATTATATTTTATGTTTTTTTAGATAAATAATGAAAATAAATATGGAGAACGATAAACTTTACTTCATGGAGGTAATATTTCCCGCAACACAGGGTTAACATTTTCATTTACCAAATAATGAGAGGGAACAAATGTGTATTTTAATTTTTATATTCATAGTAATAATAATGTTATATATGTAAAATTTATTCTTTAATTACATCATTTTCTCAATCAGAGATAGGAATTGGTGAAAATGGAAGATGTACCTTCATGAAGGCAGCAATTTCATAAACGCATGATCAACATTATTTGGTTTTTATAAGTGGATTGGATGGAATAAATAATTGTTTTTAAATTATGATAATAACTCATAAGTATATTAATGATAGTTATGTTAATATATTACTATTTTTAATATAGTTTTGGAATAAAAAGATTAAGAAGAAAAGGATAAGTATTGAGTAATACTGACGTTGGGACCTTGAACATTCTCTTGAATATACCTTGAAAAATAATGCCTTAATCTAAATTATAGTGACCAAGGGATTTAGGATGTGAAAGGTAATTCAATGATAGTAAACCTTGTTTTGGGTTCCTAGAAATTTATAATGGTAAGTCTAGATTTAAGAGGGTAGAAGGGATTCCCTTTTATAAGTGAATAAAATGGTATAACTGTGAACACCCATTATATTTCAATAATAATTTGACACTAGTTAATGGTCAGTGGTTCAAAAACTAATAAATATTGGTGTTTTGGTTTTTATTTGGTTAATAAATCCTCAAAATAGAATTTCCAAACATTATTTAAACATGTTTTAAGTCATTGACTCTAATATTGTTTTTCTTTTAACCATTTTCTATTGGGGTCACTAGTTTTTAAACGATTAAGATATGTTTTACTAAAATTATAAAATAAACCCTCTTAAAAAATTAATTTTTTATAAGGATAAATTTAACCTATGTTTAATTTAATTCTACTTCTATTTAATATATAATTAAATTTTAAATTAAAATATTTTATATATATATAAACTATTCTTGTAGAAAAATGATGTTTTAACCATTATTTGTTTTTATCTTATTTAGCATTGATTACAAATTAAATTTATTTTAATATAATTACATGTGTTTTTAAACATATTATTAGATTCATTATTTAAAATATATTAATATAATTGATTAGATCCAAATTAATGAATATTAAAGAAACAAATATTTTAAAATAACAGTTTCACCATTGTCAATGTAATTAACATTATTAATAATATTATTATTTTCAGAACTAAAAATTAAATTGGTATTTTTAGTTAATTTTTACCTATTGATTTCAAATATTGAATACATTTTTTGAAATAAAATTTCTAAATTAGAGGAAAATTTAAAATTTATATTAGCATACTTAGTGCATAAAACCCGATTTAAAAAAAATGTATCTCCAAACATTAAACGAAATTTATTTTATTTTACCAATTTATATAGTTTTTATAAATTGTTTAATTCTATTGATTCTCATAAAATTAATTGTTATAATATAATGCTATTATTTAACAGTTTTATTAAGGTAAAATAGTTTTCATTTTCTTTAGATTTTCATGTAAGATCCTGACTTTTATTAAGAGCTAAAGATCCTTGAAGATTCATTATAAACCTTCATTTTTATTTCATTGGAAGATAATAAAGGTTCTAGGAAGGGTTAATGAGAATTTTATTATTTTTCAAATCATATAGCTTCAGTTTTGGAGAACCAGCCTAGGGCACATGGATGGTGCATGATTAGTAGTAATCGTGTGACCCATATATAGAGAAGAACGATTTGAAAAACTGCATGAGGGAGGCCAAAAAAATGTGTGTTTTGGTGAATGTGTGTTTCATAGGTATTGAAAGGTCTACACATGGATTTCAAAAGAGTTCACCTAGCCACACAGTTAGTGCCACTTAGGTAGTGACCTCACATGGTTGGCACATGGGTTGGCCAAACTGTGTAGCCAAAACATTCTCCCCTTTAAAATTATGTGAATAAAAAATTTATCCCATAACTTATTCATATATTATAACCAAATTTATCCTATATTTTTCATAAACACCCCCATTCATGAATCCCTCCCTCTTCCCCTCTAAAAAATTTTAGAATATCACTTTATTGAGCTAAGAATCAATAATTTTTTATCTCGTTAGATATGTATCTATAAGATCTTTAGTCCTGTTTTTTTCTTCATTTATCTCACCATATAGAATTCTAAATAAATTTGAGGTAGTATGACCTTTTGGTGTATTTTTCTATTTCTATGATTTCTTCAACCCAATCCTATATTAGAGGCTGATAACGGATGAAAATTCTGCTACAAATATGAGGTAGGTGTCCTCGAACACTTCCTATAAATACTTTATATTTATTGCTCATGATGTTGTGTTTCACACTAGAATTTCCATGCATTACTTCTAAAATGAGGAATACCTTAAATTTAAATGTTTTAAAACATTTTTTTATGTACCTTATCCCCATTTACGTGGTTTTTGATCACCAACCTCAACCCAAATAACCCCTTTAGGTGGGTACATATGAAGTCCTATGATTATGACACCCCTTTGGGTGATCTGGGATTTCCACCTATGAGTGGAAGCTATATATGAACTAAATGGGAATGTGAATGATTAAATACATCTTATAGAAACTTGTAATTTATAAATGAATGTGGATGATGAGATGGATTTAATTGGGAATTATTAATTGAGGTGGATAACCTCATAGATTATGCACTCTATGTAAATGGTAGGTGATGTGTCATGGACACTAACATGGCCCCACACTTTATCAATTTTGAGTGAATTGATAAATGAAAAAAAACATTATGAATAAAATTTTAACAAAGGCATAGACACAAACATGGACCTTTGAGGTTTTTGTAAATGGTTTTTGAGGGGTACTTCGGTATGGCGCTGACATTACAGCATGGAACTAACAACATGGTATGGAACCCAAAATTTATTATATTGGATTCCAATGATTATTACATTGGATCCATCTTTCTTGGACTTCCTTGTTCATGATCCTCAGGATCCACCCAAATCTCTATCGAGTTTTCTATAGATGATATTTTTGGATTCAAAGAGGATTCCCTGGTCAATGTCCTTGGGTCCTGGATAATGTAGGTCTTCATTATATCAAGTTATTTATGGATGCGCTATATGGACTCAAAGTGGATACATTGTTCAATATACTTGGGTTCAAGACCATTTAGGTTTACACTATAGTATGTTTTCTATGGATGAGATCTATGAAGACAAAGAGGATTCCATGGTTAATGGACTTGTGTCATGGCCCTCATATGTCTCATTCTTGATACATTTGGTATATGTAATAGTTGATTCTTTACATTGTTATAGAGTTACATTCCTTCATATACAACTTTTCACATCATATAATAAAATATTTAGTTCATATCAATTATTCATTTATAGTCTTATTCATGATATACCTACACACAGTTATAACTTATATGCATAAACGAGACTTATTATAGACACCATTGGTGGTGGCCAATTGAGTATATCTCACAACCACTTTGGATGACTGATTGGTACCTGGAAAGAAATTATAGTTATAGGTAGGTACAATGATAAGGGTCCTCTATTTAATAACATAAACCTATAGTTGGATGGACTATGATAGAAAATGACCAAGCTTATTCTCATGATCCTAGTGAAGATAGATTTTAGTTTTTTATACTTTTTTCCCATGTATATCCCATTTTTTTATAGCATGGAATGATCATCATTATTGTATATGAAGTTGGATATAGTTATGACTTTGTTATTTATATTCTATCTAATATAATTTGATAATTTAATTATTCCAATTCCTTATAACTATATCAGTTTCTACTTCTTATTCATTAATTATACCTCTATGATGCACTCTAGTCCAGAGGGTATAATATCCCCACCAAATCACTTCTAACCCTTGCTTTTAGTTGGAATCATCTAGAATATAGGGATATGAACTTAAGGATATATAGATCATAGGTTTGGTTATATGCTAATGAAATAGGTCTAAGACACTACAAGTGGTACTATATGATACTTTTCATTTTTTTTACTATTTGGGTTACTAGATAGGACACTAGGAATGTGTTTGTATTTGGAAATGATCTTATGCCTAGGATTATCTATACCATGTACATGGAATAGTCAAATTACCTGAGAATGGATTTTTTGTTCCTGTTTATGCCTAATAAATTTGTATTCATTTAACTATTGGGTGAAACACATGATTTGTGGTGTTTATTTCCATTATGGGTTATCTTCTCCCCTCTGAATGGAATGAAAAGAAAGTGTTTATTTTAGCATCATGGTAATAACTTGAGGATTCACATTATTTGTATATGACTTTCCATATCTATTTTACTGTATGCATTGTCTGCAACATGTTGTGGTTCCATGACTTCTATATCTGTTATCTGACTAATGCTTTTATAGGATAAATAAGATGAATAATTAGTCAATTAAAGTTTCTACATCAAAATAAATGGTAGTTTCCATATATCTTGATGGTTTCACCTTAAATTGAACAATTTGTATTCTTTAATACATGGAATTATAAGTCATTTGAGCTGAAATGTTAGTGGTATTAATTAAATGGATGTCAATTGAAGTTTAAATTATGTGTGTACCTCTATAAATTGGGAGTGGTGATCGTGTGATTGAACCATTTTAAAAAATTGGTCTTAGTAATAAGATGTGCTAGTTATACCTTATAAATCATAGGTCTTGATAACTTGGAAATGGTAACACATTTAATTGGGTTGTTATATATATGTATAAATGAAATAAACATATAAACTTGTTGATTCATGGAAATTAAATGAATTTGTTTCATTAAATGGGGTATTAAATTGAAAATTAAAGGGCATTATCCTTTGAAAAATTCAGTTGAAACTATATATACGGGATCCCCTAACATGAAATGAAGAACTTTCCTTTGACATAACCTTAATAGTGGCCATTTGGGAGTGTCTCTTATATTTCATTATGGTTTTTTATATCATCTAGACTTTACTGTAGGAGAAGTAAAAGTTGTGTGATAGTCCATTGGAAGGATTTTACCTATACTATTTGTTATTTTTGATCATTTAGTTTTAAAGTTATATACTAAGGCGTGTGTTTGGAATTTGTATAAATATTCTACCAAGATAGCCTCAAGTCATGTGCTTGGAGGGGGTGACGGCCATACTCCAAAGGTGGTGGGCCTTGCGATAAAGTAATACCACCTTTAATACCAGTAGAATCACCCGTGATATTCCAGATATGGTCATAATTTATTAGTTTTGAGAGGGTTTCTTACAACTTATAAAAACCATACGGGGATCCCCATGATCTAACCAGACTATGGAAGAGTTAACACAAGAGTTTTAGTATCAGTATCTACCTACATTTTTAGGCGATGGTGGTACTTAGGCTACTGAGTCATATATAGAGGTTGTGTTATCTATATTTGACCATTAGGAGGTGCCTCCCAAGGGGAGTGTCAAGTATTTAGTGTATATTCTTAGAGGTTCATCCAAGATATAGTGGGATGTTTTAACCCAGGCTGACTATCATCAAGTAATGGTATGGAGGGATTTCCATATATCATGTTTTAATTATTTCTTTCTAGAGACTCTAAGAGTTGATGAAGCTATATATTTTATATACCTAGAGTAGAGAACTCTATATGTTATGGATTATTCAACTCATTTAATGGATATTTAGTTTTCTTTCCTACTCTTAATGGTGATAAGGTCTCTAGAGCTAGATGTTCTGAGGATGTTCTTGTATAAGCCATCTGACCCCATCTGAATTTGTTTTGTTTTACTATAATAACTGATATAGTAAATCAATCCCTCATCCTCGAGTGTAACCATAGAGACGAAAGTGATATGGGAAATTTTATTTTAGTACCTCAATAGAGTAATATTTCATCTAGAGTCATGAAGAATCGTTTTTATTTTTTCTGAAGAGATAATAGTATCCTGAGTGTGTTCCCAGATAGCTATGTTATCTTTCAACAGTTTGGTAAGAAGGGTCATATGATGCCTCAGTGCGATAGAACCCATATTGAGGGTAGATAATTTGGTAGAATGGGGAATATTTATAGGTGTTGTTATACCTTTACTCTTTTTTTCTAGTGGAAAAGGATCTTCACCATCCCCACCTTCAGGATCGGGATCAGCATAACCTCACTAGGTAGAAACTAAAGCACTACTAGTTATATAGTCCAAGGTGGTAGTCATGGAAGAGAGATCAAAACATAAGAATCATAGTGCCAGTAGAGTGTTCTTACCTATAATATCAATGTTATATCCCTGGTTTATGGATCAGGCATGATATATACAAATCACATGATACCTGAAGAGTAGAGTACTGATCCCTCTATAGTGTGAGGTATGATTCTAATGGCCTTTACTTTAGTGTCCATTTTATTTCACATTAGATTTTTCCACTTCGTTATATCATTGGAAAATGTGGAGAGACTTGGGATCAGGATTAAATATTTCTATGGGGTAAAGACACTTTACATCCCATTGAAAATTCAATTCAAAACCTTATGACAGTGAAAATAATTCCCCCTTGAGGTAGGAGACAATAATTTTATATGAAAATTCATCATCCTCAAGATGATAGGTTTTGAAATCAACCTCAGAATAGACTGGTTGGTTTTGTACCAAGTGTATGTTGATATCACCAGAGTGTGTCCATCACATCACTTGGGGACATTGATTTTCTTTACAAGGGTGAATAGGATATCCATGAAAGTTGAGCTTGATCAGGGCATTAGGGGCTAGGTAGAGTGATATACCAGATTTCTAGTCTCATTAGGGATGATCAAAGAGAACAACATACATGTTTGTCTGAGTGATTATCTCAAGGTAAGGGTGGATTGAGTACCCAATAAAATTTTTCCATTAAAATTTATTATTTTGAAATCCTTCAAATGTTTAAATACAAACCAATTTATAAAAATATATAGTATGATATAGATATTAATCTTTGTAAAGATTTATCTAAAGATAGATTAGGTATCGAATGAATAATATACAGTATTATTTAGACCTTTTAAATCAATTTACATGATCAGAATACAATTTGAACACAAATTACGATAAACTATTAAAGTATTTATTTTTTTTACAGTAAAAAAATGGTTTTAATGTGAAAACAAATTAAATCACAAAATAAAAAAGTTAATTACAAGAGGTTCAATCAAAAGTTGAGACTTAATCCTCTCCACTTAGTGATCACCTTCCACCAAGATGTTAATATAAATAAATAAGTTAATCCACAACCTGGATTGAGTTTTACAATAGTTTAAAATTGCCTAGGTTACACATGATCTCTTCCCTGGTTAGACGTGGGAGTAAAAATGAATATGCCACACAAGGACCTATACCACTTTTATCTATGGGAGTAAATTTGTAAGAAAATATGTGAAGATATATAGGTATCTTCCAATTCATCAAATGAGATAGTGTGTGTATATAAAATAGATTATAGCACACACTACTCAATATGTAAAACTAAATAAACAGAATAGAGCAATATAAAATAGTAGAGATAGAAATTCTTGTTTTTTTATAGTGTATCTCATGACTATTGATTTGATTATGCATTGAAGCATGATTCAAATTCTCTTAAAAACATCAAAAAATAGAGTGTCGCAGACTCTTGATCCTGACTAGAAAAAATCACTGGATGTGGTGATATTGTTTGGATTCCTAGTTGAGTTTTTGTAGCAGGTGATATCTGTTGGGCATGTATTGTCTCAATAATAATCTATAAATTTTATTGATTTTGATTCTCACAAATATAATTGTTTGTTTTACTAATGATTTTATTTTTATTGAATTTCAGGAAATTTATATTCTTTATAATTATTATATTGAAATAATATTCAAATATTTATTTGCGAGAAATATTCATTATAGTGTTCAGAACGCTCTTAAGCATATTCTAGAAACATTTTTCACCATTTTCATTTACTAGAAATACTATTCATTCAATATGTCGAAGAAAGTAATGTATGGAACAAACATTATGTTTATATTAAAGGATCAAGGCATATGGTTAATCAAACTTACCTTTGAAGAAAAATATGGTTAAAGAACATTACGTTTGGATAATAACCTTACATTTTTCAGTAAAAAATATGGTTAAAGAACCCTACGTAAGTATGGAACTTTACAAACGTACAGATCATCAACATTAATTTTGTAATCAACCTTACTGTTTCAACCTTAAATTTAGGAAAAGTAAATGTATAGATAATCAATGTTACATTTAGATATCTATATTGACATGGAAAAATTTATAGACCATTAACCCTACGTTATGAAGTTAAACCCTATGTTTTTTATTTTTTCCTTTTGTGAAGGAACCTTACGTTTGAATTTTAAACACAAGAAATTTGAATTTACATCTTTATCAGAGATTTTTGCAACAGTATTTTTGGAATATCAGGGTGATTTAAAGAAAATTATTGACTAATTTAATGCTCTATTTAAAAGATTTAAAGAGACGTTTACAGTATAGATTTTCTCTCCTATTCTTAAGGAAAGTTATGACTACTCTGAGCTATATTTTTTGAATTTGAATTCACTCTATTTATCAGGTGTATTTTATGGATCTGAAATCTTGTTATGAGATATATTGGTATATATATATTTATGCATTGGATATTTTGATAAACTACCATCTGGAGAAATCTTGGTTGTGTTGATAATTTTTATTCTTTACGTTTTCTTGTGAAAATTAATTTACAGTGATATAGCGATCAAGAATCTCAGAAACAAGGGCTACATTTTGAAGATATACATGTTAAAATATGAAAACATGATGCTCTGATTTTTTTTGCTCTTAAAATCAAGTTTTTCTTTTTCAATCGGATCTCTTCAAATGTATTTTTTCTGATTATTATTCTTCTGAATATGAATATCCATCTTTTATCAGTTGCGTGCTACTACAACTCAAGTTATATCTATTTCTCAACAAACTACATTTTATCTATCTTGAGTTTTGGCTACTTCTATTTAGTCATGGTGGAGTTTCATCTTCTCGCACTAAGTTTTGGTTTTATCGGTTCCCTATAAAAAACCAGAAGGATCTGTTTTATAAGACTTTTTTATGGGAGACAACTTCTTGTACTCAGTTGTGGATCAGTCTTATGATACGAGGACCTTACTAGTGATATTCACCAAACCCATCGAGACGATGATTGGTGGAGTGGAATAGGGGATCTTTGTTCCCCATACCACTATAAATTTTTGTTCTTTATTCTAAGTTCATATCCACTACATACACTCTCATATAGAAACATTTCTTGTTCTATCTACTCTTTATTGACAGAATTGTGAAATTTTTAAAAGGACACAATTCACCCTCCACTTGTGTCATCACTATATCCATTCAAACCAAACATTTGGTATCAGAGTTTGATCTTTTCAATTGATCTATAACAAGATAAATGCATAAGATTTATATTAGATATGAACATGGAGAATATCAAGGAAGGAATGTCAGTGGTTCATGCTCCCTATTTCAATGGTGATAATTATGGATGTTGGAAGCCTCAAATGATAATATACATAAAAATATTGGATTTAGAGTATAATAAAAGATTTTTACTCATAACAATATTCTTGAAAACCATGAAACATGGTGTACTAATATAGAGGATGAGTATGATATGAATTCGAAATAAATGAATGTTATTATTTAGAATCTTGGACCATATGAATTCAACTGTGTATCGCATTTCCCAACAGCCTATGAAATGTGGTAGACAATTTCAGTAGACTATATAAGTACTGACAATGTTAGACAAATGAGATGTGCTACATCGAAATTACAGTTTGATACTTTCAGAATGTTTAATGAAGAGAGAACCACACAGAATAATGGAAGGATAACTAGAAATTTTTAATAATATTACATATTTGAGAGAGTCTATCAGCCAACCAGATCCAGATTTGAAAGTTCTAAGAGTTATACCTATGAAGTAGAATGGAGTTTCTGCTATAATCTTCTAATCAAAACCTATCAAGAATATGAGTATGAGGTAATTTATTGGAACACTAATGATATAGGAGGATGAAATGAAAGATTAATTTGAAGATCACAAAGTCCTTATGAAAAAGGATAACACTTATTTGAAAGTTACATTCTAAAAGAAGAACATAAAAATTAAAATAAGAAGAAAGAAGGTTAGACTCCTCTGATTTATAAATTTTGTTATCTCTTTTAGCTAGAAGATTCCTTAAACTTTATAGGAAGACAAAATGATTAAGAAGAACCTTAAAAAAGGATGAGAAAGACTCAATGGAAGTAAGATGTAAAGAATGCATAAAATTGGGTCATACAAGACCCGATTGTCCTCAATTGAAAGGAGAGATGAGAAAGACAGAAAAAAATATCAGAAGAATGTTGATTATGAGAAAATGGTAAAAGAGATATGAATGCTATTGGGAGTGTTTCATAAGACTCCATAATCTCATCAATATCTAATTCAGATAAGGAAAATTTGATCCTCAAAGCTAATATGTGCTTTCTAGATGAAGAAGAGAAAGTACAACCCTAATATTGATCTGATTCTGATTCTAGTTACTCAAATGATAAAATGGTTTCCTACTGTACTATGTTAGAAGAATGATATGACTCCTCATTAAAGAAACACAAATATATAAATAATGTTCATAATTCTATTTTCAGAGAAAGGGATAGTTTACTTAAAAGCATCAAGAGTTAGTTGATAAATTTAGTTCATCTACTACAAACTGTACTTACCATAAAAATGATATTAAAAGAATACAGGATGAAGTAGAAAATTATAAAAGTTCCTATCTTATATTTACAAAAGTTGAAAATATACTAAATGAAATTATTGGTTTAATTAAAAAGGAAAAAAAATTTATAGGAAGTAAGGGTGAAAAACCTAAACTGTACAAAAACTATTTTGTTCCTGGTTCTAACAGCAAAGGCATATCAACTATTAAATTTTTTTATTGTGGTATTAATGGAAATTATGATAATGACAAATATTTATAAAAACCTCAATTATGTGGTGTCAAGAATGTTCATTATTCAAAAGAATTATCTAGTGTTAATTATAACAGTGTTGATCAAAATAAATCTGTTTGGATTTCTAAGTCTTTGATAGCTAACACTATTGTACCCAAAAAGGTATGGGTACCAAAACCAATTTTTGTTTAATTTTAACTTGTAGGTAACATTCCATAGAAGTGGAAAAGATATATGGTATATAGATAGTGGTTATTCAATACATATGAGTGAAATTCATCAAATTTATGTACTTTGACTAAAATAGATAGAGGCATAGTCACCTTCGGTGACAATTCCAAATAAATAATTATTGGACACGGAACAGTTTGAGATCCAGATGTTGTCTTAATTAATAATTACTCTATATACAAGGATTAAATCACAATCTGATAAGTATCTTTCTACTCTATGATGATGGACACTATGTTGATTTTTCTAATAATTAATGTCCTATTTTTAAAGTTAATTTTCTTAAATTTAGAGCACCCATAAAAAATAATGTCTATACTTTGTATTTAAATTCCTTGTGTAAATAGAAAGTGAAATGTTTATCATATATTATTAGTGAATCATGGATTTGGCACAGAATATTTGGTAATTGTAATATTTTTTTTCATTTCCTATGTTATCAAATAAATAATTTTAGATTTACCAAGTCTCAAATTTTATAGTGATTGATTTTGTGATGCATGTCAGATTTTCAATCAACACAAATCTTCCTTCAAATCTGTTAACAAAATTTCTACTTCAAAGACCCTAGAACCTATTCATATAGATTTTTTTGGACCATATAGAATATAAATTTTTGATGGTAAGTTATATGTATATGTTTTAGTTGATGATTATTCTAGATTTACTTGGGTATATTTTTTAAAACTCAAAAATGAGGATTTTTCTATTTTGGAAAGTTTTTATAAAAGTGTTTAAAATGAAAAAGGTTTTAAGATAATTTCATTAAAAAGTGATCGTGGTGGAGAGTTTTAGAATCATGAATTTAATTATTTTCTGTCAAATATGGTTATTAAACACACCTTCTCTACACCAAGAACAGCTCAACAAAATTGAATTACTAAAAGAAGAAACAGAACTATTCAAGAAATGACCAGAACTATGCTATTTGAATACAGTCTTCAAACCTAGTTTTGGACAGAAGCTGTAACCACATAATTCTATATTATAAATAGAGTTTTAATTTGATATATTTTAAAAAATACTCCTTATTGACTTTGGAATAATATAAATCCTAAGGTAGTGTACTTTATGGTTTTTGGATGCAAGGTATATATATTGAACACCAAGGATACTCATGGAAAGTTCGATCTGAAAGCTGATGAATGAATATTCTTAGGATATTCTTTAAATTATAAAGCATAGAGAGTATTTAATAAAAAGTTAATTATTTTTGAAGAATCAGTTCATGTGATGTTTTATAAAACTGATCCTTTTAATAAAGAGAATGATCAAACAGATGAATCTGATGGTTCTTCTAACAGCATGAGACTTGATAACTTGAAGAATGATTTTGAAAATATAAATAAAATACAGTCTAGTTTAGAAGAATATTATACTGATGAACCTAAAAGTGAACTACCTAAACAGTCTAGAATCCTGAAGAATCACATTTTAGAGACTAATATTAGAGATCTAGACATAGGAATAAAAACTAGAATAATTGTAGGAATCCTAGTGGAATTTTATGATTTTCTATCTCAGCTAGAACCTAAGTCTTTCGAAGAGGCCCAAGAAGAATAAAGTTGGATGCTAGCAATGAAAGAAGAGATAAATCATATTAGAAGAAACAAAGTATGTAAATTAGTGGAAAGACCATCTAATTCTCAAGTTATAAGAACTAAATTGGTCTTTAGTAATAAACAATATGATCAAGGTATTATAACTAGAAACAAACATAGACTAGTGTACAAAGGGTATAATCAAGAAGAAGGTATATATTATGATGAAACCTTTTCTCTTTTACCTATACTAGAAGAAATAATAATTCTTTTGGCCTATGCATCTCATAATAATTTTAAATTATATCATATGGATGTAAAATCTTCCTTTTTAAATTGATATTTAATAGAGGAAGTTTATGTTGAGAAACCTCTTGGTTTTGAAAATTCTCAAAAACCAGATTTTGTTTTTAAACTTACTAAATCCCTCTACAGCCTTAAACAAGCACCTAGATATTTGTATGAAGGATTAAGTTTATTTCTTTGGAAAAATAGTTTTACCATTGGTTTGGAAGACACAGTCCTCTTTAAGAAATTAGTTTTTTCAAATTTATTATTATTTCAAATATAGGTTGAAGATGTTATTTTTGGATCAAAAAATAAAAAACTATGTAATGATTTATCAGAACTTATGCAAAAAAGAATTTTAAATGAGCATGATGGGAGAATTAAATTTCTTTTTAGGACATCAAATTTATCAAAAATATTATGGAAATGTATTGAATCAAAGTAAATACATTACTGATTTATTGAAAAAGTTTGGTCTTGGGAACAACAAGACATATTCAACTCCCATGTGTACTAAAATATAAATTAACTTGGATGAAGCTGGAAAACCAGTGGACAACAAGTTATATATAGGTATGATTGGTTTTTTACTATATTTTACTACTAATAGACCTAATATTATTTTTTCAATATGTTTATGTTCTATATTTCAAACAAATCCTACAGAATCCCATTTTTCTATTATAAAAAGGATTTTTAGATATTTAAAATGAACAGTTGTTTAATCTCTTCATTATCCAAAAACATATAATTTAAATTTATCATAATATTCTAATGTAGATTTTGGAGGATGTAGAGTGTATAGAAAAAAACTTTAGGAACCTGTCACTTTTTAGGAAAATCATTAATGTCATGGTCAAGTAAGAAGAAACACTCTATTGCACTATCAACAGCCGAAGTAGAGTATATATCTGTAGGCAGTTTTTGTGCACAAGTGATGTGGATGAAAAACACTCTAATGGAATTTGGACATAATTTTAACAATACATATATATTATGTGATAATAAAAGTTCTATAAACATTTCATAAAATCCAATAATTCATTCGAGAACTAAGCATATTGATATTAGACATCATTTTCTAAGATATCATGTTCTCAAAAAGGATATATATTTAGAATTTGTTAAAACTAAATATAAATTAGCTGATATTTTTACTAAACCACTTCCCACTACATGTTTTTATTTTATTAAGGGGGATTTTGGATTATTTAATTTTTAATTAATTTTTTTTATTTTATTTACTTTTATTTTAATTTAATTTATGCCTATTTTATTACTAAAAATCTAAATTTCTTATTTTATTTTTATATTAAGGTATTTTAGTTAATCTATGTTATCTTAAATCTATTAACACCATGCAATTATTAAATTTTTTTCATAATTACTCTATGACATGAGAAATGAGGACATGGGTCATCTATCTGAAACCCTTTATCTTCCAAACCCTTTGTTTACCCAAAAAAAATTGTTTTACCTAACCCTCAATATTAGTTCATCCTTCCAAACCCTTAAATCCTAAATCCTAAATTTTTTAGATATTTAGAACTAAATAAAACCAAGAGAGTTGAAGAAGGAGAAGCAAGCGATCCAAAATGATAAATAGTTACAGGTAGAAAAATTCTTCATGGAAAAGTGGTTGAGCTTTAATGGTTATATCAGACAAACTTACTCTTGAAACAAGTTCTATCTTTTCAAGGACTCGAGATAGATTCTAATGACATGAAATAAGAATTTCTTTATGAGGTAGTGTTGAACTATTTTTATAAGTTTTTACAGTTTATTTTTTGATATTTGGAGGATATGATTTTTCCTAATATCGAAG
Source organism: Viscum album (assembly GCA_963277665.1). Classification (NCBI taxonomy): domain Eukaryota; kingdom Viridiplantae; phylum Streptophyta; class Magnoliopsida; order Santalales; family Viscaceae; genus Viscum; species Viscum album. The sequence goes on from OY728130.1 coordinate 1,450,085,972, forward strand.
ATAAGGATTTTTCTATTTCTTATATTGAGGTTGAAACACTTTTGAACTACCCACATGATAGAGTTTTCTATTTTTATCTTAAATCAATTGGTGATAAAGAACATTATTTTAAGGACATCATGTATTTTCTGTTCAACTCATCACACATCAGAAAGATATTTGTTAAGGATTTATAGGCTAACCATATGATTCTGGTAAAGTTTATTAATATAGGAATAGCACCAAGGATGGATGAGATGGAGAAAATTCTTTACCTAGACATGTATATCATGTTTATTTTTCTGAGTTATATTAAATTGAATTTTACACGGTATTTATTTCGGTAAATTAATTACTATTGTTCAACATATGAAAGAATTAATTTCTATCCATATGGACGGATAATTTAAATGATTTTATTTAATAAGGACATGATTAGACTGGTTGATGCAAGAGTTAAATGTCATCATATTAATGTTTTGAATGCTGGAATGTTATTAAATCTTGTATTTTTTCAGAATACTATTAATGGAATGATTTTACTTATTAGAGATGAGGAAGAACAGAGCTCAAGAGATTTTTATCAGGGGGAGAAAACAGGTGTTCGAAATGATGGTGTAGCTGAATCATGAACAGATGCAGTTTCACAACCATATAAGAGACAACATAGATTGTACACAGAAGTAGTAGAAGAATAAGAAGAACAATGTGAAGAATGACTTGTTTTGAAACCAAGAAATAGAGATGATCCTCAAGTTGAAGAGAAAATATTGGCTTTTGGAGAAGCAACATGCTAGGTTAATTTGGAAGAAATTGTTATTGAAGAGGAAATTCCAATGGAGATTTAATCTAGAGAGCTTTCTATTACACATCTGGTGAATGAACAGGTACAAGAAATCATTTCGGTAGAAATAGTTCAAGAAAAGAAAAATAAAACTGAAAATGTTCAATAAATGTTTGTTAGAGAAGAAGTAACTGAATGAGGAGATATTCAAGAAGGGTATATTTTATATGAATCAATTGCATAAATTCAACCCTTGATTGTAGATAAGACTGTGGGACAGTCAGGTCATATTTCTAGGGCTCAGACTGAAGCTTCCGATAATCGATCTTTTTTTGTGATTAATCAGTAATGTAAATAGTGGCAGATACCTTTCCTACTGATGGTGAAAATCAGGCTATGACTACAGATGTGGGGACATATGATTCATTATCTCATCAAGTTGAAGAAATTGTGATTAAATTCAATTAGTCTCGGGAATAGAATTACACACTACAGAATGAGCTTGAAATTCCAAAGAAAAAGGTTCATGAAATTAATGAAAATATTATTTCTAAAAGGAATTTTGATTCCTTCAAGAGTAACATGTTAAATGATATTGGTAAGATCATTTCTAAAGAAGTTTCAAATAAAGATGTTGTAGATTTGAAATGGTATCTGGGCAGTCAGTTTGAATCTATAAAAGGTTCAGTGAATCAGGCATGTACATCTACTCCTACCTCTGATACAAGTCCAAATTTGATTAGAATATTTCAGGCCATTGCATTAGTTATAGAAGAGATGAATTATTTTCTTTAAGACCTTTAATGTAACTGTGCTCCCTTGTCAGTTTTATTGTACAATCATAAATTTTTTGTTGATCAGGTAACTCAAGGAGAGCCTAGCATTAGATTGATGTTGAGTCAGTTTTTAGAGAAGTTAGAGGTATTCATTAAGCAACAGGAAAGTCTTAATGTGTTTATGAATTAAAACATAGTGAAGAATATACATTCCAATAATGACTCTAGGATGTTGATAGTTTAGCTACGAGACAGTTTGATGAATAAGCTAAGATTGCAGATGGATGAGCTGAAGGAGATGTTTGAAGCCATTCAAAATTCAAACCAAGACAATCCTTATCATTTTTTCATACCTTAAAGCATTACAATGATAGTTTTCATTTCTTAGTCACAAACATTATTTTATTAATTTCTTTATTGATCAATGAACTTGTTCGCGGTCTATATTTTACATTTAATTATTTTATCTTCTTTTATCTTTTTGTCTGATAGCCAAAATACAATTCTCTTTATTCATTATAGTTACTTATAACATCCACTTATCTTTTGTTAAAATATTATATGTGTTTTAATCTATTTCTATACTTTCATCTTGATATAACAAAAGGGGGAGAAATTTAGATAACACAAAATTTATTTTATTTGAAAATTTTAGATAACCATAATCTTTTCTTTGAAATTTTTCTTTGGGGAATAAATTCAAAAAATTCAAAATTATTTTGCTAAAATTATAGTTTTAATTTATGGATTTTGTAATCTTGAAAAAGGGGGAGATTGTTGGGAATGTATTTTCTCAACAGTACTCTATACATATTATTTATTTTTATGCTCACAAATATCATTGTTTGTTTTAATACTGATTTTATGTTGAGTGTATTTAAAGAAATTTATATTCTTTATAAGTCTTATCTAGAAATAATATTCAACTATTTATTTTCAATAAATATTTGTTAAATTTTTTGGAATGCTCTTAATCATATTCTGGAAAAATTAATCACCATTTTTAGTTTACTGGAAATACTATTCATTCAATATGTTGAAGAATGTAACGTATGGAACAAACCATATGTTTATGTTGAAGGATCAACGTGTATGGTTAATCAACCATACATTTGAAGAAAAATATGGTTAAGGAACATTACATTTAGATAAGGATATTATGTTTTTCAAAAAAAAGTATAGTTAAAGAACCCTATGTAAGTATGGAACTCTACAAATGTATGGATCATCAACCTTACTTTTGTAATCAACCTTACGTTGTCAACCTTACATTTGGGAAAAGTAAATGTATGGATAATCAATGTGATGTTCATAGATCTATGCTGACATGGACAAACGTATTGATCATCAACCCTACGTTATCAAGTTGAACCCTATGTTTGTTATTTTTTCATTTTGTGAAGGAACCTTATGTTTGCCTTTTCGACGCCAGAAATTTGACATTACGTCTTTATTGGAGCTTTTTGCAACAGTCTTTATGGAATATCATGGCTATTTAAAGCACTATTTTGACTGATTTAAAGTTTGTTTTAAATGATTTAAATAGCCATTTATAGTAGAGATTTTCTCTCATATTCGTAAGGTAAGCTATGAATACTCTAAGATGTATTTTTTGAATTTGAAATTAGTCGATTTATCAGGTGTCTTTTGTGGTTCTGAAATCTTGAAATGAGATATATTGTTATAAATATGTTTCTACATTGGATATTTTCATATACTACCATCTAGAGATCTCTTGGCTATGTTGATAATTTTTATTCTTCATGTTTTCTTGTGAAAATTAATTTACAGTGCTACAACGATCAAGAATATCAGAAACAAGGACAACATTTTGGAGATATACATGTTCAAAACTAAAAACATGGTGCTCTGTTGTTGTTTCTATTCTTAAAATTGAAGTTTTCTTCTGCAACTGGATCTCTTCAAATATATTTCAAGATTATTATTCTTTTGAAGAAAAAGATCAATATTTTATTAGTTGTGTGCTATAGAAACTACAAGCTATATCTATTTCTCAACAAACTACATCTTATCTATATTGAGTTTTGGCTACTCATATTCAGTCGTGGTGGAGTGTCAGCTTCTCGCACTAATTTTTGGTTTTATCGGTTCACTGTAAAATAACCATAAGGCTCTGTTTTATAAGCCTTTGTTTATAAGGGTGAAAACTACCTTCACTCATTTTTGGATCAGTCTTATGATATGAGGACCTTACTAGTGATATTCACCAACCCCATATAGAGGGAGATTGGTGGAGTGGACTATGGGATCTTCATGCCCTGAACAACTATAAATTTCTATGCTTTTTTCTCTGTTCATATCCACTATATATACTCTCGTATAGAAACATCACCATCTCTGTCTACTGTTGATTGATAGAATTGTGAAATTTTTAAAAGGACACAATTCACCCCCCCCCCTTGTGTCATCACTATAGCCATTCCGAACTACCAAGATCTTTTTGTTTTAAATCAGGTTAAACTCTATGTGGATCAATAAGTTTTATCTATCATGTTGCTATAAGTTTTCTTTATCCACTATTTCATATCTCTTTTTGCACGACTTAGTCTACTTCTGATGTTATCAGCAATAATAGGAATATTCGGATCATCTCTACTTCCCCATAATTCTTGTCTGACATAGCCATCAATATGTTATATCAAATATTTAAGAGAAAACCAATAAAATAATAAATGGCATTAAATTTGTTAATGTAGTAGTAATAATAAATGTATTCAAAAATAAGTACAAGGAAATAGTAGGGGTGGATTAGTCTGGCGGTGTCTCAATCTGACAGTGTCTCAGAGTATAGTGGTGTGTTGTTCTAGTGGCATGACACTATTATTGTCTCATCTGGTGGTATGTTAGACTTAGCTAATAATTTTCTTTGCTAGTGATATCTCAACTAGCTGTGTTAGGTCTGGTGGTGTCTTATACATGTCCAAAATTCTATGTCGGCAGTATGACATTATCAGTGCTTCATATGGATGTATCTCATACTTAGCCAAATTTTCATTATGGTAGTATGAAATCCTAAAAAGGTGTCCAACTTTACTATCATATAATTTTTCAACAAGATTGTGTCTTTACCAATATATAATTTTTCACTCTAGAGGTATGTCATTGGACAGCATCTCATACATAACGATATTTCTATACTGGCAGTGTCTTAACATGACTCTATCTTATAATTTTTCAATAGTCTAACATATCAGTGACTCATATATATGAAATTTAATCACCTTTCTCAAAGTAAATAATACTTACAGAGAAATAATAAATTCATTAATATCATTAGAATTGGGATTTTGTGATCATTAAAACAAATAATTCAATAATATCACTCTTTTTTATTATTAGAAATCATGAAATCAATGAATATAATAAATGTAAAAATATTTCATCAAAGGTATCATAAAATTGGGCATACCACTCGCAAAATGTTCAGATGTTATCAAATAAAACAATAATAAAAAACCAAGTATCAATGGTAAGTATCATGTATCAAATATAGATAGATTAAAAATAGATAGTATCAAAGATATAATAGAAACATCACTATAATAAATAAGATATTCAATAAAACATAAAGGTCTCCAAAATAAACTAAAAATAATATGCCATATGAATTCTCCCGCTTTTTTGATTTCAATAAAGGTATTGATTAGGCAATATAAAGACAAGAAATGCAATAATAATAAACATACAAAGGGGTAGAAAAAAATTCAAAATGATTATAAAAAAGATATTACAAACCAAGTCCCATCCACAACATACAGTCTAATCCAACAAAAAAAAAGATTCACTATTTGGAAAATGGGTCCATTGGTTGTTTTCACTTATCTGTGTATTTATCTTAATCTAAGGTAGAAGGGTATGCTTGAGGTAGAATAGATAGAACACTAGATGATAGTCCATCTATATCCCAAGGATAATCTTATACAAAAAAACTCTCCAGAGCTGTCTCAAATCATGAGAAGGAGACATTGGAAAATAAAATAATATGGCAGGAAAAGGAGATAGAGGATCTCAAGAAACATTTGGTCTGAGAGATAACTGAGGAGTAATAAGAAATTATTCCAGATCAAAAACTTCTTGGACATGAACAAGAATAAACAACATCATGAGATTTATAAAATCCATGATGATCAAGACTCCTCTTTATATAGTGCTAAAGAAGTCACCCTTCTCTTCCATAAATATATTAAAAACAAGAGTCATCTATTTAATTTGTCATACATTCTCTTTAAAGGCCTGAGTCAGAGGGAATCCACCAATTTTTAGCTACAAATTTGAAATTTGCATACATTTCATGCTTGGTATAAATACTTAATAGATAATATATAATGAACATGTTAATAGTTTCTCTATCAGATTCATGTCATGGGAATTGTTGTTAATCAACTTGTAAACATGGTCAAAGTTATATCTATTGTTGCTCAAGTTTTCTTAGGGTTTACTAGTGACACTACCCAAAGCACTGGATGAAGTATCTCTTATATCTTCTCTGACAACATATTTGATCACTACAGCATCAAACACTATAGGAGGAGGAGAACATGAGAAAGAGTCCACAGAAGTATTATTTTCAATTTTTTCAAGTAATGAATTCATGCTTGCTAAAAAATAAGATTTAATTCCTTCTATAATATCCTTAAAAGATTTTAGTTCACCAATAGTCGTCTTATTTTAAATCTCTATATCATAAATATGATGCATCATATTTATTTTTTATGGAAAACCACCTACTCAAAAAGATATTGGGAATAATTTTCACTTAATTCAGTTAGTAAATGATATTTATTCTTCAAACACTTACTAAAATAAGAAAGAATCATTTAACAAAAATCATTCAAGTCACTCTTTCTAACTACATCAACTGAGATAGAATAAGGAGCTAGAGTGACAGGTTCTGGTGCAGGAGGTGTCACTGAGGAAAACTTTTCTAACAATCCTCCAAAGTCTATTTTATTTATCATGGATACCATAGGATATTTTTCATTTTGATCAGTACATTCACTATCCTTTGGTGGACTCCTTACATCACTAAATTTTCCACATTCTTCAAACATGGGATAAACCCATATTTATGAAGGAGAACCCATAAATACACTAATTAAAGATAATTTAATAACTATATAAATAGTTACTAGACATACCACAATAGATGTAGTGACAATGATAGCATAGGTAGCCTCAAAAGTTACAACACCCTGAGCATCAGCAGACTATCCTCCAACAGGAACTTCGTTCATCTGGATACCAAGAGTCTGAGCAATCAAGTTCTATAAATTATCTTTTTGACCAAAAATAGAATCAAAATCTATACAGCTATCAACTGGAGGCTCATTGGTATCTAAAAAATCAATCTGAACATCACTTCCATGATCAAAAGAAGGCATATCCATTTTCCTTTTCTCAGACACATGTTCTTCCATAACTGCAATCACACTCATCTATACCTTAATGGTAAAACTATAAAATATTTTTCCAGTGGAAGTAGATTTGGCCTCAAATCCATCAACCACATGACCATCATGAAAGATATTCTTAGATAGGTATTTCTTACCCTCAACTAGTTAATCCTTCTCTTTTAGATGTGTTTCTATGACTTTAGTCAACACAAGTTTTTATAAATATTTACAAGGTTAAGGAATAAGTTGTAAAGGCATCTCTACTTCCTTTATCTTTGTTAAGAAACCTGTAAAATTTGGGTTATATTCATCATCATCATCATCACTTCCATCATCTACATCCCTTTCATTTTCATTACCATTTTTTTCATTTTCTTCTTCCTCTTCATCATCATCATCCTCTTCATCATCCTCATAGTATTCAACTATTTAATCAATATATATACATGGATCAACAACATCATTCGGACTTTTAGGATGATCAACTGAGTTATACTCAGGGTATAACTTATCATTATCTCCAACCAATTGTCTCTTTCAATAGTTTTCACAAATCTTCATCCTTGGGAATGTTGATCAGGAAATAGAGAAACCACCACAGTATGTAATATACTCTTCATCCTCACCTACTAGCCCGTTGGCCTTTAACATTGTAGAAATGAACTTGGGGGAGATGGAGGAATTGGATTTGAAATATGGATTGATCATTTCACCCATGTCCACCGTGATATATCTATGTTAATTTATTTTATGATCCTCTTTCATGAGATATAAAAGGTAGACATATTAGTAACTTAGAGTTGCAAAATCACTCATTCATGAGAGTAAAATGCGTTAAAAAAGCGTAAGGAGCATCCTGCATTCCCCATAAAACTTTGAGGCAATAGGTCTCTTTTCATTCTATCTCTAGTTAGTTTTGAAAATTCCTCTTCATACAAAACCAACTCACTATCATTAAGAATGATGCCTTTGAAATCCTCATATATTCCTTCATTGGGTACACCAAATAATTTAACCCATTTCTTCGATAAAAAACCTATTATGTGTCCTTTGACCTGACTTCTAACCCAATTAGAACTGTCTTCATCAATGGAAGATTCTACATGCTGATAGAATTCATAAACCATATTAGGGTAGAAGGGTCTCTTATTTGAAGAGAACCACTCTAACCACCCTTGGTTTTGGATTACTTTAAGTACTATAGGATTACTAAACAACAACCACTTTGATTCAATATACCTTTTAGCTACTATGATTCTGCTATCAAGATCACGATTAACTGGTGCAATTGGAGCACAATCACTTGGCTATTTCTTGTGCTTCATAGCTGATCACAAATAGCCTAGAGAAGACTTATAAAGGCACTTCATACTTGAATGAAGATCGGTTCGGTTTGATCAGTTAAAGGCTGAGAAAAATTTTGTAGGTTTGATCATTAGGATAAGATAGGTAGCTTAGGGATTGAGAGTATCTCACTAGGCACATGGTGTGTGGAAAATAGATATAGATTCTTTTTTTATCATTTGGGATTTAGATATACCAAAAATTGAAATAATATTGAAAAATAAAAATTTAAGTCTGAGAAAACTTACATTTCCGGTTATGAAAAAAAATGTAAAAATATAAAACCATTGGTTAAAAATATTGAGAAGTAGAAAAAATTACAAAGACATGAAATAACAACGGCATGACAAGCCAAAAGTGTGATAACCCAATGGATTGACACCACACTGGTGTGTTAACCACAACAGTGTGCCACCACAATGGGGTGTCACCAAAAAGATGTTTCACCCAATGGTTTGTCATATAAAGTTAATCTTAACCAATATTAATTATTCTTAATTCATGTATAATATAGTTCATCCTCTCAGAATTCAATGTCTTAGTAAATATATCATCTAACTAATGTTATGTGCCAATAAACTCACCTTTTTGAAAATGATCCTTCAAAAATTGATGTATTATATCAAAGTGCTTTGTATTAGAATGTGAAATAGGGTTCTTGGAAATTTGAATATCACTTATGTTGTTACAGTTTATGGGGAAATGTTATAATTGATATCCACAGTCTAGTAAAGTGTGTTTCATCTACCAAATATGTGCACAATAACTACTAGCATCTATGTATTCAGCTTCATCAATTTATAATGCTATAGAATTTATATTCTTACTATACCATGAAACAAGATACTTTCCCAAAAATTGACATGTTCCAGGGGTTATTTTTCTACCCAACTTTCATTCACCAAAATCAGCATCAGAATAACTCACTAAATAAAATTCATTTCTTCTGGGAAAAAACAATACTAAATTGGTTGTATACTTAATTTATTTGAAAATTAATTTAATAAACATTAATCTTTTCTTATTTGGGTTTACTTGAAAAAGCGAACACATACACACACTAAAAATTATATCTGGTTGTCTAGATGTTAAGTAGAGAAGACTACCAATCATACCTCTATAATTGGTTTGATCCACTGGTTTCCCAGCTTCATCATAATCTAACTTATAGGTGATGCTCATAGGAGTATCACTGCTCTTAGTGTTATCCAGGTTAAATATTTTTAAAATATATATTTTATATACTTTCAAAGATTTCAAATAATTCATTCATTATTTAGAAATATTTAAAATACAATAACGAATTTTATTTCACCCATTTAACTCATTTAAAATTAATTTGGTATTATTTTCAAAAAATAAGAACATAATGAATTTCTTGATGATCCAAAAATAATATCATCAACGTATATTTTAAAAACTAAAACATCTTTTGAAATTCATTTTATAAAAATATTAGTGTCCTTCATACCTTTTGAAAATATTTTTTAAATAAGAATAATGTTGATACTATCATACCAAGCTCTATGATATTGTTTTAAACCATATAAGGATTTATTTAATTTAAAAACATGATTTGTAAAATAAGGATTTTCAAAACATGGGGTTTCTTCTTCCAAAACATTCTCAATTATTAAACCATTTAAAAATTCACTCCTAACATCCATTTGATAGATCTTGAAATCCAGATGGGCTGAATAAGAAAGAATGATTCTTATGGACTAAAGTGTGGTTATAGGTGAAAAGTTTTATTCATAGTCTATTCCTTCTTCATGACTATAACCTTAGGCAACTAATCTAGCCTTTTTTTTAACTATAGTCCTCGACTCATAAACCTTTGTCTTAAGCACCCATTTAGTGCCAATAGTTATGGTATCCTTGGATCTATCTACAAGTTCCCGCACATTGTTTCTTTCAAACTCATTCAATTCTTTTTGCATAGCTATTACCCAGAACTCATTATTAATTGATTCATTGATGTTATTAGGTTCAATATAAGGAAATAAATCTTGATTATCAACCTATTTACTTAGATAAGATCTAGTTTCTTTTCCTATATTTATGTCTCCAACAACAGTATCTAAAGGATGGTACTTAATCGTTCTAAAAACTTGAGAAAAAGACAGGATGGTCACTTCAGGTTTCATAGACTCAGGTTCAGGAAGTTATGGAAATTATTAAGAACTATATTATTTTAATAACAATTTGATAGTATACTCTAATGGTTTATAATTTATATTTAGAGAAGAAAAACCATCCACAAGATTTTCTAGTGGGGTCTTAGGTCATATGGATTAGTTTCATCGTATTTGAAATGGACTGATTCTTCTATAGGTTTACTCTTCTTATTAAAAACTCTATGATTTTATAGAGATTGAATAAATATGAAAAAATATTTCATCACTTTTGGATGAAAATTTTCCCAAATTATCCTTAGTTTTAAGAATAAATACTTTGCTACCAAAAACTCTAAAGTAATTAACCTTTGTTTTCCTATTATTACAAATTTCAGAAGGGTTCTTCTTAAGGATAAGTCTGATCAAGACTCAATTAATAATGTAGTAGGATGTGTTGATAGATTCTATCCAAAGATATACAGGTAGGTCATACTCATTTAATATGGTTTGGGATATCTCTTGTAAAGATTTATTTCTCCTCTAAACAACTCCATTATGCTGAGGAGTCCTATGAGTAAAGAAGTTATGAGTGTAGCCATTTTGTGAAAAAAAATTCAAAATATGTATTATCAATCTCATGAAAATGGTCACCCCTTATGGTATTAATTATATTCCTGCTAAGATTTTATATAGACATAGTATACTTAGTAAAGTAAGAGAAAGATTTACTTTTTTGAGTTAGAAACTATACCCAATTATACCTAGAGAAATCATCTACAAGAACTTTCATATAGTGATTCCCATTATAACTTGAATATCTAGAAGGTAAAAACAAATCTATGTGAACCAATTCAAGATTTTTAGAAGTTGACACTTCTTTTTTTAATTTAAAAGAAACTTTGTTCCATTTCCCTTTTTGATAGGGGTTACAGAATTTATCATTTGGTAATTGAAAATTAGGTAGATCCGTAACTAACCCTTTACTAGTTAGTTTCCTAAATGAGTGAGTGTTTTAATTGCCAAGTCTCATATTCCAAAGCCATTATTCTTTTTGAAAGTCACATGAGCAAGAAACATTTTGTGAAACTAATGAATTTAGATCAATATAATAGACATTATCATTTCTCAAAGTAGTAAAAACTAAAAAAAATTAAGAATCATAAACATTACATGCATAATTTTCAAAATAAACATAAAAACCATCATCACATTACTAATAAATACTGATCATATTATATTTTAATCAATAAACATATAAAAATTTATAAAGTAAAACAGAATTATTATTAATGATTTATACTAATCCACTGATCATCCATTTAGCATTATCACCAAATGTGACAAGACCACCATCAACCTTAATAAGGTTCATGAAGCATGAATAATATCTTTTCACATGTCTTTATCAACCATTTTAAATGTACCATAGACTTATACTTTATGCCTTCAAGTATTTTTTTGAGAACAAAAGTTTTAAATAAGAAAGGATTTTCGTAACCAGATCATTTTGGGTCCAGAAAAGTCAATAATCGAAGATTTAAAAACCCATATTTTCTTAATGGGTTTCTAATAAACATATTTCATAATTTTTGAAACAAATAATTTATTAGGTAATTTTGAAAAATATTTTGTATCATAACTATCTGTTTTGGATTTAGGAACAGAATTAATCTTTTTTATTTTCCTCTATTTAGGTTGATATCAATTTCCACTAACAAAATTTTGTGCAAATTTTCTACCACAAATTTGTGTGAATGTCTCTATACCATTTGTAAAAGTTTCTAGATATTTTATTAATTTTTCATTATAAAGTTTTAGTTTAGTGTTATCTTTGAGTAATTGATCATTTTTCTATTTTTTTATAGATAGTTCATATTTTCTATCTTTAGTTGGAGCATGATTCCTTTTTAAAACATTGAATTTATCCTTTATCTCATTAATTGTTTCTTATAAAATGTTTTAGTCTTCAAATTGTTATTTATTTGAAATATTGTCATCATCATGTTTCTAATTATCAGAATTTTCATAATTATACATAGGCAGAATATTAGAAACTGGAGGTAAACCATATGCCTCATTGCCTTTAGTCATGAAACCCATATTTTTTATGCATGGCTTATCTTTAGGTGAGGAATCTGAATCACTGTATCTATCCATCAAATCGTTATAATTTTCCTTTATAACCATTTTGTATCTTCTATCATTTTCCTCATAGTTATTTTTATAATTCGTATTTGTATATTCATGTTTTATATTTCCTTTCCAATGACATTCATAGCTGAAATTTTCTTTTGACTCATCATCCTTCTTCCAATATTTCTTCCAATTTCTAGTGTTTTCATACTTTCTTTTGTAGTTTGGATTTTTAAAAACCTTATTTTTCTTATAAAACTTATTGAACCTTCTAGCTAGGTGATGTATATCCTCATCACTTTCTAGTGGAGATTATCTATCACTTTATCATACAGTTTGGACATTCTCTTTCTCTTTTTCTTTTTATTATCTGGATGCATTATTCTTAAAGGCTAATGATTTTCTTTTATGTTCATCATCTTCTTTGTGGTTTAATTTTTTCTCTTCTACATACATCATAAGATTTCTAATCAAATCCTTGATAGATATTTTACTAATATCACAAGATTATCTTATTGAAACTAATGTGATTATCCATATTTCAGGTAAACATCTCAATAATCTCATAATCTAGTACTTTTCAGATATTTCTTTTTCAAGAGACATCATGGTATTAACAATTTTTTTGAATGTGAGGAACTTGTCAAAAATAGTTTCGTTAGGTTTTATTTTAAAATTTTCATATTTAACAGTATAAGTATTAACCCTTATCTTATTAACATTTGATGTTCCTTTATGGTAAATTGAAAAAGTGTTCCAAATCTCATAAGTAGTTTTGTATATAGAAATTCCGGTAAACTCTTCATCTCATAGTGCAAAGTAAAGGGAATTTATGGCTTTATAATTATTTTTGTAAGCTAACTTTGTTGCATCATCCAATGTACTTATAATAGTATCTGGTATAACATATTTATATTTTATTACAGACCAAATATCAAAACTCAAAATTTCTATATTCATTTTCATTTTAATATTCAATTGAGAATAATTTGTATCATTGAAAAAGGTAGATTTAATAGTAGCAGAACCTTCTTGAAGATTATACATTTAAGGAATTAAATTTATAAATAACAAAAATTTATGATCTTTAAAATATAACTAAAATCATAGTTGAAAAGAATTTGAAAACATTAATACCAAAGAAATAATTCATTTTATACCAAATGTTGGTTGAAGTGAGTATCCCAACAGGGGGGTGAATTGAGTACCCAATAAAAATTTCATTTAAAAATTGATTATTTTGAAATCTGCCAAATGTTTAAATACAACCTAGTTTATCAAAATATATAGTATGATATTGATATTAATCATTCTAAATATATATCTAAAGATTTATTAGGTCTTGGATAAATAATATAAAATATGATTCAATCCTTTGAAATCAATTTACTTGATCAAAATACTATATGAACACAAATTAAGTTAAACTGTCGAAGTATATATTTTGTTCATAATAAAAAAAATGTCAATTTTTTAGGGAAAATAAAGTAAAAAAATTAAATCACACAATGGAAAGATTGAAAACAATAGGTTTAGTCTCAAGTTGTGACTCAGTCCTCTCCAATTAGTGATGACCTACCACCAAGAAGTTTATAAAAATAAACAAGTTTATTCACAACCTGGATCATGTTTTACAATATTTTAAAACTATCCATGTCACACATCACCTCTTCTAAAATTATACATCAGATTAAAAAACATTTCATAAAAAGGACCTCTACTACTATTATTCATGGGAGTACAGGTGTAAGAAAATATGAGAAGATATCTAGGTATCTTCATGTTCATCATAGGATACAATGTGATTATATAAAACATTGTATAGCACACACTTCTAAATATGTAAAATTAAATAAATATAACAGAGTAGTCTAATAAAGTATATATATAAATTATTGGTGTGTTATAGTGTGACTCATGACTTGAGATTTTATTAAGTAGTGATGCATGAGTCAAGATATGTTGAAAACTTCCAAGAATATAGTGTTTCAAACTCTTGTTCCTAACTGGAGGAATACACTGGATGAGAAAATATTCCTCAAATTCCTAGTCAATAGTTTTTAGTAGGTAATAACTTATTGTTTTCAATCCGGTTCATCTCTGTGTGGATCAGTAAGTTTTATCTCTCATCTAATTGTCAATCAGCTTCATCCAATATTGCATCTCTCTTCTTTCACAAGTGAGTCTACTTCTTTTTTTATTAGCAGCAGGAGGAATATTTAGCTCCTATATTCTTCCTTATACTACATTTTTTACACATAAATCAATGAATTATATTGAATATTTAAGAGACAATCATTAAAATAATAAAGGGAGTTAAATTTGATAATGTATTTTTTATAATAAATGTATTAAAAAATAATTATAATGAAATAGTCATGGTGGATTATTCTAGTGGTGTCTTGATCTGATGGTGTCTCAGAGTCTGGTGGTGTATTTTTATGGCTTCATAACACTGGTGGTGTCATAGACTTAGCTAAAATTATGCTTCACTATCAGTTTATCAAAAGGCGGTGTCAGGTTTGGCGGTGTCGTATACTTGGCCAAAATTCTGTGTTGGTGGTATGACATTGGTGGTGCTTCAACTGAAGGTATCTCATACTTATCCAAATTTTAGTTTTGGTGGCATTACATCCTGATGGTGTCTCAAACAATACCAATTTTTCACTCAGGTGGTATGTTTTTTGATGGTGTCGCGTACTAAGCGATATTTCCATACTGATGGTGTCTTAACATGATGGTGTCTTGGACATTGTCAATAATTTGACTTGGTAGTGACTCATACTTAGGAAATTTCATCACCTTTCTAAAAAATAACACTTACCGAGAAACATAAATTACATTAATATCATTAAAGTCATGATTTCATGTTCATTAAAATAAGGAAGTCAAAAATATAGATTTTCTTATTGTAGTAGATCATTTCAGGGAAATATTATCTAATGACTATTCTAGGCTACCTCGTGATAGAGAGGTAGAGTTCACTATTGATCTTGAGCCAGGAGCACACCTAGTATCCTTTCCTCCATACAAGATGGATACTACTAATTTTCAAGAGCTCAAAAGATATCTAGAGGACTTGGATTCTAAAGGCTATATATGAACCAATACTTCTCTATAGGGTTCGCCCTTGATTTTTACTAAGAAGGTGGACGAGAACCTTAGGTTTTTCATAGATTATCACTGTTTGAACCAAATTATAGTTAAGAACCATTATCCCTAACCACATACCACTGACCTATTTGACCAACTTTTGAGGACTGAGAGTTTTCTTGAAGATTGATTTGATGTTAGGATACCATTATGTATGATTTAGTCCATCAGATATACTACATAAAACATTTCATAGTAGATATGGATTTTATAATTATATGGTCATTCCATTCAGTATCATGAACACACCAGTAATTTTTATGGCTAAAATTAATCATGTTTTCCACCCATATCTACATTCATTTTTGGTAGTATCCATGGAATAAATTGTGGTGTATTATCATACTCGGAATGGCTATGTATAATAAATTTATATCATACTAAATACACTAACAAAGTACCAAATATATTCTAATCTCACAAAAATCCAATTCTAGATTGATAAGGTTCACTTCCAAAGTCACATCCTCACATATGAAGGAGTATCTATGGACCTAGAGATGGTGAGATCTATAGTTTCCTAGGATAATACTAATAACATCTTTGATATATATAGTTTCTTAGGTTTTTTTGGATATTATAGCCACCTTATTTAGGATTTATCTTACCTTACAACACCATTGACAAGATTAAATATGAAAGATATAGATTTTACTTGGTTTGAAGAATGCAATAAAGATTGTTAGGAGCTGAAAGGGAGACTAACTTCAATGACAATTTTGATCTTACCTGAGCTTGTTAGAGGCTATACGGTTTCATATGATGCATTAGGCATCAATATGGGAGTTATTATGATACAAGGAGATGAATTCATAGAATATTAGTCTCAATATTTTTGACTCCATGAGAATAGTTACCCAACACATGATCTCGATTTAGCATATATGGTTTATTCCTTGTGTTTATGGAGGGATTATTTTCATATATAGTGTTTTTGGTGTTCACGAACCAGAAAGGCCTTCGATATATATTCAAAAATCATGAAATAAACCTCATACAAAAAATATGTGTTGAATATCTATAGTTAATTTAATTTGATCTTTATTATATGTTAAGTAAATATAATGATGTTGTTGTTTCTTGGATATAGAAAACACATACATGGACAGTTCACGCTGATAGTGATGGGTAGTAGTTAATGGCCCTATATTCTGAGATGTACCTAGAGGTCTTGGAGGATCACAGACTATCTATTATTATAGATCCAGACCTCTTCACTCATGTATTGAGTTAATATGATATTGATTCATTATCCTACATACTTGGTCCTATATGAGAGTGTCTTAGGTGAGGACCCACTGCATGGATGGGTTGTTGAGGAGGATGAGGTCTTAAACATTCATGAACATGTCTTGGTGTCTGCTGACATAAGAGAGAAATTGATGCGAGAGTCTGTAGCCTCTTATTGGGTAGTAAATCCCTATCTTACTAAGATGTACAATGAGTTATGCCCCTAGTACTTTTGGTCGATGAAGAAAGGGGAGATAGCTAGCTTTATAAATCAGTGTTATAATTTTCAATAAGTAAAGGCAGAGAACCATCAGTTATTGGGGATTTTAGAGCCATTTCCCATTATTTTGTGGAAATAGAATAAAATAACTATGGATTTTGTGATGGGATTACCTAGTTCATCATGATGGGGTGATGTATTATGGGTGATTATAGAAAATTTGACAAAGTTCCCTCACTTTTTCCATATTTGAGAAACTTTTTAAGTTGACAGGCTATGGAGGATATATGTTAGGGATATCATATCCCTTCATGGAGTTCCATATACTATCATATCATACATATATTATTGATTTATTTTGTGGTTCTATAAGGGGTTGCAGAATGATATTTGTACATAGGTTCTTATGAGTACTGTCTATCACCAATAGATTGACGGCTTGTCTGAGTGTATAATGTTGGTATTGGAGGAAATTCTCTAGAAACATGTCCTTGATTTTGAAGGTTCTTGAAAAAAATGACCAATCACCCCTTGAGTGTGATTATAATAAAAGATTTAAAGAAAATATATAGATGGATCTCTATGAGGCTCAATATGGTAGGCTATTATATTCACACCAATTATAGTTAAAGGTAGGTGTAGTTGTACTTCAAGGGCCTCATCTCATTCAATAGATTTCAGAGAAGGTATAAATTATCAAGAAACATATGGATACAAATAATTCTAGAAAGAAGTCCTATTACAATCATGATTTATAACTTCTGGTGTTTGAGGTAGGGGATTGGTTCCTATTTTGTGTTTCGACTAGACTAGGGTGTTGGAGGTTTGGGTGAAAAGGGGTGCTGACACATAGGTTTCTCAGACCCTTTGAGATTTTGTAAAGATTCAGTCTAGTAGCCTACCACTTGAAGCTACCTCATTGGCACTGATCCATGAATTAATCCTTCCATGTTTCATGGATTTACCGGTATAATTCAGATTTGGCCCACATTTTTATCTTAATGAGGTTAAGTTGGAGGTTGATTCTTATTTGGAGGAATATCTCAATATAATTATTAATCATACCACAGAGTCTCTATATGGATATTCAGTTCCTCTAGTTTGGATGATATGGAAGTAATAACGTGTATAGTATGAGACCTTGAATTCAGAGGCAGATGCATATTCTTAGTGGTCGATACATTTCACATATTATGCTTTACTACCCTCAAAATGGAAACTCAGGTACAATTTTTTTAAGGATGAGTGGTTTTAAGATATTATTTTTTATTATGAGGTATGAATCCTTTAAAAATTAGTGTAAAATTCATTTTTTATTCTAATGTAATTCCTTAAACATGTGAGGAAGGGTTCAATAGAATCTGGGTGTTTCTCGGATCCCGAAACTCTAGTTTTTAGATAAATGTCCCGGGGTGCTTGCTTTGCACATAGTTAGTAGTAACTATGTACCTCAACCATGTGGATAATATATAAAGGATAATGGTTTAATAGACTATGTAATGGAGGCCACACAAACATTATTTTTGGACAAGGTATTTTGTAGAGGGTTCGTGCAGGAGGTGAATAGTTTTTCAAAACCGTGTGTTAAGCCGTGAAGTTATTGCCACTTAGTTATTGATCCCGTATGTTTTTGGAAAAACCATGTGCCCCTTTAATATTCTGTGGAATAAAAATTTCTCCCTTACCTTATCTAAATATTAAACCCCCTTTATCCTCCATTTTCATAGCCACTCCCCTATGAAGGAAGCACTCCCTCTTCTCATACTAGGAATTTTTGTATCTCCTTCAATTGAGCTCATAATCAATTATCATTGTTATCGTTGGATTCACACTTTTGTGATCTTTAGTCCTATTGTTTTTTTTTCTTTTATTATATCATCAAATGGAATGATAAATCTGTGAGATCTAATCTTCCATATTTTTAGGGAATTTTTCTATTTCTCATATTTCTTCTATTTGAGTCTGGATTAGGGGATGATAATAGATTAAGAGTTTAATACCCATATAATATAGGTAGTCTATACCATTCCCTTAGAGTCTTGATGTTTATATCTCCCACCATTATTCCACACGCCGAACATTCTATTAATCTCATCTAAAATGAGAAATAACATAAAGGTAAATATTGTAAAATATGTTTTGATGTACCATATCCCCTTTAACATGGTTAGAGGCCTCTAAACTCAACTTGAACCACCCCTTTAGGTGATTTAACACAAAGGTCTATGATTATGCCACCCCTTTGGGTGAGCTGGGATTTCCACCTATGAGTGGAAGTTGTATATGAGTTAAATTGGAATGTGAAAGGTTAAATTTCTCTTGTGGAACCTTTTAATTTATAAATGAAAGGGTACAATAAATTTGATTTAATTAGGAATTATGAATTTAGGTGGATGACCTCATAGATTAAGGCATTTATTTAAATAGTTGGTGATGTGGTATGGCCATTGAGAGGGACCCTCTCTTTATCATGAATTATTAAATGAACTAAATATGATGAATAAACTATTAAAGAAGGAGTAAAAACTTACATGAAACTTTGAACATTGTGTAAATTTTTCACGATGTGACTCGTGCTGGGGCTTGAGCTGCAACTACCCCAAGCCTGCTTCCATAGGCTATGGGCTGGCGACTAGTTCTAAAGGTACAAATTACTCAAGGTGGATTTTTCCTAAGAACTTATACACACACACAAAACCAAATCAATGTAAAAAGTGCAAAGGGAGAAGAAAAAATGATGAAACACTACAATAAATAAACCAAACATGCATGAACCACTAAACAATACAAGTATGGCATGATAAAATGAAAGGAAAAAGGGTAAAAACATGTCCAACCAGAAAAGTTCCACAACTTGGCAGTAACTGGAAAAGAGAAACAGTTGAGGGATCCCCACTCTAGAATCCCTAGAAATTACCATCATACGTGGTCCAAGCACCCATATCCCTTTTCTCCTTTGAATTCATGATCAACATGTTAGTAATATACATATGGTATGACACGTGCAGGAAAATACCATGCAGGGGTGAGTATAAAAATACTTATTAGGAAACCCCAAAAAGACGAAGGGGAGCCTTAAGAGATACTCAGAAAAAGGAAAGAAATGGATAGGAAAATTTATAGAAAAATGATTGTAGTTTAACCCAACAAGAGAGTGAAGTAAGATCATCCAAACACAAGGAGATATAAATGGTGAGAATATGAATTATCGGTGAGTCTTTTCTACCTATAGTAGGATTGTAGACTCGTCCAACCATAATAAGCTAGACATGGATAGCACATGGCATTCCCCGCACTTATTTGCCTCTCTTGGAAGGAGAGTAACCCAAACCCAAGGAGTGAGAACTATAAATAGAATATATATATATATATATATACGCTCAGTTAAAGAAACAAAACAAGAGAGAGTAAGTGGATCTCTATCTCACAACTCATCTTAGGAAAATAGTATCCAACAATCCAAAAGTAACCACCAACGATGACCAGTATCCCACACGTCTTCCCTAAACTACAAGTAAAAGGGACTCAATCCGAAAACCTTGATATTATGCACTTTGGGTGGCACTATCTCACCCTCACGATTTTAGGTCTTGTCACATGAACGTGTGTTGCAGATAATAGAGTCCATATTCCTCAAGAGTCCAAAGGTACGTCAAAACAAATCTCATTACTATGTCTCACAGTTGAGAGATCGTGTCTCATGGTCAAGGACCACAGCCCATCCCAGCTGGAGAGTACCAATCTACTCATTAGAAATTTATTCCCTAGTACATCAGGGGGGGTCAGTACCCATAAGTTGATGTGGACCCACTACGTAGCCCCACTGAAGGAAAATATTTTGGAGGGTATAGCATGACAAGTGTCATTGATGGGACCCAATGCCCTACCCCGGTGGAGGGAATCCCAAAACTGCCACTGTGGACCCACTATCCAGCCCAGATAGAGGATAATCCCGAAACTTCTATGGCCATCCCTTTTAGATGGTACCTCTCAAAAATCATCGAGGAATACTAGCCATCCCAACTGGATGGTACCACTCAGAAAGCATCGAGGAACACTGTCCATTCCTACAGGATGGTACCTCTCAAAAAGCATTGAGGAACACTGGTCATCCCCACTAGATGGTACCTCTTAGAAAGAATCAAAGAAAACTAGCCATCCATACTGAATGATACCTCTCAAAAATCATTGAGGAATAGTGTACATCCCTACTAAATGGTAACTCTTTGCATGCCAACCCGAAACCTTCACATCACATCTTGTAAAGTGGTACATAGCGCGAATGGGCCCCACATGATGTGTGACCCCAACCCATCGCCTAGATGTGTACATAGCCATTATCAAGTACTAAACTATGAACATGGACCTCTAGGTATTCCAGTGTAATCCCAGAGTACATGGCACATCTAGTCAAAAGGTCGATGAGTGCCCAACGCTCATCGTTGGTCCAAAGGGATAAAAACGTAATTTTACTTACAAGCCTCCTTAAACGGCCCCAGATAACCAAAGGAATCAAACTATTGTAATCCTAGTGGAAAGGCACTAGGGATTGATTATTTATTCATGTGAATCATACACCCAGTGTTGAAGCTTCATTTCACATCCTTACAAACAAATAGAGAATTGTGGGGCCCACTTCTTGATCCTGAAATAAATTAAATGCATCACCCCATTGTGATACTCCTAAAAAAATGCACAGAATAGACTACTCAATTTACACAATCATACACCCAATGAAAAGGTCATAATTCATAGTATTACACTTGAATGATGTCTTGTGGGGCCCATGTCTCGATCCAAAATTAAAATTCCAATATTGGTATAAAAATTCGGCCTCAATATCAAGGTCGCAAATCAGATGAATAATCGTTAATATGATGTTGTATGGAAGAGTTATGATATATGTGTGATTCCAAAACAATAATAACAATAATGATATTGGGTGTTCCGTGGACCCAAACCATGAACCCAAATTTAATATCCAACATTGGTCTTGAATCGACCATTTTGAAGATAGGGTCACATTTCCACTAATATCACATCATTTAGATGATGTATTCATGATTTATAATAGATAGAATATTTAATATTATTATTAAATCTAATGTTTCGTGGGAATTTTGTGGACTCGATCTGTAAACCCAAAAAATGAATCCAAAATTAGTCTCCAAATGACCATCTTGCAAATTGGGTGGCACTGCTATAGACAGTTTGTCAAATGGGAACCGTATGGAGAATTCATTATGAGAAAACCATTTTGTAAAAATGAATAATAAAAACATATTTTATTATTATAATTTTAACTAATTAAAAAAATAATAAAATAGTCCACACCTCATTATTCCCCATCTTCTTACTCCATGTGCAGGCATCGCTTTCCCCTAACTCCCCCTTGGATTCTCCCTTTTTTCATTACTTTTATTTTATATTTCATTATATTATTATTATTTTTATCTCCCATATTCTTCCCCAAATCACACCCCCTATAAACCCTAGTCTCCGTTGGGCCGCCTCCACTATGTCGCATCCATTCGGGCTGCCTACCACGCCACCACATGCTGGCTCCTCTAGTCTCCTCTACCATCCACCTCCACTTGGGGTGCCTACCACACCACTATCCCAGTTGAGCATCACGGAACACCAAACCTTCTTCGTTTATTCAATCGTAGGTCTGAAACTAGATCGGTGGTCCTTGTGATGATATCTTCACAGCGCCAACCTTCATTTGATGATGAGTTGGTGGTTTCATGTGATAAAAAGTGGTGATGAATTATCAGTGAAGAACGTATTAAGAACATACAAATCGGGATTCAAAATAGATATCGGGCAATGGCCATGTTTGTTTGACCATCGCTTTGATTTTCAAAAAATTGAATTTAATGATGGATAGAAGAAAAACATAGAAATTGAAATTGGAGCTATGAAAATCAACAAGTATCCTAACTTGAATCAGTCTATTCATTGTTGACATCACGTTCTCCTTGCTTCATCGTTGATTCACTGAAGTCCTGTCGAAGAATCATCCTCGAATCAACAAGGAGGATAGGGAGAGGGAGCTTTCCAATATATTGGGAGGATTATGGTCCAACCCTAATTTATTCATCCTAATCACCTATTTTTAATAGGTGATTCATTCTAGGGTATCGTTCCCATAAACGGTCTCAGGATTCGAACATCTTGCGCCCTCACACTTTAGGCCATATTTAGGGTAAACATGACATTTCAAACTCAATGGAGGTATCCAATTTCTAATCTAATACTCTATTAAAAATTTATTCTAATTGACATCCAAAATAAGTAAATATATTATTTATGAAAAAGACCTTGATACCTTTTTTCATAGAAGGCATGCACACACAAAAGCTACATCCTGCCTAGGGTAAATGCCACACTCCAAAATCAACTTTGGCCTGAAATTTATGATCCAAGCTACTGTTTAAGAGTTATCCCATTTCTGTCATGTGAATAGTATAAAATATACTTAAAATTTTTATAAAATTTATTCTAGGCACACCAGGCCTCGGGATTGCATTTCATCTCAAATCCAATCTCTGGAAATATATGAAGAAATATTTGAAAGTTTTGAATAGAAAAAACCATGTCTCTACATCATTCCCTCCTTCAATATTTCCATCCATGAAAATAAAAAGTAGGGAAACATCTTGAGATACTGAGCCCTCACCTGGATCTCCTAGTCCCCAGGAAATTATTGCATGTTTCCCCGCTGCCACAACATACAGACCAAGGGTATGGTCTGTCCTTGTAAGGTCCTCTCTTATCAATGATGTGCCTAGAAAAAGTCTTGTATCTCCTCAGTTGTGACACGTAGGATATTTTATGCTCCAACTTCATCTATTATGAGTTTCTCAAGGTGGTATAAAACCTTTCCATCACTTTTCACAGTCTCTAATGACCTGATGAAACTCGAGGGAAAATTTGTCCTCTATGGAAGAATCTCTACATCCCAATTCATGACTGGAATCACTGTTTGTACCTTGAATAGTGTCTCATGATTTACTCCTTTAGAATATTCATCTGATGAAACACCCAAGGATATCTGGTCAAGCAGGACTTCATAGTCAATGTATCTCAACGAAGAATCTCTTAAAAGATTGAGAAGTGTAGGATTCAACACCATTGACTGAAGAAAATTGTACCCTCCTACTCCACTAGGGTTAGCTGCAGGGAAGTAACTTATTTGAAACTTCCTACACTAGGAAATCTTGGGAGTTCATGCAAATGGAAAC
Source organism: Viscum album (assembly GCA_963277665.1). Taxonomy (NCBI): domain Eukaryota; kingdom Viridiplantae; phylum Streptophyta; class Magnoliopsida; order Santalales; family Viscaceae; genus Viscum; species Viscum album. The sequence goes on from OY728130.1 coordinate 1,450,110,369, forward strand.
CACTACAATGTTGCCTTAGGTTCAAGTATCTATGGGTAAAGACATACCTAGAACTATGGTGGTCTAAGAAAAACACCAAGTGTTCTCCCAAAAGGTAGTGTCTCAACATTCTCAGGGTGAAGACTATTGTTGTCAGCACCAGGTAGTGAGTCCTGTAGTTTTATTTATGGGTTCTAAACTGCCTCAACCTATATTTGAGAATTTCACACATGAAGGTACCAATGAACAAGGAAGGTAAGAAAACTCATCCAAATATGAAAATCTATACATGGAAATCATGTGGCATACCCTGCGTTTCTTTGCATCCCTTGTAAGTAGATTGACCCCAGACTAGATACTCCATTACACTACTTATGACATCCCAAGAAAAAAGTGTCAAGCATGAAAACTATACCGATAATTCTAGGACCTGCTCTGAAACTCCATCACACAACATATCCCTGAATGCACAAGTTGGAGGGAATCTTCTACCACACCTTGATGATATCCACTTTAGGCGGCACTGACTCACCCTTATGGTTTTCCTCACATCACAAAAATGTGGCTCGGTGGGGGAAGGGCCCCTCTTCCTTGTGCATTTGAAACTACGTCAAACTACCTCGATACATGGTTTCACCGATGCCCTACATCACCCCAGTAATACCTCAAGCAAGAATTAAGAAGAAAAGAGTACTTTACATAGTGTATAACAATTTCTACTAAAACAAGTATAAGAGACATAGAGTGTACCTCTTATAATTTCATGCACTAAAGGATCAGAGACATCCAAATTTTTCAGTTATCCGTGGCCCCAACTACTAGCTTCCTGAGAATAACGGGGGCCACCTAGTGATGGTGGTGGTGGATAAACCTCATAGCATCATCCCCACCTCCAAATCCTCCAACTCATCTTCCAGTACCACCTCCCTAGGGACCACATTATCCCCACCTGGTAGATCTCTGATCACAGTGATGTCTCTACCGTGGTGGTCCACCTGCTCCCTACATGGGGTTCGCAGCATGTCTGGTCAAGAAGTCATGTGCCATGTGGCCTTTCCCACTACATGAATAGCACCAGACCTCTCAAATATGACCCAATTATTCCTAACCAAATTCTTGAGTCTGATCATGAGAATATCTCCTACATTGAGATCTTTTCATCTGATGACTGCTAGATGTGGCAAACATTTTAGCTCTATTTCCCCAAATGCCCCAACCAACTGTATGAAATCCCCTTGATAGAAATATCTTTATCACCATCAAATTCTCCAGCACTTGAACATAGGTGGGGATTTCCAAGGGTATTATAATAGCACATATCTCTCTACGGGGGCCCTTCTCAAACTTATGTGCTCGAAAGTATCCATCACGGATCATGTCCAGAGAGTAGCATGTAAGGTATGTAAACATAGTCGCGTACTTAGCCACTATCATCCTTCCCTACTAAAACTATAGGATCTCCTTAATTAGAATGGAGTGCATGTAGGAGGGGTAGTACTCCTCACGAAACAACTGCTGGAAGTCATCCCATAAGAGTGTCGAATCATCAAGTATCTGATTTACTAGGCCCCACTAATTCCCAATTACTTCATGGAAAAGGCTTGCTACCAAATCCAACATCTGATCTATCAGTGCTCATGAAAACCTGAATAGGTGAACCATTGAATTTATATAAACTTATGATTATTAAGGGTTTGGCTCATCGTGGAACCTCAACGGTCTCTGGAGCTGGAACTCACAAAGAACTCTCAGCCTGCGCACATCCTCTGCCTGCTCTACTGGGGTTGTCTGCTCCTTAACAGGTGGTGGTTCTACTACCTAACCACCTAGAGGAAGTGGATCGCATGATGGGTCCTTCACTAAGGCATCATAGCTCACATGACCATCGTCAAGAACTGGAGCTAGTATCATGGATGGATTTTATCACAGAGACATCCAGAATGTTATCGAGGAGTACTGCAATTAGATGAACATATATATATATATATATATCATTAATAATGATACACCAAATAAAAAAGGACAATAAAATACTCAATACTTTATGAGGCAAGTACCATTGTTCTCTGCAAAAAGTGTATCGAGATGCCGAGTTGACAAGAGGGTAATCAGGGTCCTAGTGAATGGATATGTCGGTTGCTCATACCATCACTAGAATCCCTGGACTGATAGACACTCTCAAGACACTTCAACATTGTTTCCCTAAACCCCAACCAATACTTTTTTTGGGAAATTTCCTAACAACATCTTAAGGATCGAACGACCTCTGATACCACTTTTTCATGACAGGACCCATGTTGAGGGTCAAGTTGCAACTACCCCAAGCTCGCCTCCGTAGGACAGGGGTTGGTGAATAGTGCCGAAGACAAAACAAACTTGGGGAGGCCTTTAATTAATAACCAGTACACACACGCAACCAACTCAATTCAAATAGTGTGGAGGTAATGGAACAAAATATGCAACACTTTTATAAATAATCCAAAAATGCATGAACCACTAAACAAAACAATTACAATATAGTAAACTGAAAGGACAAAGGGAATAAATAAATTCCCAAATTGAAAAGTTCCATAACCTAGAAGTAACAAAAAAAAGATAAACAAATCAGGGAGCCCTACTCCAAAATCCCAAGATATGACCATTATACATGGTCCAAGAACCCATATCCTTATGCTCTTATGAAGTCACGATCATCCTTCTCGTCGTCTACATAATGCACGACACATGTCGGAAATGTCCATGCAGGGGTGAGTATAAAAATACTCAGTAGGATTCCCCAAAAAGGTGAAGGGGGTCTGTAAGATATACTTAGAAAAAGGAAAGCAGTGGATACAAGGTATAGAAAATGGAGTGTAGATCAACCCAATAATAGATTGAAGTAAGCTCATACAAACAAAATGAGTTAGAAATGTTGAGAATATGAAATTATCCTCGAGTCTTTGTTACCAATAATATGAGATTAGACTCATCCAACCACGAGAATCTAGACATGGAAAGTGCATGGCAGACCCCGTATGTCTTCACCTCTCCTGGAAAGTGAGTAACCAAACCCCAAGAAGTGGGATATAGAAACTGAATATATATATATATATATATATATATATTCTCAATAAAAAATCCCAAAAGAGAAAGAGAGAGAGAGAGTAAGAAGATCTCCATCACACAACTCATCCTAGGAAAAGATTATACAATAGTCTATAAGTAACCACCAATGATGCCCAATATACCACACATCTATCCTGAACTACTGGTCAAAGGGACTCAATCACCACACCCTGATATTATCTAATTTGGCCATATGTGTCTTACCATCATGGTTTTAGGTCATGTCACATTGAAACGACTTGGTGTAAAAGTGGCACACTTCCTCAAGAGTCCAAAGGTACATCAGAACACATTTCTTCACTCTCTTGCACAGTCAAGAGATCATGTCTTAAGGCCGAGGACCCCTACCTAGCTTGGATAAAGGGTACCACTCTAGTCATCAAGTATTCATGCCCTAGTACGTCAGGGGGGGTCATCACTTGATAGTTGAAAGAGACCCACTACCAACCCCTGCTTAAGTTTAATCCACTAGAGGGTACAACCTAAAAAGTGTCGTCGATGGGACACATTGCCCATCCCCACTAAAGGGAACCCCAGAACTTCCATCGGGGACACACTGCCCAACCTAGCTGGAGGTTAAGCCCGTAACTACTCTAGCCATCCCTGTTGTATGCTACCTCTCAAGAATCATTGAGGAACACTGGCCATACTTATTTGATGGAACATCTCAGAAATTATCAAGGAAAAATGGCCATCATTACTAGATGGTACCTCTTGAAAAGCTTTGAGGAACACTGGTCATCTCCTCTGGATGGTACCTCTCATAAAGCATTAAGTAACAATGGACATCCCCACTATATGGTACCTCTCAAAAAAACATTTAGGAACATTTTCCATCCCTACTGGATGGTACCTCTATGCATGAAAACCTAGAACATTCTCATCACATTTATAAAGTGGTACACGGTGCGAATGGGGCCGACATGATGTGTGGCCCCGCCACATTGCCTATTCCTATACCTATCCATTCTAAAGTACTAAATTGCAAACAAGGACCCCTATGCGTGCTAGTGTACTCCCAGAGGTCATGGAATATCAATTCAAAAGGCTGACGAGTGCACAACACTCATCATTGGTTTGGAGGGACAAAAGCATAATCTCCCTGACACACCTCCTCAAACGACCCCAGATAACCAAATGGATCACATCGTTGTGATATTTGCAGAAAATAACCCAAGATTGACTATTTATTCATCCAAATCGGACACCCAGTGATGATGTTTCATTTAATATCCTTATTCACAAATAATGCATCATGGGTCCCACACCTCAATCCTGAAATAAATTATATTGATCACTCCATTATGATCCTCACTTAAAAACCCATGGAATCAAAAATTCATATACTTCAATCAGACACCTGATGAAAACGTTCTATTTCACTTTATTATGATTGAATGTCATCTTGTGGGTCCAATGCCTCGATCCTAAATTAAAATCCCAATATTGGTCTCAAAACATCTTCCTCAATATTAGGGTCACAAATCCGCTAATGGATCATTAATTCAAGGTTGTAAAGAAGAGTTACAATAGATGTAAAATTCTGAAATAATAATAATAATAATAATATTGGGTGGTTCATGGAATCAATCAATGATCCCAAATTTAATATCCAACATTGGTCTTGAATCGACTGTTTTAAATACAAGGTCGTGTCTCCACTGACAACGCATCAACTGAACATCATATGCATTAGTTATGGTGGATAAAAAATATAATAATATTATTAAATCAAATGTTTCATGGGTGTTTCGTGGACTCAATCTGTAAACCCAAAAAGGCATCAAACCTTAGTCCTGAAATGACCATCTTGAAAACTGGGTTGCACTACTATAGATGGTTCTTCAAACGAGAACCGTATGGAGTAGTTATGAAGAGAAAATCATTTTGTTAACAAGAATAATAATAACACATTTTATTATTATAATTTTAACTAATTAAAAAAAGAATAAAGGAGGCTACGCCTCATTCACCCCCCCTCCACTTACTCCATTTTTGCGTAGCACTATCCACTAATCCTACCTTGGATTCTCCATTTTTCATTACTATTCTTTTCCATTTCATTTTATTATTTTTTAATATCCAATATTCTTACCCAACTCACACCCCCTGTAAATTATATCCGTCGTCGGGATGCCTCTGCTACGCCGCCTCTGCTCGGGTTGCCTACCGCTCCACCACTTGTAACCTCTTCCGCTGGCCACCTCAACTCATGCCGCCAACTGTGCCACCACCTGTGGCCTTCTTCATCCTCCTCTTTTGGCCAACTCCACTCGGTCCGCCTACCACATTGTCACCTACGGATTCCTCTGACCTCCTCTATCAGCCACCTAGACTTAGGCCACCTATCGCATCATCATACTGATTGATTTCTACATCCCACCGCCACTGGACACCATCGTACATTCTCTATTTATCTGATCACATATCTGAAACCAGATTGACGTTCCTTGAGAAGAGAGCTTCACAGCGCCAGCCTTCACTCAACGATTCTTCGGTGGATTGATGTGATCAAAAGTTATGGTGAATTATCAATAAATAACAAATGAATAACTGACAAATGAGGATTCCAAATGGAGATCAAATGATGGTCGTGTTCATTTTTTCATTTCATTAATGTTCAAATAAATCAATATAATGATGAATTGATGAAAATATTATAAATTAAATTCAGAGGTATAAAAATCAACAAGAATACTAGCTCGAATCAGTCTATTCATCATTAATAGTTCCTTCACCTTGCTTCTTCATTGATTCACCAAAGTCCCATTGAAGAATCATCCTTGAATCATCAAGGATTAAAGGGAGAGGGATCTTGCCAATAGAGGTGGAGGATTATGTTCCAACCCTGATCTATTCTTCATAATCACATATTTATAATAGGTGATTAGGTCAAGGCTACCATTCCCATCAGCGATCATGGGATCCAAAAACCCTAATCCCTCTCACTTTATGTCACGCTTAGGGTAAACATGACATTTCAAACTCAATGGTGGTCTCGAATTTTCAATCTGACACTCCATTAAAATTTTATTCTTACTGACATCCAAAATAAATTTATTTATTTATTAATGAAAATTCCCTTGATAACATTTTCCATATAAGGCCTACACCCACAATATTTATGTCCCACCTAGGGTAAACTTCATGCTCATGACACAACTGTTGCCTCAAATGTCTGATCCAAGCTATCATTTTAGAGTTATCTCATTTCCAACACATACATAGTATAAAATACACTTAATATTTTTATAAAATTTATTTCAGGCACACTGGGCCTCAGAATTTCATATTGTCTCAGTGCCTAGCTCTAGAAATATATTTATAAATGTTCATAAGTGTTGATATAAAAAAGGAATCTACAAAATTGTTTATTATGTATACTTTATCATGGTACTGACATTTCGTTATGGCACTAAGGACTTATTATATTGGATTCCATGGATTATTACCTTGGATCCAGATTACTTGGATTACCATAGACATGCTCCTTGAGCTCCATCAAAGTATCTGCTGAGTTTACTATGGATTAGATCCATGGACCCAAATAGGACACCATGGTTAATCGCCTTTGGTATTGTCCAATTTAGGTATACATTCTACTAAGTTTACTATGGACGCACTCTATGGACTCGAAGAGGATTCCCTAGTCAATGGCCTTGGGTCCAAACCTGTGTAAATATATTATATACTGAGTTTGTTATAGATGATATATATGGACTAAAATTTGATGCCTTAGTCAACATCCTTTGAGTCTTGGCCCTTGTAGGTTTGATACTTGATACATTTGGCGTATGCCGTAACTGATTTTTTACTTTTTTATATAGTAACATTCATTATAAACTTCTTATCATAGTATGTTCTTGTTTATTTTTGTTGTATCACTTATTCATTTAAAAAATTATTTATGATATAATCACACACTATTATATATTATATTCATAGTCTAGACTTGTTATAAACACCATTTGTGGTGGCCTACTAAAACTATCTCACACCCTATTCAGGTCGTTGATTGGTACCCGGGTAGACTTTATGTTTTCAGGTAGTTAAAAGGTATGGGTACCTCTTTTGATTCTTGACTCTAATGTTAATATGGAGTACAAGATTTGAGGAACAAGATTCTTCTCATGATGTTAGTGGAGATATATTTTTTTTACTTTTGTATAACTTGTTCTATGTGCCTTATCAATTGTTCCCCATGTGTCTCCCATTTTTTCATAGAATGATGTGATCATACTTTTTGTATATAATGTTGGATATAGATTTTCCATTATTCCTACTAGTTATTCTAATATAATTAGATCATTTATTTATTTCACTACCTAATTACTATATAAATTTCCACTTATAATTATTTATTTATACCATTTTTCTACACTCAAATAACTAGGGTATAGTCTCTCCACCATATTATCACTATAACTCACTTTTAGTCAACATCCTCTAGTGTATGGGTGATATGATTGGGTTTATGTGGCTCTTAGGTTTGATTATTTTCTATTTAACTAGACCCAAGATACTACATTATGTGTGAAATAGGTAATTAAACACAATATTACTTTGAGTAAAACATATAGTGAAATCTCATGTCATTACAAATTTATTCTTTTTGTGTGGCTTAATGTGTTGTTAGATGGTGATATTGGAATTTAGGAGAACACACCTAATTCCAATGAGGAAGAATCCAAAAGGGTCACACACTTATGGTTTCTATTGATCTCAATTTAATTCTACTTGAAGTTAATTATTGGAATAAATATTATTCTCTAATTAGAGAAATAAAAATTATTCATGATTTATTGATCACATATATCCAGTCATTATATTATTATTAGTTTAATATTAAATAAATATTTATACATATAATCGTAATTAATATAATTATTTATTTATTTATCAAATTCATATTTTTTTTATTTTTGGTTTGATAAATACTGAGGATTAAATATAGAACAATTTATCATGATTAATAGGAAAGTTATATTAAATATAATTTTAAAAAATATTATTTCATTTAATTATATAAATGATATTTATTTTATCAGTGAGTTTTGTGCATGTCACATAAATAATAAAAATAATATTATTATTTTGACATGGGGTTATATATGTTTTATGAAAATAATTATGGCCTCATATGGAATTATTTATTCCCTAACCTAGCTATATAAATACCAATTATTTAATTTCCCCAGGTTAGATGTGGTGGCACATGACACATCCCCACTACATACTCTCTTAACCCTATGGAGAAAATTTTCTAGAACACTCTCCATAACCAAGAGCTTCAAATTTACTCATATTAAGAATGAGATAAAAATATCAATCCTTAAAATAATTCAATGTAGTTCAAAGGAAGTGACACAAGACAATTGACACCACCATGCTAGCACATGACATACCATCTATGAAACCTCAAAATCATAAGAGAACATATGGATCACCACTTGAGGGATTCCTCTATGGATCCCCTGATACAATGATAATACCATCAATAAATGGATTTAATGGTAAATATATTATTTAAATGAATAATACCCTAGATTTAGTTAATTATTTTAATTAAATTAATTATAATTTTAACATGAAATGATCCTCCCTCTTGGTTTTGATGATCTTTTTCAATCATCATCAGATTGAATTTCTCAGTCTTGATGTTTATCATCATGTACAATGTAGATGGTTCATTAAAATACATGAAAATAGGAGTTATCTAAAACATAATAGGATCTTTCACTGCATCCCAATCCAGTATGTGGCATCAAAGTGTTTTTACGTTCAAATTAATAATTATTTATTAAAGGTTGACCAATTTATAGCTTTTTTGTTAGTTTTCTTTCTCTAAATTCATTATTTAAATCCAAAAATAGATATTTATTATTCTTCTTATTTTCTCTTACTCATATATCCCAAACAAGTTTATTACACATGTAAAAGATTCAAATATATTTTTTTGAAGTGCCAATAATTCTGGTTGTATATCATGAGAATACATGATGTGTAGCCTGATTGCATATGCTATATACCCTTGTTAAATGCACCTAAATGTTACTTGAAGATAATTCAATGTGCCATGTTTTGAATCATGTGTAGTTTCATTAAGAACTATGTGTTGTGTAGGTTAGGATGTAACATGGTTTTCTGAACTACACATTGTGTAACTCGCTTACATATTGTGTTGTCCACACATTTTTATTACGGACAACATAATGTCAAGGGTTTGTCTTGTATTATTACACAAATCATGTCACTAATATTTGTGAAACTAAGAGGTCACATGACATGTATTCCCCATACATTTCATGTACCTAATAAATACATAAAATTGACACACATTCCCAGTTCCTAGGTTCATGTCATGGAAAAAAGATGAAGTGATATACACAACAAGTAGCTAAATTGTACTTGTTGTGTATCCTACAAAATTACATGGAAAAAATAAAATTAATTCATTACCTCATTAAAACCAATAAACATGTGTTTGTGTGTCATTTATTAACATTATATTCTATTTTATATTATATATATATATTAAAGGGTTGACTAATTTCTGCATAAATTTCAAAACTACACACTGTGTATGGTCGCCACACGTCATGTGCTTCATGTGCATTAAAGTGATTGTGCGCTATGTAATTTAGATGTTTTAAATTTTTATTTATTAAAATTATACAGCATGTAATTATATAACATTCCATGTATGCTATATGTTGTGTGACTTCACAGTACATGATAGGGACTACACTAGGTAGTTCAGACAGGTATATGCTACTTCATCTCAATATACAAACCATGTACATAATTAATTAATGATAAAATATATTTATTTAATTTGTTTAAAATTATAATGGATGGTAATATCAAGTTCATATTTGGATGGATATTAAGATAAATTGATTTATTAATTAATCATAATAATTAATTAATTAGAATTCATTTTATCTTAATTAAGAACAATTGAAATGGATGATATTTTATTAAATGTTTATTCATTGTATATGTGAATGATCAAAAGTTTAACAAACCTATGTATGGTTTGAATTTATTTTATTTTAATTATCACTTGATTTTTTTGAAATGATTATTATCAAATTAAAATAATGGTTTTGTTTCACCCTCACCTCCTATAATGTAGGGACATGTGTTTTTCTAGTTTATTTTATGTAAACCTCATAAAAATACATAGGTTCCTCTCACCTCTGTGTGAGTAAATAATATATAATAATGGTACTCTAGGATTATAATAGGCATTTTAAGATGGAGTTGAGGAGAATTAAACCTAGGTGATACTCATGTAAGAGGTATAATTCAACCACTTGAGCCAATAACAGATCATATAATTTTTCTCCTAAGGTCAATAGTTTTTTATTGTTCACTCAATAAATAAATCGGTAGATAATTATCATAATCATGACACATGTTTTTATATCATTTTCATGATTATTTAATTTATCGATTCATTATCATGATCATATATATAAATTAATTAAATAACAATCATTCTCATATGGAATAAAATAAAAGGATTATATGTATATATTTTATCAGCATATGGTTAATCACTCAAGTAAAATCCACTTAATATGAAGAAGGAATGTAAAAGGATAAAACAAAACATTTTAGGAATAAAAAAACAAAATCCTGTTATAAAATACTAATTCAAATTATGCCTTCCTTAATCTATATTAATATGATCCATAGTTAAAGTGTTGGTTCAAGCCTTCTTCGGGGTAACATTTAATCATTATGATATCTTAATAAAGTTAGTGGATCATGTTAAATAATATTTGATTGGATTTAATAGCCTTCTTCTATCCAATACAAGTTTAGAGACATGTGTTGAAGGAATCCAAGTAAGGATTTATGGATTCTGGAGTCCATTAAATGAATCAAGGAGTTGTAAGCTAATAGTTGGAAAGACCGCCTACATAAATACTTTATTTTAGTTTTCATGGTATCTATATGAATTATAAAAAGGAAAATATGGATCATTTCAACAATAATTTTTTTATTATAGGGAATTATGATTCTAATGGTAGGGATTATTGGAACTTTGTAAAGAGTGGTTGACTAATAATAAAATTGATTTATTTTGTATAAAATTATTTTCTAATCAAGTGATGTATGAATAATATAAATTTATATTTTTTTAGTAAAATGGAAAGTTCATTGACTATGATAACCCTATGATAAATTATATAGAAATAAAATCGTTTTACTGGTAGTAACTTCTAATAATTCTATAATATCTTGTACATTGTATTAAACCATGAATGAAGGATTTACATTATAGAATCCCAAATTTGAAATCTTTCTACTAAGGAGGTGATTGATAAAGATTTTATTTTTAAATAACAAAAATCTTCAATAATATTTGATTCTCTCATCCATGTCAAATAAACTCATGAATTAACATGATAACATGGATTCCTATAGAATTATCAAGAATCTCCATAATATTTTACATTAGTGAGCCAAATACAAATGGTTTTAGATATATATGTTACTGTTCATGGGAAAACATGGAGAGGGTGTGCTAAATGGGTCTCAAATCTTCAATATTATTGTCTAAATTGATCATCTCTAGGTTCTAGGGTTTAAGGTACATGTAGAATTGTGCACCGATCTCATACTCTATTCACTCCCATAGAGATTATCCAGATTTATTGTGAATTTAAATTTGAAAAACATTGATACATCTCTCATGGATCCCCAAACTCTTTTTCACTTTGTTGAAAAAGATATGAGGCATGAAAATAATTATATTATTATGGTGAATAAGGGTAATAATACGTTGAAAATCCTGATGACTAACACAAAGCCTAAGGCCACCAAGCAGTGTTTCTCCATGATAAGGTAGATCAATGGGAAACCAAGGGAATACAATACATTATATTTTTCATATGGTAAGGGTTATAAAAATAAGATCTAAACTGCTAAATAGAAGTAAATATAATATTCATGTGACTTCTTTATCAAATGTAGTTTAACTATTTATAGAAATTGGGTATTATATACTAATTTTGGTGCTCATATTTTTATCCAAATACATGAACCAAATAGATTTAGAAAAAATTTCATGAGGTGGGGTGGATATAAAGGACTCTAACAGAGCCAAGCTCAATGTAGTAGATTTTGGATACTACTACCTCACATTTACAACTAGAATGATCTTGGTTTTAAAGAGTTTTTGTTATGTTATTTCTATTAAAAAACATTATTTCTATATATAAACTTGATATGGATGTTTTTTTCTAATTTATAAATAAAATTTAATTCTTTTACAAAGAAAAAATATATTATGATATGTAACTTTTATGTAATAGTCTTTATGTAATAGATTACGTGAATAATGTAATGACATTTGATACCGAATCGGCTTCACATGACACATATAAAACACAACTATGGAATCATCAACTAGATCATTGTAAATGAAAATGATTGATTAAATTATAACAAGATAGATATTTAGTTTATTTTTAACTAAAACCACTAGGAATATGTCACAGTTTTTTATAAGAAAAAATATCAAATCCCTATTTAGTGAAGGATGTGAACGGGAAACAAAGCTTCTTGAATTTCATTATACCAATGTCTTTTGATAATTTCCTATTCAAGTAAGGATTGGTTACTCATAGTTAATAAATTTTACTAATGATTTTAGTAGATATGGATATGTATACTTAATGTTTCATAAGTTGGATTCCTTTTATAAATTAAAGGAATATAAGAATGAAGTTGATAACCATCTTTTTAAGAATGTAAAGAAAACTCACTGAGACCATGGAAGAGAATATCTAATCAAATAATTACTTGATTATTTATTAGAGTTTGGGATATTATCGCAACTCATACCTCTTTATACACCATAATGGAATGGTATAAGTCAATGGAAGAACTATACCTTAATAGACATAGTAATATTAATGATGAGCCATATAATTCATACATTATACTTTTAGGGATATTCATTATATATAGTGGAACACATTCAAAACCAAGTTCCAATAATTGTGGAAAATGGTATTCCATATCAGATTTATATTGAAAATAAAAACATGTTTTCACATATATAATTTTGGGGATAGGAATCATTTTTATGGATATCTCTAAAAACAAACTTTCACTATGAGGAACTATGTGTATCTTTATAGATTATCCTAAGGAAACTATAGTTTATTACTTATAAAACACCATATATATGACTGTTGTGGTTTAAAAATGACCTAAATTAATTGAGAGGGGTCATATATATAAATAAAATAGATGGAGTGAGATATACTTCGATGAAGTCATGGATGAAAATACATGTGGGTTGAAAGATAAAAAATTCTACAAATCCCAATAGAATAATATTCTCTAGACACACAAGTACAATATAATAGTAAAAGAGAACCTAGAGGACCTAAAAGATGTTATTTTCTAGTTAAAAAATATGGTAACTCATTATTTATTGATAATAATGATCAAGTAACCTATAAATAAATAGTAAGTAAAACTTAATTTTCCATTTTGCATGAATCCATGAATTTTGAAATGCAATCTTTCTAAAAAAATAATTTAATATTTTTGTAGATCCTCTAGTGAATATAAGTCCCATTTTTTGTAAATGTGTATTCAATAAGAAATTGGACATGTGTGTGAAAGTCAGTAACTATAAATCTAGACTGCTAACAAAAGTGTTTAAATAGTGTCAAGGTATAGATTTGGATGGAAACTTTTCAAAAATTTATATATATAATTGTCACGACCCGCCCTCGGGGTCCGTGTCGTGACTACCCCAAGCCCGCCTTCCATAGGCCAGGGGCTGACGACTAGCACCAAGGCGTAAATCCCGGTAAAAAAAGGGAAGGCATTGCCTTTGTAAAGTAAACAAACACCACAGAGTAAGCAAGCGGAAAATAAACACTAAACAAAAGCAGAGTACAACTGGAAGTGCGGAAAAGTAAATGGGCTAGAATACAAACCCAAACTGAAAGTAAAGTACAACTCGAAAGGGAAAACAGCAACTGAAAAGCAAATGCCGCTACACCGAGTTGTCCACTGGAAATCCCACCTGAAGGGTGGGTACAGATAGCTCCACTACTCCACGGGTCCCGCCGTCCGCTCCGAGCACGTCCCGCCCAGTGGTCCACCTCCGGGTACCGTCCCGCTCTGCAAGCCTCAGCTAAGGTCAACGCTGTCCGTCGTCTGCAACCAACACAACGTAGTGCGGGCAAAGCCCGTGCAGGGGTGAGTATAAGCTACTCAGTAGGGACCCCGAGACCCCTGAAGGTCTCTCAAATCCACAAAGGATAAACTACGAAGAAAGGAACAATCACGAAGTAATAACCGACACTGCTTAGGTATATGCCCATACATATACCTAAGTCATCAATTTCAAATACGCTCCAACCTCCGAGCCCAAGTACAACTCAGTCCACACAGGAAAGTAAACGTATTCCACACAGGAAAGCAAAACGTAATCCACACAGGATTGCACAACACAATCCACACAGGAAAGCAATAGGATTCAGCTCACACAGGTATACTTCTTCAAAGGACGATAAAGATGATCACTGATCCATCTAAGTCGTCAGACCCACGAAGGATCAAAAGGTAACTAACCCCCGCAAAGACCCACACAGGATCGGGCCCACACAGGACCTGTATGCGCTGGTTCACACAGGACCGCTGAGCGCAAGGACCCACACAGGATCGGACCCACACAGGATCGGGCCCACACAGGACCTGTAGCACTGACCCACGTAGGATCGCTGAGTGTTGTAGTCGTCGTCGTCGAATCCACACAAGATCTCTGTACTGTCGTCGTCGCAGTCACAGTAGCAGTAGTAGCAGTAGTAGCAGTCGCAGCCAGCACTAGGGTTCCCGCACACAGCAAACTCGTACAGGAGGGTCCGCTCCACGAGCCGAGAGGCTGATACATCAACTGGCACAAAGACCAGAGTTGATGTATCCAAAAGTTCCGTATCGTCAACAGGAACTCAACGCAACAGACGGTGCGTCGATCGGACGCCCGGTCTGAGAGTTATTGGCATTTTCGTCCCCGGGGCCCGGTTGGTTTTTAAGGCAAAACCAACCCGACCGTACTCCACCTGCGTCCAAACCTCGGGCGGAGTATGCCAAAAGATCCGTCTCACTAAGAGGAACACAACACGGCTGACAGCACGTCAATCGGACGTCCGTAGCTCTAGATATGAGTGTTTCCGCTCCGAAGGCCCGGTTGGTTTCGTGAACGAACCAACCCGGCCGAACTCAAAGTAATCTGAAACCTTGAGTGCGATATATCGAAACGACCGTCTCGATCCAAGGATCGTGTTTCCGCAGACGTTTCGTCAATCGGAGGTCCGAGGCTCAAGTTATGGCCAAAAGACCGAAACTGGTTCGAAACGGGGGGGTCCGGGTCCGGGCAGACCCGGCCCGACCCCCCCCTGGGTCGGCCCGGCCGGCCGGCCGGCGGCGGCGCGGCGGCCTGGCGGCGCGGCGGCGCGGCGGCCGCGGCGGCCTGGCGCCGCTCGGTGGCTGCACGCGGGGGGCTAAGCCCCCACTTCCTGGGAAGGGCGGCGGCGGCTATATGCCGCGCCCCTTTATTTTTTTTAAACGCCCCCCCCCCCCCCCACGTGGGGGCCTGTTTGTGCGGAACCGGGGGGCCGGCTGCCCCCCCTCAAGAAAAACGCTCCCCCCTCATAAAGAGGGGGGGTTTATGTGATGGACGGGGGATTAATTCCCCCGGTTTAATGCCATCCGGCCGGCCAGCTGGCCGGCCGGTTTTCTCCAACGGGACCGGAAATTCCGGTCCCCCCTTCGACTTCCGACGCCGGCGGCCCGGCCGCCGGTGTTCTCTTCTGCCGCGGCCCGGAACCGGCCGCGGTTTTCGTCATCCGGCGCGGTGCGACGGCACCGCACCCCTCCGCTGCATCTTGATTTCTTCAACGCGGCGCGACGGCATCGCGTTCTTGATGTTTCTTCCATGGCGCGGCGCGACGGCGTCGCGCAATAAGGATTGGGCGAATATCCGCATGGTGTGTCGGCACCACGCCACCTTGATTCATCCACCCGCAAGAAATTCAACAAGAACGATGGAGGGGGGTTCGGCCGTGTTCGTGCGGTCCGGCCCCCCTCACGTTAAATAACAACACAACATAAAATATTCAAATTCCTCACGTTAGTCATGCGATCCACGAGCAAGAATAGAATAATTAAACAATAAACAAAAACCCCTACCTTGGGTATACGTTCGAGGATTTGTCTACGTCCGCGGAAGTCGACGTCGCGGAGATCGGGCGTCGCGGTCGTCGTTCGTCAATTCCGTTGACGAAGAGATGCGTCCGATGTGATACGTCGTTGGCGAAACCTCTTATGTCGACGAAGGGAATCCGAGGAGGAAGCGGCGTTCCCTCTCGTTGACACGGAAGACAAAGAAGAGCGGAGCGGCGTTCTTCGTCGGAGCTTGAGCGTTCTTCGTCAAGATGAACGTTCTTCGTCAAGATGAAGAAGATGGAGGAGGGGCTCTCAAAATGAAATCCACACAAGTTGGCTAACAAAATATAATAAGGTCCCTCCTTATTTTATTTACCAATCCTAGGAATTCAAAACATCAAATTCAAAAACATAACACTTAATTAATTAACATGTCATGTTGTAATTAATTAGATGTTAAGTTTACAAACATTAAGAGGGAGAGAGGGGAGTTTAAGGGGGAAGTTGAGAGGTTTAGGTTCGTGTGGGTCCCACCACACTTAATCCTCTCAAGGGAGGTTAAGTGGGTGTGGGTCCCACCCCTAACTCCTTTTGAGAGGAGTTAACCTACAAAAGTGAAATAAAAAGAATCCACATTTTTTTATTCAACTTTTTATAAGTCTCCCAAAAACTAACTTTCAACCCGCAACAAACGCAACTTCCGAAAAGGTCTCTTTAAGTGAATATCGGCGCTGCGAGTTCATCGGTGCCCTCGGATTTCAATTCCGAGCACCGGATCAAAAGTTAGGAAATCCCGCTCGTTCGTTCACTGAACGTACCCGAGCCAAACTTCAGAAATTGATTCCAGGCACTCCGGGCCTCGGAATCAGGTGCCGTCAGAAACCGCGCTCTTGTAAAATTCTAAAGAAAATTAAGAAAAAAATTTACCTTGAATTTTACGGGTCTTTACATTACTCCCACCTCAGGGCTTTACGTCCCCGTAAAGATACATCAAAACTAGGGAAACAAATGAGGGTACTGAGCACGCATCTGAGCCTCCCGCTCCCATGTGCTCTCCTGGAGATTCTCGTGCTGCCATCTGATGCGCACAAGAGGTATCGATCGCCCACGCAGGACCCGCTCCTGTCGATCCTCTATCTCCACCGGGACCTCCGTAAAAGTCGCCCCATCGTCAACGTCAAGCTCCCCATGGTCAATGATGTGTGTCGGGTCGTGCACGTATCTCCTCAGCTGAGATACGTGGAAGACGTCGTGCACCCGGTGCAACTGAGGTGGTAGAGCCAAGCGATAAGCCACCACACCAATCCTGCTGAGAATCTGGAAGGGTCCGATGAAGCGCGGAGATAACTTTCCGCCTCGGCCAAATCTCCGAATACCACGTTGAGGTGAGACCCGCAAGAAGACGTGGTCGCCATCCTCGAACTCTAGTGGCCTCCGCCTCCTGTCAGCATATGACTTCTGCCGGCTCTGAGCTGTCCTCATCCGCTCTTGGATTACCTGGACCTTCTCTGTCGTGGCCTGGACCATCTCCGGTCCCACCAGTGCTGACTCTCCGGGGTCTGTCCAGCACAAAGGAGATCTACAAGGTCGGCCGTACAACGCCTCGTACGGTGCCATCCCGATGGTGGAGTGGTAGCTGTTGTTGTATGCAAACTCCGCCAAGGGTAGGTGGTCCTCCCAGCTACGACCAAAGTCGAGGACACATGCGTGGAGCATGTCCTCGAGTGTCTGAATGGTCCTCTCCGTCTGACCATCCGTCTGAGGATGAAAGGCTGTGCTCAGATGTAGCTGCGTCCCGAACGCCTCCTGTAACCCCTTCCAAAGCCAGGAAGTAAAGCGAGCATCTCGATCGGAGACGATAGATGATGGCACGCCGTGGAGCCGCACAATCTCCTGAACGTAGATACGTCCCAAGCTCTCCACTGAGCCCTGCTCTCTGATGGGTAAGAAGTGTGCCGACTTGGTGAGTCGGTCAACAATCACCCAGATGGAGTCGTGACCTCTGGAAGTGCGTGGAAGTCCAGTCACGAAATCCATAGATATGCCGTCCCACTTCCACTCCGGAACCTCCAAGGGCTGTACCAAGCCTGCTAGTACCTGATGCTCTGCCTTCACCTGCTGGCAGGTAAGGCATCGAGAAACGAACTCTACTACAGCCTTCTTCATGCCCGGCCACCAATGCTGTCGTCTGAGGTCCTGGTACATCTTCGCCACCCCAGGATGTACCACCAAAGGAGAAGTGTGAAACTCTCTCAGCACTTCCTCTCGCAAAGCGACTGGTACCATGGTACGTCCTCTGAAAAGGATGACGTGCTCTGCTCCAAGGGAGAAACCATCAGGTGCATGTCCCGAGGATATCTGTGCACGTCGTGTCTCACAGTCAGCGTCCTCACGCTGTGCCTCCCTGACCCGCTGCAGTAGTGGAGGAGTGACTGTGAGAGACTGAAGAAAGGCTGCTCCATCTCTATCCACGAAGGATATCTACAAAGAGGCTAGCTACTCTGTCGCCTTCTCAAGTAGCTGAATGCCCGTCTTCCTGCTGAGGGCATCGGCTACTACGTTCCCCTTCCCAGGAGTATAGACTATCTCAAAGTCATAGTCCTGGAGGAACTCGAGCCATCGTCGCTATCTCAGGTTCAGGTCCTTCTAAGAGAAGATATACCTGAGACTCTGATGATCGGAAAAGACTGTAAAGCGCTCGCCCATCAGATAGTGTCTCCATGTCTTCAGAGCGAAGACCACTGCTGCTAACTCCAGGTCATGGGTAGCGTAGTTCTGCTCATGCGGCCTCAACTGACATGATCCATAGGCGATCACTGCCCGCTCCTGCATCAGAACACATCTGAGTCCGGTCCCTGATGCATCGCAGTAGACTACGTACCCTACTCCCTCCTCAGGCAACCTCAAGATAGGTGTGCAGTTCAATCTCTGTCTCAGCTCCTGGAAGCTCTGCTGACATCTGTCTGACCACACGAAGGGTTTCCCCTTCTTCGTCAAAGCTGTGAGTGATGCCGCAACTCCAGAGAAGTCTGTCACGAATCTCCGATAGTATCCAGCTAGTCCCAAGAAACTCCGAACCTCAGTCACGCTCCTGGGTGGCTCCCATGCTAACACAGCCTCAATCTTCGCGGGATCCACTGCAACTCCCGCCTCAGAGATAACGTGTCCCAAGAAGTGGACCTCACGTATCCAGAACTGGAACTTCGATAGCTTACCATAAAGCTGGTGCTCTCGGAGTGTGTCTAGTACAACTCGCAAGTGATAGGCATGCTCCTCCTCTGTCGTAGAGTAAATCAGAATGTCGTCGATGAAGACCACGACAAACCGATCGAGGTATGGCTGAAAGATCCTGTTCATGAGAGCCATGAACACTGTTGGAGCATTGGTTACACCGAATGGCATAACAAAGAATTCATAGTGGCCATACCGACATCTGAAAGCCGTCTTCTGCACATCCTCGTCTCTGACTCTGAGCTGATGATAGCCTGACCTGAGGTCTATCTTTGAGAACCACCGTGCTCCCTTGAGCTGATCAAAGAGGTCATCAATCCTCGGTAGCGGATACTTGTTCCTCACTGTCACCTGGTTCAGGCGACGATAGTCAACACAAAGTCGCAAGCTCTCGTCCACCTTCTTGGCGAACAATATCGGGGAAGCCCAGGGTGAAACACTGGGTCGGATGAACCCCTTGCCCTGCAAGTCCTCCAACTGTACACGTAGCTCTCGAAGCTCGGCGGGGGCCATCCGATATGCTGGAGTGGATATCGGGGCTGTCCCGGGGTACAAGTCAATATAAAAGTCTACCTCTCTGCGAGGAGGTAGCCCTGGAACATCGTCGGGAAAAACGTCCGCAAACTGATCCACCACTGCAGGAAAACCAGGACTCCGCACGTCAACTGCTCCAAGGATAAGGCTAGCCAACTGATGAGTGATGGGCTGTCCTCTCCTCCGCGGAAGTCCATCCTGTGCTACTAAGGCTCCCTTCTCGCCGGTGAAGGTGAACCTGCTCCCGTCGGTGCGTACACATCGCACCTTGCGCCTAAAACAGTCAATCTGTGCATGGACCGTAGATAGCCAATCCATGCCCAAGATGACGTCGTAAGGCCTCGACGCTGCTACAAGAAGATCCCAGCCGAAGCTCTCGCCTCCTAGAGTAAGCTCACACTTCCGGCACCAGTGCGTAATCGTCGAGTCTGCTCCCGTAGGAGTCTCTAGCCGTAAGGATCGAGCCAACGGCTCTGTCGGAATCTCCAAGCTCCGAACAAGGGCAGCGGCTATGAAAGAGTGACTTGCTCCTGTGTCTATAAGAACTGCAGCAAGGGTGGAATAGACACAGATAGTACCTCGAATCATCTCGGGTGCGCCGTGGTCGTAGGTCTCTGCTGCCTGGAGCTGTGTCTGTCGCTGCCCGCCAGCTCCATGTGGTCGGGGTGGACCTCCTGGTGGTGGTGGTGGTAGAGCCTCAAAGCGTCGGCCACCACCGGCTGCTCGTCCAGCTCCTCTGCCTCGTCCGCCTCCTCCCTGCGGACTGCCACGGTCGACCCTCTGCCTCTGCCTCGGTGGTCCCTCAACCGTCTGCTGCTCCTCGGCACGGCGGGTCGGGCAGTCACGAGCCATGTGGCCCTGCCCGCCGCACGAGTAGCACTGTCTGCCTCTCGTAAGACTGGCTCCGCGCTGTGTGCCCCGCACTGCTGAGCCAGTGCCCTGAGATCGTCTGCCCGAAGGTCTGGTCTGTCTAGACCCCTGAGTCATCCGTCGACTGCCTGCTGCAGATGACTCTGCCACGTGTCGCCCTGCGGTGGGTCTCTGTGCTGGTGTAGACTCAGCAAGGAAGCTCTCGATCAGAAGAGCCCGCTCCAGTACTCCTGTCTGAGTCGGTATGCTGAGGGAGATCAGCGATGCCCTGATCTCGTGTCTCAAACCCTGCTCGAAGGTCCGGGCCCGGAAGAATGGGTCCCGTACCATGTCGGTCGAGTAGCGCGAGAGATCAGTAAATCTTGCCGAGTACTGTGCGACCGTCATGCTGCCCTGTCGCAGCTGTAGAAGTTCCTGGATACGCACCCCACGAAGGGTGGCTGGGACGAACTCCAAGCGGAAGAGGCTCTCAAAGTCCGTCCAAAGAAGAGATGCCTCATCGTGCACCTGGAGCATCAGGATCCACCATCGTCCTGCTGCTGCGTGTAGTAGGCTCGCAGCGAGGATCACCATGAGGTCTGCTGGTGTCCTCACTAGCCTAAACACTCGTACTACTGCCTCCAGCCAGTCCTCTACTGCCTGGGGATCCGTCTCCCCGCGAAACCTGGGCGGTCGATGGCGCTGAAACTCATGCAGTGCTCTGAGGCGACGTGCATCGTCAGCGGCTGCTGCTGGAAGCATCGGGGGCTCGGCGGGTAAAGCTACCGCCGGTGCCACTACAGGCAAAGGGCCCTGCACTGAGGCCTCGTCGCTCGGTGGGCTGTCGTCTCGCTCGACTCTCGGAACCCTAGCTGGCTGCCGTCGTGGGGCCATCCTGAAAAGGAAACAGGTGTGCCACGGTCAGAACAGTATACCTGGTGAGCTGATATAAGTAATCACAAAGAAAACTTTTAAACACACACGCAATCAATGTTTTCGTGCATTAAGTCGGAAATCAGAAGTCAGGGTCCTGGTGTACGGATACGTCGGCCGCCGCACCAACACTGGACTCCCTGGACTGATAACCACACTCAATACGCTAAACATTATTGTTTCACATAGAAAAGATCAGAGTTTGCGGTAGAACCGAACTCCTTTGATACCAATTTGTCACGACCCGCCCTCGGGGTCCGTGCCGTGACTACCCCAAGCCCGCCTTCCATAGGCCAGGGGCTGGCGACTAGCACCAAGGCGTAAATCCCGGTAAAAAAAGGTAAGGCATTGCCTTTGTAAAGTAAACAAACACCACAGAGTAAGAAAGCGGAAAATAAACACTAAACAAAAGCAGAGTACAACTGGAAGTTCGGAAAAGTAAATGGGCCAGAATACAAACCCAAACTGAAAGTAAAGTACAACTCGAAAGGGAAAACAGCAACTGAAAAGTAAATGCCGCTACACCGAGCTGTCCACTGGAAATCCCACCTAAAGGGTGGGTACAGATAGCTCCACTGCTCCACGGGTCCCGCTGTCCGCTCCGAGCACGTCCCGCCCAGTGGTCCACCTCCGGGTACCGTCCCGCTCTGCAAGCCTCAGCTAAGGTCAACGCTGTCCGTCGTCTGCAACCAACACAACGTAGTGCGGGCAAAGCCCGTGCAGGGGTGAGTATAAGCTACTCAGTAGGGACCCCGAGACCCCTGAAGGTCTCTCAAATCCACAAAGGATAAACTACGAAGAAAGGAACAATCACGAAGTAATAACCGACACTGCTTAGGTATATGCCCATACATATACCTAAGTCATCAATTTCAAATACGCTCCAACCTCCGAGCCCAAGTACAACTCAGTCCACACAGGAAAGTAAACGTATTCCACACAGGAAAGAAAAACGTAATCCACACAGGATTGCACAACACAATCCACACAGGAAAGCAATAGGATTCAGCTCACACAGGTATACTTCTTCAAAGGACGATAAAGATGATCACTGATCCATCTAAGTCGTCAGACCCACGAAGGATCAAAAGGTAACTAACCCCCGCAAAGACCCACACAGGATCGGGCCCACACAGGACCTGTAGGCGCTGGTTCACACAGGACCGCTGAGCGCAAGGACCCACATAGGATCGGACCCACACAGGATCGGGCCCACACAGGACCTGTAGCACTGACCCACGTAGGATCGCTGAGTGTTGTAGTCGTCGTCGTCGAATCCACACAGGATCTCTGTACTGTCGTCGTCGCAGTCACAGTAGCAGTAGTAGCAGTAGTAGCAGTAGTAGCAGTCGCAGCCAGCACCAGGGTTCCCGCACACAGCAAACTCGTACAGGAGGGTCCGCTCCACGAGCCGAGAGGCTGATACATCAACTGTCACAAAGACCAGAGTTGATGTATCCAAAAGTTCCGTATCGTCAACAGGAACTCAACGCAACAGACGGTGCGTCGATCGGACGCCCGGTCTGAGAGTTATTGGCATTTTCGTCCCCGGGGCCCGGTTGGTTTTTAAGGCAAAACCAACCCGACCGTACTCCACCTGCGTCCAAACCTCGGGCGGAGTATGCCAAAAGATCCGTCTCACTAAGAGGAACACAACACGGCTGACGGCACGTCAATCGGACGTCCGTAGCTCTAGATATGAGCGTTTCCGCTCCGAAGGCCCGGTTGGTTTCGTGAACGAACCAACCCGGCCGAACTCAAAGTAATCCTAAACCTTGAGTGCGATATACCGAAACGACCGTCTCGATCCAAGGATCGCGTTGCCGCAGACGGTTCGTCAATCGGAGGTCCGAGGCTCAAGTTATGGCCAAAAGACCGAAACTGGTTCGAAACGGGGGGGTCCGGGTCCGGGCCGACCCGGCCCGACCCCCCCCCCCCCCTGGGTCGGGCCGGCCGGCCGGCCGGCTGGCGGTGCGGCGGCGCGGCGGCGGCGCGGCGGTCGGCGGCGGCGCGGCGGCGCGGCGGCCTGGCGCCGCTCGGTGGCTGCACGCGGGGGGCTTCCTGGGAAGGGCGGCGGCGGCTATATGTCGCGCCCCTTTATTTTTTTTAAACGCCCCCCCCCCCCACGTGGGGGGCCTGTTTGTGCGGAACCGGGGGGCCGGCTGCCCCCCCTCAAGAAAAACGCTCCCCCCTCATAAAGAGGGGGGGTTTTATGTGATGGTCGGGGGATTAATTCCCCCGGTTTAATGCCATCCGGCCGGCCAGCTGGCCGGCCGGTTTTCTCCAACGGGATCGGAAATTCCGGTCCCCCCTTCGGCTTCCGACGCCGGCGGCCCGGCCGCCGGTGTTCTCTTCCGCCGCGGCCCGGAACCGGCCGCGGTTTTCGTCATCCGGCGCGGTGCGACGACACCGCGCCCCTCCGCCGCATCTTGATTTCTTCAACGCGGCGCGACGGCGTCGCGTTCTTGATGTTTCTTCCATGGCGCGGCGCGACGGCGTCGCGCAATAAGGATTGGGCGAATTTCCGCGTGGTGCGTCGGCACCACGCCACCTTGATTCATCCACCCGCAAGCAATTCAACAAGAACGATGGAGGGGGGTTCGGCCGTGTTCGTGCGGTCCGGCCCCCCTCACGTTAAATAACAACACAACATAAAATATTCAAATTCCTCACGTTAGTCATGCGATCCACGAGCAAGAATATAATAATTAAACAATAAAAAAAAACCCCTACCTTGGGTATACGTTCGAGGATTTGTCTACGTCCGCGGAAGTCGACGTCGCGGAGATCGGGCGTCGCGGTCGCCGTTCGTCAATTCCGTTGACGAAGAGATGCGTCCGATGTGATACGTCGTTGGCGAAACCTCTTATGTCGACGAAGGGAATCCGAGGAGGAAGCGGCGTTCCCTCTCGTTGACACGGAAGACGAAGAAGAGCGGAGCGGCGTTCTTCGTCGGAGCTTGAGCGTTCTTCGTCAAGATGAACGTTCTTCGTCAATATGAAGAAGATGGAGGAGGAGCTCTCAAAATGAAATCCACACAAGTTGGCTAACAAAATAAAATAAGGTCCCTCCTTATTTTATTTACCAATCCTAGGAATTCAAAACATCAAATTCAAAAACATAACACTTAATTAATTAACATGTCATGTGTAATTAATTAGATGTTAAGTTTACAAACATTAAGAGGGAGAGAGGGGAGTTTAAGGGGGAAGTTGAGAGGTTTAGGTTCGTGTGGGTCCCACCACACTTAATCCTCTCAAGGGAGGTTAAGTGGGTGTGGGTCCCACCCCTAACTCCTTTTGAGAGGAGTTAACCTACAAAAGTGAAATAAAAAGAATCCACGTTTTTTTATTCAACTTTTTATAAATCTCCCAAAAACTAACTTTCAACCCGCAACAAACGCAACTTCCGAAAAGGTCTCTTTAAGCGAATATCGGCGCTGCGAGTTCATCGGTGCCCTCAGATTTCAATTCCGAGCACCGGATCAAAAGTTAGGAAATCCCGCTCGTTCGTTCACTGAACGTACCCGATCCAAACTTCAGAAATTGATTCCGGGCACTCCGGGCCTCGGAATCAGGTGCCGTCAGAAACCGCGCTCTTGTAAAATTCTAAAGAGAATTAAGAAAAAAAATTCCCTTGAATTTTACGGGTCTTTACAATAATTCCATTAGAATTCTACTTTCCATAACATATTACCATGACTATCAGATTTTTAAGATAGTTTCCAAAATAGATTTCCATAATGTAAACCTTTAGGAAGATGGATATATGACACAACAAAACATCTTGTGACTCCAAATACTTCCAAGAAGCTTTAATATTTGCAAAGATCCATTTGTTGATTAGAAAAATAATTTAGGCCTTAGAAAATTTTCTTTGATGAATCCAAAATAGAATTTTCTTTTATGAATATTTAAAGTGAACTTGTGTCTACAAAAAGTTTAGTGGGTGTGAAATAATTTTCTTATAAGTATAAATTGATGACATTTTAATGATTAGAAATGAGATATCAATCTTACAGGTTGTTAAGACTTGGTAAGACACTTGTTTCTCCATAAAATACTAAGGTGAAGAAGCATACATTTTTTGGATCAAGATCCATCATGGTATATCCAAGAGGTTTCTTAGACTAAGTCAAGGTACATATATTAAAAATATACTAAAGATATTCAGTATAGAACAATATAATAGTCGATTACTAGAAATGTTACCTAAAATTCATCTTTCTAAGAAACTATGTCCTCAAAAAAATAAGGAGTGACATAGGATGAAAAGGAATCCATACACGTCAATAAATATGTTAGTAATTTATGTCATGCTATGTACTAGAAAGATGTCACCAAAACCTTAGGTATAGTATATTGATATCATGATGACCTATGAGACAACCATCATATTTTAGTCAAGACTATACTTAAGTTTCTAAGGAATACTATTTATGTTTCTAGTTTATCCCAAATATTAGGAAATATTCATCAGGGGATATACATATGATAATTTAAAAAATATATTAAAATTATTTGAAATCATAATTGAGATATATTTCCACTCTCAATAGAGGTTTTGTGAGCTGGAAGAGCTCAAAGAAATCCATGGTAGATGATTATATAGTAGAATTTGATTATATTTTGGATTTTTATATGGAAAAGTAGTTTTTTGAATAAGAAAATTCATCCAAGGGAATAATTTGGTGTATAACAGTAAAGACCCTATCACACAATACTGTGATAATACTGCAGTGGCGAATCTTGAAAACAAAATAACATCACATTAGTGAAAGAAGAACATATCTGGTTGCAGTTTTTTAGATAGGAAAAATTTAAGTACGTAGAGTTTCCATGTATGAAAACATTACAAACCTATTGACTATTATCATTTATAATTATAACCTTGAACGTCATGTGAGAGATATAAAAATTAAATTCATTAGGATTTGGCTCTAGTCTAAGTAGGATTTTGTTGGATTTAGTTCCCTAAAATCAATTAATTTGTACTTTAGATTTCTTATAAATTAAAATATGTGAATATTTATATATTATTTATCATATATTGACTATTTTTATACATTTATTTAACATGATAATATCTTAGATCATCTGTCACATTGATAGGATCATAGTAATTTCCTATTATTATGGGAAACTTGAAATGATTTGATAATAATCTTAAACAATTGGCCATATAGTCATATGAAAGAATCTTATGGTATAAAAATGATGAAATATATTAGGAGTGAGTAATCATAAGTGTATGATACATCATCTCATTAAGTTCAAACTTGGTAATATCTAAGATGTGAGATTATAATGGAAAAAACGCTAGTAGGAAATCATCATATTTTCTTATAATTGGATATTACTATATGTGAATGTTCTTAATGTTTCCTATATGTTATGATAAATATTAAGGCATGTCACAACTCGTACACTTATATGTATTCTACTAAACCCCGATGACATGTGTTAATGGTGAAGTTGGGTATATTGGGTGCATCACAAGTGATCTGTTATTAATGAATAAGTCGAGGAAGTATTTTTGTCTTCCATATTTATGGAAGTATATACCATGGACCTTTGATTAAAATGGAATTGTCACATTAAATTTAAAATTCATTGTAATATGTGTTAATTTCAGATAGTCAATGAAATACATATCAAGAATAAACATTTATGAAATGAGTATGCAGCCTACTTGATGAGATATCAAGGCAAAGGGATTATATTACATAGTGAGCATTCATATGTGGTTGTTAATGCTACCACATTAATTTATTACTTTTAGATTTCTTTTCATGTTCACAAATTATGATATTTTAATTTAGGAAAACCCACCTAATTCCACTGAAGAATATGCATAGAGGGTATTGATCTCAATTAAAATATATTTTAATTTTATTATTGGTATAATTATTATTCTCCATTCATAGGAATAAAATTTATTTTACATTTATTAATCACACATATTCAGTCACTTTATTATATGAGTTGAATATTAAATAATTATTAATTCATAAGACCAGGAATAATATAAATATTTTTATTTAATTAATATTTTTTATTATTTGAGGTTTGGTAAATATTGACGAGGAAATTCAGACCAATTTCTCATGTCTAATGAGAATGATATATTAAATATCATTTAAATATACATCAATTCATTTATTTAAATTAATGATTTTTATTTTATACCTGAGTTTAGTGCATGTCAGGCAAATAATAATAAGAATATTATTATTTAGAAATGAGGTTTTCTAGGGATTATGAGAATAGTTATGAGACTATGGGTAATTAATTATAATCTAACTTGGATATATAAATTCCAAACTATATCATATCCTAGGGTTAGATGTGGTTTCGCACAACATATCACCTTAAGAGATTATCTCGTCCTGAAAGAGAAAATTGTTTAGAACTATCTCCATAAATTAGAGTTTCAAACATTATCCTCCTCTCAATAATGAGATAACAAGTATCAATCCTTCAATGTAATGTGTAACGATCAATGGGAGTGACATAAGATGATCAGTACCATTGTGATAACACCCAGACTACCATTAGTAATGCTTCGAGATCATATGAGCATATGTGGATCACCGATAGAGGGATTACTATTTGGATCCTATAACACAATTTTGATACCATTAATCAAATTTTTAAATGATAAATGTCATATTAAAAAAAATAATACCTAAT
This sequence comes from Viscum album, assembly GCA_963277665.1. NCBI lineage: Eukaryota > Viridiplantae > Streptophyta > Magnoliopsida > Santalales > Viscaceae > Viscum > Viscum album. The sequence goes on from OY728130.1 coordinate 1,450,138,898, forward strand.
ACCAAGGTAATTATTTTAATTTAATTAATTATAAATTTCGGTATGAAAATGATCCTCTCTCTTGGTTATAGTGATTTTTTCAAAATTCATCTGATTTAATTCATTGGTCAGGACATTTATCATCATTTAAATTTTATCTTATTCATTAAAACCAAAAAAACCAAGTTTTACATGTCCCAAATGACAGTTCCATTGCATCAGGAACCCACATATACCTCATGTTTACATTCAAAACCAAGGCTCTGAACCATTCATGCTTTATAATTTCATTTAAATTATCAAGAATAATAATGACTCTTATAAAAAACCATAAATTTTTTCTTCATATTCTATGTAGGTTATATATCTATTATGGAATGTTCTATCTAATTTAATTTATAACATTAATAAATTTGGTTGTGAAAATGGTTGGGTAAAGGTAAACACAGCTGGTCATTTCAATCATTTAGTTGATCCTTTATATTATATTGACTCAACCTTTTATTTCCACTTATGTTTCTACTTTGAAAATAATATTCCACATTTTATAATATTTTTCATTAATTGTGAAAGTTTTTTTATAAAAAATATATCAAAAATGAAAAGCCTCATTATCATCTTGTATATTTATAATATTAAAAAATCATTCCTTAAAATTTTTAATAGAATGTTTAACCACATTAATATCTAGATCATTAAGGGGAATTTGTAGATCGGTGCTTAGCTCATGAGCAATATGAAGACCTAATCTCATGTGATCATTTGGAAGTTATTTATTGTATAGAATATCACATTGGATATTATACATTGTACTTATTGCAACAATATAATGTGTGGGTGCTAATAGATATCAATCACAATCAATTTCATTATATATAATTTTTGTACATGAAAGGTATCAGTATTTTTTATTAACATTTGGCATAAACTATTATGAAAAGGTCATTTATATTGAGTTAGGTTAGCCTTTAAGGGAAATAACTGTACTCAAAATTAGGGGTGTCTGTCTCTTCATGTTATTTTTTATGTTAGGTTATAAAAATACAAAGATACACAAGAGTGGGGGGTGAATGTTTTCTATTTGATAATCTTGATGGAGACTTTCTTTTAAAATTCCATGCATTTTATGTAGATGTGCAGTATTCTCTTCAGTACGTAATATGATGGGTGGATATGTTTTAAAGAATAAGACAAAAAAATTATACTGGTTTGGGATACAAATATCTCAAAGTCCACTCCACCAATGCTCTCCCTATATGCTTGGTGATTTTCACAAGACAAGGTCCTCTTATCATAAGACCTTCAATCAATAACTGAGTGCAATCAATTGACACCTTTACAACAAGGCAAAACAAATCCATCTAGTTATTTTAAAGGGAATAATTTTCTCCATATTTTATTGTATTAATCTAACACTTAATCCATGATTGTGTGAATGCAATCAAAACACCAATAAATTAAAAAAAATTATTTGTTAATGGTATAGGTTAAACTTCATAGTGGAAGAAAAAAATGACAGAATAAGGATATCCTACTTCAAAGATGAATGTATTTAAGTAATAATAACTTTAAAGAGGTCGTGTTTGTCAATGATATTTAATAAAAACAGAAAAATAACATTATTAGTTAAAATAGTAAAAATTTAAAATATATATATCCAAAGTGTAGCCTCTTTAGAAAATAACAGTCTTGTTTGTTATCTGCATTAGTTCTATATTCAAAAGATATTAAAAAACTAAAAAATCATATATATTTTATATTATATCATATATATCAATAAAATATATTAAATCCATATATATATAATCCAAATATTTATTTCGATTGAAAAGATCCAAGAATATCGCTTGATTGATCACAGATATTAAAATTTAAATCATTTTAGGAGAGTTGTAACGACCCTTAGAAATATGAATGACTTCATCATTTAAATATAGTATTTAAAATAATCATAATGATATTTTTAATTAGTCATAAAATTTCTTTTAATCAATATTTATTTCCCTCAAGACAGTTGCATAAATCATGGATAACATTGTCAATTTAAAATTCTTTCATTGAATAGTGAAATATATCGTTCTTGAATATAAAGAAAAAATACCAAACATTGAATTTAAAACATATAGTTGATAAAAAAAGTAGGGTTGATTTACCATAATTTAGTTTAATCAAACATAGGGTTGTTTCCGAATATAGGGTTCATTATCCATACTTTCTAGACAATGTAGGGTATATGATCCATACGTGATGTTCCAAATATAGGGTTGATTCCTTACACTATTCTTACCAATGTAGCATTTACTCCATACACTTTTCTTTCTAAGGTGGGTTATGAAAAGTGTTTCTAGAATACGTTAAATCACTTTTCAAATACTTTAGCAAATATTCCCTATGAATTAATGACTTGAAAATTATTTTAAAATGAATATTTCAATGAATATTAATTTTCCTAAATTTACATAAAGTAATATCATTAGTAAAAAAAATAAGGGTATTTGTGAGCATCAAACTTAATTATATTTGAAGATTATTGTTGATACAATATATTCCCAACAATTCCCCCTTTTTTAGGATCACAAAATCCATAACATGATTTATAGAAAATATAGGATTTGTAAACAAAAATAAATTTTCCTTCTTAAAAAAAATCATTATAGTTTGTTTGAAAATTAATTTTCAACAGTATTATTTTTATGAATTGAGAAATAGAATCAAGAATGTTTTGTTTAACCAATTCTCTCCTACTTTTGTGATATAAAAATTATATCATATGAGAATGAATAAAAATTCATTCAATGGAGAACATAATTGTAAATGAATGTTATATTTTATTGGATAAAAATGAGACATTTTTTTACTGTATAAATGAAGAGAAATAATAATAATAAATATTTAAATAAATAGAATAATTTTCATTAAAAAAAATTAATGATTACAATAGTTGTTTTTGTTGAGAAAGGGTTTTAAAAAAAGGGATGGTTGAGTTTGAAAGGATTGGTTCGGTAGAGGTGTCGTATTATGGTGAAGCTTGAATAGTTTTAAGAACATACTTCAACATGACCACATGTACTTATAATCATTATAAAATTTTTTCATCTAACTTTCTTATCAAAATTCGAGTGTACAGTACAATATTTAAACTTTCAGTCAGATTGATTTTCAAAAATTAATGAATATTTTCCTCTATCTACAGAAACTATGTAAGTTTATCACTCATTAGATTGAGAAGAATTTTGATTCCTTGTTCACTAGTGGTCAACTTTTCAATAAGATATTGTTGATTTTATAATTGTATAGACCAAGGTGCAAGTTTTATATTGATGATTTTGAAGTCCGCCATTCACATTATCTATCACTGAAGTAATCGCTTGAAACCTTCTGACTAAACATGGAGAAATTGGTGGTGTAGATGTAGAAGCTCAAGAATTAATGACTGATAAAATGCATTTTTATTGAATATTTAATTGATAATAAATGATGAAATTTCCTCAAATTATGTTAAATATGTTTATTTATAAAATAATTAGTATTAGATCATTCATTTGAAAATTTGATGAAAATTCCAGTTTTACCCTTTATAGTGAAATCTAGTATTCCAGAGGTAAATATTTTATATTTATTATTTGAACATGAAATTTTGTAACTATGTTCAAAACTTAATAGGATACAACTTTTATTCAGGACATTTGAGATAAATCGTGCATTTGATTGGACTAAATGGACCATAAATTCAATGATGAGTCGGACCCTTCATATTAGACATCACTATAGTGTTTGAGCCATATCTTCTTCATCCTTGCTTGGATTGGGCCCAAATTTTGAGAGGAGCTCAAAAACCTAGTTTATCACAAACTGACATACTGGAATGATATATAATTCATGCTTTTTTGTGGTCAATAAGTTAGTTCAAGTTAGATTAAAATATTTGGAAGAATCTCCCCATTCACACTTGAAACCATTTATAACCTATCCTTGCCTCCACTCTATAAATATGTATTTTTTTCATTTCATGTGGTTGGGACTTGAATTTTGAGATTAATGAAGAGAAAAATTGTTTTCACTAAAATTATCCAACCATTCTAATAGGGGTATCTCTTGAATTAAGGATCCCCTCATCAAAGCCTTCTTCTTTTTCTTCTTCATGTTGTAATGTTTGCATCTGTGTAATAAACTACTTATTTTATGTTTTATTTATTCTATTTTTTTCTATTTTTTCCAATTCTCTTCATATTTAATCATCCTATTTGGGCTATAATCAATATTTGACATGATATTGGGTTGTACCCTTTCTAAACATGTGAACATGCAATGTCTCTAAGATTACTACACCTCCCATTAAAGAGTTGTTCTTTTAGTAATCAATCAACCTCTATCCTTCTTCATTCATTTATTTTGAATCAATGATGTAATTTTATTCACATAATATGATTTATTAATTTAGTTTTTAATTTAAAGGAAACTAATCAAGTAATTGAACAATTAACACAAAACCTATGAGGTCGGGAATTGTGTGAATTGTGAGAGCACAACATTAATCGGTAATACAAAACCATATGAGATCAATTTATAGTGTTAAAATATAATCTGTAAACTCAATTTATCCGAATTTCCAGAGCGGAAATTTTCCTTAATTTACCACTATCCATAATCTAACCTTAGAATGCCAATCAATTTTTGGTGATGTGATTGCATGATCTGAAGTTAGCCTAGAGTTAAATTCACTTAAACTTTATGGTAAAGTCTATTCTCGTAGGGTCCAAAGTTCAAAAAATAAAGAGATCATAACTAAGTGGATATTAATTTAATTTATAATGATTAATAAATTATTTAATAGGTAGAGTTCGATCAATTACGCTTTCTAAAAAAATTCTAAAAAAATACATTCACAGTGTGCTTTGTTAATCAAATTTCATTTCAAAAACAAAAAAAAGAAAAAAAATCATCCAACATACTTCATCTAACTTTATAATTGGTAAAAAAACCGCCCATCTTTTTTAAGTAGCATGTTTATATTATTTTACATTATTTTCAAAGTACCTTTATTGTGTTATTTTAATTACTACATATTTGAGAGACGACCCAAGTCAACCACCATACTACATCTAAATAACCCCAAACCAAACATCATTTGAGAGTTCCCATGATAGCGCCATTCAAATTGGCACTGTTGCGGGGGAGGCAAGTATTTTATTCAACTAAATAGAGGTATTTTTCAATTTTATTTTATCCTTTTGTTTTATCTTCATTCTTTCTTCTTCCTTCCCCTTTCTCAATTTTTGTTTGTTTTTTCTCAATCTATTTCTTCTTCCTCGCTATTTTCTTCTATATTAGACCATAAATTGAAACTTATTATAAATATATTATGGTCTTCTCTTATCAATATCTATGATTTATGACACAATCCCATACGGGGGATATCTTTGAACTAGACCCCAAGATTCAACAGAGCCTTAGGGCTCAAATCAGAAAATCTCAGTCTATAGGAAGTGTCAAAATTTACCCAACTAGGGAATTCCTCCACTATAAGAACACATTAATTAGAAACACTTATAAAACAATATTAAAACAAGAAATAATGACAAAAAACAATAACAATGAACTTCATATAACCATTCAAGAATTGGATGCACCGGACATTAATTATCAACCAAATTGCATTGCATACCCAAATCTCAAATTAGACATTGAATTAAAATCTGGGTTAATTCACCTTCTTTCAAAGATTCCCAGATTATCTGGTGAGGACCCAAACAAACACCTTAATGAATTTAACATGGTTTAATCAACCCTGAAACATAGAAATGTATCTGAAAATTAAATCAAATTAAGAGAATTCCCATTATCACTTTATGGAGCTGTGAAAGATTAGATGTATTATTTACAACCTAAAGATGTAACTTGTTGGAACTATTTGAAACACATTTTTGCAAGGATTTTTTCCAGCATCAAGGACCACATCCATTCGAAAAGTGATCTCTGGGATCAAGAAAGCACAAGGGTAGTAAATGTATGAGTACTGGGAGAGATTAAAGAAGTTGTGTGAAAGCTTCACACACCACCAAATCAGTGAAAACTACTCATAAAGTACTTATATGAAGCACTCACGCCTATGTAGAGAAGCATGGTGTATGCCACAGCTAGAGGTCCATTGGTCGATAAAACACTAGTAGCTGCATGTGTGTTTATTGAAAATGTGGCACAACAATCCAAACAATTTGTTGATTAAGGAACACCATATGTTTGAGGAGTACATCAAGTAAGTACTTCCTCTATTTAAAAACATCTAATAGATACTAAGTTAGAATAATTGACCACAATGGTGAGGCAAATTTCATTGGCTCAAAAGACATCCCAAGCCACTCCTATGAGGCCATGTAACATTTTTACATAGAAAAACCACCCAACTGACTTTTTCCCCTAATCACAAGAGTCATAGGATTGGTATTCCCTGGGATACCATATCAGCAGAAAAAACCACCACATCCTCAAAATAATTATGATTCCTTTGCACCAACATACAACCAAGTGTGGAATGGTCCATTGGACATGAGTTATGGCTCTATATAACAACAATGTCCCCCTTTTCAAAAAAACTTCCAACGGCCTCCGCCTTATCAACAGGGTTTCCAAGAACCCCAAAGAATATTTGAAGCTCAAGTATCAACAAGCCAATGAAAAGGTAATCCCCCCCCCCAAGGTAGATTCTAACAATGATTACCATTTTAAACAAATTTTTCATAATCAACAAGATTGAGCTGAAGAGTCAAGGTTAAGAGTTGAGAGAGTTGATGACTCAAATGAGCCATATTTCCACTGCCCTCCATGAACTAGTAAGTAAGAATTCTGAAAATCAACCTTCCTAACCTACTTTAAATCCAAAGGGGAATATTAGTTCCATGACATTGAGAAGTGGGAAGAAAACAACTGATACTTCTGCACTTAATATTCCACCTAGATTTACCTCATCTCCAGAGAAGCCCAATTCTACAACAACTGGTGAAAACCCCAAGGAGAAAGCTAAAGTCAAGAAAAATATTGATGATTTTCCACCTAAACCCCTTACTATTCCAAATAGATTTTCTCAAACCAAAAATATGGTTGATGAGGCAATGCAGAAAAAGGTTCTTCTCACATTCACATGTGTGGATATCAATATACCTCTACTTGAATCAATTAAACAAATCTCAAGGTATGTAAAATTCTTAAGAGAACTTTGTATCAATCGAATATAGATCAAGGTAAATGAGAGGATCAATATTGGAATAAATGTGTTACCACTCATTACTTAAATTCTAGAAATGCTGACAAAGTAAAAGGATCTGGGGACATTCACCATCCCATAAACCATATAGGAGTTACACTTTTCTAATGCTTTATGTGATTTAGGAGCTTCTATAAATGTGATGACTCTCTCTATATTCTATTCTTTATAGGTTGGTGAGTTGAATTCGATGATAGTAGTGTTGAAGTTGGAGAATAGAGCTACAACATATCCAGTAGGAGTCCTTGAGGATGTACTTATTTGGGTAAGAGACATAATATTTCTAGTAGAATTCTAGGTTCTTAACTTGGATAATGATCATATAAAATCTCAATATCCCATTATCTTAGGTAGTCCCTTCCTCAAAACTGAAAAAATGATCATAAATGTCCATAAGGGTACACTTTTCATGGAGTTTGGAGATGAAGTTATGATATTTAATGTTATGGACTCCATGAAGTGCTTTTAAAAGGACCATTCTTCTTTTCTTATCTCCCATTTTGAACAACCAAATAAAAACCCCATGGAATTTTATTATCCTGTGCTTAGAGAGATTATGAGTATTGGTTCCAGTGTGATGTCTAAGAGAGCTTCCATATTGGTTTCTAATGAAAAAACCTCTCAAAGATTTGTTTTTGAAATAAATTTATATTATTAATTAAATCATTTAAACTCTAATTATGACATGGGTGTTGAGTATGATGATGGATTTTATGCTTTATTATCTGATTTTGTTGATGATTATTCTACTACTAATGTTCACTGTGCACATATTTCAACCCCTTCAATCTCTCCATCTATATTTCACGCCCATTAATTGGAACTCAATCCATTGACACCGAATATAAAATACTCATACTTGTTAAATGGTGATAAATTACCTATTATAATTGAAAACAATCATCCTTTTGAAAATGAAGAAAAACTTTTGAATATTTTGAGGGAGAACAATAGGGAAATCTGGTGGACCTTGGCTAACATACCAGGTATTAGCCCCTATATTTTCATTCATATGATTCTTTTAGATGATGGGGATAAACCGGTGAGGCCAACCACAAAGGATACTGAATCCAACTCTTCTCAAAGTTGTAAAAAAATATGTCGAAAAATTCTCGAGGCAGGTATAATTTATCTAATTTCATATTCATAGTGGTTAAGTCCTATTCAGGTTGTGCCTAAGAAAATTGGTGTTGTAGATGTTAAAAATGTTATATAGGAGTTAGTTCTAATGAGGCTGAAAAATAATTTGATAGTATGTGTTAATTATAGGAAACTAAATCAATCCACTTGCAAAGACCATTTCCCCCACCCATTTATTGATCAAATGCTTGAGAGACTAGCTGGGAAAACACACTATTGTTTCATGGATGAATTTTATGGATATTTTCATGTTCTAATTTCTCTGGAGGATTAGGAAAATACATTATTCATTTTTCCATTCTATACATTTTCCTACCAAAGGATTCCATTTGGACTTTTCAAGGCCCTAGGTACCTTCCAAAGATGCATGGTGATTATTTTTTTCTAATTTTATTGAGACTTTCATAAATGTATTTATGGATGATTTTACAATGTATAGGTCTTCATTTAGTTATTGTATCTCTAGTTTGGGAAAGTTTTTGAATCATTGTCTTGAGATTAATATAGTATTAAACTTTGAAATGTTTAATTTCATGGTAGATCATGGAATTGTATTAGGTCACGTAGTGTCAAGACATGGGATAGAGGTTGATAGATCTAAGGTAGATATTATGTCATCATTACCATATCCTTCATGTGTGCGTGATGTTAGATCTTTCTTAGGTCGTGTAGGATTTTATCAGCCCTTTATCAATGATTTTAGAAAGATTTACCTTCCTATTTCGTGATTACTTCAAAAGCATCCTAATTTTGTGTTTGATGATTCTTACATAACTTCTGTCGATGAGGTAAATAAGTGTCTGAACACTCCCCCAATCATATTTCCCCCATGGTGGGAGTTTCTTTTTTATCTTATGTGTGACCCCTCCAACTTCATGTTCTTATATGTCTTATCTCAGAGGGTGGAGGGATGCTCACATGTGATTTCCTATGCATCGAGGACATTTGATTAATCCCAATCAAACTAAAAAACCACAAAAAAAGATTTTTTTCCTTTATATTTTCTATAAATAAATTCTGTTCATATTTATTGGGCTCTAATGTAGTAGTTTTTTCTGACCATGTATCCCTGAGGTACCTCTTGAAGAAGCCAAAGTAAAATCCCAGACTTATCCAATGGATGCTCCTTCTTTAGGAATTTGATATTGAGATAAAGGACCATAAGGGGTCAGAAAACCTAGTGGTAGACCACATGAGTAGGATTACTCACACACTATAGGATGACACCATAGACAAGGTACCACTTCAAGACACATTCCCTGATGATCATCTTTATGGAATCTCAGGTACACATACTTGCTATATTGATTTATTAAACTACCTTGTTGCCTCTGAAATTCTGGAAAATTTAAAGAAATATCTAGTACAAATGTTAAAAATTCTTTCATGATTTTATGTTTGGGATGATACATACCTATGGTGCATGTGTAGTGATAAAATTATTAAGAGGTGTGTTCTAGATACTGAGTTTGAGTCTGTTCTACATTTTTTCCATACACATTCATGTGGAGGACACTTTGGACCCCAACATATATCTAGGATAGTCTTAGGATCTGTATTCTATTGGCCTACCTTATTCCATGATGCTCGTCTATTTTTTATGTTGTTCTCACATTTCCAACACATGGGAAACATTTCTAGGAGACATGAGATGCCTCAACAGCCCATATTATTCTTTGAGATTCTTTATGTATAGGGCATCAATTTTATGGGTCAATTTCTTAGTTCATTTGTTTTTTTATACATTTTGGTCTCTATTGATTATGTGACCAAATGGGTGGAGGTTGAGGCCACCGGGACTGATGATTCTTATATTATAGTAAACTTTACTGAGACATAGATTTTTTGTAGGTTTGTATTACCAAAGGTCATCATCATTGACCAAGGGACACACTTTTACAATCGGAATTTGGCTTCAATCCTTCAGAAGTATGGGGTGACACACCAAACATAAACATCATACCACCCCCAAAAAATGGCCAGGCTGAGGTTTCAAATCGTGAGTTGAAACAAATTTTGTAGAAAACTGTGCAGCTGAAAAATAATGATTGGAGCAATATCTTGGATGTTTCAATTTGGGTTTATAGGACTTCATACAACACTCACATCGGTATGTCCCCATTTAGGATTGTGTTTAGGAAATCCCATAATCTACCTATGGAGGACGAGCATCAAATTTATTGGGAAATAATGAAATACAACAAGGATTTGGCCTAAGGTGGAATTCAATGGAAGCTAAATATTAAAGAGTATGAGGATACTCGATTATCATCAAATGATAACTCAAGGATTTAAAGGGAAAGATCAAAATAAAATCACGATAAAATCATCCAATAAATGGATTTTAATGTTGGAGAGAATGTATTACTCCATAGTTCATGACTAAATATGAGTCTTGGTATGTTGCATTTTAGATGGTTAGGTCCTTATATTGTATCTAATTTTTTTCCTTATGGTGTAGTGGAGATCACACAAGAGGACATTGGAAGGATATTTATAGTCAACGGGCAATGATTGAATCAATACATTGAGGGAATTTCTAATGATGTAGAGGATTTAATCACACTACATGACCCCATCATCACATGAGAATATTAGGTTGTTCTTAAACCTTTCACTTTTATATTATTTGTACTTTTTAAAATTCTACATTTAATGTGCACATACATCCCATGGTTTCACATTGAGGACAATGCAAATTTTAAAGTGTGGGGGAGGGGACCACATTTTAGGGTATCTTTTTAGGATTTTCATTTGTGTGTTTTGTGAGTGTTTTCTTTTTGGTTTTTTGTTAAATTTATAAAAAAACAATTTAAAAAACACAAAAAAATATGTTTTAATTTTTTATTTATTTTTCATTAATTTTAGTTTTTTGATAAATTTTGTTCTTAAAATAATATCAAAATAATTTTTCATGCTTCAATTGTGGGGAAAATTCTATTGTTTTTTCAAAAATGTTTTTCACAAGAATGTTGATATGGAATCTTTTTCAAAACTTCATATTTTAAAATCATTATTAGGTGTTTAATGTATTTTTGAAACCCGTGCCTCATTATCACAAACAAATATTTTATTCCCTTGTTCAAGAGACATTCTAGGCTCTTTACTACATATTCTTCCTTTTAATCACTTTCTAGCGAGTCTCGTGTCATGTATAGAAACTAGAACTTGGCTTGATTCTATTTGAATTCATAAGATTCAAGTGTGCTACATTCATGATAGAGGCCATCATTCATTAAAAATACCTATGTACAATTAACCTCTATTTTTGGACACCGTGACATTTTACCCTTCCTAATCTTTAGAGACCATGAAATTCCAATTAGGTAGCCACATTATAAGATAATATATTCATACCTACCAATATATTGTGAACATTTTTTCCCTTCATCAAGTGTGGGGGAGAGGGTGCTCCATGGGAATTATTGGGAATAAATCATTATTATGGTTGATAGAAAGGGTGCCTACATTTTCCTCAGATATAGGGTTCAAAATACATATTTTATCATTGTTTTACACATGTTTTCCTCTTAATATCCAATGAAAATTATCAAAAAAAATAGTTTTGTACATTGAAAAAAACAACAGAACAAAAGAAAAAAAAAGAAAAAAATAGCAAAAATAGTAATTGTATTCATTATTATTCACTGATCAGTTATGAGCCACACAAATATACATTAGATATAGTGAATTTAAGTGATACATTTTTTTATGGGTTGAGTGTGTACATTCATTGTAAACACTTGCTGAATTTTGATATGTTTTGTACTTAAGAGATTAAACACTTCTCTTCTATCTCATATTTTTATACATTAAATCCTACCAACCCTTGAACCTTAGAAAAACCAATTGGAAGTACTCTTGAGTAGCACACTAGTTTCTACTAGTAAAGAAGTTAAAATCATGAAAATCATATGGTATGATCATCTGAACTCTAGGAAAACCGCATAACTCCACTTTCACATGTTCCTTGAGTGAAGAGGGAAAATATCTAAGTGAGGTTGGTTGCATCATGTTGAATTGGTAAAGAAATAAATTTGAAAAAACTAGAATTTTGGAGAAGAAAAATGATAGTAAAATTGATTTCATAAATGATACATGATGAATTTCATTTCAGAAGAATCATGGAAGTTTTCTCACCTTTCACTTGGGAATGAGTATTGATTTGGATATAATACTTTTCCCTGGAGTGAAAAAGGATAAGTGTGGGGGAGTTGAAAAAATTCATTATTATTGAATATTTTATTAATAATAAATTATAAAATTTCCTAACATTATGTTAAATATGTTTATTTATAAAATATTTGGGATTAGATCATTCATTTATAAATTTGATGAAAATTCATGTTTTATGCTTTATTGTGTACTATAGTGTTTTGGAAATAAATATTTCTATATTTAATATTTGAACTTTAAATTTTTTAAATATGTTCTTTATTTAATAGGATATAACTTTTGTTCATTATAGTTGAGCTAAATCATGCATTTGATTGGACTAAATGTACCATGATGTCAAATATGGGATGGACCCTCCAGATTGGACATCACTGTAGTGTTTGGGCTATATCTTCTAAATTCGTGCTTTTATTGGGCCCAAATTTTCAGAGGAGATCTAAATCTGAATTTATCACAAATAATAATTCTGTAAGAATAGCTAATTCATGAGTTTTGGTGGTCAATGAGGTGGTGAAATTTGGATTAAAATATTTGGAATGATCTCTCTATTCAAACTTGAAACCACTTATAACCTAGCCTACCCTCCAATCTATAAATATGTATACATATAATTTTGATGGGTTGGGATGTGCTTTAGGAGATTGAAGGCAGAGGAAAATTGGTTTCCCTCAAATTATTGAACCAATGTAATAGGGGTAGCTCTTGAATCAAGGATCCTCTCATCGATACCTTCTTCTTTTTCTTCATGTTGTAATGTTTCCATTTACATAATAAACATCATAGTTCCTATTTTATTTATTATATTTTATTATATTTTGTTCAATTCCCTTATTAATTACTCATAATATTTGGTCTAGAATTAGTAGTTAAAATGAAATTGGTTATACCCTTTCTAAACCTTTGCAAATGAAAAACGTTTCTACAATAACTACATTGCTCATGGAAGAGTAGTTCTTTTTAGAAATCAATTAATTTATATCATTATTCATTAATTTATTTTGAATAAATGAGATACTATAATTTAAATAACAAGATATATTAATTTATTTTTTAATTTAAATGAAACTAATAAATAAATTGAACAATTAACACCAAACACATGAGGTCGAGAATTGTGTGAATTATGACAGTGAAGCCTTTATCGTTAATACAAAACCACACGATATCAATTTTTAGTGTTAAAATATAATTTGTAAGATAAATTAATCCTAATTTATATAGATGAAATGTGACTTAATTTAACACTAACTATAAGTTAACCTTATAACATCAATCAAAGCCGGGTGCTGCAATTGCATATTCTGAAGTTTTCTTAGATTTAAATTCACTTAATCTCTATGGTAAAGTTAATTCTCACAGGATTCAGAGTTTAAAAAATTAAGTGATAATAATTAATTGGATATTAATTTAAATGATAATTATTAATAAATGATTGAAGAGGTGGAGTTATATTGATTATGCTTTCTAAAAATTATTTTCTAAAAAATACATTCTCGTTGTGCTTTATTAATAAAATTTCATTTCAAAAAGAAAAAAAAGAAAACCAATAAAATTTCCTTAAAGCATAATTCGTCAAGATTTATAAATGTTAAACAAACACTCCATCCTTTTTATGTAGTGTTTTTATATTATTTTACTTTATTTTCAAAGTATCTTTATTAAGTTGTTTTAATTACTGCCTCTTTAAGAGACGACCTAGGCTAGCCACCCTACTACACCTAAATAAACCCAAAATGAACATCATTTGAGAGTTCCCATGACAATACCTTTCACTAAAAATTCCTTTTATGGATTCAAAATGACTCCCCAAATACCATTTTAATGCTTAAAAATCCTTCTTCAAGATAAATTATTCTTTTTGTTTTCTAAATTGATCTAATATTTCTCAATAAAATGAATCAAAATCCCTTCAGGAGACTGAATTTTCTATTAAATTTTGTAGTTCAGTCTGGAAAACTTTGAAACCTTTTATAGAAATAATTTAATTCCTCAAATATTTCAATTATTTTATAGAAGATTCCAAATCATTTTGTAAACTTTTTTCTCCCCCTTTAGTTTATTATACTTGATGAAAAAAAAATCTATTTTATTTTTTAGAAAATTAGATGTATCTTATTCTTGATTTATTGAATGAAAATATTCTTATAGTATTGATAAATACTTTTCTTTATTCTTCTCACTTGTAGAGAATTAAATGTTATTAAGAAATTGTGTTATGTCTCCAGACATAGAAGTTTTTCTCTTCACATATATTACAACAACACAGATAGTCTGATTTTCAATAATTTTAGTTGTTTCAAGTACTGAGGATTGAACTTTATCTCCTAATTGAGTAGTTTCATTGACTTGATCTCTTCCAATATCCAAACTTTCATCCTGTAAATTAATATTATCTTTTTGTTCCCCAGGAGTGATTTTTACTCCTTAAAATTTAGTTGTAAAATACTCTACAATAGAAACCAATTGAATTTATGGGATCTTAGTGGAATTATCTTCATGTATCGAGGCCATGTGATAAGAGGTTCATTGAAAACTACATTAGTCACTACCTCATCCTGATCAAAATTATCATACCTAAGTATCTTCTTTGTAGAATGAAGAAAATATTCTATTTTGGATTCTTTAACATCCTCAGATGAACTAATCTAGTAGATATGAAATTTTCTTCCCCCCCCCCTAAGAAATTGGATTTTATTTTTGTTTCTCATCTGCACCAACAAGTAACAATTTTCCTTGCACTGTGCTCCAAAAATAACATAATTTTCTTAAGGTTCCAACATTAATAATTTTGATTTGATGAAAATTAGTTACAGTATCTATATAGATAATCTTATCATATCTATAAAAAAGAAGAGGCATAATTCAACCATATGGATAGAAAGACATCTAAGCTTCTATTTGACAAAAATTATCTAATATTGAAGCATATACCTAATAAAGTTTAGATTGATGTCACAGATAAATAAGAATATGATACACATGTCAGGAAAAAGAATCTTTTCCAATTATGAAACTCATTGGAGTATTGTAGACTAGTTGGATTTGACCAATACCATATAGTCTGCTTCAAAATCCATGACCACCATTTTCTGAATCAAGGTCGAACAAAAATGAAATAACATTATATCTTTAAATCTGTGGTCCTAATTTCATATTGACTAAAGAGAAAAATGGAATACTCCTTCATGAAGGAATTTTTAAAATATGGTCCATTTCAAAAAAGGAAATATAAAATCACTTAACATATACTTGAGAGGTAATGATATCCTATATTTCTCCAAAACTACATATTTACAAAACTGCTTCAGTTCTATCTTAACAAAATTATGTATTTTCTTCGTTAAATGGAAATTTTAAAATGTGAATGGTGAGGGATTTATTTAAAAATAAATTTTTCTGTTAAATCCAATAAAAATAAATTAATTTTCCCTAATGTATCTTTATGAAGGGTCTCACTGACGTTTCGAGTCACATGGTTCACCATTATCTATTTGCCTAGTCTTCGACATCTCTGAGAGTATAAAGGTTGAAGAGTTTAAGATTATAGGGTTTCTAGGTAATATGAGAGCTCTATAAGTCAAAAGGTTTCAAGATCTAAAGGTTAGTAAGAAAAAGAGAGAGATATATGGTACTATGATGTTTTAGGGTGACGTGGTATGATTTCTCAAGACAATTAATTAACCTAATTATTAAATAATTATTTTGAAAAATTTCACTCATAAAAAAAGAAATAAATTTATTTTTTTATTTAAACAAAAAGTAAATAAATAAAATCTAAATAAATAAAAAATGAATAAAAAAATGAATCGATAAATTAAATAAATTAATTAATAAACTTTTATTTAAAGTTAAATATTCATAACCCCCTTAATAAAATAAAAACATATAGTGGGAAGTAGTTTAGTAAAAATATTAGCTATTTGATATTCAGAATTTATAAATTCTAAACATATATCCTTCTTTTGAACATGATTTACTATAAAATGATACCTTATATCAATATTCTTGGATCTCGAATTACTTATTGGATTTTTGGAAATATTAATTTCACTTTTTTTATCACCTAAAAAAGGAATATTGTTAAAATTAAGTCCAGAATCTTGTAAGGAATGATTCATCCATAACACTTGTGAACATAAACAACCAGCATATATATATATTCCGCCACAGTTATTAATAGAGAAACTAAATTTAGTTTCTTAATTGACCATGATATTAAATATTTCTCTAAAAGTTATAGGTTCCAAAAGTGCTTTTTTCTAATCTACATCCTCCAAAGTCAGCATCTGAAAATGAAATTTAATCAAAATCAAAAAAAATTGGATAAAGTAGATATTGAAAAAGAGTTCCTTTTAAATATATAAAAACCTTTTAAAAATAGTAAGATGGTATTTTTTGTGTTTGACTGAGATCTAGCACATATACATATATAAAACATTATATCTGGTCTACTAGTAGTAAGATATAGTAAACTATCAATCATACCTTTGTATAACTTGTTGTCAACTGGTTTTCCAACTTCATCTAAATAAATTTTTAAATTAGTACTCATGAGATTTTTGTAAGTATTAGTATTTTCAAGTACAATTTTTTTAGTAAATCAATAATATATTTACTTTTATTTAAATATATTTCCATAGTCTTTTTGATAAATTTTAAATCCTAAAAAAATAAATTCTCCCATCATGATCATTTCAAATTATTTTTTCATTCGATTTGAAAAATCATTAAATTTATTTTTGTTTTTTGATCCGAAGATAACATCATTAAAATAAATTCGAACAAAAAATATATTAAGGAAAAAAGTTTTATTAAAAATTTTAGGATCTTAAAATACCATAAAAAAACCATTTTTCTATAAAAATGAGATTAATCTCTTATACCAAGATCTAGGTGTCTATTTAAGACAGTAAATATCTTTTTAATGTTTCGAAAATTAATCTAGTTTATGAGGGTTTTCAAAACCTAGTGGTTGTTCAATATAAAATTCCTCTATTAATTGTCCATTTTAAAAGGAAGATTTAACATACATCCTATATAATTTAAAATTTATATGTGATGTATAAGCTAGCGGGATTATAATGGATTCTAATCTAGAAACAGGTGTAAAGGTTTCATAATAATATATTCCTTCAACCTAGTAATATCCTTTTTCTACTAATCTAGCTTTATTTCTTGTAATTTTCCTTTGATCATCCTGTTTATTTCTAAAGACCCATTTGGTTCCTATTACTGAATAATTAGTTAGCCTATCTTCTAATTACCAAAATTTATTTCTAATAAATTTATTAAACTTCTATTACATAACTAACAACCAATTCTAATCATTTAAGTCTTATTAAATAGAATTGTGTTTTAATTATGATAGAAAGAAAGAAAATTATACTAAGTTTCATAAATTCCTTCTAGTTCTAACTCCAATATCAAGATTTACTATAATAGTCTCTAATAGTTGATCCTTTAAAGTTGTAGAATTTATAGGTAATACATGTTCAAGTTCTTTTTTCCTGTGTTCTTTTAGACTGAACTAAATTTTATCTAAATTATTTTCAAAATCAATATTAGATGAATTAGGCCTCATGTTGTCAAAAGATTCAATAATTTCATCTGTTTGAACTTTATTTCTATCAAAAGGGTCATCTTCATCAGACTTGACATGAACTCATTCTTCAAAAATCCTTAAAATTTTCTTATATGTATAGGATTTAGAAATAGTAGAATATCCTAGAAATATTCCATCACTATCCTTTGGATCTAATATACCTTGTTTTTTCTTAGTATTAAAAATATAAACCTTTCATACAAATAATTTATTGTGCATTACTTTGGGTTTTCAATTATTCTAATGTTCATAGGGTTTATTTTTACTAATTTTTCATATTAAAACTCTATTAATGATATAGAAATATGTACCTACATCTTCTACCCGAAAATAGTTTGGAAGGTCATATTCATTTAGCATTGTCCTTTCCATTTCTTGAATAGTTCTATTTCTTCTATCAATAATCTCATTTTTATGGTGTTCTTTATGCAGAAAAGGTTTGTTTAATATACATATTTGCGGAAAAAGAATTAAATTCATTATTCTCAAACTCCCCACCACGATCACTTAAAAAAAATTATTTTAAAATCCTTTTCATTTTGAACTATTTTACAAAAACATTTGTAAACAGTGGGTACTTCACTTTAAAGTTTGAGAAAATAAACCCATGTAAATCTTTAAACGTCATCAACTAAAATATAAACATATAGTTTTATATCCAAACTTTCTACTGTAGATGGTCCAAACAAATTCATGTGGATATGTTCTAATGGTTTAGATATTGAAACTTTGTTAATTGATTTGAAATATGTTTTGTGTTGTTTTCCAATTTGTCATGCATCAAAACATTTATCATTATAAAAATTAAGACTTTGAAAATCATAAACTAAATGTTTCTTAGAAAATATATTCAAATAAAATATATTACAGTGATCAAGTCTTCTATACCATATCCATGACTCATTTGTCTTAGTAGTCAAACAATTATCCTTTTTCTTACACAAGGAATTTAGATCCAAAGTGTAGTCATTTTTCCTTATTAGTGCATTAAATAAAAGTATTTTATCTTTGAAAATTGAGAAATAATTATTATATAAATAAACATAAAATCCATCATCACAAATTTGGTAGATACTTATCAGGTTGTGTTTTAAACCATGTATATACAGAACTTTTTTGATTGAGATTGATTTTGGATCTCCAGTGGTTCCAAATCCAACAATATTTCCTTTTTCATTATCTCTAAAGGTGAATAGACCTACATCCATTTGGGTCGATATATGTAAATTAGTTGAGTCTCCACTCATGTAATTGTATAAGATGCTATCCATATACCATATATCAATTTTTTCCCTGTTTTATTTTTCATGCAAAAGCATTTAAACTCAAGTTTTTTTTGGTACCCATATTTTCTTGGGTCCAGCTGTTTCAGTAAGTAATGATCTGGGAATCCAAATCTACCTTATTTTTACAAAACATATATTACTAGATTTAGACATTTTTTTAGAAATAAAATCTTTTTTAATACTACTTATTGGAGGATTTATTACTTAAAAATTATTATAAAAATGTATTTTCATTCCACAGTAGAAGAAGGTAAATATTTAGTGCAGGGAACAAAATAAATTTTGTATAATTTTGATTTTCACCCTTTCTTACTATACCATATTTTTCTATTTTATTGACATTTTTAACAAGAAACTCATTTATATATTTATATCCTTAATTAAAATACTATAAATTATTTTAAAAGATTATACTTCATCCTGTAGTTCTATTATTACATATTCATGAACAATACAGTTTAATGTAGATGAATTGAATTTTTAAATTAATTCATGATGTTGTTTTATCATTGTATCTATTTCACTTGAAATAAAATTTTGATTGTTTTTCTATGAATTATTCCTCCTTATTAAAGAATCATATTTCTCTTCTAGCATTGAACAGTAAGTAGCCAATTTACTATTTGAGTAGCTATTAGAGGTAGAAGTAGAAGAGAAATAGGCTTGTACCTCTTCTTCTTCCTTAGCCATAAAGTACATATTTTATTTGATATTTTATGGATCTTTTTCTGAATCATATTTGGTGGTGGTGCTACATTCATCAGATATGCTCTATGTAGATTTCATAGATCTTTTTCATTTATGCTCTTAATCAAATTTATAATGGTTCTTCATTTCCATTTTCCTTATTTATTCATTTAGTTGGGGGTAATTAGTTCTGATATGACCTATTTTCTTGTATTCATATCATCTTAGTTATTTGGATCCATTATCATCCTTTTTGAAGGATTTTTTTAAAACACTCTTCTTCTTGTAGAATTTTATAAATTTTTTTGCTAGCTAATCCAGTTCCATATCAGAATCAGAGAAGTATGAATCTTTTTTTACTTTTATATCTTATTTTATATTTTCATTCATGCTTCTTAGATGTGACCTTAAGAAAAATATTTTTAGTTTTCACTATTTTGGGATCTTTAGATTCATCTTTAATTCCTTCTTTGTGCATCATCAATGTTCTAATTAATTCATTTATAGTCAAATTTTTTGACATGTGATGATTTTAGAATAGTTTTAGATATTTCATTCCTTTTTATGGGTATTAAACTAAGAAACTTCAATACTTGATATGATTCTGAAATTAGATCTCCTATTTCAATAATATTTTTTTATAATTTATGTCAATCGTCCATTCATTTGTGTGATGATTTCACCTTCATACATTTTAATGGTTTTAAGCATTAGTTTTATAGTAGAATACACCGTTTTTATGATATTATCTATTCCTTATTTTGAAATAGTTATTATCTTCCATATTTCATAGGCAGTATGGAATTGGGATTCTTGATTGAATTCATCTAGTCTCATTTCAAAGATGATGGAATTCATTACTTTTGAGTTGATATCAAATTTAAATTCTTGTGTGATATTCAGTTTTTTTATTAGTAATTACATAAGGAGTGTCAATATTCTAATAAAATTTGAATCCAAGATTATTTATATAGATTATCATACTTTATTTACAACATCTATAGTTGTCTCAATTGAAATATATAGCATGAATCCAAGATGTACATTCTCATGGATCTTATGTTGATATATATCCTTTGTATAGACCATATGCTTTTAATCTTGCTATAGTTTTTGACAAAATCTCTCCTATGATACCAATTGTTAGGTTGGAATAATACAAAGATACATAAGAGGGGTGGTGAATTGTGTCTTTTTTATAATCTTGAAAGATTCTCATTTTTAACATTCCTTGAGTTTTGTCCAGACGTGAATCATTCTCTTTAGTAAGTAATATGAACAGAAGATAAATTACAAAGAAGAACATAATAATTTTTATAATGGTTCAGGGCACAAATATCCCCATTTCCACTCCACCAATGATCTATCTATGAGGTTGGTTATTTTCACTTAACAATGCCATCTTATCATAAGACCTTCAAACAACAACTATGTACATGCAGTTGAAACCTTTTCAACAAGGAAAAATAAATGCTTTCTAGTTCTTTTATAGGGAACCTGTTTCTCCATTACTTAGTACAAGAATCTGACACATAATTTATGACTGAGTGTAAGCATTCTAAACCCCAATAAATCAAAAGAGTTTTATTTATTGATGGTATAGGTTTAACTTCAATGTTTTAGAAGCAACTGAAAGAATATATATCTTTTTCTTCATAGATGAATGTATTCATTGAATAATTCTTTTAAAGAGATCCTGGTGATGAATGATCATCAATACGAACAACAACAAACTAATAGCAGCAGTTACAAAAGTATGAGGTTGAAAAATACATTTTAAAGTTTAACAACTTTAGAAAATAAAGGAGTCGTCCGTTCTTGGTAGCATTAATGTATTCAAAACATGGTGAAAAAATATATATCCGTATATCACATATATTATATCTTATATATCAACAAAAAAATATATCCATATATATAGAACACATCACTTTCATTCAATTTTTAATATCCTAGAATGTCTCCCAACAGATCGTATATATTCAAATTTAAATCATTTCAGGAGATTCGTAACTTCCTTTAGAAATATGAATGATTTTATCCATTGAATGGAGTCTTTAAAACAATCATAAAGAGCCTTTTAATTTGTTTTAACACATCTTTGAATCAATCATTATTGCATCCATCATTTAATATTCAATCTTAGGGTTCCTAAATATGATGAAAAAATACCAAATGTAGGGTTGACAATGTTGGGTTGATCACAAATGTAGGGTTGATATACCATATGTTTGTTTCCTCAAACATAGGGTTTTTAATGAATGTAGTGTTCTTTATCAATACATTATTTAAAATGTATGTTATATGATCCATACATGATATTCCAAACATAAGTTTGATTCATTACATTTCACTTACCAACGTAGGATTGATTCCTTACGCTACACTTATCAACAGAAGGTATAAACTTTATTTCTAGAATACGTTAAAACAAATTCTAAATAATTTATCAAATATTCCACATAGATCGTTGACTTGAATATTTTTACAAAATGAATATTTCAATGAATATAAATTTCCATAAATTCAATTAAAATGATATCATTAGTAAAAAAACAACACTTTCTATGAGAATCAATATTAATGAGATTTGTAGAGTATTGTTGAGACAATACATACCTAATAGTTTACACATTGTTGATTATTCTCATTGATCCCTTCAATGAAAATAATTTATCACAGTATCCTTCCAACTAACTTTTCCCATTAGAGTATCTATCTGGGCCAATATATTTTTCATTTTATCATCTATGTAATTCCCCAACCAAGACTTCCCAAATGATGCATGATCATAGACACAATGTGACTTTATGAACACCTCCTAATATGTTATAGGATTCTAACAAGTGGTAAGGGCCTAATATTCTTTTGCAGAGACTATAATACCTAAAAGGCATGGGGGTCATGCCCAATTCTATCGAATATTAATCACGAACTTTCCATATAACTAACGTCCCAAAATAAATGTATACATAAATCTGATATCCCAATAGGTCCCCATAGTCTAGAATATAATGAATTGAAATACTCTATAACTATAAAAAAGAAAAAAATAATGAAATAAATAAAATAGGCATCACATAAAATGAAGACACTATGTACATTACATGCTAATAAAAAATCCAAATAAAAGGAAGAGGTAAACTATCCTATAGACCAACTCCCTATAATCTACCCTACTGAGCATTTATCCTCCACAAGTTTATAGAACTGTACCAAGAATCCAGCTCTTATAATTATGTGTTTCTAGAGAGAGAAACAAAAATATCTACCCATGTAAATTGAAACCCATATTGTGTATGTGTGTAGGGAGTGAGTCCAATAACCCAGTAGGTATCCCCAGGGACTCAAAAATATTTTGTGTTGTTATGATCAAGTGGATGTGTATGATGTAAATATATAGAGTGTATTTGTGTCAATAAAATGCACCGACCTGGAACTTAATTCACAATTCACACACAAGAGTACCTATATAAACACAATGGATTGAACTATTTAATACTATAAACCATGAACTGCATGATTTGGTACCATTACAATGAGAATTCACCTCATACCAAACCATAAAATACCTCCTTCGGTTCCCTACCATATGAAACATCCTCTCACAAACACTATATCTCAAATTTCCTACAACCTATTCTTGTCACTCGGGACATGATCTATTGAAGCACCCTAACCCATCCCTACATACTAAAGGATGTCCATTAAGTAACCTTGAACCAAGACACATATATAAAGTTCCACAATCATCTTCCATCCCATTCCATTTCACTCAGGACATGGCCATCTAGGCCTTCTCACTTAAGGATAATGCCCCTTCTGTAACCAATAACATATTTCTCAAGGTAGGTCCCTACTACATGGACACTGGACCATCCCCATAGTTTCTAGCAAGGCCACCTGAATCATAAAAAAGCAGTAATAAATAAGGCATATAGTCTATCTCATAGCTCACCAACTTAGCACTAGGGAACTAGTACCCTAGGACTCAGTCTCACATCATGAACACATTTGAGACCCATCTCAACCCTCCAAAGGGTATGTGACATCCATCTATACCATCCACCACTTTGATACCATAAGATATTTCTCACAAGGATACCCACACAACACATGAATCAAAATGAACACCAATAAAACTGAAGAGAGAATCACATAAACCACACAATCATTCAAAAAATACAAGGTATCACCCACACATGGTCAAATGTACTAAAAAATATCACACAATCCTCTTAGACATTTCTTTATAATCTAGTCCAAATACCCTTTTAAAACAATTTTAAAAGGACTCTTGTTCTAATTTTCTCATGCTAGGACCATGGTCAAAATCCCACAAACATACTTTGAGAAAACCATTTCTTGTTTTCAAATACCATTTCAAAACCCATTCATAAATCACCAATATAATTTTAAATTTCTTTCTCATTGAAATCCAATTATTAAATTTTATTTTAAAAAATAAATAATTTTCTCTTGGAAAACTAACATACAGCACTAAAAAATCCACAAGTAGGGTCATTAATAGTTGTTTAACCAAGGCACCATAATTAAAATATCTAGCAAGATGTATAGTCCATATTGACTACTAGTCCAATGCAAGCCCCTACCAACCTTATGGGTCTAATCACACAGGATGATCATGTTGGTCGGATTAAGACATTCAAGAGAGGATGAATTGAGTTCCTATAAAAATTTCTATAAAAAATTATTTAAAAGAATCCCCCAATTTAAAAACAAGACAGCCCAGTTAATAAAAGTAGTAAATTTATAATAGACTAACTATTCTACTAATTTCTCATAAGAGTGATTATTTATCAATTATAACAATATGAGATATTAATATAAATTTTGAAACTAATTTACTAAACCAAAATAGTTATAAATACTATCCAATACTAAATATCAAAGTGAAACCTAGTTTTCTAAAATATATGTTTAAACAAATTCAACTAAATTTGAAAATATAGCAGATTAAAACAAGATGTTCTGTCTCAATTCAAGACTTATTCCTCTCCATTTGGTGATCATAAGGCACCATGAAATATATATATATATATATATATATATATATATATAAAGCTTTTATCCACACCCTAGATCCAGGTTTACATAACAGTATACAAACTATCCAGGACACAAGACCTCTAACACCGTTCTACATGGGATATAACTGGTGTAAAAATATTTTTTGTGGGTATATCTTGTATCCTTCATTTCAATATAGTAGACAGTGTGTGTTTAACAAACATATGCACACATTGCTAAAAATATAGTAAAAATTCACACACCAAAGCAGTAAATAAAGAGATAAAGTTTATAAGGATCTTTGTGTTGTGAAATGCAGCTCTGGACTCTTTGGATGTATCAGATGTAAATCCTAAGTTCGCTTCTAGAAACAGAAACAGAAAAAAGAGTTTCATGAAGCTTTGTGTTTTTATTTTCTTTAAAGATGATTTTCTATTATTTTGGTTCTATTTTTTTTGCATAGGTGTTGTAACTTTGGTGAACAAAAATTTCTTCTTTATGTTCAGTTCATAATAATAATAATGCCTCATGTTTTATTCTTCCTTTCATTTGTAGGTTCAGTATGGGGGATCTTGCGAGTACTCTTCTGTATGTCTATGTGTATATCTTTCAGCTCAGATGATTTTCTCTTTTAAATTCTATATCCTATCAATAAGAATAATTGGGATAGTTTTTTTACTTCATACTTCTTACATCCCAATTAATATTGTATTCAAAAAGAATTAATTTAATTAGTATCATTAAAACACTAAAATATGAATATTAGAGATAATTTTTAAAAAAAGAAAATTTAAATAGTCTATCAGTGACTCCTCTATAAGTGAGTAATTCTGTCAGTGACTCCTATTGGTGATTCCTTATATTGGTATCAGTGACTCATTCTATCTTTGAGTCATTATGTTCTTATCTCCATGAATCAGTGACTCAATGTGTCGGTGACTCATTTTTTTCTATCAGTGTGTCATTTATCGGTGAATTATTTTGTACTTTCAGTGAGATATTCTTTCTATTGGTGAGACATTCCTTCTATCAGTGAGACATTCCTTCTGTCGGTGATACATTCCTTCTATTGGTGAGACATTCCTTTTGGTAGTGATGCATTCCTTCTGTCAGTGATACATTCACTATATCGTTATCGATGAGTCATTTTGTCTTGTCGATGTAAGTGACTCATACTTAGAAACTTTTTCTATTTTAACTATCTTATAACATGAATATAAAAATAATTTTTAAAATATATAATTGATCATATAAAATCATAATTACACATATTTATACATAAATAAACATTATTGAAATGATTGTACATGATTTGACATGATTTTCAATTATTTAAACCAGAGAGGGGCCAATAATCCTTTATGGGCCAACAATCTACCCCTTTTTGATGATCACAAATCACCTAATTATAAGGTAGAATTATTTTAATGATTAACATAATCACTCCACTTACTATCTCCCCTTATTAATTTTCATAAAAAAATATACTTCTTAAAATAGAGATAAGGTTCAGAGGTAAAATAAATAATGCCTGATGTTATCCAACTTTATCTTTTCTCCCCCTTTATTTTAATGAGATTTAAAAAGGGTAATTCCATTACTGAAGTTATACCCTTTTGGGATTATCAAAAATACCAAAAAATATTCAAGAAGAATAAAAATAATGAAAATAGGTATCAAAGTGATAAAATGAAAGATCTCTGAATTTCAGAGATAAAAAAGTACATAGTATAGTGGAAGTAAAAAATATCAGTGAAATACAACAAAGATTACAAGCACTTATCCATATAAAAAGTTATCCACACTATGGTTTGGGATATATTTTTTCCTTTCCTATGATAAAAGGATAAATAGTAGATCCAGTGGATGGAGGCTAAGTGACTGGAGGATCTGAATGAATTCTCAAGGGGGAAGTACTACAACTTTAGGAACATAAGGGGAAATGGTATGTTTGTTTGAAGCATGATACTAGATATGCTCTATGATGATATGACAGATCTGGATCAAAGCCTAAGCACCTTATATATATTGTGGAGGAGGAATCATTGATTTTGCATGAGAGGTAGATAATCGGAGAGGTGTCGCAGTTAGAACCACTATGGCTTCACTCTAAATATGGAGATAGAGCTTCAACAGATTGATGAAATTTGTGATTATTTACCCATCATATCTCATTGCCTTTTCAAAATCATCCTTGTTCTCTATGAACATTCCAAGAATAGGTGTGAATTACTACAATTTTTTAACTTGATCCTTAAAATATCTTGTCACTAGGGGAAAAATCATATTATCTACCAAATATTTAAAATGACTTATTATCTGAATTTTTTATAAATCCTCTTGAAGTAATTGTCTACTTTATCTATGATCTGATCATTGGTTATTTCAGCACTCTTGGAGTAGAGCCTAACAATATCATGCACATGATAAGTTTTCTTCTTAATTTTAGATATAATTTCTAAACCAAAGGCACCATCCAATGCTTGAAGATTTTCTCTAATAACAGTCTTGCCCATTTCTATTTCTAGAGGGTGAGAGTTGTTGAGCCAGACGCCCCTTACACAATTTCTCTAACATCCTATCTCAATTAGGTAAAATCAGGAACATGAAATTAGTAAATAATATCCTCATGTACTTTTATGATTCTATCTATGGTTGTCTTATACTTAGAGTTTAAACTATTCACAGTAGATACCAATGTAGTCAGCTCATTTCTCATCTTTTGATTATCTGTCACAATAGCTTCAATGAGTGTAATTAGTCTGGGTCCCACATGAGTAATAATAGTTCCATAGATTTGATTTTCATCACATTCACTCAATCTCAACATGGGAATAGTGAGGGAAAAATTCCTAATGGTTGATAAAATTTCTTCCTTGAAACTGTCAAAACGATCTCTAGTCACATAGTCACCTAGAATTTGAACTATTATAGGTGTAGGAGCAGAAGCAGATGCACCTGCAGGAAGTGTCTCAGACTGTATTGGCTCCTCCATCACTGGTCTCATTGGAAATACTCTATTAACTTCAGTATAATAAACAAAATATTACAAGATATGGACTACATATCCAGGATGCCACTTCCATTCAGAGAACATAGAGTCTTTAAAAAGAGTGATTGTGTTAACCATATCTCTTCCAGTTTGAGTTCCCCCCCCCCCAACTTCATCTCTTCTATCTTAAATCTCCCCCTAAACTAGACCTCCCATTACTTTCTTCTCCCCCTTATCTTAAGATCTTATTCTAACATAAACCAACTATGGTACATGAATTATCTGAGCTCCCATTTCATCACCCACATCAAGGATTTCTTCTTATTCTCTAGTATAATCTTCGACTTGATTATGAGATTCAGCATTCTTCTCTTTATCCACGTTATTAGAAATCTATCTATTATCTCCTTGATCATCATCAGGATGATCATATCCACTATCAATTCCACTCCCTTCATCATTCTTATCATCTCTGTCATTTACATCCTCATCTTCTTCTCCTTCATCCTCTTCTCCACTATTTGACCCACTTCTATTCCCTTCTCATTCTCTATCTTCTTCTTCTTATTTAGAATCCTCATTTGAGTCATTTGATCTACTCACATACTCAACACAGCGAGATTATTTAGTTTCTTCATCATCACCTAAAATTGGTTCTTTTCAAGACAGAGAAAAAGGTGGACTAGGTGGTCCAAAGGTCATTCTCCTTAGGCTTTCAGAAATGTCCAGGTCACTCTTATAATCAACATGAGACCATTCTTCTCTAACAGAAGTAGCGGATTCTTCTTTATCTGAATAGGTAGGATCAACATCTTTTTATCCTAGGCCAGGGTCCACTATATCATTTGGCCTAGTTATATGGTCAATATGGTTGAATTTATCATTAATATTTTCTTTATATCCAATCCATTCTTTTTTTTCAGTGGTTCCAATGAATTTTCATCCATTAACATATTTCTTTTCTCAAACAGATGCCACTGTAGGAAGAAACTATCTCCTAATCTTCACTCACACAACCTTTCACTTGGATCGTTGAAGATATCATCCTTGGGTAGAAGAGATAATTGTTCTTGTAATATGTCTTGATCATTTCATTGATATACATCATCAGATATCTGCACAAGTTCACATTAACTCCTTTCTTCAACAAACACACCAAATACACATCCTGGTACTTCAATGAAGAAAAGTACCATTTTCTAGGAAAAATATAGTGCTGAATAAACTTAACAGAATCCTACATTAACCATATAGTTTAATTTCTATATGCCTCATGTACTATTCATTTTCAGTCAACTTCTTAAGAGTTGTCTCATAGTAGAATAGTTCCCTTTCAGGTTGAGAATTTTCTTGGTAGTTATCATAGATTCCCTAATGAAGTACTTAAAGTCATTCCACACAATGCCTAGAATAAAAGGAAATGATTTTCCATTATAATTAATTTAATCAAAAATACCTCACTTTCCTCCAAATGAAACTCTGCATTCATATAAAACTCGTGGAAAAACTTTGGGTAATAAGGCCTCTCCTTATTTGTAAACCAGTTTATCCATCCTTGGTTCTCCAACACCCTTAACAAAAAAAGACTTAATTTTCAATATCCATTCATCAATAACTTCCTTTTATTGTGTTAATACATTATTCACAATAGCTGTATTGACATGATGATATCTTCTCAAGTCTCCTTTCTGCCTTTTTTATGGTTGCGACAAGTCTCTAGGTCCTCCTTCGAGTGCATGCTTCATTCTCATCATTCTAACTGATCAGTTTGAATGTTGGGTGGTGAAAGTTTGATGCTAAATAGTAATTATAGGGGAGTGTAATGGTTAAAGGATTGGGTGATTAGTAGAGTGGATTAACTCGAATTTATATCATTTAGGGATTAGAGATATCAAATTCATAAATTGGGTTTAATGAAATAAATGAAACCAGATCATTTTGGATGAACCATAAAATAGATAAAACAATGGTACCAATATGTGTCAACATGAAAATATCATCATGACACTATCAGTGTCGGCATGCAACATGTCGGTGTCAGTATAACCAAGTGTCTACATGAAAAATCTGTTGATGTCAGCATGAAATTGTCAGTATCGACATGACATCTACAGTCATTTTTTCATAAAGTGTTATCATCACAAAGTACTTATAAATTAATCATACCTAATTAATGTTTGATGTAATTAATCCTTTTATAGTTCAATGTATTTTTGAATATTTCATCAAGCCTTCATTTAGTTCCAATTAACTCTATTGTTATATCATCTTCTTGATAATGATCTCTCAAAAAGTGATGTCTGACATCAATATGATTTGTTTTAGAATTGGAAATTGGATTCTTAGATGTGTTAATAGCACTTGTATTATAAAATTATATAGGGATATATATAAATTGATATCCATATTCTAGTAAAGTGTGTTTCATCAATAAAATCCAAGCAGAACAACTACTAGCATCTATGTATTCAGCTTCGGTAGTTGATAATGCAATAAATTTTTTATTCTTACTACACCATGAAACTAGATACTTTCCAAAAATGTGATATGTACTAGATTTTCTATTTCTATATAACTTATAACCACCAAAATCAAAATCACAATTACTCACTAAATCAAAAGGTTGTCCTCTAGGATAGAACAATCCAAAGTTGGTATTATATTTGAGGTTTTTTAAAATTATTATAATAGAAGTCAAATGAGACTCTTTGGGATTATCTTGAAAATGATCACACATACAAACATTAAACATAATTCCAGGCCCACTAGAAATTATGTATAGTAAACTCCCAATCATTCCATTGTATGTGTTTTTCTCAACATATTTACTATTTTCATCAATATCCAACTTAAAGGTTGTACTCATTAGAGTGTCACTACATTTTTTACTATCAAATCCAAACCTTTTTAAAATATATTTAGTATATTTACATTGATTTAAAATAATACCTTCCTTATTTTGAAAGATTTGAAAACCAATAAGGAATTTGATTTCCCCCATTAAATTCATTTCAAATTCACTCTGCATCATTTTTGAAAAATAGACACATAAATATTTTTTTAAAGGTCCAAAAATAAAATCATCTATATAAATTTTATATACTAAAAAATATTTAGAAATTCATTTTATAAAAATATTAGGATCAGTTATACCCATTCTAAATCCTTTGGAAATAAGTAAACTACTTATTCTATCATATAATGCTCATGGGTCATGATTTAAACCATATAATGTTTTCGTTAATTTAAAAACATGATTTGGAAAATGAGGATTTATAAAACCTGGGGGTTGTTCAAAAAAACATCATCCTATTTATATCCATTTTGGAATGAACACTTGACATCCATTTTATATAGTTTGAAATCAAGATGAGCTGCATATGCAAGCAAGATTCTAATGGCCTCAAGTCTAGCAACTGGTGCAAAATTTTCTTCATAGTTAGTCCCTTATTCCTAACTATGACCTTGTATATCCAATCTAAATGTTTTTATTACAATATTACTAGCTTCATTTACATTATTTCTAATGTTCCATTTTTGTGCTTATGGTTAAGGCATCTTTAGGTATGTCCACTAGTTTCCAAAATTAATTACATTCAAACTAATTCAACTCTTCTTTCCTATCCATTACCCAAAATACATCATTGATGTTCATAGGGTCAAGTTGTGATAATAAATATTGATGTTCAACCTGGTTTCTCAGAGAACCTTCAGTATGTGTCCCTTTATCTAGGTATATGACTACATCATATAAAGGATTGTTATTCAAGATTCTTTCCAGTCGAGAAAAAGAAGGGATAGTTATTTCAGGTTCATCAGCAAGTTCAGGTTCATCATGATGAGAGTCTATATAATTTCTAGAACTGGATGATTTAGCAGGTTTCTTAACAACAAGGTCAGATGATTTTTCATCTATGTCCATATTGGAAATATCATCCTCAATATTTTCAAGAGAAGTCTTGGGTTTATGTGGGTTTGTTTCATCAAATTTGACATGTAAAGATTCTTCCACACACTTAGTTCTATTATTAAATATAGTATAGTCTTTACTAGAGATTTAATAACCTATAAATATTCCTTCATCACATTTGGATGAAAATTTTTCATGATTGTCCTTTTTATTAATGATATAAACTATACAACCCAAAATTTTAAATTAATTGACTTTGGTCTTTCTATTGTTCCACAACTCATTGGGATTTTTCTTAAGTATTGGTCTAATTAGGACTCTGTTAATAATAAAGAAAGATAAATTCAAATCTTCTTCCAAAAAATTATATTGGTAGGTCATATTCATTAAGCATGGTTTGGGCTATCTCTTATAAGGTTATATTTCTTCTTTATACAACACCATTCTGTTGGGGTGTCCCAGGAGTATAGAGGTTATTAATATAGCCATTTTGTGATCAAAAAGATTCAAACTCTTGGTTTTCAAACTCACAGCCATGGTCACTTCTTATGGTTTTAATTATAATACCTGTTATGTTTTCTACAGTTCTAGTATACTTGATAAAATGAGAGTAAATTTTTATTTGGTGTGATAATAAAAATATCCAATTATATCTAGAAAATTAATCTACTAGAACATAGACATAGTGCTTCCCATTAATACTAGAAACCCTAGATGGTCCAAAAAAATCCATGTGAACCAACTCAAGAGTTTTAGAAGTTGAAACATATTTCTTTGGTTTGAAAGATATTTTATGTTGTTTACCCTTTTGACATGGATTACAGACTTTGTCATTTGAAAATTCATG
Organism: Viscum album; assembly: GCA_963277665.1. Lineage (NCBI taxonomy): Eukaryota > Viridiplantae > Streptophyta > Magnoliopsida > Santalales > Viscaceae > Viscum > Viscum album. The sequence continues at coordinate 1,450,171,809 of OY728130.1, forward strand.
TTTGGAAAGATCTTTAACTAGTCCTTTCTTAGTAATCTTTCTAAGTGAATGAATATTGCAATTTCTGAATCTCTTATGTCATATCCAAGACTCTTTATGAAAGGAACATAAGCAGGAAACAATTTGAGACACTAAGAAATCTAATTTTACAACATACACATTTTTATTTATAAAGGCAGTAAATACTTACTCATTTTTAGAATTAATGACACTGCATGCATCATTTTCAAATTTAACATTAAAACCATCATCACACAATTAAGATATACTTAGTAGATTTTAATTTAATCCATCAACAAAAAGTACTTTGGAAATTAAAGTTGAATTAGTGTTACCAATATAGACAAGTATAATTATTTTGTTGTTAGAATTTTCACTAAAGGTGACAATCACCCCATAAATATTTATCAGATTCTTGAATCATGAATAATATCCTATCATGTGTCTTTAACATCCACTATTTATGTACCACAAACATCTACATGATCTCTTCAAATAGATTTCCTACAAAACGATGCGACAAGAGAAGATTTTGGTACCCAGATTTGTTTGTGTCTAGTAATATTATTAATAAGTGCTTTAGGAAACCATAATTTCTTCATGGGTCTCCTATAAGTAGTTGGTAATGTATTTGAAAAATTAAATTTATTTGGTCTAGAAAAATGTAAGTAGTAGAAGGTTGTCCAGTTTTAGAGTTAGGAGAAAAAAAATTATTTCTAGACAAAAAAATTGTTTTTTTAGATTTGGTAACAAAATTATTTTTAGCTATGTTCCTCTATCTAGGTTAGTATCCTATAATAGTAATATACCTAGGAGCTACTCATTTAACATGAATTTTTGTAAGAGCATTTTTTACCATTTGTAAACTTCTTTATGTCCTTTTTCTATTTCACATTTGACAATTTATGTTCATTGTTTTCTTTAAGGAATTTATAATTCTTTTCCTTTTCTATAGTAAGCACTAGTTTAATAGTAGAGGTAAGATCATGCAGTTTCTTTAAAGATTTATATTTATCTTTTAATTCATTGAATGTTTCTTTAATAATTTGGAAATATTAAAACATTTTTTCATTAGTCATATTTTCAGAATCACATTCATCTCCAAAACAATAAGAATTGTGTACAAGAGACTCAAGGGATACCTCATATGTGGTTTTCATGAAAGTTATGTTTTCCTTGTCAACTTTCTAATAATGTGATGATTCTGACTCAATGGATCTATCCTCAGACGCACTCCAAGTGGACTTCATTACCTTTTTGTATCTGTTATTTGTATCCTCATATTTATTTTTATATCTTAATCTAGTAAAGTTATCCTTTAAATTTCCTCCTCTATAACATTCATTACAAACTATCTCATTTGTATTTTCATTTTTCTTCCATTCATTTTTCCAATTTCCCTTATTTTTATATCTTCCTTTATATATAGTCTTACTGAAAAAAATCTTCTTTATATAAAACATTTTAAACCTTCTATCTAATTAATCCATTTCCTCATTACTCTCTAAGGGATATTCTTTATTATATGTACTTTTATAATGAGTTTGTACACATTCCTTTTCCTTATTTTTGTAAGTAGTGGTTTTGAAAGCCATTGACTTGCCCTTTTGTTCATCATCTTCTTATTTGTTTACCATTAGTTCTTTCTCTTTCATCATAAACTTTCATATAATCTCATTACCTATAATCTTATTTAAATCACAAGATTCTCTAATTGATACTGAGGCTTATCTCCATTTTCCTGGTATACATCTAAGAATTCCCATGATTTGTTCCTTAACAGTAACTTCCTTTCCTAGTGAAATCATAGTATTTACAATTCCATTGAACCTAAGATAAATTTTAGTGATAGGTTCATCATGATTCATCTTAAAGTTAACATATTTAATAATATATGTATTAAGTATGATTTCTTTAACATTAGTAGTTCCTTCATGTGAAACATCTAGAGTATGCCAAATTTCATGGGTTGTTTTACATGCATAAATCCTCTTAAATTCTTCATCTCCTAAATAAAAATATAAGGCATTCATAGATTTTCAGTTATCATTATAACCTATCTTAGTTGGTTCATCCCATGTATCTAGGGAAGTATTAGGAATTTTATATTCATAAACAATGGAATGCCAAATTTCAAAACCCATACTTTCCAAATGAATTTTCATCTTAATTTTCCATTAGGCATAATGTTCTCCACTGAAAAAGAGTGTTATTTTGGTATAATCACCATGAAATCTATTATCCAACATAAAGAATAAATAATAGGTTTTTAAATATCTTAAATTTTATAACTAACAGAAATTTATAGATCTTTAATACATAACTAAAATCACAGTTGAAAAGATTTGAAAATAACAGCTTAAAAGAAACCTCTGATACCAAATGTTGGTCAAAGTAGGACACTCAATAGGGGGTGAATTGAGTTTCTAAAATAAATTATGTTAAAAAAATTATTTAAAATAATCCCCCAATTTAAAAACAAGAAATACTGGTTAATCAAAGTAGTAAATTTATAATAGTCTAGCAGTTCAATTAATATCTCAGAAGATTTATTATTTCTAAATTATAACAATATGAGATATTGATATAACTTTGGAAACTAATTTACTAAACCAAAATTAGTTATAAATACTATCCAAGACTAGCTATCAAAGTGAAACTTAGTTTTCTGAGATATAAGTTAATACAGAGTAAACTAAATTTGAAAACAAAGAGGATTAAAATAGTAGGTTAAGTCTCTAGCCGATACTTAGTCCTCTCCACTTAGTGATAACATTCCACCAAGAAATATATATATATATATAATGCCTTGATCCACACCCAAGGTCAGGGTTTACACAATTGTATACAAACTATACAGGTTACAAGACCACTAATACAGTTCTACATAGGATATAATAGGTGTAAAAAGATGTTTATAAAAGGATATCTTGTATCCTTTAGTTCAATGCAAGAGACAGTGTGTGTTTAACAGATAGATGCACACACTACTCTAAATATTGAAAAAATGAACACAGTAGAGCATGAAATAAAGAGATAGAGTTTATAAGGATCTGTGTGTTGTGAAATGTAGCTCTGGACTCTTTGGATGTAGCAGAAGTGAAGCCTGAGTCCTCTTATGGAAACAGACATTGAAAACATAGTGGCATGAAGCTTTGTGTTTTATTTTTCTAGGAATATGAGGTCTTATTCCTTAAAAAAAAATCAACATAGGTGTTGGAACTTTGGTTCAGAAGAAGTTATCCTCTGTGTTCAGTCAGCAATAATAAGAATTCCTCATGTGTTCTTATTCCTATTTTTCACAGGTTCTATATGGGTGCTCGTGTGAGTACTCTTCTTTATTTCTACGTGTATATCCTTCAGCTTGCATGATTTTCTCTTTTATATTCTACATCCTGATAATAATCATAATTGGGTTATGTTGTGTACCTTGTACTTCTAACATGAAAATTAATATTGTCTGCAAAAATACTTAATTTAATCAGTAGAATTAATTCACTCAAATATGACCATTAGAGATAATTTTAAATAAAATAAAATTTAAATAGTCTATAGGTGACCCCTCTGTTAGTGATTCATTCTATTAGTGAATCCTTCTATCAGTGATTCCTTCCATTGGTATCATTGACTCATTCTATTAGTGAGTCATTCTATCAGTATCTCCATGTTTCGGTGACTCAATGCATTAGTAAATCATTTTGTTATGTCGGTGAGTCATCTATCGGTGAGTCAGTTTATATTTTTGGTGATAAATTCCTTCTGTCGGTGAGATATTCCTTTTGTTGGAAAGACATTCCTTCTATTGGTGAGACATTCCTTCTATTGGTGAGACATTCACTCTATCAGTATTTGTTTGTCATTTTGTCTTGCCAGTGTCAGTGACTCATACTTAGTTAATTTTTCTTTTTTAACTATATTATAACATGAATATACATAGAATTAGTTACATACATATTTGATCATAGATAATCAAAATTAAACATTTTTAAACTTAAAATAAACCTGATTAAAATGATTATACATGATTTGTGATTATTAAAACCAGAGATGAGCCAACAATCTCTTATGGGATAGCAAGAAGTTTATAGGTTGATATACTAATGAGGCACAAAAATATAAAATAACCAAATAACCAATAGGATCAAATAAATCCATGGTCCCTCACCTTAAGCAAGGCCAATCCCTTTAATTCCATAGCACAATTGTCACCACCTAGGCTCATCTAATCTAAACCAACCACTGCTCAATATCTCGAGGCCTAATATCATACAATACCATCCAATAATTAAATATAAAAAATTATAATAACTATTCAGCCCAATTAAAAATTCATAATTTAATCAATTTATATCAATTAGGTAAAAATGTTGACAACTCTCTAGGTGTCTCTGTCACACTTAAAATATAACCAAAATCATGTAGAAATTACCCAATGCACTCCCAATATTATCTGAAGTCAAATACCATACATATGATATTAATTCAATAATTAATTCAATTTAATTTTAAAGAAATTATTATAAAAAATATGTAGTGGTGTACCTCCAACCAAACATTGGGTGATAGTGTGCAGTCAAAGTCATAGGGAATCCTCTTGATAATTAGAGTGATATCTCCCTCATATCCGAGAGATTCCAAAATTTTCTAGGGGAATCTTCCATGAAAACCTATAGAAAACTATCATCACATATTAAAGTATTGGATGAATGGAGGGAAACAAAGGTGAAAAAATACCATAAAACACTGACGATCAGCACCAAAACACCTTAGATCCAACGGGAAGAAGTGGCGGGGGTGCAGGGGAGGCTCACCTTTGTGTATATACAAAATAGGGTATAAAAAGAGGGGAAACTGATATAAAAATTAGAGGGGGTAAAATTTTTAATTTTCTATTAAAAAATACCCCACTAGAAATCTGGTGATCCCATGCAGTGTGTTCGGCTACTGCTAATCCCACTGGTTAGCCGGTGGTAACTCACTGGTTTGCCAGTGGCTAATGTTGTAGATCGACTACAAAATTTATTCCACACACCATCCTAAGCCCCCAACCATAACTCAAGTCATATTATTCATTAAAAATAATAACATTAAGAAGTTCATGATCTCATAATTTGACTCAGAATCTTGGTTCTCAAAATGAAACCATAATTAAATGAAAAATTCAAATTCCATCTAGATTTTCCAACTCGTAACAATGTGGGTCATTACAAACTCCCCACCATAATGTTTATCATCCTTATTAATCCTTTGTAGTCCTATGAACACAAACCTTATCCTTACTCGATCATTAATTAACCAACAATCAACCATACTCCATCTCTAAATGCTTAATATGCTTCTTTTGTGTAACTCCAAGCACTAGTCTTGTAAACAATGAATTTCTTCCAAATATTCAATTTTGATCTTATATCCTCATCAACCATTCCCAAAGAAATACTATTAACTTGGTTTCCAAATCACCATATTCTATTTTTATATGACATCATTAGTATATCCCTCCCAAGCCACATTTCCTCAAAAACCCTTGGTCTCTCCCACTGACACACCACTAAATCACCCTACCATGATTCCCTACTCCAAGATCCATTTCCATACCATCAAAACTCCCACACTGAGGTCCAAACTAACACTTGATGTATCTCATCAATCAGTTTAGTAAGAATCCACATTCATCATCACCCTCCACCCCAAGCATCGAACTACATTTGATCGAACTCTCCCTCAGATCAAGACCAATACAACCTCATCCCATTACCGGCATATAAAATTTATCCTACACCACACTCAAATTATATAACTAGGTCTATCTACTCCCCAAAATTTCAATAGTGATTCAAACATCCTCTAAACATTTTCATTTATCCATGAACATTTTGACATAAGGGTGATTCACATGTGATCTATTAGATAATCTCCACTATGGGATTATCATTTCTCTAAACCCATTGAACCAAACATCTGACTTCCACAACACATAATCTATTCGTCACCATGAATAATGACCATACATGACTACTCTACTCACACATGAGTGTCAACAGAAAACCCTAATAACCAACATCAAGATGGTTCTCAACAACACACATCAATCCCAAAACACCTAAGAGTCAAAAAAAATTCATCCTCAGGATTATGGTGCTCCCCTTCACATGAATAACCTAACAAGATATATACCAAGTGGTATAAATCAGGAAATCATCAATGAAACATCAAAATGATTGATCCCATAATACATAATACCACATAATGTAGTCCATCCCTAGAATGTATCAACTTACATTTGACCACTCAAGCCTAAAATACAAATCCATCCACAAGCTTACTATAATTTCCTCCCACAAGAATCTTTCGCATGATTCCTCTATAAGAGGATCCACTAAAAAACCACGGTACACTCACCAATCACACAAATGAACCACTAGGACTCTATCAGTCAACCATCAAATGTCTAAAAAATCAGTCCACATAAGCACCTATTTCTTTCCATACACATTACTATAAGGAAATCACACACACCAGTTAACCTCCCTCGATGGTTTCCAAGAAAAAAACCCTCAATCCGATCACAAAACTCAAGAATCCAAGCTACCCTAACCAACAAAAAATATCCAAGAAAAATTATTTCACATGGAACCAATTGTTTATTTTTAAAACCTTATTTACAAAGATTTTATACACACCAAAACTCACTCGTGTTTCCCAAAACACTACTAGTCATGTCACGAACTAGGATGGGTCAACACTAGCCCGGTCACCCGACCTGGTTTGTGGTATGGCCTGAAGGGCATTCCCAATACCCCTGGTTAGACAACTAGTGTCGAGCATTACAACATATAATTGGGAATGATTTAAGCCCAAAATAAATATCCAAGATCATATAAAAAGAACCAAACAAGCCACATTAGCTATCAATAAAACATAAATAATATAAACAATTCGAAATACAAGATACAACTCAACAAGTTGAAAACTAAAATACAAAACTAAAACTAAATGAACAAACTGAACCACCACAACATGATCTCCTTGTGACCTCTTGGTCACCTCCAACCACAAGACCTGAATCACTCTTCAATGAGCACCATCCCAGAAACCTGAAAAAAAGCTGAACCTGCAAAACAACTCTGGTCTACTGACACTGAGTGGTATAGGTAGGGTGTGAGGTAATAGCTCAGTAGGCAACCAAAAAACAATCTATGTCATTCCTTTCCAAAAAAAAATCTATTAATTATGTTTTAAAATTAATTTATGAAAAATAGATTTTTATACACACTTTTCATTTTAAAAAAAACAAAATTCTTCATTACCATCATAATTTAAAACAAATCACCATAAGTGAAATGGGGAATTGTGATTTCTCTTTGAAAAAATATAATTCTAAATCCATTTGAAGCATTCACACATTCACAGTTTTCTAATCAATGAATAATTCTTAGTATATGAATAAAATTTTATACAATGAGGGAAATGACTCCATTAATGTTCATAATGGGGAAACATGGGAATTCCTAGGAACTCATAGGAAGATCAAAACATACTATACATGTGACTCATCTTGAAGGCATTACCTAATCAATGATATCATAATGCCCTAATGCTCAACTGTCTCCTTAACTATCCTGGTCTAGGGGCACGATCCCATAGCAATAAACCCATGTATCCACCCATTATGGGCCAAAAGCTAGTACAATAACCTAGACTAGTGAATCAATCGTTCTCAGTAAACCTATTCACTATTCTAGGTTCTCATGTATATTTCACAAGGGGGTGTGTCATACAAATTAAAAAACAAGACACACATATATAACTAGATGCACCACAAAATCTGGCACCACCCAAGCCACATCAAGGTTAGTCCCTTTCCTTAAGATAATTACCATACAAATGAATTCCCATACTGAGGACCCTTCCATATCATGATAAACCAATTGTGAAAAAGTCCTAACTCATGAGGGGTTTCTAAAAATACATTTCAAAATGAAAAATGGGCCTTTAGCTTTATAACATCCAACCATTTTCCAAAAATAGTTAGAAACCATTTTCAAAACATTACCAAACATCATCTTTATAATAATGTGGCCAAACGAGCCTTTAGACCAAACATCCACCAAAAGTGCCCAAGTGAATTTTAAAGCTAGTTTAAAACACACAGAACATACGAAGGTTCCAAATGGGCTTTCACAACACTTATAATTCAACACTCTTTCTCAAAGTTTCAAACATTCCATAGCTCCCTACTTTCACCCATACACACATCTCAAATGCCAAACGAGCCTTAGATTTTCCAACCACTCTCCCAAGTATGTGTCAAGGACAACTAGGCCAAACCATGAGGATAAAATTTGGAATCACTTTTACAATATATAATGTAACAATTCCCCCATTTTGGAAATCAAGGAACCATTTTAAGAAAAATAGGAGAAGAGGGAGAAGAGGTGTTCTTGAGGGGGTCCAGCTCTAGAGTTCCATCTTCACTTAATTGCACATCCATGTGTGGACCTAGTGCACCCATAGATGTTCCTTCATAAAATTGAACACTCTAAAACTAATCAAGACATTTAAAACCAATATTAATAAAACCATCATTTTATTTCAACCCAAAACCATCCATTTCACTCATTTATAAAATAAAACACAAGTTCACAAACCAAGAAGCTCTTTTCAAAAAACGTTCCAAACACATCAAAGGGAGTAACCATATTTCACATATAAAAATTCAAAACATAATCCAACCCAATTAAACAAAACATCCATGTTGTAAAAACTCACACAACCATCCAATTACACCCAAAAGGTTCAATAAACATTTTATCGAGCACCTATGACATAAATACACATGGGAATAAAACAATATTCATGTGAAAACATATTTTTAGAAAAATTTAACAACTTCAAGACACTATAAAAATATTAATAGGATTATTATATAGGTGTGTAGAAAGTTTATAAATTTATTAATGGCATCAGGGATCCAAGGGAATGCATTGGAAAGGAAGATCATGGAAAACAACTACCACAACATGTGTGGATGAGATAAAACTTTAATGGAAGGGAGATAAAGAACTCACAGATCAACTGTACACCCAATACAATGAGGAAAAAACACAAATCATAACCCGAGGCATTAGGGTTTGGATAAATTTAAGGAAAATACCAAAACATGAATGAAATGCAACGAACCAAAGGGAGAGAGGGCTGTTGTGATGAGGGTCATGTACCGATGAAGAGGAGGCCAGAGGATGGGGTGCGGCTAGAAGGGGAGATTCTATGAGGGTATAGAACACACATGGAGTAGAATAAGGGGTTAGACATTGCATGCACAGGCCAAAGTAGGGTGGGTTCACCGGAGGTTCCTCGAGAAGGGAGGTCGATCTGCGTCGATACTAGTTGGTCGGAGGAGGGTGAAAGAGGGGAGAGTAGGGGAGGGTTCATGATCTATAAGTGGGGGAGGTTTATAGTAGGCTTCCACACATGGGATTATGGAGGGTGATGGGATATGGCATCTCCCCAATAAAAAAATATTAAAAAAATTGAACAAAAAACTTAATAATAATGTTATAATAATAATAATAATACTAATACTAATACTAATACTAATACTAATAATAATACTAATACCTATAATACCAATGGTATAATAATAATAATTCTAATAATAGTTTTTTTAAAATAATAATAGTATTAGTAATAATTTAATAATAAAAACATTAATATCATTTCTGATAATAATATTTTTATCATCTACTGTGATAAGATTATTACTATTAGGTTTTAAAATTTTATTTTATTTTTATTTTCATAAAAAAAAATTTATTTTAAACATTAGGTTATAGCATAGGCACTAGGGCTGACTGCATGGTTACTTCCAACTATGTGGTACCCATGCACCGGTTTGAACCTATCAAAATTTCCATGTTACAAAAATTTCAACCCGGGCCCCAAACCTACCATTGCCCAAAAGATGATAGATCGAGAAAATAATAAATTAAAATAGTGTTTGAGGTTGGGGTGTGACAATTCTCCCAACCACAGAAACTTTCTTCCCCTAGAAATTCAATAAACCGATAGTTAACCAATGATCGAATCCATGCCTAGAAAAAACCAAGGAAAACCATGAATCCTGGGATGACCTTACTATCCACAAGTCACACCCAACCAATTTAATAGGAAATTAATGCCCAAAGTTGAATGGATAACATGATGGGGGGTCTCCCAACAATAAGAACGCAGCTAATACAAAAACACAAAAACCCAAACAATAACACCTATATGTAAATGAGAAACCCATTACGAAAGAAACCTAGAAAACCAGGAGCTCAGGAACTAACTCAATCTCTCCCCCACTCAAAAAACAACACCTTCACGCAATTGGAAACTAGGTAACTCTCAACTTTTACCAGAACAATTTTCCTAGAATGAGAAAAAAAACTCCATTATCGGAATTAGAAACTTTCCACACAAGATAAAAAAACCCCAACGCGATGGGTAACTTCTGAAAAGAAACTTAAACCAAATGATGAACTAGAAACATTATCTATCAATTCCACCAAAACTAAATATCTCCAAATGAGAACCACTTAAGCGCTCAAGGAGAAAAAACAATTCCATTGGGTTAATTTGAAATAGGTACAACTGGTTAAATTATAAGGGAACAAGCCAATCAGGTTATTACAATGATACGATGAACTTATAATGATGGTAAAATTTTAGCAGCATTAAATCAAGAATTAAGAGGCCTTAAATGTTATATTCCCAACACATAACTCACAACCTAAACTGAGGCTTCACACCCCCAGAAACTCCTATTTATTTTTTAGATTTACCTAGAGACCTGAGGTTGGGTCTCTGATTACTGAATCATCTTTTTCCTCACAGTTAGGCACTAGCATCCCCCGATCAGAACTCCTTCCCCAAATAGTGATTATTATATAACTTTCCCTCGGTGACCCGAATGGCCACAATGATGAAAAGTCTTTGGAGGGATGTGACAATATGACTTGGAATGTCTGAACTGTCCATACCAATGGCACATCAGAAAGTGGTCTAATGAACTTGAATCCATCACCTATGAAATGGATTCTTCATAAACTAGTTCCTATGGTACACCCAACTATCCATATGGGGAACCCTCACGAATGATAGAAGGAACCATATTTTCCAATCAATTGCGCTTCGGATGCCAACTCCTTGAAGTGGCTAACAAATTCCTTCACCAACCACTGGCCTTGTTAACTACAGATTGGATCTTACCTTTTTTCACCTTCAACTCCTCAGGTATGATCCATTAGATGAATAAGGACATCAACACCTCCAACATCATCCCTACTAAAAATATGATAAGACATTTACCTCCACTGGTCCAAGGTTGGATCCTTTACTAAACCTAAGACAATAAAAACTCTAAAAAACTCAGGAGTCTTTAACCACCTTGAGACATGCTCTACTCCCCTCAAACCACTTCACTACCCCTAACGGACCCCAAACACCTTGAAGGACAAGAAAAACTTGATAGATACCAGAATTGGTCATGAATCATTGACAACTTCTAGAGATATTTCTAGGTATCATATTCAGAACCACACCAAAAACACAATCGCAACTAGCATCAAGCCAAAACATAATAAAAAGAAACACCCAAGCCGACACAACCAACCTAGAAACCAAAAAAAGCTAAAACACATCCAAAAACCACACCCCCAATCCAAGGGAAACAAGATCATAAGCCAAACCTAAACAAACACAAGAAAGATAACATTTCCAAAAACTGAAATTTATTTTAAATTTCAAAACCGACATCTTCTAGGTCTAATTCCCAAATACCAAAATCCACTTTTCAAGAAAAACCCATTCTTGAAATCACCTTCTTGATCAAAATCATTTAATTCCAAAACCCCATGCTTGGAATCCTATGAACTGTAAGAGGTGTGTCCTCCCATTTCTACACTTGTACGCCCACACTCATGTTCCACACATACCCACACACATGAAAATGTCTATATGGAACACCAAGGGTCTCACCTAATCAACATCCTCAAATTAAATACACTTTCAATTTTAAAATCCACATTTCCAGTTTAAAACCATTTGAAGAAAGAACTTTCATTCCCAAGACATTTTCATTTCCAAAATCCATTTTAATTTTCAACACATGCTTACACCAAAACTAGGACATAGCACAACATACATTGAACTAACTTGGAATGGGAAACTAGTGCTTATGCCTAACCCAACGACGTGGTAGTGGTCCACATCCAAAGTAAAAAATAACACTAAGAGGGCCTTGAACTAGGAACTTGGTCTTCACATGGGTCACTAATTTATGTGGGATCATAATGTGACATTGAGTAACCTCTATTGTCATCCCTCAATCCAAAACAATGACAAAATACTAAAAACCCAGACTACCCCTGGTAAATCAGGTCTCGTCACGAGCAGTGGTGATTAGGCACCGACCCATAACCTACCTCATGAGCCTCGACAATCCTAATATTAATATACTGAATACCCCAATTATTAATAACCTCTATCTGATACAATTTTTTCATGAACCAGGTTGGGTCAATCCTGACCCGGTCACCCGACCCAGTCCACGGCATGGCCCGAAGGGTATTCCTGATCCCCAAAGGTTGGAAACTAATGCTGGGAATCAAAACATACAAGTGAGAATGATTTAAGAACAAAATAAATAACCAGGACCAGATAAAGAGAACCAAAAAAACCTAAAATAGCTAACAACGGAACATAAATAATATAAACAATAACATCTACAAGATATATCTCAACAAGCTAAAAACAAAAAATAAAAAACTAAAACTAAACAAATAAACTGAACCACCACCACATGATATCGATGTGACCTATTGGTCACCTCCAAAAATAATACCATAATCATTCTACAATGATCACCTTCCAAGAAACATGAACAAATGTTGAACATGAAAAACAGCTAAGGTCTACAGACACTGAGTGGTATAGGTAGGGTGTGTGATAATAGCTCAGTAGGAAACCACCAAATAATTCATCCCATTCTAGTCCAAAAACATCCCATTAATACTAGTTTTAAATACATTTTTTTAAAAATAGATTTTTACACACACTTTTCATTTAAAAAAATAACAAGCTTCATTACCCTCATAATTTAAAACAAAGAACAAGATGGGAAAAAGGGACTTGTGCTTTCTCTTTTTCAATATATATTTCAAAATCCATTTAATGAAATCACACATTCACAGTTTTCCAAACAAAGTCTAAAACCCATTACATGAATAAAATTCTACACAATGAGGGCAACTACTCTAGTAATGCTTGTAATGGGGAAACATGGTAAATCTTAGGAACTCGAAGGAATAACATAATGTACAATACATGTGACTCATTTTGAAGGAAATCCCCACTCAATGACGTCATAACTCCCTAATGCCTGACTTTCAACCTACCTGGACTAGTCGAGGAGCCAGATCCCATATCAATAAACCCAAGTATCCACCCGCTATGGGCCACTAGCTAGTACAATAACTTAGACTAGGAAAATAATCTTTCTCAGTAAACCTCTTTTCTATGATAGTTTCCCATGTATATTTCACAAGGGGGATGTGTCACTCAACAATTTACCAAAAACAATTATAACCCATTTTGAAAACATTAACAAACATCATCTTTATAATAACAATGCCAAATGAGCCTTTAGACTGAGCATTTACCAAAAGGAACCCAAGTTAATTTTAAATACAATTTAAAAAATAGAGAGCATATAATGGTTCAAAATGGTATTTCACAACACTTATAAGCCAAAACTCTTTTTCAAAATTCCAAATGGTTCATATCTCTCAAAATTCACCCATACACACATCTAAAATTCCAAATAGGCCTTAGGTTTTCCAACCACTCACCTAATCTTGTGTCAAGGAAAACTGGGCCAAACCATGAGGAACACATTTGAATCAATTTTAAAATATAGAATGTACCGCTTTCCCAATTTTGAAAAATAAGGAACCATTTTAGAAAAAATATGAGAAGGGGAAAAGAGGTGTTCTTAAGGGGGACCAACTCTAGAGTGTCATCTTCAGTTGATCTCACATCCATGTGTGGACCTAGTGCACTGATTGATGTTACTTTATCCAACGGAACACTAAAAAACTAATCAAGACATTTGAAACCCATCTTAATAAAACCACTATTTTATTTCAACCCAAAACTATCCTTTTCACTCATTTATAAAATACAACACTAGTTCACAAACCAAGAATCACTACTCAAAACAAGTTCTAACCACATAAAAGGAAGTCACCATATTTCACATATAAAAATTTAAACCATGATCCAAACCAATTTAACAAAACATCCATGTTGGAAAACCTCACACAATCATCCAATTACACCCAAAAGGTTCTATAGACATTTTATAAAACACCTACGGCACAAATCACATGGGTATAAACAAAGATTCATGTGAAAACCTATTTTTATTAAAAAAAATTAGGAGCTTCAAAATACCATAACAAGTTTAATAAAAGTATTATATAAGTGTGTAAAAAGGTTATAAATTTATTAAAGTCATCAAACATCAAAGGGAATGCATTGGAAAGGAAGATCAAGGAAAACACCTACCTCAACAAGTGTGGATGGGTTAAAACTCCAAAGGAAGGGAGAGACAGACCTTATAGACCAACTGAACACCCTAGACAACAAGGAAAACATGTGAATCATAACCTGGGACATTAGGTTTTGGCTAAATTAAAGTAAAAAACCACAACAAATGGAATAAAATGTAAAAAACCAGATGGGGAGAGGGCTACTACGATGAGGGTCATGCATCGGTGGAGAGGAGGCTGGAGGATGGGGCATAGCCCACAGGGGAGCTCTGGTGACGGTGGATCGCGCATAGGGAGTGGACCAAGGGGGGAGGTTTGGCGTGCATAGGCCAGAGCAGGGTGGGTTCGCTGGAGGCATGTCATGAAGGGGGTTTGGGCCACACCGAAGCTGGATGGTTGGATGAGGGTGCCAGAGGGGAGGGGTTGTGATTTGCCGATGGGGGGGTGAACAGCAAGCCTCCGGACATGGGAGGAAGGAGGGTGATGGGCTAGGTATTCTCTCCACTAAAAAAATATTTAAAAATTTTAAATAAAAACATAATAATGTAATAATAATAATAATAATACAAATAATTATAATAATAATAATACCAATTATATAATAATAATTCTAATAATAATATTTTTCTTATTAATAATAATAGTAGTAGTAAAAATTTAAAAATAATAAATCTAATAACTATTTAATAATAAAAACATTAATAACATTTTTGATAATAATAATAATAATATCATCTATCGTGATAATATTATTACTATTATGTTTTAAACATTTACATTATTTAGTTTTCATAAAAATTTATTTATTTTAAACATTAGGAAATAGCACGAGAACCTGGGCCAACCACATGGTTACTACCAACCATTTGGTGCTTGTGTACGGGTCTGAACCCATTAAAGTTTTCATGTTTAAAAAAATTCAACCAGGGCTACAAACCCAAATTTTTTCAAAAGATGAGAGACCATGAATAGAATAAATTAAAAGATTGTCTAAAGTTGGGGTGTGACAAGTCACCTTAGAGTTCTCATAAAAATATAAATGCACCAAAATCCCCAGCCTATCAAGTCAATTTTTCTGAAAAACATTTCCATTTTCAAAACCCATTTTAAAATCCAATTTCAAAAATAATTTCAATAGATTTTCACAAAACCCAAAAATCCAAACCCATTTCAAAATCACCAACTCCATCAAATGTTTTAAGAAAAATAGACATCCAAAACCATTTTACACACATTCATTCCACCACATGAGTTTTCTTTTCGAAATACAAATGTTTTGAAAACCCAAACATCTTGAAAATCACTTATCTATGGAAGCCAAAAAAGTACAGTTCACAAATAAATCAATCCCCTAATGTTCATATTAATCTAATAACCCCTTATAATATATGGGGTAAAACATAATTAATATTATAAGTTTCTTTAATTAATATATATTATGACGAGGTGTCATGTCAAACAATACTACCCATGGGTATATGTTACATTACCATAACATGACACTATCCTGATGTATAAATGAAAAATTGATTACCATGTGATCCCTATAACTCAAACTGAGTATCATAATTCCCACATTGGGATTCTCGGTCAAACATAACACCTCACTCATCATAGAGTTATTAGTCCAAAAAATGGACACCCCTTAGTAACTTGAGTTTCCACTATTTTCATGATATCTAGAAATAAACTCAATCTATCTATTATGTTTTGAAAATATATATCCACTAAGAACTAAACTATCTTGTCCCAAGATGTGCTCAAATACCACTTTTTAATTACATAGAATAGAGTAACTAAATAGTTCCTAAGTAGGGATGATATGTGACCTCAAGTGAACCTCACCATTTTCTAGAGGCTTTCGACTAGTAGAGAATGAATAAGATATCAATGGGAACACTATGCCTTCTAAAAGGATTTAAGTTCATTCTTATTCTTCTAAAAATTTGTCATGACCCATCCATATAATGGACTACCCCCAATATATATAGACATAAGACAAGGAATCCACTAGGCCCCCACAATACAAAATTTAAAGCAGTAAAATAGATCATATGATTCACAGACCATAATAGAGAATCTGTAGAAAATAAATAAATAAATAGTAATCACATATAATGATGACACTATGGACAGTACATGATAATAAATAACTAAAATAAGACTATAAGGTAAAGTAGACTTTATCCCAAACCACTCTAATCCATCCTATCAGGCATTAGGCCTCCACAACTATCTTGGCCTATACTAGGCATACAACATCAATAAGTCCTTGTTTCCTCAAGGAAATATAGGAATATATACCCACATACTTCAAAACCCATGTCATTTACATGGGTAGGGGTGAGTCCAATAACCCAATAGGTATCCCCAGTTTCTCAACAATACAGAGTGCTGTTGTGATCAAGTAGATTCTCATGTGATATATATATATAGAGCATAATAATTTTTGTGAAACACACCCACTTGTAAACATAATCCACAATGCACACACAAACATAACTACATCAACACCGTGTTGGGACTCATGTCCTACCATAACCAATACACAAATTTCTTTGAAACCATATTGGGAGGAATAATTCACCTTGTACCAATCCATAAAATAACTATGTTTGCACCCTTTTAGAAGGAACATCTTGTTGGTACTACCATATCTCAAACTTCCAATGGCCCACACCTGACACTTAGTTCATGGCCTCATCAAGTACCATGGTCCATCCCTGTGTTCTAAGAGAGGTCCATCAAATCACCCAGACCCATTAAAAATCTAGAGAGGTCCTCAATTATCCTTCATACCATTCCATCTCACTTGGTACATGTTCATCTATACTTTATCACTCAAGGACAAGTCCCCTTCTACAGCCACTACACTATCACTCAAGTTAGGGCTCTAGTACATGCACATCATCCCATCCCCCCAGGTTCTCATAAGGCTACCTTAAGAACATAAAAAACAAAAATAAGGAACACAACCCATCTCACATATCACCATCTCTTTATTAGGGTACTAGTCCCTCAGGACATAACCCCATTTCTAGAACACATTCAAGACCCATATCGATCCTCCTAGGGGTCTGTCATGTCCATGTGAACCATCTGTCACTTTGATACCATAAGTAAGTCCTCAAGGGGATACCCACACAACGCATTCATCAACATACCCACCAAGAAACCCTAATCAAAAAGTACCTCCATCATACAAGATTTGAAAAAAACTGTGCATCACCTACACATGGTCAAATAAACAAAATCTAACTCACACACACACCTCAGAAATTTCTTTAGAAACTAATCCAAATATCATTTTTAAAACCATTTAAAAAGGAATCTCATTCCACTTTACTCATGATAGTACCTTGTTCAAAATCCCATAAAACATACTTTATTAAAATCCTTTTCGATTTTTAAATAACATTTCAAAACCCACTCATAAACCACCATTTTCCTTTGAAATTTCTATCTCAATATAATCCTATTTTTTAAATTAAAATAATAAGAAACTATTTTCTTCTTGATGAAAAATTAACACCAATAAAATCCATACTAAGGGCCACCAACACTTGTTCGACCAAGGTTCCACCATCTAACCATTTTGAAAGTTATACAGTCCATGTTGACTATTAGGATAACATGAGCTAATCCCAACCTTATATACCAACTCAAACAAGAAAATTAATGTATTGGTAGATATTTTAATAAGGCACATAAAAAAATAATCAAATAACCAATAGAGTCAAATAAATCCAAGGCACCCTACATCAAGCAAGGTCATACCCTTTAATTATGTATCCCACATATCACTGCATTGGATCATCTAAGCCCAAATTGCTACAAATAAATATCCCAAATCCCTATTTCATGCCACAAATGAGAAAAATTAATTAAAAAAATATAACTAAATATTAAACATTATTAAATAAATTCCACAATTTAATCAATTTAAATCAATTACGAATAAACACTGAAAACTCATTGGGAACCTCTTTTAGACTTAAACTAAAACCAAAAGCAGGTCGTATATTTACAGTGTACTAAATTTATCATCTTGGGACAACTCCATAAGATGTGGTACTGATTCAAAAATTAAATAAATTTAATTTTAAAAAAAAAAATTATAAAAAATGACATGATGACATACCTTCGATGAATCTTTAGGTTATGGTGTTTAGTCAACATCATAATATTTCAAGTTGCTAGGAATATTGAAATCCCCCCAATATCAAGATGATTATACCATTAAATAGTAGAATCATGCATGAACCATAAAATTAAGAATATAAAAATCACATATGAAAAAAGAGGGGATTGATAGAGGCTAGAAAAGGTGAATACATACCTTAAATTTCTAAATATTTTAACTAAAACACCTTAGATATAAGTTGAAGAAGGGGTAGGGAGAGCCATGACTAAGAATGAACACAAAATAGAGGAAGAAAATAGGGGTTTAAACCTCTAAAACCACAATGTGTAAAATTTTAATTTACCCTCAAAAATAGACCATCGGTTAGCTGATGATCCCAAGAAATGTGTTAGGTTACTACCCAGCCCCCCGATGAGCTGATGGTAGCTCACCAGCTGGTCGGTGGTTGATAAAACATCCTGAACACCTTGTCCACTTCTCTGAATCTCTTTTAGTCCCTTTATCACCTCCCCATACTCTATACACATCCAAAATCATCACTCTAATATGTATAAATCCTGGAATTACAAATTAAATATTGGTTATCAAAATGAACCCAACACCAAATGAATAATTCAAATCCACATCATAAATTCTATCCTATAACAACATCAGTAATTACAATCTGTACCCACCTATGTTTTTTTCTTTTAAATTATAATCATTGTGAAACTCAAAAACATGAACCTTTAATGTGGACATACTTTTTTAGGCGCATAAAATACACTAAAATTATTTGTTCAACAGCTATAGTAGATGAATATTATTATGTCAAATATAGATAAAAAATAATGGTAAATATGTATTCATTAATATTTAATACTATTTTGAACCTAAAAAAATTATATTATGTCACAATTACACATGATTACCATACTTTATATGTATTGTTATCAATTATTTTCCATATTTTATTTACAGAAGAAACCTTCTATATGAAATGATGTGGGATGGATGTGCTTGGAACTTTTGATTCCTAAATTTGTATATTAATTAAGGAACATAATTATAATTTTGTTTCATATAACCAAAAAAAATCTATATATTTAAAACACATATCATTTTTTTTCAAGTGAATCATACCCCATCCTTATTTAATGATAAGGGTATAATTATTTCAATGCACATTGTTTATTTTTTGAACTACATTGTTTTTTCATAAAGTAACAATTCTTAAACAAAGTGATTAATACAAATAATGTCAAATAAAAAAAATAAAAATTACAATGTACATGAAATTATACCTCCTCTTGATATCCAATGAATGCATCACAGTTTTGAAAGATATTTTATTATGAGGAAATACATTGTATATATATAAACAGTTTGAGTCATTTGACCTGATCCTTGAAATATATTTTTATTTAAATATTGAAGGGATTTGTACCATCTATAATTTATCCAAATCAATTCCTTATGGTCCCCTATAACATATAAGACACTGTTTGTATTGGAACTACTACAAAATGATTTTTATGTCAAAATGAATGGGTCATCCTAAATTCATTTTTGTTTGACCTTGAAGTTGTTTTATTAGGTAATAGAACAATTGAAATTTTTTTTATAGGACCTAGGGAATAAAATAATTGTATGTCTTATGATTACATTATGACTATTCATCCTAGTATCATTCCTTACTATAATTCACATCAAAAAATCCCAATAAATTGATTTTAATTACACTCATATTATCAAAAAATATGCATAGGAAAACCAGTACTTAGAATGTATTTTTATCTAGATACCATATTTATTTTGATGATTCCAAAGTATTAAATATTCCCATAAATTTTATTTTTTCTCTTGTTACTAGATACATTCATTAATTCCTACATAAGAGTACCTTTACTATTTTTTATCATCTTCCTTTATATATAATGTACAACTATTAATTACATAACTGTTTTAAGATAATACATGCACACTTGGTCCTTTGTATTTCCATCAAATTCGTTCAAAAGTTTAATTTGGATTTGTAGATAATTCCTTCAAAATATAGTCTCAAAACCAACCTATAAAATATTTATTACATGTATTTGTCATCCAGATTTTAGCCATTGATAGATTCAAATTCATGTGAATTAATTTGTGATCTTCCACATATGGTGAAACCTCTATGCTTTTATATAAAATGTGTAAATTTTATCTTGCTCTAGCTTAGAAATTGTAATCGTGGAAACATATCTTCAAAAAATTTCTTTACCCACAAGGTTCTTATTGTGATGGGATTTTGAGTGAATAATGTTATCCACATTGGATTGGAAGTTGTTATAGAATTCAACAGCTTCCTTAACAATATATCACTCTATAGCACAACCTCCTGGATGAATTTCATTTCTAACATACCCTTTCAAATATCTTAATATACCCTTAAATCGGGTATATCCATCTGTAATCCACAAGAACATACATTCAGACCACTCTAACCATGTTAAATATCAAGGAAACCATTATATCAAATAATAATGGTTGGAAAAAAATCAATAATTCCCATAATATATCACTTATTTACTTTTATATACATGAAAAATGACCAGTTCTATAACTTTACTGCATATAGCTAGGAAAAATTATAAAATCCTAGTAAATTCATGTTAGAAATTTTTAAGTATAATGCAATGTTAATCCAAATGCATTAAATTTTGTATAAAAACAATAAATTTAGGGGATTTTAATCCCTTTAACTTCAAATGAGTTATAGAAATTATATTTTTGATATTTTATGAATTCTAATATAGATCCTTTACACAAATAAGAAAGTTTTAAAATAGATTGTATCATTTATGAAAAGAGTGTAAGCCACCAAAGTAATAAAAGTCTATATTTCACCATTCACTAGAACTAACACTTAGCTTATAACCATATCAGTAATTCCCAACCTATAATTAGTATAATATTGTTTAGTTTAATTTAGTAATGTTCCAATGATACTATCACTTAAATTTTTTCTATGTGCATTAAATCAAAAAAATGCTTGATGTACAAATAATTCCATTAATGTAATTAAAAAATAGATATATTTTCCAACATATTTTTATAAGTTTTTTCAAAAAGGGTTTACCATAAATGGTGGTAATAACCTTTTTTCCTCAAACTATTCATCACTTGTTAATGGAGAAGGTGTTGTACCTTCTTCCAAAAAACACATTGAATGATGTTGTCCAAAATCAATATTTATACCATCTAGGTAAAAATTTATGATTCCTAGAAAAACATTCTTTATGGAATGTATCAAACTAACTATGTTTGTATCTTCTTCATAAATGGGACACCCATATTTTCCTTTAATTATATATCCTAGAAAATTTCAATAAGAAAGAATATTATTTATTACCCTGAACAAAATGACTCTCTATATGAACTCTTCATTTTTATGAGCATCATAAAATGTAACAATTAAATCCCAAATCTATCTCAGATAATTGATCAAGGGATATAAATAAACATAAATATCATTACCAAGTTATTTTTATCCTAATATCAACAAAGACACATAATGTTCATGAACATTATGCATAACTACAATGGAAATTTATAATTTGGAATCATAACCAACCACGTACAATGTGTACTAATTTATACTCTAAAAGTATTCCTTTTATTTTATAGATAACATAAGATGGGGGTTTCATAAATTGTCTCCAAATTTAGGATATCCTTGAAACATTTTCTTCTATTGAGGATAGTATATTGGGTGAATACATTTCCAATCTTGATTTCTTATATTTGTAGTCTATATCAACAACCTTAAAGTATCCTCGGTTCTATATAGTCATCCAAACCTTGAAATTATTGGAATGTAAAATAATTTTTTTTAATATATGGATTTATCTCTCAAGTATCGAGTAACATTACACTGAGGGAATTTTTCAAGTGATTCATAGTCCTTGAGAAACAATATATAGTCATTTAGATATGCATCTTTTCTTTCAAATATTATATCCAATGAACATAACATCCATTTAACATCATATATTTGATAAAGAATATCATTATCTTATAGCAGAATATCATTCAAGAGAGTTAGTAATTCTGTATAGTCGGTGTCTCTACATCCATTTCCAAATTTCAAATTACATTAGATCAATACGGCTGAAAATGTTTTATATTTTGTAAAACCAGCATACAATTGAATCTTTAAATATCATTTTAACATCTAAAATATGTTTGGATAATCATTAAAGTTATATTCAACTATATTTGTAATTTACAAAATAACATATCTATCATCATTTATAGTTTTACTCGTATCAAACTATCCATAAACCATAGTGTTATCACACTAACTAGCTATATTTAGTTATTCACCATATTTAGTTTAACATATATAACATTGATTTATTCTAGCATAAATCAAGTGTTCTTCAAACTTGTCTTGATAAATTCGTCTTAAATAAAAAAAATGTTAAACTACAAACATGATTTGAGAAGGGTCACTTCCACACTCCTTTTCAAACTTGATGAATTATTTAACCCCATTCTTATATTTTTATCATATGATTATAATCCATCCATTTTCACTTTATATTCACCCAATTTGGTTTAAGAATATACATATTTAACAAAAATAAATAAATAAAAAGACGGTATGGATATAATATATCATTTTTTATATGAATAAATTATATAAAATATGACTTAAAAAATAATTATAACTTATAAAAAATAAATATATAAAGTATATAAAAGAATGGATATAAATCCTATATTTTATATTAAATTTATATATATAAAGTGTTTATATTTATTTAACAAAAAATTAAACATAAATAAAACTTAACAATTATTCTTGTCAAGAATCTATATTTCAATTCACACATAACTTATATTTCATGTTAAATTGACATCATTTTAAAACATAATGATCATTTTATGAAGGTTTTTTTCATTCTTATAATATAAATTATAATAATTATAGGCACATATCATATATCCAATTCTTACTAGAAAAGCAATTGTTATATTATTCAATTTATATAAATTTCATATGGTAAATGATAAAATATTTTATAGAAAAATTAATATATGGAGAAAATTTTACATTTCACAATTTAAAGCACAATGTATTCATAAGTAAAAAATTGTTAAATATGTTATGTGTAAGTTTGAAATCATTTCAAAATAAAAAAAAGTTATTTCACAAAGTAAATGTTTCATGCTTCATAACCAAAAATGAATACACATAACAAATAACAAACACACACACATAAACAAACACATTCACACATACACAAACACATATAATTGATTCTCACTCAATCATTCATACTCTCTTTCTATGTTATCTCACTATGTGTATATATCATTATACATATATCACATCCTATAAAATTCAAGTATCAATCATTAGAAATTCATCATTATGTGTGAATGAACATTACAAATTATCCAAAAATAATAGATCCTCATAACTACATAAACTCTATAAATAAAAAATTATCCATGAAATTTTGTACATTGACATGTAGATTCTGTTAATTCCTACAAATTCCATGTGATATTATTGAACTTTATAACACAATAATTGTCTCTTTCAATGTGTATTGTGTTTTATTTAAAATCCATCATATGATAAGGATCTAATTTATATATGTATTTTAAAAACCAATAGGATATATGTGATATTTTCAAATTCTCTATAATTTTTTTATAAAACGTTTATTATTTATTGTGCTAAATCTTAAGTACCATATACATTATTCACCATCGTATTAATTTGAGTTGTAGTAAGCATATTATATTCTCTTTATAAGTCAGGTATGTAGTTTTATATACATAAATCATTTTGTGATATATATACCACCTCTGATTGAATTTGTTACTGAAACCATACTTCTTTTTCTTAAAGGACTAATATATATATTATTCAATAAATATGAAAGAACCGGGTGTGAAGTGGAAGTCCCAAATAGGTGGGATTTTAAATAATTTCATTTATGTTTGATGTGAACTTCTCAACATTGGTGAAAAACTACTCGGTCAAAGCTAAGGATCTCGTGTGAAGGGTTTTAAGTACAAAAAAACTGTAAAATACATGGTTTAAATTTGAAGTTATGCACGACATCTGTTCATCGTTGGAAATCCCTACTAGAATAATCTGACATCGAACACCTCTATATTATCCACACACACACATTGACAAACTGCAGTAATGTTGTTTTTCAAAGTCCTAGTGCTAGTGCATAATTCTGATGAAGCCTTCGATGCTCCAACGATCACAGCATCGCTTCTCTAGCAATGCTTGAGAGAGTACCCAATCTAAGATATTTAGATCCAAAGCCTCTCTCTCTCTCTATCATGGGATATATGAGATGATAGAGAATCCCCATGAATAGTCCTTGGAAAAATCCCCTCCTATTCTATTTATATTGTTTAATTAATATACCCGGTATAGCCCTGCCGGCTCGGAATACTTAACGCACTATCAATGACATTTTATGACTACTAATATGATTCATATGTATTATTATCACTCACTTGTGATATATTAAAATATATTACATGATAATAATTGAGTCTAATACTTGACTCGTCATTCCCATAAATATTAATTGAACCTTGAATAATTTTAATATTCTCTAATTAATATTTTTAAGGTATTTACTTAAAACTTGTAAATACATTTAATAAATAAATTCAATTCTCATTATTCTAAACTCAAATAATATGAATTTATTTATGTCATTGGTGATCATTTTTATTTGGAGAAATCCCGAACCATAGTGGGGTCCCCACCATGTCCAAAACACCTATTCAACTAAATTGGGCAGATTTTTTAATACAGTATTGTGTGGGACCCTTTAAGCCCTTATCTCGACAGTAGTGAATAGTATTCACAAACTAAGAGTGGGATTTAGCTACCCATCATGGCCCTATAAGAGATAAGGATTGTCGTAGTAGTGACAACCAACCTGCAAACATGTTATGTGTAATATAATCTATTTTTCTGTAATATCTCATATAGAAGGACACACTCACATGTTATCTCCCTTTTCTTGCTTTATCATTTTTTGATCTAACTAGGCATATTTACCTTCGACTGCCATGGCCATGTTCTTATAAAGGTACATCCATCCTTATCAACATGTCCTGAAATACATAACTTCTATAACCCAGAAGTGAAAAATAATTTCTTGACCATTCAACCAATTCCATTCCACCAATGACTCACCCAACACAAACTACCTTTCCATGAATTCATTGACATGGTTTTTTTCTTGCATCAAAGTATGCAATCAAATGAAAAACATTGGTAATGATCTCAAGTCAGGAGACCATTACACATGATCATAGATAGGAACATCCAATAACACTCAAATCATGTGGTGTTCCTATTGGCGGGTAAGTCCTTATGATCTCACTACTAGATATCACCAAGTACAAACTTCATGAGAATAATTATTAATGATTATATGCCCCCTAAACCTGATAGTAAAATATCTAATGTTTCCAATCAGTAATATATATCGAGACCATAGAACATATATTTAATTTTAATGTCATAGTATCTTGAGGTTCTCATTCTAGCCTGGGATCTGCTATAACCTCTCGATGAAATAATTAATCTTTAGACATTACCATTTAAATAGTGGATGCAGAAAAGTCTACACTATAATGGTAAGTTGTATAGATAACAGTATACACGATACGGTAATCAGAAGCACTGAATAGTTGGCTCTAGGGAACCCACTATTTCAACACTTCCACTTTCACTAGAGCTAACCTACTAACCAATATTTTTAGCTACTCACATGTTGAACATCATGTTTATGCTGAGTAGCGACTTTAGCTACTGGGTCCTCCATGGTTCCGTTGTGTGGATTTTCTGCTATAGGGACCTCATCTATTAGAATAAAACATATCAGGATATAGTATCCTGAGTATATCCCACTTTTCCACTGTCATAGCTTGACATATTGGCTAGTAAGAATATCATAATTTACATTATGATAATAATTTTCTCACCAGGCGCAATTCCAAGAACTGGAACAAATCATTACATTTAATAACTGCTTCTTAGCTACCTAAAAAGATATACACGGTATTTATAGGTATGGCTACCACTGTCTTATATGATCTTGACTTGCTCATCGTATTTAGCCTAACTATGATACTAGATCACATTGATCTATTGAAGACTAGTTTGTATCCTAGAGAACTAGTATCTTTTCTTCTCCACTTACCAGGTATATATCTTTTGTATATTCTAAAGTATAATTAGATAGTTCTAACTACATCCCTTGTTGTGCTCTTGGATATAACTGAAATTTTCCTTCTATAAAATATTCCTTGGAAATACCATTACTTTTACATATGATGGAATACGTGATTTATCCATCGCTTGGACATATGGATTAAAACTCACCACATTTATCTCTTCCCATGTCCCGGACATGTCAACCTAAAGAGATTATTCCATGTGGAACAAAGATCAATTCATCTCTTGAATTGTTCAAACTTGTATTTTTTTAATGCAATTTCGTTATATATATGATTGACTATGACCAAGAAACCTATATATCTACCATATTAGATCATTTTCCCTATAACTTAGGTTTCTACTTTAAGTCAATCACTGGAGTATGAATTTCATCTTGGTCTTAACTAACATGAAGACCAATGTCTATTTTCTATATGTTTTCGAACATAATTTTCTTAGAAAAAATTGACTCTCCCACTAACCTCTCATAGACACATGGAAATCAATTGTTTCAAATGTATATTCTATGATCATGTTTCTTACTTTAATCCAAAACTAGATTTTAGTAACTTTCAACCTTTATTAGGATTATGTGATGTGAACTTCGCTTTCTGGTTGCGTCATATTGACACCATCCACGATTGGTGGTCCTGACATCCAATGAAAAATAATTTGATCATAGATATTATCTATGACAAGTAAAATTATAATGGATTTAGGCATAGTGACTTGATGAAACCAATTGAGCCCTGTTGGTACTATGCATTTACCATCCATGTATCAATTCACTTGAATACCCACCATAGTATTCAAAATAATAATCCCCTTTTGTACATTGATACATGGAATCCATTAATTGAATTTTAGTTGGGATTATCAATTTTAGCTAATTTCCATACACTGCTTACTTATAGGAAATATTATTCACATTAAATAATATATCACCGACCATGGTGAATATAAAAACCATCACCATGGTTTTATACTTCTTATGAAATATGTGTCTCTAGAACATACTTTGTTCCACATGAGCTTGTGGAACTAGTTCTTAAACCAACTATTTGTGCATTTTGATCATTGAATAAACACAAGTCTATATAGCTCTCACTATCTCTAATAGAGATGTTAACCCTTGTATAGAAGTGTATTTAATTTCTTGACTACCAACTTTTATATATTAGGGATTTATGTAACATCCCAAACAACTATTAGGATACTCTAAAATAGATTCACATTGTGTTTGTACCTGATGAAAGTTTGTTTATGTCCAAACACTTTGCATCCAAATACATGTCGTTATGACATAATAGATTTACATCATACTATGACTTGTGTGAAATTCATTTTTCATTTATAGTTGGCATATGGTTATGGTATATTGCTTTTATTTTCAAATAATTTCATGAAATATAATGGAAGTTTATGCAAGTTGCAACGTTGATACTCTTTACATCATGACTCTGATGTATAAAACATGTGTTTAGGAATTAATCCATGCTAAATTTTGTTGATCAATGTTGACATGTAAGACTTCATCATCGATCCTCCTTGTTAACATCAATGTCCTGATGGGGATAAGGTCCATTGTGTTTAGGAATTACTCTGCTCTACATTATCAAGATAGATGATTACACATTCAAGATATTCTTCAGCATGCCAGCTCGAAGTAGCTCTTATCTTCTGACCATGCACTTACTTCATTTTACAATTCCTTAATTACTTAATGGAATCATATGAAGTATATATACCTCTAGATTTTACTTGGAATAGTTCACGTTCATTTTTTAAACTATTTCCAAAATCTTTGTGACATACCTTTATTTTAAAGGTTCCTTTGTCCAAACTAAAGATGTCGATAATACCAAAAGTATTAAGTTGTGCTGAGCCTAAATACTATACTTGTTATATTCATGACATGCACTTTTAGTAATACTTGACAAAGAATTATTTTGTCCCAACTGTGTATAAGTCTTACATTTATATTCATCACTAATAACCTATGATTTATGTATTACAAAACTAATGATTTAGTTTTAAATACCAAAAACATCATTCATTCTAGAACATGAAAGCATGTCTCCTTGCATCCAAGGACACATGAGATTAATGTTTATGGTTATACTAAATAATAATTCAACACGAATCTTCCACTTGGAAATTAAATAAGTCATGTATTTCTCACAATTGGCCTAGTTATCACCCTTTCACAGCCTCTTGGAGAATACAACTGACTTCTAGTAAAGTTTCTATACTTGGTTACTATATTATAATACACATATGTCACCAAAATTTTGTATTTAATACCCAAGTAGTAAAACTGAAACATTACAATTGATTAATATTTCTAAAAAATAAGCGGGTAAATTGCTTCTTTAATTCAATTAATTTCATTTAAATGTCCATATTATTATAATATGAAATTAAAATACCCTTTGTTAATACCTCATTAATTGAAGGACGTCGTGAATGTGTCATTGGCATTACATGCCTCTTATACTTTTTGCATTTCCTTTAAATTTATTCCCCATAAGAATTAAAGATAAAATTATCTCTGATATTCTTATTATCTTTGAGAACCATACCTAAATTAGTAATGGAGTGTTTACTCAATACTTATTAATTTTGTAACTTAAAACGAGACTTGAGTAATGTGGTGAAAATTATATGAGAAAGTGATACATTTAAAGATCACGATTGATCTTTCAACTTACACATGCCAGTGTAATATCACCATTTTCATGTCATATATTCACTTTATCCTTGTAAACTTCTCAAAGATTAGACTTCTTATTATATCATCCATGTCCTGGTATTGTGACCACAACTGACACTAGATGTTGATGGAAGCATAATGATATAACTATCATATTATTTGTACATTAGTCTCATGTGAGCAGTTTCACCCTCACTTCTTGAGGTAGTTTAACAGTGTTGGGGACACTGGAACCTTGAGTTTCCTATATCATAGTACTATGCACATGCGCCTGTACTATTCATGGATACTCATGTCAATAAGGACACTTACTTTTTACATTATAATATCACAGTTTTAATATTATGGTATAACATTCCATTTTTCTAAAAAATGAATTTTAGCAGATTAGTTATTTTATCATGATTACCAGTTAATAAATTTTTATTAATTACTTAAATCATTTAATGTCTCCCACTATTTTATCATATTCTAGGAACCCTATGTGATAGAATATAAATACTCTATTGCTAGAGTATTCAAGTGGCAAGGATCTCAAAACCTCATTCATAGTCTACAAGCTATGGTTATACCACTACATGGAGGGTTCAAGGTATGCTTTTGGATGGTTGATTGCTTTAACTTGTAGTTCCTTGATCTTTTGAGTGAAGTCCCAGCTTCTAAAATGAGAACATGATTTACTCAATTATTGCCTCTAAAATTACAACAAACTAGATATAGATATTTCTTTATTGTAATTTTAGTTAAGTCGACCCATTATTCTTGTAAGGACTCCCCGGTAGTAAGAGGCACCCTCAGCTATGGCATGATTGATACCGCAAACATTAGGTTTTGTCCAAATTTGAATGATGGAAGGTTGTTAAGACTTAATATATCTTTGAGGGTTTTATTATTTCTAATGTGATGAAAGAAATCATTTTCTATTTTTATAAGAACGTATTATGTGATCGCACTCACATCTGATCATGCAAGAAATAGAAATTTCATCGTGTCATTTGTTTATTTTATCTTGTGTGCTTGTTTATTATTATACTATTTGATCGTGCAATAAAATACACATGCTCAAAATAATAAACCATGAAAAACCAAATGAACACTTAATCATGATCCGGTTCAAATGGTTTATCTGTTGAGTGAATAATGGACCAAATGAGACCCTAGGTACAATACCTTTAGTTGTGTGGTATGCAACTCAAATAGAAATGTCACCTCAACCAATGCATCCAACTCCTATCTGGTGTGTTGCTATCACTTGGCATGAAAGGTTTCATACCTCATCTCGTCATTATACAAATGTAATCGTACGCATGTGATGGGGTCTCGGAGTATGAAATACAACTCTGAGAATGGGTTCTTAGGCCCTTATACATATAATGACACTTGATATGACACACAAATCGGCTTTTTTTCAATTAAACTAATTATTACCATCATACATGCAATAATTAAATAAATAAATTAAATAAATAATTAAATAAATGAACTAGGAAAACATTGGTCGGTCTCCGGCTCATGATCAGTCATATACACATTAAATTCACTTATATAAACTAAATGTCGAATTAAAATTAAAATTTCATTAAATTATTCAAGGGAATTGTTTTTATTGAATTAAAATTTCACTATAATTTTAATCCAATATTTACATTGTTAGGTCCCATTTAATTAATTTAATTAATCACAAATTAAATTAATTTTTCCCCTATAATTATCAACCGAAATTAATATTTAATTAATTTAATTTATAAAACAAAATAAAATTAATTAATTTAATTAACTTTTGATTGAATTAAATTTCCTTGGGCCCCATAAACCCCGGACAGGGACTCTGCGGGTCGGGGAGAACCTACGACGACCCAATCCGGACTGTTCTGACCCCGTGTAGAGGCATTCTAGACAGGGTGGGTCCGCTCAAGACCGTCTCAGGGTAGGCCAACCTACACAGACCAATTTTAGGGCATACATGTGTAGTGTAGATGGATACCTCCCAATTGCGTCGTGGGATAGGACTGCCATGTACCAGGAACGTGCAGCAAATCCCGGCAGAGAAGACAGTGCAAGCCGCTTCGAGAGGTGGTGGACCAGTTTGAAAGGTGACGGTGGGTGGTGTGGTCAGGAAATCTGTGGTTAAGGCGGGAGGTCACCAGACTGGGTGCTGAAGGGAGGCTGCTCGAGGTTGGCGGCAGGGTGTGCAGGACGCCGACAAAGGCTGCTGGCCGGATGAAGTGGGGCATGGAGAAGGTGAGAAGTCCAGGACGGTCCGCATCAGTGGTGAGGGTGTAAGTTGGACCATAGCGAGGTGGCGTGGTAGGTAGCCACCACAGGGAGGGGACACCAGCGGGTTTTCGGGCTGGAGCGATGTGGGGTGACGTCGGCGTGCCTAGTGCAGGCGTCCGAATGGTTCACCAACCTGGTGAAGGGAGCCGACTAGGAAAGTGGCCAGTGGTGACATCATGTGGGTGTTGGCCGTTCTGTGGGATGATAGGAGGCCGGTTGGGGCCAGTGCGTGGTAAGGATAGCCGAGCGCCACCTGGGGCGGCGTACAGCTGCACGATAAAGGAGGAGGGAAAGGCGGAGGGGTGGTCGGGTGCGATGCATGGGAGGCTGCGGGCAGTCTGGTCTGGTCATTGGGTGGAAGCTGCGAGCACTGACGTGCACCTCATTCGGGAGGGTTAGGGCGGCACCGTTGCGCTTGCAGCAGAAGGTGGCAGCCCCTTTGTGGGGTCGCCGTGTGAGTGAGAAGGTGGCCCGCAGGCCGCTGCGCACTGCATGTGAAGAAAGGGGGGCCGCTCGGCCCCCCCAAGCCCTAGCCCTCAATTTTTTCTCTATCCAGACCTGGAAAGAAGGTCTCCCCAAAGACCATCCAATTTGTTATTTTTTTTCTAAACTTTACAGACAAATGTTGGTCATGGTCACTATTTTTTTATCAACCAAGACATGCAAAGCAAGTCTATCCCCTTTATAAAACTTTCCAAAACTTATATATTAATATTTGAAAAAATAATATTATTATAATTATTATAATAAAATAATATTATTATTATTATATAATTAATTTTATTATTATAAAAAAAATCATAATTTTATTATTATAATAAAAATACAATTAATTTTAAGGAATTAATATCAAATCAAAATTTATTTTCTAGTGAGTATTTAGGTAATGGGATTTTTGGTCGAAATATGAAACACCACCAAAATTCAATCTCAAATCCGAATTCAAAACATCATATGGATGCAGACTGGCCATCCGATGTCTGATTCAGATTCTGTATGTGTTTTTGGGAACGTATCAACACCCTTTATTAAATTTAACAGAAATTTAGTTATTTCATTGGCTTAAAATCAACATGCACTCCTTTGATATGACTTGATGGAATTGAGCATGCAGAGAAATCTACAAATAGGTGGTATTTTAAAAAAAATCATTGACATTCTATGTGAACTTGTTGACGTTGGCGAACAGCTGCCTGGTGAAATCCTAGGATCTCGCGTGAAGAGTTTTAAGAAAAAAATAAACCATAAAATACCTGGTTTAAATTTGAAGTCGTGCATGACGTATGATCCTCGTTGGTGATTGATTCTCGAGGATTCCAACATTTAACTTCTCTCGATCTTCCACATGCACTTCAAGAAACTATGGGAATGTCGTTCGTCAAATTCCAGGTCCTAGCAGGGAATTCTGACGAAGCCTTCGATGCACCAACAATCACCGCATCGCTTCACTAGTGATGCCTAAAAGAGTTCTTGATCTGAGCTCCTTGGATTCAGATCCTCTCTCTATATAACATGGGAGATATGAGAGGAGAGAGAAGCCCCCTAAATAGCCCTTGTAAAAATCCCCTCATGTTCTATTTAGAGTGTTCAATTAAAATACCTAGTATAGCATTGTTGGCCCCGAATACTTAATGCATTATCATCGACATATTATGACTACTAATCTGGGTCATAAATAGTATTATCACTCACTTTTAATATATTAAAATATATTACGTGATAATAATTGGTTCCAAAACTTGACTTGTCGTTCCCATAAATATTGATTGAACCTTGAGTATTTTTAATATTCGCCAATTAATATTTTTCATGTATTTTTGTAAAACTAGTAAATACATTTAATAAATAAATTCAATGCTCATTATTTTAAACTCAAATAATATGAATTTATTTATTTCATTGTTGATCATTTTCCCTTGGAAAAATCATGAACCCCAGTGGTAGGTCCCACCATGTCCAAAACTCTTATTCAACTGAATAGGTCATATTTTTGAATACTCTATTGTGGGTGACCCTCTAGGCCCTTGTCTCGACAGTAGTGAATAGTATTCACCGATCAAGAGTGAGATCTAACAACCCATCATGACCCCTTAAGAGATAAGTATTGTCATAGTAGTGAAAACCAACCTACAAACATGTATTATGTAATATAATCACATTGTCTATAATATCTCATAAATCAGGGAGCACTCACATTTCATCCCCTTTTCGTTATTTATTGTTTATTGATCTAATTAGACAAATTTACCTTAGACTGACATGTCTATGGTCTTGTAAAGGTATTTTCATCCTTATCAACATGGACTGAGATACATTACTTCTATAACCCGAAATCTACAATTCCTTTATTGACCATTCAACCAATGCCATGCCACCAATGACTCACCCAACACAAACAACCTCGCCCCGACTTCATTTCCATGGTTTTCATCTTGCATCAAAGTACTCAATCTAATTACATACATTGGTAATGATCTCAAGTTAGGAGACCATTACACATGATCATAGATATGAACATCCAATGACACTAGAAACATGTGGTGTTCCTATTGGCGGGCCAGTCCTCATGATCTCACTACTAGAGATCACCAAGTGTGAACTTCATGAGAAGAATTCTCAATGCTTATGATCCCCCAACACCGGATAGTCAAACATGTACTGTTTATAATCGGTAATATATATCTAGACCATAGAACATATATTTAAGATTATTGTCATAGTATCTCGAAGTTCTCATAATAACCCGAGATCGACTATTACCTCTTGATATGACAATTAATCATTGGACATTACCATTTCAATAGTGGACATGGAAACATTTACATATTATTGGTATGATGCATAGATAATAGTATACATGATGTGGTAATCAAAAGCACTGAATAGTTGGGTCTAGGGCACCCACTATTTCAACACAATATTCCCCCGGGTCACTAACAATTTGAACCAAAAGAAATTCCATGATGGTCAAGGATCCAATATTCTCTGTATTTTAAATTTTTTATAATAAACTACATAAAAATATAATAATCACAATTGATATAATATATCCCCATGGAAATAGTTGTCTAGTTAATTAAACTATATTCCTTTTAAAAAATTTAAAAAAATTCCATGCCATTATTTCCAATAGAAAATCTTTTACTATATGATAAAGACACACAGACACAAATATAAAAATATATTGAATACAAATAAATTTATATATTTGTGTGTGTGTGTAAATATATAAATTGATATGAACAATTATTTACACACACATATATTGAGCATGGAGAGAGAAGAAAGGTTGAGTAAGGATGAATTGTTGGTTGAAGATCAATGTATATATGAAGAAAAATACAAAAAAATCACTAAAAACACATCATGATTGGAGGAGGCATCCTTAAAGCATAAGTTTTGAATTGCATACCTTCGATTTTAGAAGTGGAATGGTCTATAAAATGGTACGGGTGGGGAGTGGACAAGTACGAAATCTGCAAAAGATTTAATGACCAGTTCGATGAGTGAAAAAGTTAGTGTTCTTTTAGAAAGATGGAAAAGTATTTATCAGTGCTTACTAAAATACATTGCTAAATGATCATTTTACCAGTGATAAAATTATAAGCACTTATAATTTAATATTCTGTCATAACTACTTTTAGAATTGATCAATCCTATATTAATCTTGTGTAGCTTAAGAAATTTGAAGTTATGCTTACTCAGCTTTGATTTAATATTATTCTTTGAACAATATCAGCACAAATTTTATCTTTGATATAGTGAGATTTATCAACTCTAAAATTAAGGCTGATAAATCTCAAAGATAAATTACAATTCATAAATAATTAAAATATGTATTTATTATTAGTTTTATAAAATCATTAATAGTAAATAATTATATTCCAACATGACTAATTTTATTTAAAAAATATTATTAATTATATAAATGTGTAAATATGTTTTACTATACCTATCTATTTATATAAATGTATAAATTAGTATAAAAATATTAAAAATTATATTTAAATGTAAAATAATTTTAATAAATTAATAATTATATAAATGTATATAATATTAATTATATATAAAAATATTAATAATTAATAATTATATATAAATAATTTTAATAATATTTAATTTTTTATTAATTATATTAATGAATAAATATTTATTATTTGAAAAGCATACACTTATATATATAAAAAATTAATAACTATATTTCACTTTATATAGGATTATTTTCAATATAATTTCTAATATATAGAAATATTTAATTACTAGTTATAGAGATGTATATATTTTATTGATTGTATGTAAACAATATAATTAATTATTAAATATAATTTTAAAATTTTAAATGTAATTAAAAATAATATTATTGATATAAGTGAATCAATATTTTATTAAAAAGGTCATTAATCATATAAATGTATAATTATATTAAAATATATATATATATATATTTACATACAAAAAGATAAATCCCAAAGGTAAAAAAGAAAAATGAAAGAATAATTAAAATGTGTATATAACATTAATTGTATTAAAACCATTTATAATTAATAATAATATTTCAATGTGGATCATTTTCTAAAAAATATTATTAATTACATAAATGTGTAAATTTTAATACAATATATTAGTAATTACATAAATGTAAAAACAAATATTAAAATATTAAAATTTTCATTTTAAAAAAATACTTACAACACATTACTAATTATATAAATATATATAATATTAATTAGATATATAAAATATTAATATTAATTGTATTTTAATATTTTTAATAAATTATAAAACATTTATTAATTATATAAATGAATAAATATTTAATATTAAAAAAATGTATAATGATATTTAAAAACATCAATAATTATATTTCAGTTTATAAAGGATTATTCTTTTCAATTTATTATTAATTAATATTAAATTCACAATCAATTATATTTAAAATAATACTACATTTTTATTGTTTTAATAATATATATATATATATATATATTACATATGTAATAATATAATATTTTTTATCGACTATATGAAAAATATAAATGTATAAATGTTTTTCACAATATATTATTGATTATAAAAATGTAAAATTGAAATTAAATATTTTAATAATTATATTTAAATATATTTATAGTTTTTAATATACAAATAAGTAATTATTACTAATTATATTGATGTATATATTTTATTTTATTTATAAAAAATATAACTAATTATTAATTGTATTTAGAAATTAATGATTTTTACTAAAAATATTATAGTTTATATAAATTAATTAATATTTTTATAATATATCATTAATTATATAAATTTTCAAATATATTCATAAATAATTATATGTATATATATAAATATTTAAAATAAACATTAGAATTTACTTAAATATAAATATTAATTAATAATTTTAGTATTAATAATATTTTAAAAAAAATTAATTATAAAATTTACTAAAATTGTAAATATAAGTTCATTTTATGAATTCTTTTTAAGATTTGAAGTTGCATTTTTTCCAATTAATGATTTATATATATGAAAATCTATACTAACATATAAATATGTTCATGTGCATCTGTGCATGTGTATTTGAAGAACCTAAGGACATGTATCGCGGAAGGGGGTTTCACGAGATAGGTGACCACTCTGAAAACACTTTTGATGGTTGGTATAGATGAGTTCACAGATACCCCTTCATGTCCACTTAAACATGACTCCCATATTTTTTAAATACCCCTGCAACGGTCAGCTAATGTGGTATTATTGAATAGGAGAGGGTGGTGGTTTCCATTGTTTGAGAAAATGTCAATCAGGAGTAGAGGTGAGGGCATGGATGGGGGAATGGTCCATCAATAGTGTAGGTGACGTTGATTGGAATCAATCATGGACATCGGGGGTGGCACGAAAATGACATCAAGGGGCGATTTAATGGACGGTGGGGTGAGACAGACAGTGCACTATGGGGAGGGATGGGGTTAGTGAAACACATACATTATGGTGTGTGGTGATGGGGTTTGTATGATGTGGTCAGTGCGATAATATGAAACAACGAGAAATTATTGATATTGGGAAATCAATGGGGGAAATTATGGACAATGGTTGAATGGGGTCAACAAAGGGAAGGAGTGCCATAAGGGCAGTCAATGGGGGATGTGTGATGGTGCAACGAGTAGCTAACAACTATGACTCCTCAATTAGTCTTTTACTTATTATTTTATTTGTTTACTAATTATTATTTATTTCCTATTTTGGGTTGGATTTTTTGGTTTGAACTCTATGTTGGGTGCAAACCTAAATACCACATCAGATTCTATCAAGGATGGTGGCTCACATGTAAGTTTGAATGAGAAATTCCTCCTGTCACCCAAGGGTTTTAGGATAGAACCCTAGAAGGTCCTATGTGTTGGTCTTGAATTTCCTAGGGCTATAGAAAATCAATCCCAACATGTGATATCATAGGGATTGGTTGGAGTGTTCTTTTTCATAACACAATGTAAAACAGCTAGTTAAATAGTTTATCAAGGACTCGGTGAACATTATCGAAAGACAGTAGTTGTACCAGAGGTATCTCTATGATATCAAAATTCTAATTGACAACATGATTCATGAGGAATGTTCTATTATTGTGACTATCATAGCTTGGTGGAAGACTTCTAGGGATCCATAGGTAAGGTGGTCTATTAAGCATTGGAAAGAATTTCACTCAAAGATGGAAACAATATTTGCGGTGTTGTTGGAATATCAAAAGTATTGTTATTCACAGGTGGCATACATCATGTTACATTCATTAGGTGACATCTGGAGTTTGGAGGAAGGATAATGAAATTCTATAAGGTAATAGAACTTGGAGACCATGATAGAAAGAGCTAAGGGATTATTTTGGTAGTTTAACCCCAGTGACAGATGACTCAGGTTCCCAAAAAAGATGCCAAATAAAGCTTCTAGATGTCAATTCAAGTCAAAGGAATATATTTGTATGTTCTTCTATTCTGCATGATATTGTGGATTTATATGTTAGAACCATATAAAAACTATAGAATCATGGTGATTGGAAGATGGACCAATTTCTACATTGGTGAGGGCATGTGAATAGTCTTCAAGTGGGAGATTATTGGGATCAACCTATGAAAATGATTTGTTTTGATAAGTTTAGATGGTGTATATCCTTGAGAGGTCTTGTAGAGACATGAGAAATAGTGTTGGAAGATATAAAGGATTTGTAGAGATGTGATTGGAACTTAATCAAATCTCCAAGTTGGAGATATGCTAAAAGATGTTTTGGAGAGGGAAAATAATAATGAAGGTTGCCGCATTAATTTCATTTAAAGAGGGAGACACCCTACCATTATTCCCCCATTAAATTTGGTAAAATATATTTAATTGAGGAGAGCCAATGGAGGGTGAGGGTATGATATATAAAGGGATATCCTTAAATTATCTTCATCATCATATTCTCAAGCATCACATCTTCAGCTATGAGTGTAGTATTTTGTGTGGTGTTTCTCCACATATTCAATAGATAAAGTATTAAGTGTTTTCTCCATGAAATTGAGAGAGTTTTCCCCACATTTTACCATAGTGAAATCCTTCAATTTTACCACAGTTTTTTACCCCTTTCATTGGGGGGGTCCACATTACATCCAATGTTCATTTTATTTTCGAAATTTTTCACTTTATTTTTATCCTGAAATTATCGTTATGACCAAATGGCCAATTAATTTTGATCCAAACAAGTGGTATCAAAGCTATGGTGTATCCCAGGTGGTATGTAGGGTGATGTATTCCCTAAAACATTTTGAAAATGATAACATTTTCTCATTTAAAGCAAGTGAATCCATGGTTCCTCATGTCAAAAGTCTTCTTAATAAATGGTGGTTAGGAAGCGTTTCCCAATTATGAGAAAACAGTGGTGTAAGATGGTTGTATTTGATGCATTTTTATTTAATGGGAGACCCAATTGAGTGGTCATTGATTTAAGGGGAGGGTTGTTGGGTACAAACCGAAGTCTGACAATAGATTATATAAAGGATGGTGGATCACATATAAGTGTGGATGGAAAAATCCTTCTATCACTCATGGGTTTTAGGATAGAACCCCATAAGGGACTATGTGTTGGGCCTAGGAGACATAGGTATAGAGGAAATCAATCCTAACTTTCTGTAGCATGCATAACACTACACTAGGGATCATTTGAAACATGGTGTGGTGAGGGGTAGTGTATAGTGTAATTTGAGGTATGGATGACCTCACCATGCCATTATGCGATGAAATGTTGCAATTATTGTCTATGAAACAGAGATTGAACCTCTAAAATATGTGTTTTAGAGGGAATTTTCATTTTGAGATTTTTTTATGGGAAACACAAAAGTCCAAATTGCTTGGCATAGGGGACGTGGTCGATTTTTGGGATGCAGTGTATCAAAATGCAATTCAGCATGCCATGGTCAGTTTTTAGCGGTCATCCTTATAAGTACACATAGAGTCTCACTGCATGGTGCATACCTCAGTGGGTGGTTGAAAAACATGCATGAAACTTTGAGTATGATGGTACCACATTGTAGTGGTTGGATATGGGGAGATCACGTGCCTTACCAGTGGTGAACCATGCATAGTGTTTGGATCTACATCTAGTTGAGATTGTGTCTTTTTTTTATTATTCCATTTTATTTATTTTCCCACTACTAAAAAATGCCTTTTAACAGCATACAAAAAGGTCTTTAATAGTGCCAAAAAAGTGATGTTGTTATTAGCACCATTAAATGGGTGTTCCCATTATCAGGGATACTTTGGTACTGATAAAGTAACCCCTTTATTCGTGCTATTTCTAGTTCTAATAGTGACCCCCCCCCCCTTTATAATCATTTTCAATAATGATGATGGGGGTCCTTTATCAATGTTATAAATAGCACTGACAAAGGACCATTCGGTTATAGTGTGTTGTTTGTATAACAACACACTGAAGCGGAAACTTATACAAAAAAACATGTAACTTGTTTATGAAAATATATAATTTAATTGAAATAAATTTGATATCATGAATACAAAGAAATAATACTATATAAATTTTGAATAATGTATTGTATAATTTTTAATGCCCTGAAAATCAAAAGTATGAACATTGTATTCAATAGCATATATGACAGACAACACCAACCATGTAAGGGAATATAATATCCTGAGAATTAATAATATATTTAATATTGTAAATAAATTCAACATATTTTATATCTTGAAATTCATGTGACACTGAGTTAGCATACATCACATGAAACAATTAGATTCTTTAATGGTTTTCATTACACGCAAGATTACATTTTATCGGACATTAATATATTATTAAAATATTATTATTTAATATAATAAGATATAAACTATCAGTAATGAATAGTATTAAATAATTTCTGAAAAAATGTGGTCTAAAAAACTAATTCATTGGTTACAAATTAATTATTAATGAATATAAGAACCAATTGAAAATAAAGGGAATATTTTATAGAAAACTATTTTTATACTCAGAGAGGTATTTTATAATAATAAATTAAATTAATTACAA
Source organism: Viscum album (assembly GCA_963277665.1). Lineage (NCBI taxonomy): Eukaryota > Viridiplantae > Streptophyta > Magnoliopsida > Santalales > Viscaceae > Viscum > Viscum album. The sequence goes on from OY728130.1 coordinate 1,450,213,314, forward strand.
TTAGTGAATGATATTAATGGAATATATATATATATATATATATATATTCAATAAAATAATTTTTATATTCATAAAATATATTTGATATGCATAAGATAAGAACAAACCAAATTTTATGTAATAAATACTATTTTTTATTAAGACAATTTTAGAACCTTTTAATGGAGAACCAATTTTAAATAAAATTTTGGAACTTTCATAAATATTATATGTCAAACTAATATTAAAATTTTAATGTGAAACATAAAAATTAGGATAGGGTTATTTTTTGGTATTTTTCTGTGAAGTTTCATTTTTTAATGAATAATGAAAAATTCAGAATTTTAATTCAAAACTTATTTTTCATATAATTTATTTATAAGGTTAAGTAATATTTTAAATTGGGTTTAAAGATTAATTATATCATTTTCTTATTATTTAATACAATTTAGCTTATTGTAATCAATTTCACATTGAAATTGGATATGAAAACCTAGAAAACATTGGAATGATTTTACTTTAAAAACTTGCATTGTCGCCCTATCTGTGGGATTATATTTAAATTAATTTATACCACTTATATGATTTGAATTTAGAAAAATGGATTACATTTTTTGAAGCATCATAATTTATAATATTTAATAATTTTAACTTATATTTTTACCAAAAATCTTAGTGAATGTAATTAAAATTAATTACAACATTTAAGATGAAATTAAGTTTAACAATGGACTAAACCTTAAACTTAAGGGCCAAAATGACTTATAAACATGTACAAAATCCATTTTATAGACATATTTTGACCCTATACTCCCTTGGATCAAATTTTTCCATTATTGGAACCACTTTGAATGTGAAAAATGTGGTTGGAATTCCCTTTTTGAAAATTTACAAGAGTGTCACTCCTTTATTATAAAAAGGCATCCTTTCCTTCCACTTCTTCACACCTCTCAATCCACATTAACTCGAAAAATATCTACCTAAATAGAAAATAAACATCACCACTAATCCTGGAATCATCCCTTTGGTCAGAAATCCATTTAATGAAGTCCTTAGTGAAAACCAAAAGGAGTTACCCAAAGAAGAGGTAACATCTTTCCTTAAGCTCTTTAATTTTATTTCCATTACCCACACCATAAAATCATATTATTACATTATTATATAATAAAAAAAGTATCATCAATATTCTAGGTTATTTTTATGCTAATATTTTGACCTAAACTCACACACACTTCCATTTAATGGGTAACGAACATATTTTTTATGTGTACGGTGAACTACTGCCTCACGAAACAACGATTGTTCATTTTTTCCTTTACCACTTTTCATTGTTCGGAATTATGAAGGAAACAATATTTATATATGAAATATATGATACTTATTATTTCTTTAAACTTATATAATTATTTTATATCATATACACTTATACTTTCCATTTTTTGTAAATACGATAGCATCGTTTGTGGAAGTATGGACTACAGCCTCCTAAAAGTGATGTGATTTGATCACACGATACATAGAATGTATAAATAATGGAAATAGTTAAACAGACGTGACATATAAAACATATATATGATATTCATGACAAAATTATTTTTTTGGGAATATAATAAATATCATTTTCTTTATTACCCTACCACACACTAAAAAGTGATAATGTTGGTTGTGGACGTGTGGAATACTGCCTCCTCAACATGATGTGATTTCTTTTACATCAAAATAATTCAATATATAAGTATATATGATTAAATAACCTGTTATTTTTTATATAATGATCATTTTTTAGAGATATAGGGTTACTTACCTTATTTTCATAACGATCCTTGAAAAATGGGAACATTACTTATGCATATGTATGACCTACCATCTCCATGATTATAATATTGGTTCATTTTTCATAACCTTATTTAATTATTGCGTTAAAAATTATAATTTGTGTATAGATATAATAATTCATTGTTGATTATTATTCTTTAGATGTTATATAATGGCCTCATGGACTATAGTTGACCTATACAAGTTTTTTTACATATAAACAGAATTTGGTCAAAACAGCTAATGTAATCGTAATTTAATAATTAGTTGAATAAAAAATAATAATAAGTGAAATATAAGGTATGATAAACATGATAATATTATAAAGTAAGTAAAAAAATAAACATAAGTCTATTATTCAAAAATATAAAGACACATGAGACAAGTTAGACTCAAGGTAAAGGATTTTCATCTCACTTTTTACATCTGTGAGATAAATTCCATTTTCTCTACTTAATTATTTATGTGGTGTATGTACTACCCATTTTGATTTATTATATAATTAATCCTTTGATCATAATTGTATTTAAAACATTCATTTAATGTTATTCCTTCAAGAGGCTTATGATTTAAAATGTTTCAAGGTGGTATGAGACACTTTGGAATGTTTAAAGATTATTCTTTAAGAATAATTTTAATGATATTTCATTTCCATTAGAGGAAATTATATGACCATTCTTCCATGATCCCTTTAATTTTACTCTACTCCGGTTATTGATAAACTTTCTCACGTAATAGTATAACTTTCCGACTCTTTGGTAATTAAAATGTTTTAAAAAATGTTGTTAAGAAAACCGACTTTATTCTGTCTTTAGTCAGAGACCCTATTTTCTAAAAAGGTTTAAAAAAATATTTTTATCCTTTAAAAATGATAAATTAAAGTAATTTTTACCCTTTTTTCTTTTACAAATGTTTTCTAAGGAATCTTCTTATCGCTTTCTGAATAATTCATTTTTCTATCCTTTTTACCATGTAAAAGGATTGTTCTTTTTACCTCGTATGAAATGTTAAAATATACCCTTTTAATTTTCTTATACCTTCTTTTTCATGTTTAAAAGGTTAATTTTTAAATTAAATGTTTTCAGAAGTGATTTTAAAAGAATTTTTTTTCAAAAAAAGGTTATTTCCTTGAAAAATATTTTTAAAAGATATTTTATAGTATTTTTATTCAAAAACAAAAACCATTTATATTGAATCCACTTGGGATATGTTGTATTGATACCATACTTATTCTTCTTATGTATGGTTTATGATTGATTTTTCCAAGGATATTATTCACATTTACTTCCTTGATTATTTTTATTCCCCTTGAAATATATAATTTCCTATGATTATTTGACATTGAATTTCCCCTAAATATTAATATCATTTTTAGTGGATATGATTATTGCTTGAACCGTATAACATTTTTCATATGGTGTTTACTTTAAAAGTTATTTGAATATTTGTATAAATGATGATTAATATGTATCCTTTATTCAATATGGATATTTGATAATACATATTGCTTATTCGATATGAGGAATGCTTAGGGAATGAAAGACACTGGTTGGTAACCATTTAATGAATTCTATATGGGTTGGGGACTAGCTAATGTGATCCCCTCAATGCATAATTAGTCTCATGAGATGAAATTAGTTGGTGAAAACCCCTTCGAGTTTGTTTCTAAGAAGAACATACATGTTTCTACCCATAGTTTTAAACTATCTAAAGGATAGATATTTAGAGTAGAGGTTTTCATATGCCCTAGACATGACATCCAATTCTCAGTTCATTGATTAAATGACTTGTGTTTACATTTTTTACCTTTAAATATTGATTTTTTTTGTCTACTTATTTGAATGGCATGTATTTACAGTTATTACATTTTCATATTGTTTATATACTTCTTAGTTTTTTTATTACATCGTATGTGTTTTTAGTTATTTTTCATACCATAATTATTATTTTCATTGGTTCATTGATGTTTTATCTATAATTTACCCTTACTGAGCATTTGAGATCACCCTTATTATGTCTCCTTCCCCTAAGATTCCAAGAAGTATACTAAGAAATATATGAAAGGATATGGTAGATGGTATAATGTTGTCCTTAAAAAGAATAAAAAAATTATGTTGTAATTACTGTATTCATTTTTAATACAAGACTCATGTATGTATCTGGTTTACTGAGACTACTAAACTGATTGATCCTTTTGTATTTGATTCCTTGTAATCATTTCAATTTAATAGTAGTAGACACCAACTCTAGTATTTCTGGGGTCAGGTTTCTATAGTTGGTATTAGAGGAATCTTAGTGGAAACCCTATGAACTAGATTTAGAAAGACATAAATTAAAGAACATAGCCCTAATTTATACATTGATGATATTTATAGAATAACATCTTAGAATTTGGTATGGTACAAATTATGCAGGTATTTCTAGAAATATGTCCCTGTCTGAATACTATAAGTAGATGTGGTTCTAGAATAGATGTTCCTAGGAGTAGCAACTCTAACAAGGTTCTTCGGGCCTGATTCAATGTAACTTGGTACATGACAATGGTCCTTACTACGGATGTAGTTAGACACTCTTGGGGGATACTCTTAGTATGATTCCAATTTTCTTTAAAACCCATTATTAAGGATTTGAGTAGATAATGACAATGAATGACCTATATTAAACCTAAGGTGTTTTAGATAGAAGATAAGTTGTCATGATTTTTAAATCCTAAAAATGATATTATTGATAAAACCTAGACCAAGTAAGGACCTATGTGGAAATAAATGGATGAAGTATTTATGTATTAGGGTAGTATTGAAAATATTAGTCTATTTAATGATTAAATTCTAAGGATGTATGTCATATTTGTTTTGGAAATTATATTAATTTTCTTTTAGAAAAGGACAACCAGTATGTCAGGTGACAAACAATCAAGTTCGGTAAGATTGTGAGTCTTAAACCCATGACTGAAGGATGATAAGAGTTTATCACTAACCATTGACATACACATTTTCCTAGCTATATTTTCATTGTTTTTAGTTAAAAAATGATGAATAAATAAAAATGATGAACCTATACTATTACATATTAGGTTTAGATATTAATTTATTAACCATATTGGATTTGTAGAATAGTTAAAAACCAATATTTATAATATTCACTCTTCTATGGGCCTTATAATCCATTAAATTTTCATTTTAGTGCTTTATGGATAAAAGTTATTTTTTGGAAACCCATTTCTTAAAGTAAGGGAAGTTTTGAAATTTTGTCAAAACACAAAAGAAAGATGGAATTGTTCATAAGAAAGTAAAATTTATCATTTAAGTAAATTTCCTTATATTATTAGGAAGTAATTTAATTTCTTAACATGAGGAAAAGGATATTAAAAAAATATTATCCTAATAACTTAATTTTTGTTGAACCGATCGTCTTCTAAATCATCATATATTTATAGCTTTGAGGCCCTAAAATTTATATTGATCATTAACTTGTTTTATATTGATGACCCCAATCACACCCTATAAATATTTACACTTTTACTCCAAGTATGTATCTCTACTCTCCACTAATTGTATCATACTTAGAGACCTAGTTATATGTTATTTCATGTGACCTTTGTAATTCCAATTTTCTTTTTCTAGAGGAATTTTTAAGAATCCTTATCATGATGTTTGATTTCAATCATAGGTAATATAAAAAAACTATTATTAATATCAATTTTAAATTTTAAAGATGCAATTTAATTAAGGTGGGGAGAATATAACGCCCCAAAAATCTAAATTAGGAATATTGTATTCGATAGCGTGTATGAAATTCAATGCCAAGCATGTGAGGGAATATAATATACTAAGAATTTATAATATATTTACTATTTTAAATAAATTCAATATGTTTTATATCTTGAAATGCACTCAAAATTAAGTCAGTGTATGTCTCACACAATAATGATTTTCTTTGATGGTTTTTGTTACATAAAATACTGAGTTTTACCGAACAATAATATATTATTAAAATATTATCATTTAATATAATAAGGTATAAACTAGCCTTCATGAATAATATTAACTAACTTATGGAAACATATGGTCTAAGAAAATAATTCATTGGTTACAAATTAATTAGAAATGAATATTATAACCAATTGAAAATAAAGGGAATATTTTATAGAAAAATATTTTTATGCTCACAAAGGTATTTAATCCTCATAAATTAAATTAATTACAATTAAGGAATGATATAAATGTAATATATATATATATATATATTAAATATTTTTTTTATATTCATAAAATATATTTTATAGGCATATGATAAGAACAAACATAATTTTACGCATAAAATACTACATTTTATTAATGCACTTTTTCCACATTTCAATAGAGACCCTATTTTAAATCCAATTTTGGAACATTTATAAATATTATAAGTCAAAATATACTTAACATTTACAATAGAGACATAATAATTAGGTTAGGGTGAATTTTTGATAATTTACAGTGATGTTTTATTTTTTAATGAATAATGAAAAATAATGAATTTTAATTTAAAACTATTTTTTCATATAATTTTTTTATAAGTTTAAATAATTATTTAAATTGTTTTTTAAAATTAATTATATCAATTTTTTATTAATTAATCCAATTTATATTATTTTAATCAATTTCAAATTGAAATTTGATATAAAATCCAAGAAAACCTTTGAATGTTTTTACTTTAAAAACCCTCATTGTCATCCCATCTGTGGGATTAAATTTAAATTAATCTTTTCCACTCCAGAAATTGGAATTTGGAAAAATTCATTAAATATATAGAATCTTCATAATTTATAATTTCTAAAAAATTTAACTTTGTTTTTGACCAAAAATTTTAGTGAATGTAATTTAAAATAATTACAATGCTTAAACTGAAATTAAGCTTAACAAGGGATTGAAACTTAATATTAATGTCCAAAATGACTTAGAAACTAGTAATAAATCATTTTTATGGTAATATTTTGACCATATAATCACTTTTCTCAAATTTTTTATATTATTTGATCCACTTTCAGTGGAAAAAACATGGGCAGAATTCCCCTTTCCAAAATTTACAAAAGTGTCACTCCTCTATTATAAAGGCCTCCTCTCCTCCCACTTCCTCACACCACTCAAGAAATTTTTTATAGAAAAATATATACCCAAATAGATATTTAAAATAACTATGATAATCCCACAATAATCCCCTTGGGATGAATTCCATCCAAGGAATCCCTTTGGTGCAAACCAAAAGGAGTTACCCAAAGAAGAGGTAACACTTTCCTTAATCTCTTTAGATTTATTTACATTATCCACCCATAAATTCTTCTCATTACATGATTATATAAAAACCCCAATATCATAAATATACTAATATTTTGTTGTGATAATATTTAAACCTAAAATCATGAATATTTCCATCAAATGGGTACAAAACATACTGTTTATTTTTACGACGAACTACCACCTCATGAAATGATTATTGTTAGTTTTTTATTTAAAACCTTTCATAGTTGGGAATTATGATGGAAATTATGTTTATATAATACATAAATGATAATTATTATGTATTTATGATTATTTAATTCTTTTATAACACATACCATTATAATTTCCATTTTGTGTAAATGTGATAACATTATTTATGGAAGTGTGGACTACCATATCAAAAAAGTGATGTGATTCGATCACACAATACATGGAATGTATAAAGGATGGTTTTAATTAAAAACATATGAAATAAAAAACATATATATTATATTCATGACATAATTAATTTTCTATAAATATAATATATATCATTTTCTTTATTACCCTTTAACACACTAAAAATTCATAACATCGGTCGTCGACGTGTGGACTACCGCCTCCTCGACATAATTTGATTCCTTTTAAATATAAATAATTATTCATATAGGTATATATGATTAAATAAAATTTTATTTGTGATATAATAATAATTTATTAGAGATATATTTTTACATTGCATCTTTCCATAATGATCATTTAAAAATGGGAACATTACTCATACGTACATATGACCTACCGTCTCCATGATAGTAACATTGGTTAATTTTTCATAACTATATTTAATGATTGGTTTTAAAATTATATTTATGTATAAATATAATAATTATTTAATTGTTATTATCCTTGAGATGTTATATAATGTCCTCTTGGACCATATATGACCTACAAAAGTTGTTTTTGACACATAAACTGAATTTAGTCAAAACACCCGACATAAACTTAATTGATGAAGTAGTTGTATAAAACATGGTAATAAGTGAAATAAAAGTTATGATAAAAATTAAAAAGGTTATAAATAAAGTAAAAAAATTAAATAATTTTATTATTCATGGATATAAAGACACACGATACAAGTCAGACTCATGGTAAGGAATTTTCATCTCGTTTTTAAATCTATAAGATACATGTCATTTTAAGAACTTACATATTTGTGTGGTGTATCTACTGAAACATTTGATATATTATATAATTAATAATTTTATATCCATGGTATTTAAAACATTCATTTAATTGTAATCCTTCATGAGGCTTATGATATAAAATGTTTCAAAGTGGTATTGTAAACTTTGGAATGTTTAAAGATTATTTTCCTTAAGAATAATTTTAATGATATTTCATTTCCATTTGAGGAAATTAAATGACCATTTTTTCATAATCCATTTGATGTTACACTCATTTGGTTATTCATTGCATTTTTCAAGTAATTGTACCATTTTCTACTCTTTTTTACTTAGAATGTTTTTGAATATATTTTTAAGAAAACCCAACTTCATTCTCTCTTTAGTCAGAGAACATGTTTTCTTATAAAAAACCTATTTTATAAAAAAAGTTTTCAAAATGTGTTTTTAACCTTTCTAAAGTGATTTATTAAATAAAATTTTACTCTTTTTTTATTTTATCAATTTTTTTAAAGGAGTCTTCTTTTCTATTTTTGAATAAGTCATTTTTATAACCTTTTTACAATCCAAAAGGAATATTCTTTTTACATCATACGTCATATATGGATTTACCCATTATAATTTCATTGAAGCTTCCTTTTCAGTTTTAAAAGGTTACTTTTTAAATAATTTTTTAATAAAATTGTTTTTCAAATAAAACTTTCTTCAAAATATTTTTCAAAACAAAAGGATATTTTCCTCAAAAATATTTTTAAAGATTTTTTTATATTATTTCTATTCATAAATGACAACCGCCATTTGTTTTCACTCCAATTGGGATATGTTGTATTTATATCATCCTTATTCTTCCTCTAGATGATTTTTGATTGATTTTTCCAAGGATATTATACACATTTACTTCCTTAATTAATTTTAATACTCTTGAAATATTTAATTTCCTATGATTATTTGACATTGAATTTCCCCTAATTATCCATATCATTTTTCATGAATATGATTATTTCCTAAAATATATACCATTATTTATATAGTGTTTACTTTGAATGTTATTTGGTTATTTGGGAAAATATTTATAAATATATATCCTATATTCAATACAAATATTTGATAAGGTATATTGTTTATTCAATATGAGGAATTATTAGGATATTAAAGACATGAGTTGGAGACTGTTTAAGGAATTCCCTTTGGGTTGGGGACTGGTAAATGTAATCCCCTCGATGCATAGGTAGTATAATGAGATGAAATTGGTTGGTTATAAACCCATCAAGTTTTTTTCCATGTAGAATAGATAGGTTTCTACCCATATTTTTAAAATTTATGGAGGATAGATCTTGATAGTAGATGTTTTAATTTTCCTAAGACTTGATGTCCAATAATTAAGCATTTCATTAATTTTCATTTAGTTATTTTTTATCCTTGATATTTTTCTTCGATGTATCTATGGATTCATTTCATTCTTAGTCCATTAATTAATTGACACGTGTTTCTATTTTTTACCTTACCATATTGATTTTTATTTATCTAGTTATTTTAATGAAATGTGGTTTCAATTATTATGTTTCCATATTGTTTATAAAATTAATATTTTATTGATTACATGGTATGTGTGTTCAGTTATTTAATATACCATAATTATTATTCTCATTGATTCATTATTTCTTTCGCTATAATTTACCATTATTGAGAATTTGAGATCACCCTTATTATGTTTCCTTTCCATAAGAATCCAAGAAGTATACTAAGAAATATATGAAAGGATATAATAGACGAAATAATTTTATCCTCAAAAGGAAGAAAAAAATTATTTTCTAATTAGTATATTTATTTGTAATACAAGACTCATTTATGTATCTGGTCTACTGGGACTACAAACTAATTAGTCTATCAAGATTTGATTCTTTGTAATCATACCAATGTAATGGTAATAGACACCGACTCTAGGATTTCTAGGGTTTGTTTGCTACATAATTACATTTATAATTATCCAAAAACATTTAAAAACTTTAATATTTTATTTTCTTTGGTTCCCATGATCCCCTCTAAAAAAAGACCCCCTGTGGTATCAGTTTTCGAACAAATCTCTAAAACCCAAGAAAAATAATCAACCTATATAAGAAAAAACATATTATGTTAATAATAATATAAATAAATAAATAATACATTAATAATAAATAATACATTAATAAATTGTCAATTTTAAATAAAAAGACACACTTTGAGTTATACTGGCCACACAGTGCAATGTATTGAGGTGGGGTTGATTCCTACACATAAAAATGACTTATGGATCATTTTACTAAAGTATAAAAACAATCTGAATGCATTTTCTCAATTTTGTGTATGAGACTTTTTTTTACTAAAATGAATGTCAATTTTAAATAAATACACCCTTGGAATTATACCGATCACACCATGAATAATATTGAGGTGAGTCTTATTCCTATCAATAAAAATTACTTATGGATCGTTGTCCTAATGTATCAAAACAATCCAAATGAGTTTGATCGATTATCAATGCACCACTTGTGTTTTTCACTAAAATGTCAATTCGAACTAGAAACATGCATTTTGAGACATAATAGTAGCATCGTGTGTCGATTTTACATGAAACTACTTCCTACACGTCACAAATGACTTAAGAATCACTTTACTAATTTATCAAGGCAATAAGAGCATGTTTTTTTAGTTTTCAGTGAGTGACACACGTTGTGAACTAAAATGTAAATTTTAAAATGATAATGGACACTTTGGGTCATACCAATCATAACGTGCATCATATTGAGGTGGGGTTGATTCAACACACAAAAATTACTCATGGATTGTTGTCTTAAAGTATAAAAATAATCTGAATATGTTTGGTTGGTTTTTAGTATGTCACTAGTTCTTTTTACTAAAATTAATGTTAGTTTGAAATAAGAAAATACACATTTAGAGTTATACTGGTCACACCATGCATTATATTGATATGAGGTTGATTTTTACACTTTAGAAATAACTTATTAATTATTTTCCTAAAGTATCAAAACAATATGAATGATTTTGATCAGTTTTTAGTATGTCACTTGTTCTTTTTACTAATAATAATGTAGTTTTTATGTAAATCGACACACATGGAATTATACCAGTCACACTATGTGCCAGATTTAGGTTTAGATTATTCTTACATTTCTCAAATGACTTATGGATTATTTTCCTAAAGTATCAAAATAATCCAAATGTGTTTTCTTTGTTTTGAGTATGTCAATTTCATTTTTTATTAAAATGTAATTTGAAACTAGAAACACACACTTTGAGTCATACTAGTCATATCATGTGTCAGTTTTATGTAAGAATTCATTCTACACATTGAAAATGACTTATGAATCATTATATAAAATTTTCAAGACAATCCAAGTGCACTTGATCAGTTTTTAGTGAGTGAATCCTTTTGAACTAAATTTTCAATTTTAAACTGATAAAGGACACTTTGAGTCATAAAATCCAAGCCATGTATCGTATTGATATGTGGATGATTCTTTAATGTAAAAAATGACTTACGGATCATTTTCTTAAAGTATCAAAACAATCTGAATGCTTTTTCTTGGTCTTGATTTTGTCAATTGTCTTTTTTATTAAAATTAATATCAATTTTAATTAAAAATATGCACTTAGAGTCATTCTGGTTGCACTATGCATTGGATTAATGTACAGATTTTTCCTAAATGTCATAAATGACTGATGTATCATTGTCCTAAAGTATCAAATCAAGCTGAATGTGTTTCCTTTGTTTTCAATATTTCATTGTTCTTTTTACTAATATTAATGTCAATTTTAAATAAAAATACACACTTAGAGTTATAACGGTCACGCTGTGCATCATATTGATATGGGGTTGTTTTATACATGTTATAAATGACTTATTAATCATTTTACTAATGTATCATATTAATAAAAATGTGTTTTCTTTTTTTCATTATGTCACATTTTATTTTTACAAAATTTAATGTCAATTTTAAATAAATAGACATACTTGGAATTATACCTATCACACTATGTTTTAGACTGAGGTATGGATGATTCCTACATGTAAAAAATGACTTCTGGATCATTTTCTTAAAGTATCAAAACAATCGTAATGTGTTTTATCATTTTTGTGTATGTCACTTGTGTTTTTTTATTAAAATTTCATTTCAAATTAGAAACCCAAACTTTGATTCATACTGATCACATAATTTATCGGTTTGATATGATTCTACTTCCTACACAACAAAAAAATATTTATAAATCATTTTCCAAAATTATTAAGACAATCTGAGTATGTTTTCTTCTTTCTTAGTGAGTGAAATTTTTTAACTAATATTTCAATTTTAAACTAATAACATACACTTTGAGTCATATTGGGCACATCATGTATCATATTGATGTGTGGTTGATTCCTAAATTCCAAAAATAACATGTGTATCATTTTTTTAAAATATCAAAACAATCCAAATGTGTTTGCTTAGTGTTGAGTATGTGAGTTTTCTTTTTTACTAAAATTAATGACAATTTTAAAAAAAACAATACGCACTTTGATTCATATCAGTCACACTATGCGTCATACTAAGGTGAAGATAATTCCTACACATACCAAATGACTGATGGGTCATTGTACTAAATTATTGAAATAATCAGAATTCATTTACTCCATGTTTAGTATATCACTTGTTCTTTTTTCCTTAAATTAATGTCAATTATAAATAAAAAGCACACATAGAGTTATAACGGTCACACCATGCATCAGATTGATATGGGGTCAATTCCTACACATTATAAATGATTTATAAATCATTTTAATATGGTATCAAAAATAATTTGATTGTGTTTTCTTTGTTTTAATTATGTCACATGTTATTTTTACTAAAATTATTGTCAGTTTTAAATAAATAGACACGCTTAAAATTATACCCGTCACACCATCAGTCAGATTGAGGTGAGACTAATTCTTACCCATCAAAAAATGACATCAAGATAATTTTCCTAAAGTATCAAAGAAATATTAATGTGTTTTATCATTTTTGTGCATGTCCCTTGTTTTTTATTATTAAAATTTCATTTGAAATAGGAAACATGCACTTTGAGTCATACCAGTCACATCGTGTGTTAGTATGGAATAATATTGGTTGCTAAATGTCACAAACAACGTACGAATCATTTTTCAAAATTATCAAAACAATCTAAGTTTCCCATTTTTCAATGAGTGATACTTTTTGAATTAAAATTTCAATTTTAAAATGATAACAATAACTATGATCTATACTATGCACATAGTGTATCGAATTGATGTGTGGTTGATTACTACATGTCCAAAATTACTTATGGATCAATTCCTTAAAAAATAAAAACAATTTGAATGTGTTTTCTCCATTTTGAGAATGTTAGTTGTATTTTTTACTAAAATCAAAGTAAATTTAAAATAAAAATACATACTTAGAGTTATACCAGTCACATTGTGCATCGGATTGAGGTGAGGCTAATTCATACATTCCCTAAATGGATTATGGATCATTTTTCTAATGTATCAAAACAATCTGAATTTTTTTTCTTGGTTTTGAGTATGTTACATTTCCTTTTTACTAAAATGTCATTCTAAAGTGGAGAAATTCACTATGAGTCATATAGGTCACATCATGTATTATTTTGTTGTAATACTAATTCATATATGTTATAGATGATTTAATAATACTTATAATAAATTATCAACAAAATGAGAGCTCATTTTCTTATTGTTTAGAGAGTAACCCTTTTTGAATTAAAATGTCAATTTTAAACAGATAACAGAGACATTGAGTCATACCAGGAACATCGTGTATCAGATTATGGTGAAGAGGATACCTACAGGTCACAAATGACTTATGGATAATTTTAATAATGTATCAAAACAATATGAATGTGTATGGTCAATTTTTGAGCAAGTAAGTTGTCTTTTTAACTAAAATTGTGTTAATTTTAAATAAAAAAGAAGCTCTTGGAGACATATTGATCACATTGTGTGTCACGTTGATGTGTGGATGATTCCTACATGTACCAAAGTCTCAAAAAAATACCAAATTCTAATGTTACTATGCTTTCCATTGGATTTATTTGTCGAATAGGAAACACTATATATTGAGTTGGTGTTCTTTGCTGAAAAAGTATACAATGTTGGTAGTTTGAAAAAGAAAAGAAATTAAAAGCATGGTAAAATTGGAAAAAGGAACATGTTATCTATTTTGTGAATTATTGTTGATAGTTGAAAGAAAAATATGACTTCCCAAAATATATTTGAAAAAAACTAAAAAATTATTAGATAAAAATGATAAGGAAATTAACTTTCAAATAATAGGTAAAATGATGACAAAATTTACTAAATAAGTAGTACAAACTCATGTTTTCATGATTTTGGTATACATTCATAACCCATTTACTTGTTGTTATTATCTTAATTGCAGTCTTGAATGAGCATGAGTAGCTTCAAATAAACCACCTCAAATCAAGAAAAGGAATCCACATATATAAGAAAACAATTTTTATGTGAGTAATACTAAAAAGAAATAAATTAAATATAAATATGAAACAATCCATTATATCTATATAATTTAAAACTTCTTTTTATTTGGGTAAATTTTTCTAGTAGGTATGATGGCCATTCGTTTCTAAGAAAATCTATATTGTGAATATGATTTTTTAACGATAATCATAGTAGTGATTGAAAAATATAAATAAACAAATAATTAATCAATATTATAAAAAAATATTAATTATATTAAAGAATACCTCCTTGGGGATGCTAGTTTGTTGATCAAATATGATCTCTCTCATAAATTTACAAACATAATAATCACAATATTTTCTATTTTTTTGTTTTTGACACTACAGAAAAATTGAAAAAAATAAGTAATTTGTATCGATATGTGTTTGGATAGTGAAACATTATTATATATACCCTGATACATGTCCACATTCTGAACTTGTAGGGATCCTTGTATGCATGGGTTGTCCTCATGCCGTGATTTTCGTGATATTTATACACCACCCAATCATAAAAAAAGCTCATTAAAACATAATATAAAATATATAATTTTAATTTTAGTTCTAAAATGTTGGATGTAGTGTACTAAAAACTAAAAGATTTTTATCATGTGTGGTCGGTTTGTTTGGTATCTCTGTAGTGAATCTATGAAATAAATATTTAGAGTATCCAAATTGACCACAATGAGCATCCAATGTGGCCTAAAAACAAAAAAAAAGGAATAAGTAATGAATGAAATGAAAATATTTTTTATATGATTAAATTGTAGAGATTTACCCTTGAAGTGTTGGTATTAAAAAGAGTTTGTCAACTTTATGTTTTCCTTCAAACGATTTGGCCAGTTTTTTCACTATTTCATTCATTTTTATTGAATCAATTTATTTTTGTTCTTTAGAACTATCATGAGGACTAATGGGTATAAATTAATTTTCAAGGTGTAATCCCTTCAATTGATATTGATATATATTCCCAAAACAATATGAAATGTATTTTATCATAATTCACATAGTATATTAGCTTTTAGAAAAAAAATCTTGAAAACATACCTCATTTATACATTTACAACTGAGCCTCTTATACATTTATAGTTGATTATTTCATTTAAATTTTCAAAAGAAATCTAGTCTATAACATCCTCTTCATAAATTTATTTCTTCAAAAGAAACTATGTGACTACTACAAATTTAAAACTTTGTATCCACATGAACCTTTAATGTTAGTAAATGTGTATATAGAACGAGAAAGTTAAAGGTTCTTTTGGAATAAATTTTCAATCAGTTGGTTGATCATTTAGATGGTTTTTAGCCGACCTTTCATTTTAGCCCTTCCTTTTATCCATCTGTAATAATAGTCATTGGTTCATAAATTTTTTCATTAAATTTTAATGGTTTAGCATGAAAATTAAATTGGAAATGAATACATCCTTATTGACATGTGTTTTTACAAGATTTTAAATCCATGAAATGAATTTTTTTTATATCTTGGTTGACCGTATTAATATCTTCATCATCAAGTGGAATAGGTAGCTTGGTGCTCAGCTCATGAACTACACTAATCACCACACTGACATGACTTGTTGGAAGTGGTCTTCTATGTAGATGTATGTCTTGGATATTGAATATGGTATCCCTTGCAACAAGGTGATGGGTGCGTGTTGATAGATATAAATCAAAGTCATTTCCACCCTATATAATATCAGTACAGGAATGTTTCAGTGTCTGTATGATTAATATATCATAGAAACAATTATTAGAATATTGATTACCTAAACTAAGACAGCTCTTGGAGGGGAATGGCTTGACTCAAAGCTGGTGGGGGTGGGGGGATCTTCATTAAATGATTGTTCTTAAGTTGTTACTTCTCTTTTATTCCCCCTATAAAAGTTTCTAGAAAATCATTTTTCCATTGAAATTTTTATTCAATAGAAACTAATCTTTTTTTAATCTCTTCCATTTCGTTATCATTATCCCCCTGTTAATTGTTCCTCGAAATATGTTCGGGGTGTCACCCCAAAAACCACACCATAAACATGACCATATTTTTCTAGCTGCTTTAAGGCCACTGGTTATAGGTGTTTATCCGGTATAGGGGTTTATTATTCTTGTGACTAATTCCAATATAAAGTATAGAAAATATGTAATCATTGTTATGTAATAGGTATTTAAGGAATTTTTTTATTATTTCATACCTACACATGTTTCTCGCACTTTTTGTTTGTTTTCATATATTAGTGTCCCAAATATATTTACACATGCCACCTTTCATAGAACATAGTGTGGGATTGAAGTGGATTGAATTTGGATTCATCAAACTGAATATAAATAGAGGAACAAAATTATACTGTTGTTCTGTGTCACAAAAAAAGTATTACGGTAGATTAAAAATGCATATCAATTTTTTTTTCAAGTGAAGCAAATGCCATCCTTGCTTTATGGTAGTGGTACATGTGATTTTCTTCCCGTTCCTTATTTTCAACACTCAGTTTCTATTTCATAAATAAAAAATTCTCAATAAAAGTGATGAATAGAGACATTTTTAAACAATGTATTATCAGAGACAATGTATCTGAAAGGACATCTTTGCACGATGGCTAATAAACGCATCCCACTCTTCTTGGATTATCAAGTGTGCATACATCAGCGGTGGGTGTGAGTTTATTTTCCCATCATTATCTTTAAGATTAAATCTCTTTAGAATTATGAGGAAGTCTCTGTGAATACTTCCAAAACGCATTAATACAAATTTCTTGTGGGATTCATCTACTATAAATGCACCATGAAAGGGATAATGAAGAGTAATTCAAGGTTTCATTATTTTATTCTTCAGTAAAATAAAAAGAGAATATCATAAGGTTATTGTAATATATTTCCAAACAAGTGTCTTAAGCGTGGGCACAACATGGTGCCAAAAATATACATTAATCATCATTCACTATTGAGTGATGATACCAATGTAACTAATAATCATGACCTTGTTTGGGTTAATATCTTGGCCCCGTTCATTCCATCCAACCTTCAATTTGATGCCTTTGATTTTCTCTTTAGTACTTTTTACTAACACTGTCATGCTACGACTCTCCTTTTTTCAGCTTCATCAGTTCTTCATCTCCTACAATTTCCTCGGATTCAACATCATCAATATGTTTTTACTCTAGATTGGTAGCATCGACATGTGTATATGTTCATTATACCTTTTCATTGTGAGTAGCAGCAGGTTGACAAACCCTGTTGTTCCTCAGGATTAGGAGCACCATCACATGTAGAAGTTCATTGTTCCTCTATATTGGGAGAAAGAATAGGATGAGAATCCTATTATTCATTTGTATTGAGAGCACCGACATCTGTAGAAGTCATTATTTGAAAATTTTGATTAACATTTAATTTAGATTTCATAAATTTTGTAGGGAATAGATAATAACATGAGGTAACACAAAGTATATTACAAAAAAATCAATCTTATTATTGAACTCTCTCTTTTTTCAAAGGTTTAAGGGATTTGACCCCTCTATCGAGTATCCAAATACCTTCATTATGGTCTCCTATAAGAGAAAAAACCCCATCTACATTGGGAACTCTATGAAATTATTATGATGTCCCAATGAAAGGATCATCCTCAGTTGAATTTTAATATGAACCTTCAGTGGTTTTGGTCAATAACAAAAAAAAGACCACTTTCAGTTTATAGGATATGGAATATAAAATACTTGTACTACAAGTGATTCCATTATAAATAGTTCTTATTTGCACCATTCCTTACTGAAATCCACTTTCATGAATCCCAATTCATCTATTTTAATAGAACTCGTATTATTAATCCACTTTCATTGAAAAATTAGAACTTGTAATGTTGTGTAATCCCACTCCCAAATTTTATTGATGATTACAATGTATGACATATTCACATAAATTGGATTTATTTCCTTCATACAAGAAACATACATTGCTTCAGTCACAATTGTAACTCTAATACTTTTCATGGTACTTCCTTCATCATGTTCATTTGTATAGAACATATAACCATCAATTACATTACCATTGTATGATAATACATAAACATTTGGTCCTATAGCTAGCCATCAAAGTCATTCTGAAATTGAATCTATATTTTCATATGACTCCTTAAAAATATGGTCTCGAAATCATACTGTAAATTATTGATTATGTCTATTTGATATCTATCTTCCATCCCTTGATGGTTTCAAATTCCTAATAATTTCATTGTGGGTTTCAACATATTAGAAAACCTCTAAAAATTATACAAAACATAAGCATGGTCCTTCTATTGATATGTAATATTGATTTTTACAAAATCACTTCCATAAATTCCTTTATCCATAAGCCTCCAAGTGTGATGAGATTCCGGTAAACAAATTCTTTCCACACCGGACATATATTTGGTACAGAATTCAATGACTTCCTCAAAAATACATCGCTCCACAATACTACCCTTTGGCTGACTTTGATTTTTTATATACCCATTCAAAATCTTTTTATATCATTCAATGGGGTATATCCATCTATAATGTACGTGATCACATTGTCGAATCTATCTCACCAGGTGAACCATCAAGCGAACCATCATATCAAAAATTGATGGTAGGAAGAACATTTAAAATTCATATAATATGATGAAAATTTTCTTTTCTATAGTTGGTAATTTCTATTGGTCTGTAACATTTCTGCATATAGATTTCAAAGGAAACATATATTGATTAATTTATGATGAGCATTATTAGGGAAAATTAAATAAAAATATACCAGAATTAGTTATTTCATCAAAATATCACAGTCATGTGATTTCATACCCTCTAACTTTAAATCAGTCATTAACACGATATTATTGATATTTTATGAATACCCCTCTTGAACCTTTACATCATTCAAGAAGATAAAAAAATAATATCTCTCTTTCTTAGAAAGAGTAATGATCTAGAGGAAGAAATGTTCATTTTTCACCCTTCACTTGCACCAACACTTCTTGTATTCCCATGTCACCCATGTCCAACGTAGCCTTAATTCCATCCTTTATTTTTTCCAGGTGCATTTACTAACATTCCAATGACACTATAAAATACATTTTTTTCAACATGCATATCATCAAGAAAATGTATTATATATATACAATTCTATTATGGTAATTTAAATAAACTGATCTGTTTTCTAATTGATTTTCATATGGTTTATTTAAAATGATTTACCAAAACTAGTGTACCCATATTTTACATTCTCAAATAGTTGATCACCTATTAGTAGAGATGATGTTGTATGTTCTTTTAAACATCCATTGAATGATGTTGTCCAAGATTGGAACTTATGTCATCAGGATAGAAATATGTGACGTTCTAGAAACAAAGTCTTTAATGAATGTTTCAACCTAATTGACTATGTACCTTGTTCACAAATGGGACACCCTATAGTTCATTTAATGTTATGTCCTGATAAATTTCCTTAAGTAGAAAAGTCTATTATAGTCCCGTACAACATGGATCTTGATGTGAAATCTTCATTTCTGTAATCATAATACAACATAACACCTGAATTTGAAAATAATTTCAAATCCTCAATAAATGGAACGAAATAGACATCAATATCCTAACCTGGTTGTTTTGTTTCATACATAACCACAATGTAAAGTTATAATTTACCAACATAATCAGCCATGTAGTGTGAGTACTTATTTAAAAACCAAAAGGACTTACTCCATATGTAGGTAACGCAATATGAAGGTTTCTCAGTTTGTTTCCAAATTCTGAATACTCATGATCAATTCAATTCTACTAAGGGGATTCTTCTAGGTGATGAAGTTTCCCTTCGTTATTTCTTGTATATTCATTCTACTTTAATTTTGTTATAGTATCACCACTTCTATATATGTTCTTAAACCTTGTAATGATTGGAAAGTACCATACAACTTTTTTATGACCTGATTCATCTTTCTTGTATCAAGTAGCACCACACATTGGGAATTCTTAAACTGATTTATGGTCCTTTCAAAATAGTATAATTTAATTTAATTAGGAATGAATTCTTTTAGAGATCATACCCATCGAACATAACTTTCGTTTAACATCATATATTCATCAAGGGAGACAATTATCTTCTGGGAGAATATCATTCAAGAGAGAAAGTAGTTCTGGAAATTTGGAACCACTCCATTTGTTTCCTTCTTTCAAACTATACAGATTCAGTACAATTGAAAACACTGTATATTTAGTGAAACCAGCATACAAGGACATCTTTTCACAACTCTTTAACTTCTCAAACAATTTTGGGTAATCAAGAAGTTCATCTTCAACTGTCATTGTCATTTCCTCAATAATACGATCTTTATTATCATTTACACCTATAATCACATCCTTGATACTATCTTCTTCATTGTCCATACTTGTAATAAAATTAGATGATACATAAAATGAAGTGTTGTCCTAGTCAGTAGCTATATTTTTATTTTCCCTGTGACTATTCCAACGTTTATAACTTTAATCAATTCTGTGATAGATCAAGTGTTCTTCCAACTCTACTAGACTAATCAGTATTGAATAAAAACAATGTAAACACATAAAAATGATTTGATAAGGGTCATGTGCATGATCTTTTTCAAACATGATGAACTCTTTCACCCTATCTTTATACTCATTTGTCATATGATTGGCATCCATCCATTCTTTATTCATATCCATCCTATTTGATTTAGAAATATTAATATTTAACAAAAAAAATACAAAAAAAAAAATATGTTTTATTAAAGATGTATCTCATTAATTGGTTGATAGAAAATGGAAAGATTGAAAAATTGTTCATCATCCCACATGATCAAAAACAAAAACTTATTGAAGGAAATTTATAAATACAATGGAGTATATTTCACTTTTAAAAACTAATTTTCACTCCATATTTTTAATGATAAAAACCCTTTTGTATTTGTATAAATGAAGTATAAAATCACAATTACATTATTAAAAACTGATGAAATATATTTATTGATTGTAAGAATACAAATAAATAAAATCTTTATTATTTGAAAATTCTTTTAATTAAAGGAAATATGGCTACTGAATATAATAATTGTTTCACAAATAAACATATAAATTATTATATTTTAAAAAATATATTCAACACTGAAATTGAATTTATGAAAGTATAAAATTATTAAAATATTGAAAAATTGAAAAATAATTATAGGCATAAAAGTATAAATTGAAAATGTGTATATATTTATATTAGCATATAGAATTATAGATATGTATATAAGTATAAAACTATATATAATTTATAAAAGAATATATAATTTAACGAAATATATATAATTTATAAATGTATATAAATTTATAAAACTATATAAAAGTATATATATATGTGTGTGTGTGTGTGTGTGTGTGTTACGAAAGTATACATAATTTATAGAACTGTATATTTGTAATAATTTATAAAAGAATAAAATTATAATACATAAATGTATAATTTATGAAAGTATTAAAGTATAAAATAATTTGGTTTTAGACCATTAATGAAATAACCAATCTGGATTTTACGGTTAACAGAAAATATCTAGGCTTACCTTGCGAGTCTCGTGAGGTTTCATTTATAGGTACCAATGCATTCAGATTACTTTTAAAAAAATAAAATATATCTCTATTTTGTTGTGAGTGGTTCTGGGAAAATATTTGGACAAGAATATTTCCTTAAACACCTCCCATTTCATACTCCAAACATCTTCATTTTCCATCATATTCATAATAAGAACCAACCATCTATCTACTTCACCTTGAAAAATCTAAATGGAAATCCATTTTTTAAAAACTAGTTGATCAGAGGAACCCAAATGTTTTGAGGGAATTTCCACATGAATGAATCCTTGGTGAGTTGTTTCATCCATAGCATGTTTTGAAGTTTGAAGTGGTTCATATTATTATTAATTTCATGACAATGTTGACTGTATTATCATGATATTTTACACTCCTGATCTCTTCCCATTTGGTTCCTTTTGGGATAGTCACCTCATTGTCCATAACACCAATCATTATATTGGTTCTTCCTAGATCCAACACTTACTAAAACTAGAAGCATGAATCTTGTGTAATAAAAAATTATATCAAACAATGATGTCTATATATAAGTATTCCTTTTAAAAATAATATATTATATGTTTCCCTTTGGAAATAGGAAAGAAGAGGAAGAGGGATATCAAATTCTTAGTAATTGGGGACATATAAATGGATCATAAAGTGGTTAGATCAAAATCAAATGAGAAAAAAGAGCAGGGAATAAATATCATATTAAAATTAAAACGGACTCATAATATATTTATATTAATCATTAAAGAAGGACATATAACTTGAATAGATTAAAAATATACCAAGGAATAAGAATTTAAATACATATGAAAATAATTATGAGCCATAGAGCATTACATAAACACGTGGCATAACATAGAAATGTGGCATAGAAAATGTGGCACAAATAAAATCATAGAAAATCATAGAATATGCCAAGTTTATCTAGGAATACGATCATAACATAGTGGATTAATAACCACAACCTATTTCCCATAGTTTATTGATCACCATAACTCATTTTCTATAGTGGATCGAATATCAAAACTCCTTTACCAAAGTCGATCACGAATCAAAACTCATTTCCCATTATGGATTGAGCATCAAAACTTGTTTCCCATATTAATATCATGAGATATTATAATTTAGTAAATATATCAGAGGGATATATAGGTCTCAAAAATTATATAATGATAAACTATACATATGTGTACCATATGAAATTAATTATATATCACATTATAAAAACAACCCACCTAAAAATAGGATACATAACATTTTCTAATGACATCAAGAATGAAATTGTTTGATACCAAAATCACAATTTCCTAGAATAATTATATCACATTGTAATTTATATTGATTACTCATTAATCAAAACTCTTTAAGATATATATCCTTTAGATATATAATGGAAAACAGAATTTAAATCATAAAAAAAGTTTTCATAAAACATTTTGAACATTTTAATAAAAAATAAAATGTAACGAGTAACTTTCAAAAATAACTTTTGAGATCATGATGAGAAGAATTTTTGAAACATTATTATTTTGCAATCATAAATAAGGGCTAATTTTTATGGTTATAAATTTAATGGTGTGAATTGTGTATTAGAAGATGTAGAATTGATGAAAGTGAAATGAAATGACCTTTTTATGTTTTTAAGGTTGTTTTTGAGAAGAACATGCATCGATGAAATTATTATAAATCTATCATTTGAAAGGAAATGAATTGGAATATTAATATTATAAAAGATGATACATCTTTATCATTTTGAAATAAAAGAGGTATGATTTTATGGAGGAAATAAAATAGAAATGGAGGAAAAGCTTCATTGGATTGGATGAGAATTATTCTTAATAATTTCACATTATATGATGAATGTAATACATGAAAGAAAAATAATATGACATAAAATGTAATCTAACATGAAAATAAACAAGGAATAACATTCTATAATAATAGTTTAGAAGAATACAAACATAAAAAGTTATAATTTTATAATTGTATATAATAATTATAATTTTACAATTATTTAAATAAATATATATTTATTTATAATTAAAACTATAAATAAATATATATTTATTTATAATTATAAACTTATAATAAATATATTTATTATGTTTATATTTTTATAATTATATATAATAAATATATTTATTATATTTTTATAATTATTTAAATATATATATATATATATTTATAATTATAAATATAAATATTTTTATATATTTATAAATATATTTTTATAATTATTACGATGTCTGTCCAGCTAGAAGCAAAGGATTCCTGACTATTTATTAAAAATATAATGAAATGTATCAAATACGCATGAGAGAGACAAGATTAACAAACGAGACAAACTCTCACCAAAATGGAAAAAGTTACATATCAAAAGGATCAATGTCATCACCATGACCATAGCTAAAGGTTGCACCATCATTATCCAACTCCCACTTAGATTGAGAATTTTTTTGATTAAAAAGTGCAGTATACATCTCCCGTAGCCTTTGTTGCTTTGGTGAAACTTGATCCTTGGTAGAATTCCTGGTGGACCACCCTCATGATGCACTGTCATCACACCCATGCCCCCACCATGTCCTTTGAGATGCCTCCCTTATATCCATGTTTTTGGAAGACAATCTCCTTTATGCTCACCATCTAGGTTGTCCTCAAATGATCTGGAATCTAGAGGAGAACTACTACCCTCTGCAAGAGGAACAGATTTGTAAGCAAGAGTCTGGTCCACTGACAGGACACCAGAAGGTGCAATTTTCCCATCATTTTTTTTTTGCTAAGTAGGGACCACCTGGAATCCCTCAAAATCCATGAGATCTTTCTTTTGAGGCTTCACATGAGCATCAACATCCATTAATTTCATTCCATTGTGATGACTGGAGGCAATCTCCTGCTCAGCCATGAACATTTGATCAGCCAACCTTTGAGTTTCATATTCATTGACTTGCTCCACTTCTTGGTCCTACACTTTGACAGAAACAACATCTTTATCAACATTTGCCTCGTCATTAAATTTATCAGCCCACAGTTTCTCATTAATCCACTTGCCCTGAGTCCCAACATAGGAATATAAAATTTCCACAATGGGATCATCTCCTACTTTACCACTTGGCTGAATGTTTATGCCAATGTAATTATAATGAGTAGTTTGTCCACTAGCGTAAAGAGGGGTGGGAGAACCATACCCAGTTTCCATGGTTTCCTAATCCATCTATATTGGGGAATCCATTCTTATTCCAGCCAGTCCAGCCGATTTACCCATCTTATTCTTTTTAAAACACGAGTTTTCCTCTTACCCTCTACTAGAGAAATAATAACACGACAAATGGATTCTACGGTTTGAAGCCCCATGACAAATCCTCTTGCATATATAATAGAAATGGGGGATATTCTCATACTCAAGGCATAATCTAAATTCATCCTCATCTATTGAAATATAAACTTCATCGATAGGAGTAGAGTATAGATCTACTTCCACCATGAAAAGAGAGAAATGAATATACCTTTCTAATTCTATTATTTTTCATCCTTATAGACATTCCAATCATTAAGGTTATGTCATATAAAATTTTGGGGTGCTAGACAATCCAGTTCACGTCATGGACCTTAAACCACAATTCGATGCCGGAGCTACTAACTTCTAACAGGTTGAAATTTTGATCCCATTCCTAGAACTGAATAACACCTGGTTTGAGTGAATCGAACTCATACCTCATTCTCTCATCTTTAGATAATCTGAAGGGAACAACATATGAAAAAACCTGCATCCTAAAGAGATGCATTTCCAATCAGTAAAACCCTAGATGCACGACATATGGTCAACTGGTTCTTCTTTTTTTAGAAAAGGTTGAGGGTCAAGCCGCCTTTATTGAACATAAAAAAGAGAGAGCTCCTTTTGAAGACTGAGAACAGGAGGATCCCATTACATGGATCAGATGAAAACATAATGAAAAACATGGAAAAATGCCTTACATGAACCCAAATTCTAAATAATAAACAAACATCATAATAAGATCTAGCCAAAAAACTTTTCACCCCCCCCCAGTCTGATAATGAAATAGTGAAATCTGTCAATGATGATGCACCACCCCTACCAAGAATTAGGTTGCAATGGCCGATACAACAAGGAAAATCACTCCTCCATCCCACACTAAAATGTGGGAAGAGGATGAGAAGATAGATGTCATCACACTTATCTCTCTTTCAATCCGCCTAGCCGATGGTGAATGTGAGACCCTCCTTACTCTGTCAACCTAATATGCCTCAAAATTAGAAATAGAACACTAAGTAGAAATCAATGACAGGTACCATCCATCCAACAAGTGAGGACAGATGGGCGAATGATGGGTTTCAACACACCCATCCCTCTTTCACGGCTACCCACTTGATTTCATCTAAAAGAAATAGAAAAATTCTTATCAAATACAAAGAGATGACGGTCAATTCTCACCACAACATTTGCACCTCATTAGACATTCTGGTCCAAAAAAATGCTTGAACAAAAACCATCTAAAGAATGGACCAGCTCAAACACCGACCACACCACTAGATTCGTGCAACTCAACCGCCAGCCAAGAATTATCCTTGCCTCAAAGAGAATTCAAGTGAATTCCCTCCCAGGTCGTCAAACACGCCGCAATGCCAGACACCCCCAACTGTTGAATCAATACTTGGAAGAGGAAGCAGAGGAGGTATGGTAATGGTGATCCAACAAATGGGGATGCAGACCAAACTCAGTCCACGCAAACCAACTTTCATCACCATAGAACTCTCTAAGACACACAACCCGATGAATAGAAGCTGAACAACGCCACCAGAAACCCAGAAGCATAGCCAGTCCACCGCTTCCCATCAAACCGCCACCACCACAACATTGGACCGCATCTGCATGATAGATCCAAAAATCAACACACAAACATTGATTCACGTTAGGGGAAGATCATATTTTTAATAGCTTTGGGGAAAATATGATGACAACAACAACAAAGGAACTAGAAAACATGAGAAAGACGAAAATCTTCAAAGAAGAAAGGTAGAAACAACCATAATCGAAGGAATCGATGATGATCAGAAAAACCAAAGCCCCACTGAACTTCAACCGACACGACCGAGTTCTTCAATTTTCAAAGGTTTGGAACCTTTGGGGAAAAGCCATTGTGCGATTAAGGAAAACATACCGATTTCCAATCACTCAGAGACAGCATCAGATTATCTTTGACAAAGCAGTGCTACCCTTTCGGCGTAAACCTCCAGTCGTTGAACCCTTGAATATCGAGAAATATTGATATGATTCATCCTTTACCAGCTTCGATGCAATAGATGGTGTAGCCTTCTTCCGCAGATCTGACCTAGAAAGATCATCATGGTCCTACACCCTAATTCCATCTGATGGCATGGTACTGCCAACCATGTGTACAACCTCAACTGGCACCATGACCAACTTCAAAAAAGGGGTAGCGACATGAACCACAGATGATTTCTGCGAATCAAATTACCTCAGATTAAGATTGACCGCTAGAGTAGAAGATGTCCACCCCAGATCTAGAAGTGCCAAACGAGATATTAACTGATCTTCTCCATCCTCCATGTGCCAGAAACTATTTTTACCGATTTCTTTACCCTTTGACACCTCGCCCGAATTAGGCGAACGAGCCATGCCCTTGGAATGAAGACTCGTTCTCCGTCTGACCCTTCAGATCTGGGACATCAAAGTTCGACACAGCCCTAAAAGTCATGATCACTACTTCCACATGCTTGGCAGTGGAGGCAAAGACCTCTCGCGGGTCGAAGAAGCAGTCTAAACTAGTTCCCAATGCCATGAAGCCCTTGTCGTCTTCATCGCCTTCGGCGACTTCCTCCAGCCCGCATCATCTCTTTCTTTTTATAATTATATATATTCATAAAATTATTAATATAATAAATATATTTATTATAATTTTATAATTGTTGAAATATGTATATCTATATATATATATATATTTATAATTATAATTATAAATAAATATATCTATAAATATTTGATTATAATTCGAAATATATATCTATATATTTTTAATATAAAAATATATATCTATATGTTTTTAATATAAAAATATATTTTTTTAAAAATTATAATATATGTATTTATATTAAAGTTATAATTTTTAAAATATATGTGTATATATAGTTATAATTATAAATAAATATATTTTAAAATTATTTATATATAATTAAAATTTTATAATTATAAATTTAATAAATATATTTATTATATAAATATATTTATTGAAATTTTATAAGTATTTATGAGAACATAATTAGTTCATGGGTATAATATGAATGAATCATACCCAATAAAGTATAGATCATAAAAAATGATTCATCATATATATAGAAAACGTGAATAATAATGGTGTCAATGTATGAATGAATATTCATAATGATGAATACATAACATATGAACCCATCATCATAATATAGATTATCTTAACATTTGGAACATAGCAACTCGCAATCATGTCCAAAAAAAATATTATTATACAGCATCAATTATAATCATGCATTAATATATGAACATAAATAATGACAATCATGTCCATGAGTATCATCATTATCCCATGATATATATTGACAAAATTCGGTGGATATGTATACTTATTTAAAAATATATCAATTTATTTATAATTTTAATTATAAATAAATATATTTAAAAAGTATTTATATATAATTATAAATATATAATTATAAATATAAAAATATATATTATTTTAATTTTTTTTATAATTATTATTATATAGCATCAATTATAATCATGCATTAATATATGAACATAAATAATGACAATCATGTCCATGAGTATCATCATTATCCCATGATATATATATATATATATATACAAAATTCAGTTGATATGTATATTTATTTAAAAATATATCAATTTATTTAAAATTTTAATTATAAATAAATATATTTAAAAAGTATTTATACATAATTATAAATATATAATTATAAATATAAAAATATATATTATTTTAATTTTTTTTATAATTTTATAATTTTTTAAATATATATATTTAATTATTTCTAATATTTTAAATAATTTTTTGTAAATATATATATCTTTGAATTATTAAAAAAATATATTAATATATCATATTTATATTAATTATAAACATGCATTTTTTATTAGTTCCGATAAAGCTATCCTTTATCAGTGCTAAAAAACATGATGATAAAGGATACACCTTTATCTGTTCTTTTTTATCGCTAATAAATGTAACCTTTATCAATTCAATTAGCTAGCATTGATAAAGGTGAGGCTTTTATCAGTGATTTATGTTTATCACTGATAAAAGCATGTGCTTCCCTTGCCTAGATCTATGGTAGTGACCTTTATCAATTTAAATCCCCTTTAGGGTTCCTCCTCCTCTCCATTCTGACGAGGAATCTATAAGGCAAGCCCTAGGAAATGCTCTCATGGTACTTTTTTTGAGCTATTCACCTTCAATTGTATGTGGGGTTTTCAAGGTTTTTCATTCTCTCTTCCTCTTCCACTACTAGAAACAATACATATACCAATGGGGCTATACCCACGGTTTTCTAAAATTGTTGGTATAGGCTTAAGAAATTATCCAATTCCAAAGGTTTTATAAAAATTGTAAGTATAGGTTGTTTACATAGAAGTTATACCAACGGTTTTGAAAAAATGTTGGTATAGAGGATTGAAAAATACCACTTTGAAATGGTTTACAGTAACAGTTGGAATAGGTTAACTATATACCAACAATTTTTTAAAAATATTGGTATTGGTTGAAATATTAAAGGCAATACCAATAGTTCTAATGAACCATTGGTATAGAGCTATCTATTTTTCTATGACAATAGTTTTAAGAAATCATTGGTATAGAATTCCCCCATATTGCAATCCTGACTTGCACCTCCTTATATCCGACTCTTTCAGACAGTGAGTCATACGAACATTTTCCATCTTCTGCCCCAGCCACGACAAACCACCCTAGATTTCTCTTTCCCTATGGGTTTTCTTCAACATCAAATTAGTGAGTTCTATATCCTCTGTTTAGTGCTACCCTCCTGAATTTTCACCACATTTGATTAGTGGTTTCTTATAAAAATATCTCTCTTTGAGTAGAGTGGTGACGGCACATATTTTTTCCAATATTTCTTGTATAGGGATCTTACTCCAAGTTCCATACTGTGGATTTAGATTAATAGTGTATAATATATATATTTTTTAGTGCGATTCTATGTGTATAGTTTGGGAACCCTTGTGTGAGGTATAAGTGGCATCCATTTTTCTACTTGAATATTGGGTCCTCTTTGACTTCACATTTTCTTATTTGATTATGGGATTTCATTTATTTCATTTATTTTACTTTTTCATATTCTTTATTGGATAATTTTAGTCATTATTTTAGTGAAATTTATATTTTTACACTTCATACCACCTTGATGCCCCCTTTAGATAATCTGTATAGGATAGTTATTTCTAATAATATATTAAGATTCCATTTTGGTGAGTAGTGAGATGGTAGATGTGATATGCTACATTCTAATGATTTTTTAGATATGTTATTTTTTCTAAAATGATGCAATTTTTTTAGATAATTGTAAATTCTATAAAATTATTATCTGTACTCAGGGGAGGTGTTTCTTAACCTCAAGATGATATCTCATATTATTCTTAAAGAAAATGGGTCTTGATTTAGATGATGTGTATATTTCTTACACTATATTATTAATGATAAATGATTTTATAGGTATAGATCATACCTTTTGATGCAAGGTTGTTCATTTTTCATGGGTATTTGAGTAAAATTATTTTTAGGAATCATTAATATGAGCATCGATTGTGAGAGGGGATTAGATAATGATATCACCTTATGAATTACATAATGGTTACATGATATATTATTTTACTTGTGATCATTTAAATATGTTACTGACTGGATTTCTAATCTCAACTTTATGAATGTGATTATGGTTGATTGAATGTAAAATATAGATTATAGTGAGTCTTAGATCAATTTATATAGTTGAATCAGTTTTTTAATTATAACCTAACTCGAGTGCTGATGTGATAGATGTGAATCACTTGTTCTCCAAGGTTTTCTCTTCTAAACATGCATGCATCAATTACACTCTATAAAAATGAGGCATCAACCATCAAGAATGACTCCAGTATAACACTACTGGAATTTGAGTTTTTTGCAATGAGTTATTTGCGACGGGATCCCGTTGCAAATAAGATTTAACGACGAGGTCCGATTGCAAATAGCCCATTGCAGAAAACTGCGTTTCAAATTCAATTTTTTGCAACAGACCCGTCACAAAAAAAATATTTGCGATGGGGAACTTCACCATTGCAAATAAGTCTCCGATTATATTAATTATTTATATATAAACCTTTTTTGATGGGCCTGTCGCAAATAGTATTTGTGACGGGGAACATCCTCATCGCAAATAAGTCCGATTATACACATATATATAAATAAACCTTTTGCGACAGGCACGTCGTAAATAGTATTTGCGACGGTCCCTTCGTCCTGTCGCAAATACTTTTTTAAAAATATATATCTAAACTATTTGCAACGGGCTCTCGTCGCAACAAGTCCCATAAAAAATACTAAACAAAGTAAAAAAAATATATTCAATAAAATTATGATTAATGAAAAATAATATAAATATTATTAAAATAATAAAAAATATAAAAAATATTAAAATTATCAATATTCTCAAAAAAATATAAAAAAATCACCAATTATTATTATTATTTTTAAAATAAACAAACATTTAAAACTATAATACTAAAAAAACATATTTAATAAAATTATGATTAATGAAAAAATTATATTAATATTATTAAAATATTAAAAAATATTAAAATGTTAAAATTCTCAATATTTACAAAAAAATATAAAAAAATCATAAAATATTATTATTATTATTATTATTAGTAAAATAAACAAATATTAAAAAATTTAATACTAATTAATAAATAATAAAATATTAAAAATAAAAAACATAAATTAGACAATATTCGCACCAATATAAAAGACAGAAACTATAAATAGTTTATATTACAACAAATCTCGAATTCAAATGTTTTTAACATTAAAAAAATCAATGGGTCGTCTTTTAGAGGAGGTGGATGAGCTGTAGGAGATGGTGGAGGAAACTTCGTCCCAAAACTACGAGTAAGACGGTGCATGTACTCCATCTGCTCGTGATGCTACTGCTGCAGTTGTTACTACCTTCAACGCATATCCTCCTCATATTGTTTCTGTTGCTTCTACTGCTGACGCATCTCTTTATGTTGCTTCTGTAAACTCTCTATAAGCTCAATCTGAGTTCACAATTGCTCCTGATACTTTGTGGCAGAAGATGATGCCTCTCCATGAGCTCCTCTTGAGCTAGACACTGACATCACAGTAGTGCCATAATAAGTACCAGGAGCCAAATGAGAGTCGATACCAACTACACAACCCTTCTCAAAGCCATACTGAGTCGCATGCATTCATGTCACCTCATTGAAATGGTTGGTGTAACGCCCCGACCCCAGTTACCCAGAGTCGATGCATTATTACATAACATTGGCATGATCACAATAAAGATCAAGTCTTGAAAGACCGATTAGTTTAGTAGCCTTAGAATAACTAGATACATTAATAAAGTTTACATAACATCATAAAATGAAAACTACAACAATATAGTCTCCATAGTCCACACTCTTCTCCCCTCATACTATCCCTACAGGTCATTCATAAATTATTTCTTCACATCCTGGGAAAAATAAAACATAGAAAAGGGGTGAGCTCAAATGCCCAGTAAGGATAACAATATAGTGGAAACTTTCATAAATAAGAATAAACATTCAAGGAAATGTATAACTAAACAAAAGCCTTTTAAACTTGAACTTCAACATAGTATGGAAAAAATAAAATGAAATAATGTCATTTACTTATTCACATGGATATTCTACTAATCGAATAATAACATGCAATATCAATAACCACTTTCATAATGATGGAATGCATAATGCCAGACTATCATAACCACATAGCCAAGGCCTCGTGCCAAGACTACAAATAATATTTTGTCAAGTCCTTGTGCCAAGATACTAGTTTGTCTCATGAGACCTACCGATGCATCGAAGATCTATAACGGGCTCCACTCGTCACATATTAAGTCCAATGCATTCCCATATGAAAGGGTTTAAACATAACAAAACATTCGTATTAAAACTAGCATACAAAATGTAAATAATTCATCCATAAACCATGAATGGTATAAAAATAACACATCTACAGTCAAACATATCAAAAAACCTTCAATACAATTTAGAAGTTTTGTATCATAATAAATCAACTTCAAATAAGCGTAAAATCCATCAAAGGATGTTGACATAGATGAAATCAAAACTCTTTTTAGAGAAATATCTCTTTCTATTTTGAAATCATTTAAGAGTCATATAATTATAAAATAAAACATTTTCTTTGAAAATATTCTTATAAGATTGTAAGGGAAGCTTCGACGATTTTATAACGGTGGAAAATAGCCGCACCCACCGTATAAGTTAAAAAAACATTCTTACCTTAATTCTGTCGAAAAGGTTAAAAATGACCTTGTTTGGAAAATGACAGAAAGATTCCTTTATAAACCACTTATAAAAGTCAACAAGGGTATAAATGACTTTAAACCATATTCTATTAAATAGTAAAAAAATGTTTTTGAAATACATTTTTAGGAAACATGGATGTGGATGATAAAGAAATCCCAGTAGATTATTACGTATAAACAATCTCAGATAATGAAGAGATTGCGAAATAAACCCTTACCTTGTACTTTTCCTTGGTTGGGGTAGGTTAACCTCCTTTATAATGGTTAAATAATTATTATTAAATTATACAAGAATCATATACATTAATATGATATCATATATGATCTTTTAACATTGATTTGTTAATAATATCTTAGTATTATCGTTGTTTCGGGTGTTAACTTACTCATTTTCTTTTATATGTTTTGTTATGTAAGCCGTGTTTGTCATGGATAGGTTGTATACTAATCATATAAAAAATTATATCAAGTCCTTAGATACTATTATTAATCATCAAATGAGAATTAGACTTGAATGAATATGATGGAGAATGAATCTCATCGTGTTCGTGGAGACAGTAGTCCGTACGTACGCACGAGCGACAATATCATTATTTTGATATTAAAATAATATATAATTGGATGGTATATCATATATAAATAATTATTATCATGTTATATTTATTATTTACATGAATTACACATCATTATTATACCCATCCAAATAATAATTTATTGAATAACAATTACACCACGACGTGGAGACGATAAGCCGTACGTATGCACGTATGGTGACATGTTATTCAAAGGATGGATAGAATAATGAATATGGTTGTACCATATTTATAATAACATGATAGTATATATAAGATACTGTAGTTATTATTTTATAATGGTAAATAAAGAAGAAGTTGAAGAAGAAAGGAACTTGAAAGAGGGTGGTGAAAACATCACCTCCTCTTCGGGTTCTTCCTTTTGATTTGATCAAAAGGGATCCTTAGGTTGGCTTTCTGACTAAAGGAAGGCCTCTAGGATGAAGTGGGGTAAGTTTAGAGAGTATTTGGGTAGATTTTGGCCGAGACAAATGGCTTTTAAGGTGTTAATTAATGAGAAGGGGAAGTGCTCTTTTATAAGAGGGGTGAGGGGCACCTTTGGAAAAGCTAGAAATATTATTTTATAATAAATTCATATTCGGTTTCTAGTAGCTCCAAAGTGGATTATTTAAAGGTTAAGGTGGGTATGGGTCTAAAACCACTCAACCAATAGAATTTAGACAGGTTTGGGTCATTATATTAACCTTATCTTTTAGTTTTAACTCTTAGTTAATTAGTTTGACACTTACCATGTCACTTTGTATTTTTATATTATATATTTAATAAACTTACTATATAACAATAAGAGACCCCAAATTGGTACATTAATGATACACCTATCATGATATAAGTCTCTAGGCCGAACCTTATATTTTTAGGAATTAAATATCAATTAATAATATAATATTTGTTTTAAAAACTCTTTTATGTCAATTTTGACACTATTTAGAAAATTGATTTTTGTGAAAATCATAACAGAATGATTACTTCTAAAAAAGTTAATTAAATCATTCCTAACATTTCATATTAACCTATAAAATTATTTTAATTCATAAAAAGTCTCAAATTATATTTATTTTGGTATTTATAATATCAATTATTTTAATTTTTCACTATTATGGTAATTACTGCATCACCATTGTGTCATAAATAAATTAATTTATTTAATGTCTAAAATTTATAAATAAAATACCATTATGTATTAAATCTTTTTAGCTTTCTAATTAATATTTAAAATAGAATTTATCTTATGTATTACCCTATATTAAAAATGTTTTAGTAAATAAACTTTGATTTTAACTCTTTTAACTCTTCTTTGAATTAAATAATAATAAATGTCCTAATCTAATCCAAGTAGACCTAAATGATAATATTTTATTCCTAAGTTTGTTTTTGGTTGATATACACTTGTCCAATAGAATTAGGACATGTGTTAGGGTAATATTAATATCATTTTTACCCTTAATTACCTTATTTACTTTTAACCGTGGTAAATAAAAGTAAAAAGTTACTATTCACCAAAAATTATTTTCATCTCATTGCACCACATTTTACTCCTTTATATTAACCGTGTCACTCGGGTTTTTGAAATTCCACTCACATAAGAGGTAAAATTAAGTTTTATGAAAAATTCAGTTTTTTTAACTATCACTTAGTGGTTTCACTATTCATCAAAAAATGAAGTTTTTCAGAAAAATACCAAAAATTCACCTTAGGATAATTTCGATATTCTGAATCCAAAAATGAAGTCCATTTTGAAAAATAAAATTTATAAATTTCAAAAATTGGGTATTAATATTCATAACGACTAGTTTGATTGGTTGTGGTGTGTTAGAACTCGATTTTGCGTACAACACACACTATTGCATTATTCAAAGAGAAGTGTACCGTAGAAGCTTGGGGTGTTACAGTTGGAACTGGTTTGATCAGTCGTCTCATCCTGACTCTCAGCCTGTGTCTGAGAGGTCACAGCCACATGTGACCCCTTCAATTCTATTTTGAAATTAAAATTGTGAAAATATTATATGCAGTTAATTTTTAAACTGAACAAAAAATACTAACCACAATCTGACACTGGCGATCACCTCTAATATCTCCAGTGGTTAGATCACTTTACATCCTCCGATAAATGTCGTACTCCGTAATATCTGGATGCTCGATTGCCTATAGAAATATAAAATAAACTATTTATATTTAATTTTATATAAAATATTTTAAAAAGATACTTACCAGATGTTCTCTATGCATACTGAATGTACAGATACCAACTCGATGTGTCACCTCCTGTCTCCCCTGGTTCTCCCGACACACTGAAAATTTCCTTTGAAATCCACCACTCAACCAGTGTAAACATAATACATCCCAAACGTGATATGAAATGTACACCGGTAGGTGAGCTCTACACGAATCATCAAATTCTGTCACTCCTTCTTTCTTAATGGTCGTCTTTCTCAATTTGTGAAAACACTGATGAAAACGGTCACACATAGGCACCTACCATGCCGCGTGGATAGTGTTACACATGCTATCATTAATGTGATACCATAAACCCTAAAAATAATTTATAATATCAAGTTATTAATAAAATAAATTTCAAAATAAATATTATTTATTTACGTACCATCCAATGATTGAACATGTCGTGCTGCACATCAACGAGAATCTATTCCCATGTGATCCATGGCTGAGAAAAATAATTGTGCAAGATAGCGCTCCCCTGATGTAACACCTCAGGTAAATAAAGAATATGAAATTTTTATATTTATCCCTATTTGTGAATAAAATTTAAATATTAATTTAAAGGGAACGTTATTCTTGATGGCTTACCCAATACCCAACAACGAGTTCCTTTGAAATCATACGTTGCACTCTAATAATAAAATAATATTATTTTAAATGGTAGTTAACACATAGCCGTTGTATTGAAAAGAATGAATATAAATAACTAAAATATTATTATATATGTTTGTTAAATGTTTTTTCTTTTATCCAAAAAATTTTAGAGGCTTAAAATACAAATGAATCCAATCTTAAGCATTGAATACACTAGTATTTTTAAAAGATTGTTTTACTACCTTTTGATGGAAAACATTTTTAAATCAAACTTTTGACAATTTTATAAGCTCTATTTTTCAAAATAAACATATTATGTATTATTGGGACATAGAAATTTACCTTGGGTTAATTTTTGGTATTTTCCTGACAATGTTCATTTTTCAATGAATAGTGAAAAATACTGCATTTTACATCAAAACTGCTTTTTTATATAATTTAATTATATGGTTATATTATCTTTTTAATTTGTTTTAAAGTTTAATTGGAATATATTTTTACCATTTAATCCAATGATGGTCATTGGGATTAATTTTACTTTGGAATTGGGCATAAACAAGTGCCAAAACTTTTCATAAATATTGTTTCTAAAAAACCCGCTATTTGTTTTGACAACGGGAAGTTTTTTTAAATTAATTATTGCAATTTATTTGTTTGGAATTTGGTAAAATGGATTAAATATTAGGAATCTGAAGGTACAAATTATGTAATTATGACTCTTTTGTTTTTGGACATTATGAATAGTAACGACGGTAATTATCTTTAATTATCTTGATTAATGAGTAATCGGGTAGTTAAAGATAATAAGATAATATCATAATAATAAAAAAAGACCACAACATGTGTCCTAAGGCTACTGGTTGTCTCATGGTCGACCATGAGATTCCTTGTGCCAAACTTGGGGGCCCCATGGAATCACTTTTGTGAGAAAGTGACTTTT
Source organism: Viscum album (assembly GCA_963277665.1). Lineage (NCBI taxonomy): Eukaryota > Viridiplantae > Streptophyta > Magnoliopsida > Santalales > Viscaceae > Viscum > Viscum album. Next base: position 1,450,251,594 of record OY728130.1, read on the forward strand.
TATCTTTTTATTTTTAAAGAATGTTAAATGTAACAAAGAATGTATCACCTAAGTAAAATATTTTTAATTTTGTCTAAATAAAGGATATTTTGGACTATAAATATTCATTAGAAAGATAAAAAGATTTAATACATCATGATTTTTTTTTATAATTTTTAGACATTAAATTTATTAAATTATTTATGACATCATGATGATGCAGCGATTACCTCATTAATAAAGGATTTAAATAAAATGGAAAGATAATGTAAAATCTAAGACCTACACATGTTAAAAACCTATTGGATGGGTGTATTTCAAACCCTTATCACCTTATCCTCGAAACACATCAATGTGGGACCATTAAAATCCGAAACTCATTTGAAAATAAAGTTACATTTTATACCTTTCCAAGAGTGCCCCTCCTCTCCTCTTATAAAAGGCCCCCACCTCTACCACCTTACCCACACTTCCAAAGCCTTTGGCTCAGCCAAAACCTACCCATTTTGTCTCTACACATCCCTCTATTACTCCTTGAAGCCTCAATTTTGGCAGAAGTATTCCCAAGAAAGCCTTTGATCTCAAACCAAAGGGAGTTACCCGATTTTAAGGTAATGTCTTCACTTGAGTCCTTTTATTTTATTTTGCTTCTCCAACCCCCTAAAATCTTTTTTCTTTCATTTTGTAACAACACCAGTATCTTAAATACACCAAGATGTTTTTATGTTAATTATTCGAGCTACACTTACACACACCTCCATCTAATGGTTAAAGAACATACTGTTTCTGTGGATGGCGAATTTCTGTCTCACGAAACGATGATTGTTCAACACTCATATAACACCTTCAAAGGTGGATATTAAGATGTCACTATATTTATATATGATATATAATATGTTTATGTTTTACTTAAGCTTCAGTATTTTTCATTTATGGCATACCTTTATTGTTTCCATTATGGGTAAACGCGATATCTTCATTTTTGGAAGTGCGGACTACCACCCCCTCAAAGTGATTTGATTCGTTAATACCATATGTGGGATGTATAAAGGATAGATTTAAAGTTATTATATATAATTTTATACTGAAATTATAATATACCTTTATATCATTATTATTTTCTTTCCATTAAAGTATGAGATAGAAATGAAAGTAGCGTTCATTCGTACGTACGGCTTACCGTCTCCATGAACGGTGCATTTCATTTCTTATCTCCAAATGTTATGTACTATTATAAGTACATATATATAATGGATATATATGTAATATATTACATCTAAATTATGGATATAATTCTGGAATTATAATATATATATCTCTCATTTTGTTTTAATTCCATTAATATGACAAAAAATGAAAGTAGCGTTCATGCGTACATACAACCTACCGTCTCCATGAATGGTGATTTTAATATTTTATCTCCAAATGATATGTAATAGTATAAAATGAATATATACTGGATATATATGATATTTAAAACGTCAATACTATTCTGGATATGATGTACCTATAACTACATTTTCCAACAAGTTCAATTTTTGACTCATGTACCAAACATCAACAAAAACGTCTGATATGAACTCATATTATTAACCAATTATTATAACATTAAAATATTTGATATTAACTGAATAATAATATTTATAGGAGTTCCTTATGCAATTATAAATTGACCAAAGTTTATTATTCAGGAATATAAAGAAACGAACAAGACAAGTTGGACTTGAGGTAAGGGATCCTACTCCTCTCTTTATTTTTAATACACTCTTTTATGTCATTCCTTTTAAATCTCATCTTTCTTGTTATTGGGATGTTCTTTTATATTAATATTACTGTAATTTTTTATGTTATTATGATGAGAGACCCTATTATCTCTCATCAATCCATTTTAGAAGTTTTGAGTGGCGCCGTTAGGCTGCCGAATTTTCGTAAGAGATCTAACCTCTCTCTTTCTTTTTAAGTACTCTCCTTTATGTCACTTATTTTAAGAACCTATTTGTTATGTTGGGGTATGTTCTTTTATATTACTCTTTCTGTAAACATTATTTTAATATGATGAGAGACCCTATTTGATCTCATCAATCCATTTTGGAAGTTTTAAGTGGCGTCGTTAGGCTGTCGAGTTTTCGTAAGGGATTTTTCATCTCACTTTTATTACCATGATATTTATGCTACATTTGCCACAATTTCCTTTGAGTGGTTTATGTACTGACCATTATTTTACTTATTGTGTAATATAATTTCATTTATTAGTATTTACATCAATGTTTTATTTTCCTTCTTTCACGGGGTGTAGTTTCGAAAGATACTCATGTCGGTAAGGGAACCTTTCACCCTCCTCTTTTTAAAAGACTTCTTTGGTTGGGTCTTTTAATTTACATATTTCTATGTTGGGATATGTTCTCATATATCCTTATCGATTTAAATTTTATGTCCAAGTGATGAGATACCCTTTTTATCTCTCATTAACTCATTTTCTGAATTTTGTAGTGACGCCGTTAGGCCGTCAAATTTTTGCAAGGGAACTTCTTAATCCAATTTTGATTCTTTGGGATAAGCTTGTACTCCTTGAATATGTCGTTCTATAAATATGTGTGAATAACATATGATTGTTTTACACTTAATATCCACTTATATTTGGTGTATTTGTTTGTCACACATAATTATGTAATTGATTTATATTTAATCCAAGGATACCGTCTTTGTAAGGGACTTCGTCTCAATCACCTTTCATTGAAGAATTTTTCGTTTTATACACAAATTTCTTTTATATGATGTATAAACCCCTTTTAATTTTATGTTTATACAAAAGGAATCTTTTTATACGAAGCGTTTTACTAAACGACAAAAGGGAATTTTTTTTTTCGTATGTATGCGGCGACAACGACTTCTACACCCCCGTGACCATTATTTGAGATTCAGATTCCTCTACAAGCCATTAACTTTTAATGAAAAATAAATACCATGTTTTTATTTTCTTTTATTTTGGTATTGAAAATGGTTTTTATAATGGATTTTTTATGTCAATATATTTAAGTGATATATTGTGATCAAAGTGTGGAAATGTTTTCTTTCCATTATATTTGTTTTATGTCTTATGATTTTATAATGTTACTTGTACATTTTACGGGTGGTTACGTGATAAACCATATGACGGGTGGTGCCGTGAATACCAGGATGGGTGGTTACGTTATAACCTCCAATGAATTGGGTATGGAAGTCGGTCGTATGTCTATTCCATTATGTATGTATGGAAGTTGGCCGTATGGCTATTACATTAAGTGATATGTGTGGAAGTCAATCGTATGGTTATTCCACTTAAGTATGTTTATGTCCAAAGTTACCTTTATATGTTATGTGATATTTATATGGATTTTATGGTAATCTTTTGGTTACAAAGGGGTAAGTAATGGACTTTTATTCAGTGAATAGTTTTTACTACTTCAAGAAGGTGAAAAGTATTACTTTGATAAAGTATACATGGTTTACTTGTTGTTTTAAAAAACTAACAATTTTCATTCTTTGTGTATCCCTTACTGAGCTTTTTATGCTCATCCCAAGTTTTTGAAATTCTTTTCACAGGACTTAACATGGAATAGTGTCAAGGATGGGATCAAGGGAAAGTCATGCTACCTAAAACATGGAACTAGACATGTTTCTTTTTATGAGTTTTTATTTTATGGAAACTTAGTAGAAGTTTCTACTTTGTAATATTTTGAGATGTAATAGTTATTTCCTAATTCTCTAAAACTATAAACCTGAAAAGATCCTCGATGTGAATTATTCATTTAATTCAATATTAAGTAAGGTTTAAGGCTGGGGACTTATAGTTGGTATCAGAGGTCAGTTTAGATAAATTTATAGGTTAGGGTATTCTTTAAGCATAAGTGACATTACCATAATGGTTAGGAATTCAGAAAGAGACTTAATTTTAGATAAAGTGAATGAGTAAGTATATCTTAGTGTTTATCTTCCTCATTAGTAGATGATGGTTTTGTTGATATACTCACACTGACCTTTTTGGTTTTAGTAAATGGATGGATCTAGCAGGCACCAAAGTAACAATGGATGTAAAGGAAACTGTGACAGTTTTTTGAGCAAGCAACTGAATGATATGGGAGATGCAATGAGAACTCTTGTGATTATCCTCAACCAACTATCTGGAGTCATGATTGACCACCTAAACCTTGGTGATATCTCCAAGGCATCATATATGCGAGAAACAAATCCCTACGAAAGTACAGGTAATAATCATAAAGGTAAGTGTGTTCAAAAACCTATTTGTCAAAGATGTGGAAAGAAACACCTAGGAAAATGTTTCAAAGGGACAGAAATATGCTGTAGATGTGGAAATGAAGGTCATAAAGCAAGAACCTGCCATGGAAAAAGAAAGCATCCAGTTCACTCGAGGAAAGGGAAAGAAGTTCTTTCTGAGGGATCAATTGAATGTTTTAAATTTTGTGTGCATGATCATTATGCAAACACATGTCCTATGAAGAATTTTCGTGAATGGGATCACCAAGATCGTACAAATGTTCGTTTACTAATACCTAATTCCATTCTGATTGAGGATGAAGAAACTGACAATGACCAATCAAAGGTATGGATTATTTCATAACTATTGTTTTCCTATTTTGGAATCTTAGGATATGATTCATGATTTTGTTTGTAGGAAAGAAGTATTTCAGAATAAGTTGGAAATAAATGGTTAATGGATCATGAAGAATGTTGAATGAGTAAGAAGTCAACATATAAGGGCTTTAAGAGTTATGGTGAAATTATTAAGAGTATTAATTCTCTTTTGATGATGGGGTTACATTAGAAGACTTTTTATAGTATGTGTAACCCTGATGTTTAATATATGAAAATTTTATTCAAGGAATAGTTATCTGTTATTTTGTGGACATAGTTATAAAGAACCATTTGGGTTTATATGATCCTTACTTTTGAGGTAATTATGGGTTACTATATGTTATGATGGAAGTGAAAGACATGAGATAAAATTGAGGTTAAATGATGTTATGGTTATTTTTGATGATTTTATCTCTTTTTGGGGAATGATTTGAGATTTATATAGTTTTGGAAAAAGGACAACACGCAGACCGTGTGACAACCCGTCGCGTCGGACAAATCTGCGAGAATCGAACCCACAACCAAAGTGCAACTGGTATTTATCACCTACCACTGGACTACGTGAAGTCCTTGGTTAGTTTGACTGATTCTTTTTAGTTAGATTATTTTATGAATTAAGAGTAATTTGATTTTGGGTTATCTATGGAAATATATTAACCTATCATGGAGGATATGTGATTAGGTTAATTACTTTTCAATACGAGACTTTAAGAGCAACTGATGTTGTTTGGAGATAAATGTTACGATTTAACTTAGAAGAATATGTGACTAAAACCTTCAAATATTTGGGTTTCAATATTAGTTTGGTTTAATTTGAGGATTTTATGGACAAATTTTTTATCGAATGGTCCTCGTTGAACTTTGGGTTTTGTTGGAAAAATTTTGGAGATTAAGAATAGATTTTCTTTTTATAAAGGGTTATCCTTTTCTGGATTATCTAATCTTGTACTAACCTTTTTGGTTTTGGTTTTGGTTAAAGTCTAAAGACATGGGAAGTATATAGTTCTCTTTTGTGGATTAGGTGATTCTCTAGAAGTTTATTATAGTACTCTTAATGTGAACAAGTCTTCCTAAATACTCGTCTTTTGGGGAAAGTATGAGTTTGTGTAATAAATCTAATAAAAGTTGAAAGTGAACATGATAAGTAATTATGTTTCCTTATGAATAAATTCCTCAATAAAAATTAACTTAAAACAAAAATGTTGTCTATTAACTTTTCCTACTGGGGAATCGAATACTGTTTAACCCATCACAAGTTTGTCATTTTCTTATGGTTAACTTTCTCCTAAACATGTTTTCTATCACTCTACATCACAACATGACCCTATGTTTTCTCCTCCATGTCCATGTTTTCCTACATGGAATCCTAGTATGGCTTAACTAGGGTGACCTCTGTACTTATCTTCCTTTATTTTAAAGTGATTGTTTTACCGACTCTTGTTCCGATGTGAGACTTTCAAGGATGTTTCTAAGCGCAATTTTAAAATTGTGAGGACGCAATTCCCAAAAGGGGGGAAGGATGTAACACCCCAGGTAAATAAAGAATATGAAATTTTTATATTTATCCCTATTTTTGAATAAAATTTCAATATTAATTTAAAGGGAACGCTATGCTCGATGGCTTACCCAATACCCAACAACGAGTTTCTTTGAAATCATACGTTGCACTCTAATAATAAAATAATATTATTTTAAATGGTAGTTAACACATAGCCATTGTATTGATAATAATGAATAGAAATAACTAAAATATGATTATATATGTTTGTTAAATGTTTTTACTTTTATCCAAAAAAATTTAGAGGCTTAAAATACAAATGAATCCAATCTTAAGCATTGAATACACTAGTATTTTTAAAAGATTGTTTTACTACCTTTTGATGGAAAACCATTTTTAAATCAAACTTTTGACAATTTTATAAGATAAATTTTTCAAAATAAACATATTATTTATGATTGGGACATAGAAATTTACCTTGGGTTAATTTTTGGTATTTTTCTAACAATGTTCATTTTTCAATGAATAGTGAAAAATACTGCATTTTACATCAAAACTGCTTTTTCATATAATTTAATTATATGGTTATATTATTTTTTTAATTTGTTTTAAAGTTTAATTGGAATATATTTTTACAATTTAATCCAATGATGGTCATTGGGATTAATTTCACTTTGGAATTGGGCATAAACAAGTGCCAAACTTTTCATAAATATTGTTTCTAAAAAACCCGCTATTTGTTTTGACAACAGGAAGTTTTTTTAAATTAATTATTACAATTTATTTGTTTGGAATTTGGTAAAATGGATTACATATTTGGAATAATAAGGTCTAAATTATCTAATTATGACTCTTTTTCTTTTGGACATTATGAATAGTAATGACGGTAATTATCTTTAATTATCTTGATTAATGAGTAATCGGGTAGTTAAAGATAATAAGATAATATCATAATAATAATAAAAGACGACAACATGTGTCCTAAGGCTACTGGTTGTCTCATGGACGACCATGGAATTCCTTGTGCCAAACTTGGGGGCCCCATGGAATCACTTTTGTGAGAAAGTGACATTTTATCTTTTTATTTTTAAAGAATGTTAAATGTAACAAAGAATGTATCACCTAAGTAAAATATTTTTAATTTTGTCTACATAAATGATATTCTGGACTATAAATATTAATTATAAAGATAAAAATATTTCCTACATCATGATATTTTTTTTATAATTTTTAGACATTAAATTTATTAAATTATTTATGACATCATGATGATGCAGCGATTACCTCATTAATAAAGGATTTAAATAAAATGGAAAGATAATGTAAAATCTAAGACCTACACATGTCCAAAACCTATTGGATGGGTGTATTTCGAACCCTTATCACCGTATCCTTGAAACACATCAATGTGGGACCATTAAAATCCGAAACTCATTTGAAAATAAAGTTACATTTTATACCTTTCCAAGAGTGCCCCTCCTCTCCTCTTATAAAAGGCCATCACCTCTACCACCTTAACCACACTTCCAAAGCCTTTGGCTCAGCCAACCACTACCCATGTTGTCTATACACATCCCTATCTTACTCCTTGAAGCCTCACTTTGGGAAGAAGTCTTCCCAAGGAAGCCTTTGAGCTCAAACCAAAGGGAGTTACCCGATTTTAAGGTAATGTCTTCACTTGAGTCCTTTTATTTTATTTTGCTTCTCCAAACCCCTAAAATCTTTTTTATTTCATTTTGTAACAAAAAAACTATCTTCAATATACTAGGATTTTTTTATGTTAATGATTCTAGCTACACTTACGCACACCTCCATCTAATGGTTAAAGAACATACTGTTTCTGTGGATGGAGAATTTCTGTCTCACGAAACGATGATTGTTCAACACTCATATAACACCTTCAAAGGTGTCCATTAAGATGTCACTATATTTATATATGATATATAATATTTTTATGTTTTACTTAAGCTTCTGTATTTTTCATTTATGGCATACCTTTATGGTTTCCATTATGGGTAAACGCGATATCTTCATTTTAGGAAGTGCGGACTACCGCCCCCTCAAAGTGATTTGATTCGTTAATACCATATGTGGGACGTATAAAGGATGGATTTAAAGTTATTATATATTATGTTATACTAAAATTATAATATACCTTTATATCATTATTATTTTCTTTCCATTAAAGTATGAGATAGAAATGAAAGTAGCGTTCATTTGTACGTACGGCTTACCATCTCCATGAACGGTGCATTTAATTTCTTATCTTAAAATGTTTTGTACTATTATAAGTACATATATATAATGGATATATATGTAATATATTAAATCTAAATTATGGATATCATTTTGGAATTATAATATATATATCTCTCATTTTGTTTTAATTCCATTAATATGACAAAAAATGAAAGTAGCGTTCATGCGTACGTACGACCTACCCTCTCCATGAACGGTGCTTTTAATTTTTTATCTCTGAATGCTATGGAATAGTATAAAATGAATATATACTGGATATATATGATATTTAAAACATCAATACTATTCTGGATATGATGTACCTATAACTACATTTTCCAACAAGTTCAATTTTTAACTCATGTACCAAACATCGACAAAAACGTCTAATATGAACTCATATTATTAACCAATTATTATAAAATTAAAATATGTGATATGAACTGAATAATAATCTTTATAGTAGGTCCTTAAGAAATTATAAATTGACCAAAGTTTATTATTCAGGATTATAAATAAACGAACAACACAAGTTGGACTTGAGGTAAGGGATCCTACTCCTCTCTTTCTTTTTAAGTACACTCTTTTATGTCATTCCTTTTAAAGCTCATATTTTTTGTTATTGGGATGTTCTTTTATATTAATATTACTGTAATTTTTTATGTTCATATGATGAGAGACCCTATTCTCTCTCATCAATCCATTTATGAAGTTTTGAGTGGCGCCGTTAGGCTGCCGAATTTTCGTAAGAGATCTAACCTCTCTCTTTCTTTTTAAGTACTCTTCTTTATGTCACTTATTTTAAGAACCTCTTTGTTATGTTGGGGGATGTTCTTTTATATCCCTCTTTCTGTAAACGTTATTTTAATATGATGAGAGACCCTATTTGATATCATCAATCCATTTTGGAAGTTTTAAGTGGCACCGTTAGGCTGCCGAGTTTTCGTAAGGGATTTTTCATCTCACTTTTATTACCGTGAGATTTATGCTACATTTGCCACAATTTCCTTTGAGTGGTTTATGTACTGAACATTATTTTACTCATTGTATAATATAATTTCATTTATGAGTATTTACATCAATGTTGTATTGTCCTTCTTTCACGGGGTGTATATTTCGAAAGATACCCATGTCGGTAAGGGAACCTTTCACCCTCCTCTTTTTAAAAGACTTCTTTTGTTGGGTCTTTTAATTTACATATTGTTATGTTTGGATATGTTCTCATATATCCTTATCGATGTAAATTTTATGTCCAAGTGATGAGATACCCTTTTTATCTCTCATCAACTCATTTTCTGAATTTTGTAGTGACACCGTTAGGCCGTCAAATTTTTGAAAGGGAACTTCTTAACCCAATTTTGATTCTTTGGGATAAGCTTGTACTCCTTGAATATGTAGTTCTATGAATATGTGTGAATAACATCTGATTGTTTTACACTTAATATCCACTTATATTTGGTGTATTCGTTTGTCACACATAATTATGTAATTTATTTATCCTTAATCCAAGGATATCGTCTTTGTAAGGGACTTCGTATCAATCACCTTTCATTGAGGCATTTTTCGTTTTATACACAAATTTCTTTTATACGGTGTATAAACCCCTTTGACTTTTACGTTTATACTAATGGAATCTTTTTATACGAAGCGTTTTACTAAATGACAAAAGGGAATGTTTTTTTCGTACGTATGGGCGACAACGACTTCTCCGCCGCCGTGACCATTATTTGAGATTCAGCTTCCTCTACAAGCCATTACCTTTTAATGAAAAATAAATACCATGTTTTTATTTTCTTTTATTTTGGTATTGAAAATGGTTTTTATAATGTATTTTTTATGTCAATATATTTAAGTGATATATTGTGATCAAAGTGTGGAAATGTTTTCTTTCCATTATATTTGTTTTATGTCTTATGATTTTATAATGGTACTTGGAAATTTGATGGGTGGTTATGTGATAAACCATATGATGGGTGGTGCGATGAATACCAGGACAGGTGGTTACGTTATAACCTCTAATGCATTGGGTATGGAAGTCGGCCGTATGGCTATTCCATTAAGTATGTATGGAAGTTGGCTGTATAGCTATTCCATTAAGTGATATGTGTGGAAGTCAACCGTATGGTTATTCCACTTAAGTATGTTTATGTCTCAAGTTACATTTATATGTTATGTGATCTTTATATGGATTTTATGGTAATCTTTTGGTTACAGAAGGGTAAGTAATGAACTTTTATTCAGTGAAGAGTTTTTACTACTTCGAGAAGGTGAAAAGTATTACTTTGATAAAGTATACATGGTTTACTTGTTGTTTTGAAAAACTAATGATTTTCATTCTTTGTGTATCCCTTACTGAGATTTTTATGCTCATCCCAAGTTTTTGAAATGTTTTTCACAGGACTTAACGTGGAATAGTGTCAAGGATGGGATCAAGGGAAAATCATGCTACCTAAAACATGGAACTAGACATGTTTATTTTTATGAGTTTTTATTTTATGGAAAATTAGTAGAAGTTTCTACTTTGTAATCTTTTGAGATGTAATAGTTATTTCCTAATTATCTAAAACTCTAAACCTGAAAAGATCCTCGATGTGAATTATTCATTTAATTCAATATTAAGTAATGTTTAAGCCTGGGGCCTTATACCTGTCCAATAGCTATATGCACAAAACTATCGAAAAATAATAAATAATCAAAGAATTAGTATATATATAAATAAATTAATGAAATCTAACTAAAATATATAGGTTACCATACCTCCGTGTGCATGGATCGAAGCAAAGACGTGAACGTCACTCGGGGATAGGGACAGGAATCATCAGTCACGCACGGCCGTGCCCCCTCCGTGTACCCCCTGAATCGCTAGTAGGTTGATGGTCAGATGATATGAAATCCCATTCATCCAATTGTAGCTCAGCCTCCTCCAACTCACGAAATAGATTAGGTTCCATTTGAAACACAAAATGATTGTTGTTAGAATATTTTTGAAAATAACTATTATATATAGATATATATTAGTTATGATTATAACCAGCATTGAACTATGTCAATGTTCACCTTCATCATCATCTTCATATCTGATGATGTCAACATCTTTATATTCCTCCTCGGCATCATCAATATCCATACGAGTTTCAGTTTCATCATCTCTTGTCATTTCAAATTAATTTATAACATCATTATCATCTTTGTCACCATCGATCCTTAATTGTGGGGTGTCATCATCGATATTCATGTCTCTTTGTGAAAAAAAAGGATTTTGAGTAGTATCTTGTGAAATATCAATTCCTTCCACTTCAGCAGAACCACATTCAGTTTGAGTAAAGTGATTTTCCCAAGATTTTATTTTTATTATGCTCCACTAATCACTCAAGTCTCTTGAAGTAGCATAGTACACTGCGTATTAAATTTGATGTGCCTATTGAGCCAGTAAAAATGGTTCATTTACTACAAGAAGAATTTTATATTTAATATCGACGATTCCATGATTCAGATAAACACGCAAGCCTCTCTCAGTATCCAACCACCAACATTTAAACATCATTATGTAATTCTATCCTAGGAAACACAACTCAATAATTTCAACCAGAATACCATAAAAGTCATCTTCAGTTTCTCTATGATGCAATCCTCTCAAGAAAACTCCATTGTTCATTGTTTTTTTGATTCCCCATATGCACGTGTATGAAATCAAAAACCATTCACCACATATGCATTATAAAATTTAACCATTTTGGATGGTGGGTTACTCAATATACACAGTCTCTTATCAATTTTATCAGCATTTTGAGACACCTAAAAATTTGTAAAACCATTATCAATATAATAAATAATAAATGGAATTGATATTAAACCATCAATAATTTATGTTACCAATTTTTTAAACCATTGAGATTTTTTTGTCTACGTTCTTCAAGAGTAGCTGCTGAAATATGTGGAATTTGTTTCTTGATATGATTATCATATAACTTATAAAAAAAATAAGTTTACATACTGTAACATAAATTATTGAATAAGTGATAGAAGTACTCACATTACAAATGATGTCATTTCTTCATAGTTGAGCATAACATATGTATGAGCTCTGTGATGTTTATCATCTAAAAGCCATCGTTCATGAACTCCACCAAAGCCAAGATTTTTCTGATTAAAAACTGATAATTGATTGTCTATTTCATCATTAACATTCCCATCATTCCGTCCCATGCGGTCATGTTTTGAGGGATATTCAGATTCAAAATAATGAGAGCATCAAAAGGCAATTTCCTCTTGCAAATAAGCTTCAGCAATTGAGCCTTCAACTGATTATTTGTTACATACTTTTTTCCTCAATTTCTGCATGCATATCTCGAATTGGTACATCCATTGAAATTGTACTAGAACTCCACATTTATCTTCATATAGAAAATGTAATATCATATGTTCCACTGAGTCAAATAAATCTAGAAAAAAGATTTTTTCCAGTTTATATATAATTACAGAAACATCTTCTTCTAGTTTTCTTAGCGCATCATAGTCTTTTATTGCTGCACAAATGTCTCAAAAAAATATGATATGTCTGTTATCGAATCCAAAATCATAGAATTCAACAAACCTCTGAATCCAATCAGCATAAGTGTTTACATTATAACATCACAATCATGACTTTTTAATCCGGTAATATAACCATTCATAACACATCTGCCTAGATTAGAATCTTAGACTTCTAAAAGTCTCAAATCTTCAATCCAGTGACTAAATAATAAGTGACTCTATTTGGAAAGTGTATAAGCTAATTTTGGCTTCATTAACCCTTGTGATATGACATTTTCAAATAGTTTATGTTCTGGTCACCTTCAAACTTGGGCAATATCTAATCTTGACTTTATAGTATCTTTGGTCTTACCTGGTGTATCCAAAACTGTATGAAATAAATTATCAAAATAGTTATTCTCAATATGCATGACATCCAACATGCGGTGGACCAAAAAATCATAACAATATGGAAGATCCCAGAAAATGCTTTGTTTTATCCAATTATCTTCTTTCCCAAAGCCATGAATTTTCTGTTGGTTTATTGTTGGCCCAAATGTGATAGGAGGTAATGAAATTAAAAATGATTTTAACTCTGTACCTGAGATCATTTTTGGTGGTTCATCCCTCTCAATTTTTCCTTTTCTGAAATGAGATTTGTTCCTCTAAAAAGTATGATCGGTTGGAAGAAATCTGCGATGACAATCAAAATAGCAAGGTTTTTTCCATTGACGAGCATAAAGGCTTTATTGTCTTTCATACAGTAAGGACGTGATTTTGGACCATGTGTACTCCAGCCAGATAACATTCCACATGCCATAAAGTCACTAATCGTCCACATCAATGCATCTTTTAATATAAATTTTTTTTCGCAGCAACATCATATGTACTAACACCATTACTTCACAATTCATTTAACTCATCAATAAATGGTTTCAAATAAACATAAATATTATTTTTTGGATTTCCTAGGATTAATAAGGTCAAAAATATATAGGGCTCCATCGTCAACATCCATGGAGGTAAATTATACAGAGTTAATAAGCCAGGACAACAAGAATACTGACTACCATAAGAACCAAATGGATAGAAACCATCAGTAGAAAGACCCAATCGCACATTTCGGGCTTCTAAAGAAAAATAAAGATGCATATGGTCAAAATATTTCCATGAATCACCATCAGATGGATGATTCAAGCTTTTATCAGTTGAAATATTGGTTTTGTGCAATAAAATCATTGATGCAGTGTTCTGAGACATAAATAAATGCTACAACCTGGGTGTAAGGGGGAAATATCTCAACTGTTTTACAGGAATCGATCTAGACTTCCCTAGTTGAGCTTCATTATACCTCGATTTTCCACATGTGGGACAACTATCCAATAACTCATTTTCACCAGAATATAAGATGCAATCATTTGTACAAGCATGAATCTTCCGATAACTAAGACCCATATTACAAACCAGCCTCTTGCTCTCATAGTAATTTGTAGGAAACACATTTCCTTCAGGTAACAATGTTTTAAACAAATAAAATATCTAATCAAAATTATTATTTGACATTGAATTATCTGATTTAATAGCCATAAATTTTGCAACCACTTTTAATTTTTTTATCTTGTAACCAGGATATAATGCATCCTCAGCAGACCTCAACCACTCATAAAATACAGATGGTGCCAACTCAGGATTTAAATCAATATCATCATGAGTTTCAGTTTGTTGAATAGATGGATTCACAACATCATGTACTAAATTTTGAAACCGTGATGGATTCAGAATCAAGTTATTAGTATCTTCTCTGGAACTGTGTTCACCGTGTTGATACCAAAAAACATAATCTGGTTGAAAACCAAACCACAAGAGATGTCCCCCAACCTTGTCAAATGTGTCAAACATTCTCAGAGCATATTTTTTACAAGGACACATTATTGTGCCTTCTAAAACATATTATGGTTTTTAGGATTCAAATGATAAGAATGTTTCAACCCCCTCAATATATACAAGATTTAAACCAGAACTGTTTGGATTTATATGTTGATTTATCCAAGTGATATCATCTAATAATGACTATTTTTGACTTCCTTGTTCCATATTTTTCTACCAAATATAAAATAATTACTATTTTTGAATAATTTAAAATTATAAAAACACTATTTGAAAAAAGAAGATAAATAATTACAACTACTTCTTAATAATTACCATTATTTACGGGTGACACAATTTCCAGTAGATTGATGGCTACTCTTTTATCCGACGACTCATTTACTTGCAACTTTCTCACACAGAAATCACAATGAAGAATCCGCTTGGAGGTACACATATTCATTCTCATGCATACGATAATGTATAAGCATACCTATGAGCATATTCTTCATTGTGATTTCAGTGTGAGAAAGTTGCAAGAAAATGAGCCGCCGGACAAAAGTGTCCCATTTTCGTCGATAAATCATCTTCTTACAACTGTCACCGAATGAAAACATTATGAAAAATGTAGTCCTACGAATTTATATTCAAACTTGTGCATGTGAGATTGGATATTCATACGTATAATCATACTTTTCATAATGTTTTGAGTCTGTGAAAGTTGAAAGGAGAAGAGTCATCGAGCAAAAGGAGTGCCGCCAATCCACTGGAAATTGTGCCAAGTTATTACAAGTTATTATAATTGATTTTATTCATCATTATTCTTAATTATTACAAGTTATTACATGTTATTACAATTTATTACAATTTATTCCTAATTATTCCTAATTATTACAATTTATTACAATTTATTACAATTTATTAGTAATTATTACTAATTATTACAATTTATTACAACTTATTACAAATTATTACTAATTATTACTAATTATTAATAATTATTACAAATTGTTAATAATTATTACTAATTATTATGAATTATTACTAACTATTACTAACTATTACTAATTATTACTAATTATTACTATTTATTACTATTTATTACAATTTATTAGTAATTATTACTAATTTTTACTAATTATTACTATTTATTACTAATTATTACTAATTATTACAAATTATTACTAATTATTACTAATTATTACTAATTATTACTATTTATTGCTATTTATTAATATTTATTACTAATTATTACTAATTATTACTAATTATTACTAATTATTACAAATTATTACTAATTATTACAAATTATTACTAATTATTACTAATCATTACTAATCATTACTATTTATTACTAATTATTACTAATTATTATTAATTATTAATAATTATTACTAATTATTAATAATTATTACTAATTATTACTAATTATTACTAATTATTACTAATTATTACTAATTATTACTAATTATTACTATTTATTATAATTTATTTCTGATTATTACTAATTATTACATATTATTACTAATTATTAAAAATTATTACTATTTATTACTATTTGTTACTAATTATTACAAATTATTAATAATTATTACTATTTATTAATAATCGGTGCAATTTATTAATAATTAGTACAAATTATTACTAATTATTACTATTTATTACTTATTATAACTATTTATTACTAATTATTACTAATTATTACTAATTATTACAAATTATTACGAATTATTACGAATTATTATGAATTATTACAAATTATTACGAATTATTACAAATTATTATGAATTATTACCAATTATTACCAATTATTACCAATTATTACCAATTATTACCAATTATTACAAATCATTACAAATCATTACTATTAATTACTATTTATTACTATTTCATACTATTTATTACTATTTATTACTCTTTATTACAATTTATTACTATTTATTACTATTTATTTATATTTATTCCTTTTTATTGATAATTATTACTAATTATTGATAATTATTCCTAATTATTCCTAATGATTACTATTTATTACTAATTATTAATAATTATTAATAATTATTAATAATTATTAATAATTATTACTTTTTATTACTTTTTATTACTATTTATTACTAATTATTACTAATTATTACAAATTATTACTAATTATTGTTATTTATTGTTATTTATTCCTATTTATTTCTATTTATTCCTATTTATTCATATTTATTACTAATTATTACTAATTAATACTAATTATTACTAATTATTACTAATTATTACTAATTATTAATATTTGTTACTAATTATAACTATTTACGGCTAATTATAACTAATTACCCCTAACTATTACTAATTAACCCTAATTATTACTATAATTATTACTAATTACCCTTAATTGTTACTAATTACCCCTAATTATTACTAATTACCCTTAATTATTACTAATTAGCATTAATTGCTATTAATAACTACAATTTACAGCCACTAATTACTAATTACCGCTAATTATTTATATATAATACTAATTTTCGTTAATAATTATTAATTATTACTAATTATTAAGAATTAGTACTAATAATTTCAATTTATTATTACAAATAAATACTGATAGCAAAACCATTTTAATCTAATTTAATTACAACTAATCAACAATAATTAAAATTAACATAAAAAATGAAATATATACTTAATTAAATAAAATATAAATACCTTTAAACTTGATCTCCTATTGATGTAGACGACTTCACAACTTATTCATAAAAAAAACTAAATCAGAGAAATTTTCTGCAACGTCCCGGTTCCGGGTGCCACTCAACGGGTGCCCCGAACCCAGTTCGCCACGTGACCTCAAGCGCATTTTCCCAAACGCCAGAGGCTGCCGACTAGCAGCGAGGGCCCAGGTCTGATAGTGGGGAAACTATGCCCTCATTTGTCAAAGTGTAGCGCAGTGGAATATGAAATAAAACACACAATGACAGCGGAAGTAGTAAACCATACACAACTGAAATAAACAACAACAGTGGATATAACCAACAATATATAGAAAATGATGCAACATGTCTCAAGTTCTAAGAAAACAGCCAGAACATGTTATACATCAGTACAGTACAACAAAAAACAGAGTACAACAAAACAAAGCAAAACAACTGGCAGCGGCATCGCGAGCCTAGGCTCGGTCCCATGCCCTCATACTCCTCAGCAACAGTCAAGTACCTATATAGGGACTCTTGCCCCTATCCACTCCTGCAGAAACGTAATCTATTTGGGCCGAAAAGCATGACCCAAACAGGGTGTGAGAAATATATCTCAGTAGGCATCCACCAAAGGCCCGTGCCCAACTGTGTGTAAGCATGAAACAATAGTGTGCAGTAGTAAAATGCAATAAAGTAAACAACATTAAGAAGTAACTAACTTAACCAGTTATATTGCCATTTTAACATTCTTTTTAATCATTTAATTTAAAAAATCACCACAGTGAATATTCTAAATAAACAGCTAATGTCCTTGGACATGTAAACTCCTACCCTCAGGTAAAGAGTACCCAACACAAGAATCTACCCTCAGGCATAACAGAGTTGGCCCTCAAGCGTAGGTAGTGTCGCCCACAGGCACAGAATCAGCTGCCCACAGGCACGAAAGAAGTTGCCCTCAGGCCGAAATAACTACTGCCCACATGCTAAATAGTGCATTGCCCACAAGCTAATCACAACAACGCCCTCAGGCTAAACAGGTAATTGGGCCATGCCCAACATGTAAACAAGAAGTAAACAAGAAATTCCTCTCAAGGCAATTCGACAATTACTACTTTAAAGGCATACCCTCGGGTATCCTGGCCAAACGACTAAACAGTGGAACACACCCCCGGGGTGGTTCCAGATCCAAGCAACGATCCCAACCAGCATTTTAATATCACAAATAATCACCTACTCAATTCTAGGTGTTTATTATAGCAATGGCCTTAGCCATACGACACCCCAACATGGGTTCGTGGCATAAAAACGCACAAAACACACGTCAGTTGAAAGAATTAACACCAAGACACCTACCTTATACACCAACGATTGGTATACACGAACGCCGATTCCAGAAATTCCCAAGAATGACGTAGATATGAGGTAAGAAAACTTTCATTCAACCTCAAATAACTCCCATTAGGGAAAGAATTGGTAAGCAACACGCTAGGAGAAGAGAGGGCTTACCCACTCGGTTCCAACGTGATCGACAGAAGAGAGATCGGATTCTCGATGCTCGATCGGTTGATCCACGAAGATCCGGCCTTCCTCCCGAGCTCCTTCCTTATGTTCTAAGCCAATCCTGTGAACAGGGTTGACTACTGCCCGTTTTAAGCGAAAAAACAAAGTACACGACGTGTACTTCCAAGTACACGACGTGTACTCCCTTCATTTAACTGTTCCTCTAGCGGCACCGCCACACTGTTCATCCGTCGACATGAGTACACGACATGTACTCCTGAGTACAAGGCGTGTACTGCCGCCCAGCTGGCGGCTACTCCACCGCCTTACTGTTTTGGCCTGCCGACTGACTACACGGCGTGTAAGGGACCACTACATGTCGTGTAGTCAGTTCCTACACCCTTCGTCGTTGACATGGCTACACGCCCCGTGTACTCATCCCCACACGGCCAAAAGTACACGACGTGTGGAAAAAGTACACGGCGTGTAGTTCCAAAAATTAGGATTTTCCCCTATTTTCCATATTTTCTCAAAAAAACTTAAGGAAAAGGGAAAATAAGAAGCCCGTACCCCAAAACTATGAATTGGGTTCTTACAAACTTCCCTCCTTATAGCAATTCGTCCCCGAATTTCCCTTCCAAGGGTGGCGAAGATATAGCCTTGAACAACTCTGGCCACTGAGCACGTATGTCGGTCTCCAACTCCCAAGTTTTGTCCTACACTCAGCCATACTACCATAGCACCCGTACGAGAGGAACTAACCGGCTTCAAATAACCTTCGTGCTCCTGTCAACGACATGAATTGGATGCTCCTTAAAGGACACATCAATCTGAAGCTCAACCTCTTCAGGCTGAAAGATGTGAGACAGGTCTGAATAATAGCGGCGCAACTGAGACACATGGAAGACATCGTGCATGGCTTAGTACCACTGCGGTAACTGAAACTGATAGGCAACCAGCCCGACTCTCTCCATAATCTCAAACGGCCCCACATACCTCAGTGAAAGCTTACCCGGTCTCCTGATCCGTCTGTGTCCTAGCCTCGACGAAACACGCAAGAAAACCTGATCCCCAACCACGAACTCCAAAGGTCATCTACGGCGATCAGTATAAGACTTCTGACAAGACTGCGTGGTATCCATCTGCTTCTAAATCAACTGGACCTGCTCAGAAGTCTCCTGCATGAGACGTGGTCCCAGTAAAGCTACCTCACCTGCCTCTGACCAGCATAATGGTGATCGGCATGGCCTACCATATAGAGCCTCATATGGTGCCATCTCAATAGTCTCCTGAAAACTATTGTTATAGGCAAACTCGACTAGGGGTATATGCTTCTCCCAAGAGCCCCCAAAGTCTAGGACGCATGCACGCAACATGTCCTCTAGTACCTGTATCGTACGCTCTGACTGGCCATCGGTCTGTGGGTGGTATGTTGTGCTCAGAAGCACCTGTGTACCCAGTGCCCTCTGAAAACTCTGCCAGAAAAGAGACGTAAAGTAGGCGTCCCTATCAGAAATGATAGAATGAGGGACCCCATGAAGACAAACGATCTCTCGAATATACAGACGTCTGAGCTCGTCAACACCAAAGGTCTCCTTGATTAGCAAGAAGTGAGATACCTTCGTGAGTCTGTCCACAACAACCCATACGGCGTCATTGCCTCTAGGTGACCTCGGCAATCTTGTCACGAAATCCATCGTGACATCATCCCATTTACCATTATAATGGGTAACTATTGTAACAATCTAGCTAGTCTCTAATGATCTGCCTTCACCTGCTGACAGGTGGAACACCTCATAACAAAACCAGCTATCTCTCTCTTCATACCCAGCCACCAGTACTGGCGCCTCAAGTCATGGTACATCTTGGTAACCCCGGGATGAACTGCCCAAGCTGAAGCATGAAACTCCCACATTAGCTCCTCGCGTATATCCCCTGGAACCCACACTCATCCATGGAAATGCAGAACTTCTTCATCGCCTATCATCCAACCAGGATAAGGGTCCTCACTTGCCACCGACTTTCGTAGAACTAGGACTTCTAGATCCGATAGCTATCTCATCCTCAATCTGTCCAGGAGAGTAGAAGTCACAGCTAAAGATGAAATATAAGTCTACCCCTAACTGTCATGTACCTCCAGATGCATCTCAGAGAAAAAGTCCATGAGCTCCCACTCACCACTGGCCTCCTGCACCGCCTGTATCTGAGTCTTCCTGCTCAGTGCATCATCTACTGCATTACCTTTACTAGGTGTGTAGGAAAGCTCAAAATCGAAGGACTGTAGGTACTCGACCCATCTCCTCTGCCTCAGGTTCAAGTCACGCTGAGTAAAGATATACTTGAGGATTTTGTGGTCAGTGAAAACCACAAAATTCTCTCCCAACAGATAGTGTCTCCAACAACACAATGCACGAACAACTACAACCATCTTGAGATCATGCGTTGGGTAATTCCACTCATGTGGCCTCAACTGCCGAGACCCATACGCAACAACTCAGTCACCCTGCATCAACACTACTCCCAGCCCAATCCCTGATGTATCACAGTAAACTGTATAGATCTTCCCCTGCTCTGGGAGTATCAGGATCGATGCTGATGTTAGCCTTCCATTCAGGTCCTGAAAAGTTGTCTCGCAAGATTATGACCAAATGAACATCACACCCTTCTTAGTCAGACCTGTCAACGGTGCTTCTAAGCGAGAGAAGTCCTGTATGAAGTGTCTATAGTAACCAGCCAGCCCTAAGAAACTCAGTATCTCCAACACATTCTTAGGCTGCTCCTAGGAAACTACTGCCCTCACCTTCTCTAGGTCTACTGCAACTTCTGCCTCTGAGATAATGTGACCCAAGAAGTGAATCTGGTCCATAAAAAAGTGGAACTTTGAGAGCTTATCATATAGCTGATGATCTCTCAGTGTACTCAATATGATCTCAAGATGGGTGGCATGGTCATGTCGAGTGCGAGAGTACACTAATATGTTGTCCATGAATACTACCACAAATGAGTCAAGATACAGATGGAACAAACGATTCATCATAGCCATGAAAACTGTTGGCATGTTCGTGAGTCTGAACGGCATAACCAAGTACTCGTATAGACCATACCTACTCCCGAAGGCTTTGAGAGGTATATTAGATGGTCTAACATGCAACTGATGATATCTTGATTTCAAGTCAATCTTCGAGAACACTCGTGCTTTACGAAGTTGATCAAAAAGATCATCAATCCTCGGAAAGGGATATCGGTTCTTAACCGTAAACTGGTTCAGCTTCCGATAATCCACACAAAGTCTGAGGGTACCATCCACCTTCTTCATGAAAAGGACCAACAAACCCCAAGGAGAAGTACTGGGTCAGATAAAACCCTTTTCCTGTAACTCCTCTAACTTCCTCTTAAGATCCTGCAACTCTGGTGTAGCCATCCTATAAGGAAGAATGGACACCGGTGCTGCGCCTAGCACGAGATCAATAGAGAAATCCACCTCACGCACCGGAGGTAGACCCAAAAAGTCGTCTGGGAAGACATCCCTAAAATGATCAACCATTGGAGGGAAATCCATATGACAAGTCCCCTGATCATCCATATACAAACTCGCAATCTAGGATGTGACTCAACCTTGCCCATGATGCTCTGGTCCAGCTCAACTCGCCTGAACATCCCATTCTCCCTTGTATAGGAACTCACTTCCCTCTGGTGACATGAAACTCACCCTGCGACGATAGCAGTCTACAAAGGCTCGATAGGGAACCAAACAGTCCATCTCGAGAATGACATCATATCTCATCATCTATAATACATAGAGGTCCCAAGGAAAAAGACACCCACCAACCTCAAGGGGGCACTCCTTGCACTGACGTACACCAGGCATTCTAGTCCCCAACGGAGTGTCTAACATCATAACATTAGAAGAAGAAGAAACACCGAGCCCAAGTCTCTCCACAACAGGTACAAATATGAAACTATGTGTATCACCTGTATCGAAAAGTACAGAAGATAAGATAGAAGATACTAGAATAGTACCTCTGACTATAGAAGTTCCGGGATCCTACTCCTGCTAGGTCTATTGCACTGCATATGTCTGCCCAGTGCCGCGGCCCTGCGACATAGCCTGGCCACCCTGAGCTGTCCCACCCTACTGCCTCTGAGATCCTGGTGTCTAGCTACCACGACCATGACCACCGTCTCTGACTGCACGCCCTGTCGTATTCCAGTTCCCCGACTTGTAAGAAGCCACTGGTCCTGCTCCCGCACGCGGAGTCTGCACAGAACCCCTCTCACTAGCCATCGGTGGAAACGCTCTACAAAAGCGCTGTAGATGACCCATCTTGTCGCAAGCTCATCACTCCACTGGATCACGTGGACACTGTGACCTCTTGTGCCCCTCTCTACCACACTGGTAGCACATGACCTATCCACCTGAATCATTCTTCTGATGGGTACTTCCACCCTGAGAGAAGTACATCTGTCTCTTCCTCTTGCCAACAGAAATAGTACCAGTAACTGGTGTTGAACTGCCCTGGCCCACACCACTAGATTCCCACAGGTTCCTCTCTATAATCAGCGCCTGGTTCATAATAGCGTGTACAGTAGGCAACCTGAAAAAATTTACCAGCGTTTGGATATCAAAACGAAGACCATCCTCAAAACGTCTGGCTCTCAACGTCTCATCACCCACCAGCACAGGTTCAAAATGATGAAGCTCTATGAAACGAGCAGAATAGTCCATCACTGACATAGCGCCCTGCTACAGATTCATGAACTCTCGAGCTCTATCTGCTCTCAGCATCTATGGGAAGAAAAAGTCATAGAATACTTCCTGGAAGTCTTCCCACACCATGTCCCTGTGATGCTCTGACTGGGTGGTAGCATCCCACCACCTCTTGGCGGAATCACGTAACATGTAAGTTGCGAGATTGACCTTCCACTCTGGAGGCGTCTCAAGATGATTGAAAATAGTCTGCATCGACCCCAACTAAGACTCCGCAGCCTGTGTTCCGCCATCCCCTAAAAACGTAGGTGGATGCTGCTGCTAGAAGATACGAGTCTGCTCAGCCATAGATGTGGTAGCCTGTGGTTCTCCCTGAAAGGTCTACATGAACCGCATAAAGCCTTCATGGAATTGTGCCTCCGCGCCTGTGTCCGGTATAACAGCTGGCGCCGCATTTAGTTCTGCTGGAGGATCCACTGGTAGCCCATGGCCCACCATCTCCGGAGTATAATCGTTGCCTCTCTCCTGGCGAACAATGTACAGTCGTCTAGGCAGCATGACACTACAAGGTCAAAGGCACTCCTTAGATTCAAGATTTATCAAAGACTGAAAATGAAGGAACCACAAAGGGAACAAGAGGAAGAAGGCATTTCAAAATTTGAAAAACAAGACTACACGACGTGTATACTTTCTACACGGCGTGTACTTGACTTCCCTTCCCCTACCCAGGTCCTTACACACAGCTAAGCCACACGGCTCTCGTTGAACAAAACTACATGGTGTGTAAATAATATACACGGTGTGTATGGTGTTATTTTCCAACTGACCATGTCGTTTGTGACACGTCCAACTACTCGGATTGACACTACACGGCGTGTTACACCCGCCCACGGTGTACACCGCCCCGTTTCCCCGCCACACGGCTAACACCACATGGTCTGTCCTCAGACAAGACTACACGGCGTGTCCCACAGGTACATGGTGTGTTCAAGGAGAGGTGACACTGACCCGTGTTGTTAGTTACACGACCGAGTCCCCAAATCACACTACACGACATGTTCATCATTGAAATGGCATACGTGTTCTGTACAAGAGTTCATCGACCCGTGTTGTTAGTTACACGACCGAAATCCGGGTCAACACTACACGACATGTACAAAAGCTACACAGCTTGTTCGCCCCAAGCTCTTCCCTTCCCCGTATCGCAACCAACACAGTTTGTGACACGGGAAGAGACTACACAGTGTGTACTCAGGGTACACGGCATTTACTCAAAAATTTTATTTTTCTTCCCGAACAGAAGGCCATACACGGCGTGTTTAAAGTACTACACAGCGTGTATACTGGGTTTCTGGATAATATGCCTCATAAACTTCCCTGAATCCCAGAAAATACTAAAAACCAACACCTAAGTGTCAAATTCTGACCCGTGAGGTCCCATACTCCCCACGAATCAAAGTTTGACATCTTATCTATGTTATAAATAATAAATAGCTAATGATCCACCAAATTCCGGTCAGTGGGGGCCTATACTCCCCAAAAACCAAAGTTTGGAATCCATTCTATAAACAGGCTCACACAAGAAAATACCCTATAACAAAGTAGGTATTTATCAAGAAACTATCACAACAACATGATTTTATAGCACAACAACTATCACAACAACATGCAATTTCTAATGCACCTACATGGCATGGAAACTATGCATGGAATGTGATATCTAGCATGTGCCTATATGATGCATGAGATGACATACCCTCATCTCATCGGGTTGCAACTAAATAGATAAATATAACAGTATAATCTCAAGTGCGTCACCCAACGGTGAAAAAAATCAACAGTAAATTGAAAAATCAGTAAAATTGCAACACGAGGTAAATTGGATTTTCCCTGTACACGGGTTAGCTACGCCTGGGCATATCTTATTACCAACTACCGTTCGTCCTATCCCTGACTACGACTCCAAATGGTAAGTCAAAGAAAAGAACCCCTCTGATACCACTTTGTAACGTCCCGGTTCCGGGTGCCACTCAACAGGTGCCCCGAACCTGGTTCGCCACGTGACCTCAAGTGCATTTCCCCAAATGCCAGAGGCTGCTGACTAGCAGTAAGGGCCCAGGTCTGATAGTGGGGAAACTATGCCCTCATTTGTCAAAGTTTAGTGTAGTGGAATACGAAATAAAACAGAAAATGACAATGGAAGCAGTAAACCATACACAACTGAAATAAACAACAACAGTGGATATAACCAATAGTATATAGAAAATGATGCAATATGTCTCAAGTTATAAGAAAATAGCTAGAACATGTTATACATCAGTACAGTACAGCAAAAAGAAAAGTACAACAAAACAAAGTAAAACAACTAGCAGCGGTATCACGAGCCTAGGCTCGGTCCCATGCCCTCCTACTCCTCAGCAACAGTCAACTACCTATATAGGGACTCTTGCCTCTATCCACTCCTGCAAAAACATAATCTGTTTGGGCCGAAAAGCATGACTCAAATAGGGTGTGAGAAATATATCTCAGTAGGCACCCACCAAAGGCTCGTGCCCAACTGTGTGTAAGCATGCAACAATAGTGTGCAGTAGTAAAATGTAATAAAGTAAGAAGCACTAAGAAGTAACTAACTTAACCAGTTATATTGCCATTTTAACATTCTTTTTAATCATTTAATTTAAAATATCACCACAGTGAATATTCTAAATAACTAGCTAATGTCCTCGGACATGTAAACTCTTACCCTTAGGTAAAGAGCACCCAACACAAGAATCTGCCCTCAGGCATAACAAAGTTTTCCCTCAAGCATAGGTAGTGTCACCCACATGCACAGAATCAGCTGCCTACAGGCACAGAAGAAGTTTCCCTCAGGCCGAAATAACTACTGCCCACAGGCTAAATAGTGCAGTTCCCACAAGCTAATCACAACAACACCCTCAGGCTAAACAGGTAACTGGGCCATGCCCAATATGTAAACAAGCATTAAACAAGCAATTCCTCTCAATGAAATTTGACAATTACTACTTTAAAGGAATACCCTCTGGTATCCTGTCCAAATGGCTAAACAGTGGAATACACCCTCGGGGTGGTTCCAGATCCAAGCAATGATCCCAACCAGCATTTTAATATCACAAATAATCACCTACACAATTCTAGATGTTTATTATAGAAATGGAATTATCCACAGGACACCCCAACATGGGTTCGTGGCACAAAAACGCACAAAACACACGTCATTTGGAAGAATTAAGACCAAGCCACCTACCTTATACGCCAACGAGCGGTATATGCGAACGCCGATTCCAGAAACTCCCAAGAATGGCATAGATCTGAGGTAATAAAACTTTCATTTAACCTCAAATAACTCCCGTTAGGGAAAGAATTGGTAAGTAAAACTCTAGGAGAAGAGAGGGCTTACCCGCGTGGTTCCAACGTGATCGACATAAGCGAGATCGGATTTCCGGTGCTCGATCGGTTGATCCACGAAGATCCAGCCTTCCTCCCAAGCTCCTTCCTCCGGTTCTAAGCCAATCCTGTGAACAGGGTTGGCTACTGCCTATTTTAAATGAAGAAAACAAATTACACGGCGTGTACTTACAAGTACACGACGTGTACTCCCTTCATTTAACTGTTCCTCTGGCGGCACCGCCACACTGTTCATCCGTCGACATGAGTATACGACATGTACTCCTGAGTACACAACGTGTACTACTTCCCAGCTGGCGGCTGCTCCACCGCCTTACTATTTTGGCCTGCCGACTGACTACATGGAGTGTAAGGGACCACTACACGACATGTATTCAATTCCTACACCCTTCGTCGCCGACATGGCTACACGCCCCATGTACTCATCCCCACAAGGCCAAAAGTACACGGCGTGTGGAAAAAGTACACGGCGTGTAGTTCCAAAAATTAGTATTTTTCCCCATTTTTCATATTTTATCAAAAACACTTAAGGAAAAGGGAAAAGAATAAGACCATACCTCAAAAATAAGAACCGGGTTCTTACATTTTCACTATAAAATAGATTTTAGAGAGAGGAAGTGAGAATTGAGGGGAAGAATAGGAAAAACAGAAGGGGGTATATATATGTTAGATTTATTGCGACTGGTCCCGTCGCAAATAACTTTGCACGTATTAATTACTATCAGCGGTTAAAAGGGTATTTGTGATGGGACAACATCCCGTCGCAAAAACCTATTTACCGTCACCGGTATTTGCGATGAGACCCGTCGCAAATACCCTCCGACCGGTGCACTATTTGCGATAGGGGAATCCCCCTGTCATAAATAACCTTCCCGCGGATTGGCGCACAGACTGTGCCAAACCGCGCCTTACATTTTGCGATGGGCCCCAAAACTCGTTACAAATAACCAGTTATTTGTGACGTGTCAAACCCCCCATCAAAAATAACCTCTAGGACAGACTTTTTGCGATAGGAATTAATCCCGTCGCAAATAGCTAGCCACAAAAAGCTATTTTTCTCGTAGTGTAAATCTATACCACATTTTTGCTAATATTTGATACTAATAATTCTAAATACCTACTCATAACTCCATAAGCATTAAATACTCTATTGAATGCATATTATTCCATGTAACCCCTTAAAATTAATCTCTATTTTATTTATATATATGACACATAGAATATTCAGTGACTTATTATAGTTGAAGATGATTTTATATAATATAATCCATTTCTCATCTAGATCTAATTTTGAGAATAGTTAAAAAAAATGAATAATAAGTTATGTTCCCTATTAAACCAACACATTAATTTGTAAATAAAATAGAAAGAAAGATCTAACATAACCATTAATAGTACTATATACTACCACCTCATCTTATTGTAAATAAATACTCATTACACAACTTATCACTAAAATTATAATATAAAACCACAGTGACTAGACTCGACCCAAATACATTGAACTAAACCAAACTAAACAAATGGGAACCAAACCTCCTTGAATGGAAATGATTTAGACAGACCTGAATCAAATAAGTAAACTAAACTCGAAAAAACTAAATCAACCAGAACTAAACTAATTATAAAAAATAGTATTGTCCAACCCAAAATGACCCAACATTAATATAACCAAACTGTACTAAATTGAAAAAAACCATGTCAAACAACACCAAAAAAAACCATATAGAATTGATTTGAACCAAAGTAAATAGAGACAATCTGAACCAAACTATCCCACTATGAATCAAACAATCCCAAATTGAAAAAGAATGAAATTTAACCAAACCATATCCACTTTAACTAACGATACACTGCCACAACCAAATCAAACTAGACCAAATCAATACAAACTGACCTAACTTAACATTAATAAAACCAAATTTAAATGAAAATACTAAAATTTAATTAACAAAAAAAACTAAACCAAATTAAACGAACCTGAACCAGACCAAATTTAAGGGGAGAGT
Source organism: Viscum album (assembly GCA_963277665.1). NCBI lineage: Eukaryota > Viridiplantae > Streptophyta > Magnoliopsida > Santalales > Viscaceae > Viscum > Viscum album. The sequence continues at coordinate 1,450,280,640 of OY728130.1, forward strand.
CATTAAGGAACCTATATAAAGGTCTTTTATGCCTCATTAATTTATTCACTCAATTACATTTCATTTAAATAATACCCATAGGTATTTATATTCTATAAGACACATTATCATAATTAAATCCTTGACCCTAGATGGATTTGGAACATTATTACTCATTGATATAATTAAATTAAATATCATGGTTTTTTATTTATAGAATTTTTTTATATATATAGTATTTTGTTGTTATATTATGATTCTCATATAAACTATTGGGTTAGTTATGATTTCATATAAAGTGAACAATTCTCATTTCCTTAAATATATTTTCAATTAATCTTACATGTTATCTAATTGATTTTATGTATTTATTTACAACATTTTTGTACACAATGGATAGAATTTGGATGTATAAAACTGATCAGATCTCAAGAAATTTTCAAATAAAGTTGGAGATATTTTTATATTTTTCACTTAACAATGCTTTTGATAGTGGTCACATAAATTTACCATGTTAAAATTATGTTGGAAGACTTTGGTTAAGTCATGAATAATTTAGCTTCTATATAATCAAATATGGTTTTCAAACAAACTACTTTGTGTGGTATCATAATGGGTAGAAAATGAAATCTCAAAATGTTCATGATCTGAATGATTGGAATAGATTGGATAATTTTCTAGATAACTGGTTTCCATTTATACATCATAATGATAAGGAAATGATTCTTATCTAATAAAACATTAATACGACCACACATGATGCATGTAATGAAAATGATGATGTTCACATGGTGAAAAAAATTGAATGATCTTTCCATGACTCCAGTATATCAGCAATGGGGTAAAATGAAAAAGATTGAATTTTTAATCGGACTAATTCATGGGAGAAATATGTGTGGGATTTGTAATAATTCCATTGATTATATTCTTACCTTTTAAAAGTACTTAATTTTATATTATGTAGATGTTCCCTCAAACAATTATGTGGAATGGAAGTTACTTGAGGAACTTTGATTTTATAAAAACAAAATTCATGCCTAATCAAAATATTTCATCTTATTCTAGGAGGAAACTACTAAAAAATGATTTTATAAGATATGGAACATCCTGATAGAGTCCAAATGCTGATGGAACACCATCTTGTGTGCCACATAAAGTATTACAGAACATTCCATTGATTCCAAGACTCTAGAATCTTTTTATATTTTATGAAATATCAATAAAAATGTGATGTAATGATACCAAGAGAGAGAAAGATAATGTTGAGTTCGTTCATCCATATTGATTTTACTAGAAAATGTTTGATTATCAATATCCTTATTTCATAGTTGACATGTGTAAAGTGAGGTTGGGTCTATTATGTGATGGTTTTAATACATGTGGTAATATTATTACTTCATACATCACATGGATGGTTTTTATACACATTTATAACCTTACTCTATTGGATGTGTATGAAAAAACATTTAAATTTAATGAGTATACTCATATCTGGACCTTATGATCCTAGAAATGATATATATTTATATATTCAACCTTTAATAAAAGAGTTGAATCATTTTTTTAATGTAGGTGTGTGAAAATATGATGCATGTTTGAAAGACAAATTTCAAAGGTGTGCTGCACTTATGTGGATGATCAATGACTTTACTTCTTATACAATGATGTCTGAATGAAGCATGGAGGTAAAACAATCACTATATATCATTTAATTGATTTTACAATTGGTATTTTTTAATTAAGTCACATCTCATCTTCTTTTTGGTTTTTCTTACACATTAGTTATGTATTTCTAATAAATTCAATATTTTTTTAAATTAAGGAAATGAAAAACATTAAATAGATATGATGAAAAGTATGAAATACAATAATAATCGAATGATAGATATAGGTATAGAAACCCTCTCTTTCTATACATTTAAATTACATTTCTTTTTCAAAATGCTTAATACATTACATAAGAAAATTCCAAATGACTGTGTTTGTTTAGTGTCTTTGGAAACATAGAAAAAAATCTTATAACTTTGTAAAAGATCATAAATATTTCCCAAAAATATATTACCCCTTAGTAATTCTACATAAACATAATTCTTTATAACCATGGGGAAAGGAAACATAAGAAAGGGATGATCTTGAATGCTCTTTAAGGGTAAATAAAAGAAATACATAAGAATAACATAAATATAAGGGTATGAGAACACAAGCTTAACATTTGAAGATAATAACATGCATATTAAAGATCATAAACATGAATCATGTAATAAGGATTGATAGTTTATAAGGCATGAATAATAAGGTAAACAATATCTTAATCCATGAAAGCTTAACAAAGAAATAATACATAAAATTTTGGTAGACACATATGTATATAAAATGAATTATATAATAGTCAAGGCATCACTTCCAATACAATCTTAGTAGTGTGATTTCACACCACATACCATCTTGGTAGTCATGGTTTATTCCCATAGTCATCATAATAGTATGAGTTCACTCCCAATACCATATTGGAGGTCATAGTTTACTCCCATGGCCATCTTAGTAGTCAAGGTTCTATTCCAAGACCATATTATTCTATATCATGGGATATAAATCATTACCCAATTCATTGGAGGGAGATATAGGTCCCAAACATATTATAATAAAACCATTTACACATGTTCCATAAGAAAATAAAAAACTCATCATATCATTACTCAAAAAAAAGATAGGTTTCATAAACATTCTATCATAACCCATGAAATGAAATCGATGTCATAAACATATAATCATATATTGACATGAGAAAAAACATAGGTTTCATAATCATTTCATCAAATCATAACTCCTGAAAAGAATCTGATTTCATAAGAATAAAACTCATAGAAGAGGAACAGGTTTCCCAAACATATATCCCATGAATGAGAAATGGTATTTATAAACATCATGCCATCAAAACATAAACCATTCATAGAAAGAATATGAAGGGAATATTTGGATAATTTCTCAAAAATGCATGAGTAACACTAATGGATGTAATCATAGATGGAATATAGTTTAGAAATATATTTTAAAACAATTATGTGGAAAATATCCTTTATTTTTTAAAACAATTCCTTTAAAACATTTAGTCTTTATGAAAACCATTTTCTTTGAAAATACATTGAAAACATAGAAATAAGTCATGAAATCATTTTGAAAAACTTTTCCCTTGAAAACTTATATAATAATTTTGAAAACATTTTGAAAACATTTTTATTTGAAAATACTATGAAAACATAGAAAGAAAGCTTGAAATCATTTTGGAAACCTTTTCCTTTTAAAACTTATAAAAGAATCATGAAAAAAATTTGAAAACCATTTTCCTCGAAAACATATAAAAGTAGCTTGATTTTTTTGATATACCATTTTCCTTAAAAAGTTATAAAAGAATCCTGAATATATTTTGAATTTTTTTTCCTCAAGAACATATAGAATAAGATTCAAAACATTTTAAAAACATTTTTCTCTGAAAATGCTTTGAAAACATATAAATTATTCCTGAAAACTTTCTGAAACCCATTTTATTGAAAAAACTTTTAAAACATATAAAGGAAGATTTAAAAACCATAAAAAAATTTAAAATATTTTTTCCATGAAAATTATTTTCAAATATCATTTGAAATAAAATCTAAATTCATTTTTTTGAAAACATGTTTTTTTAAATACAATATATTTTACACTGAATAGAAATACAATCAAATTATTCTAATATTTTTCTTAATTTTCATAATTAAAAAAGAGTGGAAAATGGTACTAATAAATGAATATATATTGAATATATTGAGTATAAGAAAATCTTGAGTTTTCTTGAGAGTTGGATCATAATAATTCATCAATGGAAGCATAATAATTAAAAATCCCGATAAATGATGAGATTGTTTCAATAAAATCTTACCACATGGTAACTTGGGACCAAACTCTCCATGCAAGAAAATGGAATTAAATGAAGATTAAAATATCATCAACGGAAGTATATTCATGATACAACATGTAAACTGGGTGTATAAATACCTCCAAAAATAATTTATGTGCATAACAAAACATGCTTCTCAAATAAGTCAAATTGAGACAAAACAATCTTACGGATTTGGTAACTTTTGAAACATAAACCCCATAAAATAAATATCATAGAATGGATATGTAAATAAAAATAAATTTTATAATAATAATGATATAATACATTCATTTTCATTATATACACTGTTCAAAATAAAATAGTGGTGAACATGAAATGTTTTTCATGGATATAAAAAGTGAGATGAAATTCCCTTACCTTGTGTCTTGACTCTCTTCATACTCATAAAAGCTTCCTAAATAATATATATAAATTTATTATAAATATTTTACAAAATCATATTATTATTATTAATACCATATACTATTTAATTATTACTTTATATTACCCACTTATTAATAATTCCAAGTTAAAGTTTCACTTCGGGTAATATCAACTTTGTTTTTTATATGTGTCTTAATTTGTTATTTATTTGGTCCCCATACTTATATAATGATTTCATGAATAGAAAAAATTATATAAATATAATTTATATTCAATATATATATATATATATTTATAATAATCTATATTATATAGAAATATAAAATGGAATACACCATTAATGGAGACGGTAGGCCATACGTATGCATGAATGTCATTTCCATTTTTCTTTGTAATATTGAAAGAAATATTGTAAAGTACGTTTATGTATATATATATAATATCATTAAATTATCATTATATTGTTAGATATATCTTATATTTTCACTAAAACCATCCTTAATATGTTCCATGTAGTGTGTGAATGGATCACATTACTTTGAGGAGGTGTTACTCCACACTACCCCAAACGAAATTGTCATACTTACAAAAAAAGGAAGGAATGAAGATAGGATTTATATAATAACTACAGAAGTATAAATAAATCATAAATATCATATATATGATATAAAAAATATTGTAAATAATAATTCTCATCCATGATACGTGGTAAAGTGAAAACAAACAACATCATTTCGTGAGGCGGTAGTTCTCCGTACACAAGAACGGTAAGTTCGTTAACAATTAGATGGAAGTGACTGTAAGTGTAGGTAAAAACCATATAATAAAAACATATTAGTATATTTATTATAATTTTGTTATTATATAATCATGTAATAATCATAATTTAGGTGGTGGATAATGAAAATAAAATAAAGGATCACGAGGAAAGATATTACCTCTTCTTTGCGTAACTCCTTTTTCATTGCACTAAAGGGATTCCTTGGTTGGATTTATTCCTAAAGGGATTATTTAAGAATGAAGTGTGGGATATTGGGAATTTAATTGGGAAGATATTTTCTCAACATAATAGGGTTTATATGTGTTAATAATGGGGAAATGTGGTGAACTTTTATAAGGTAGGGAAATGACTCACTTGGTAATTTTTAAAGGAATTGTGTGTTCCCCCAGTGAAACTTATTCTAAAACTATAAAAATAGATCATTATGGTAAATTAGTGGTTTATTTGATTAAAAAATTTCCATAAATTGGGTGTTGGAAAAGTGTCTACGCCATTTTTTCCCTTTAGATTAAGGTTTAGTCCCTTGTTAAGCTTAATTTTATATTAATCGTTGTAATTAATTTTAAACACTTTCACTAATATTTTTGGTCAAAAATTAAGTTTATATTATTGGAATATAAATTTTATAATGATTAAAACCATTTATTTCCCTTTTTCTAAAATAAAATCATATAAAAAAATAAGTTTAATGATAATCCCATAGATGTGGTGGGAAAGCGAGTTTTAAAGTTAGAAATTTAAAAAGTGCATTAAATTTTTATATCTAAATTCAATATAAAAATGATTCCAATGACCTAAATTAGATTAATAGATATATAATTGATCTATTGTGACTTTAAAACCAAATTAAATATTATTTAACTATATAAATAAGTTAGATTGAATTGAATTTTTGAATTTAAATTCAGCATTTTCACTATTCATCCAAAAATGTGGTTTCTCAGAAAAATACCAAAAAATAACCCTAAGTTAATTTCAACATTATGAATTAAAAAATTATATTTATTTTATCAAAATAAATTTCTAAAATTTTCTCAAATTAATTTTATTTCTGTTCACAGAAGGACATAAAAATCAGTTCTTTTGAGAAAATAATATTTCTAAACATATAAAGACTTTACCAAATATTATATGTTTTATCAACATAATGTTTTTTATATAAAAAATTATAAATAATATTTTAAAACTGGTTATTACAATTAAAATTATTATGTTTAATGTCTATTTCAAAACTGTATCTTTTAATTAATTATAAAAAAATATAGTTTCGTAGAAACTCAGTGTTGCGTGTAATGCAAGCCAATTTAGTGTTGTATATAATCCATTCCAAGTTTGTGTTGCATATAGGGAAAAATTATATTAGGGTGTCTTATAATGAAATATTATAATTGTGTAGATTAAATATCAAGAATAAATTGGTGCTCTCATATAACACAATCTATATTCAGTATTGTTGGAAATGAAAAATATCAAAAAGATTAAATTAACTTGAAAACATTATTTTACAAAAACTCAAGGTGTTACATTCTGGTCTGCAGCTCAACTCGATGTGCAGCCTCTGGTGTGGATCTGGTCTGTGGCTCACTCGGAGTTCGGCCTCCAGTGTGGATCTAGTTGGTGCCTTCGCGTTAGTTCCGACATTCCAGTGAGGTGAGGTAAGGCGATGTCTCTACAACGTCTTGGAGGGGGGAAACATTCTGGTTTTGACATCTGGAGATGGCTGTGCTCCTTTGGTTTATCATGATGGTGTATGTGATGGTGATGCAGTGTTTTTAGTTTTTGGTAGTATTTTTGTTCGATCTGTGGTTTTGGAGTCACCATCATGGCCCTGTTTCTGTTTCAATGTTGTCCTATCACTGTTCGGTGGTTAGTCTGACTCAGCTACCAGTGAGGGTTCATCCTCTATTTAGATCTTCCCAATTTCAGCTCAGAGCGGCGCTTCTAGTCTAGATCGACTTGGATCCCCTCCTTGGTGGTGCTTCTATGGTATGCTTACTGGGTCTTCTGTACCTAGGTGGTGATGACTCGATAACTTACTTCTTGGAACACTTGCTTCTTTAGATTGCTTGCTGTAGTGGTGGTGTAGGCCTACTATGGATTCGGTACAGTGAGGTTATTTACAGTGATGGTTCACTGTTGTTTCTTCCAGTGTCATTCTGATCTGGTGGTGATGGTTTTCATCCTTGATGTTGTGCTTGGTTTGAGTATTAATGATGCATTATTCCTTTTTTAGTGTGGAAAATGTGATCTGTTGGAATGGTGATACACCGAGATTCAACTACATGGAATAGGCCCTAGAGGAGGTTCAAGAGATGGCTGGTCATATTTGTAGAGCTTTTTGGATTTGGATGTTTGAGAGGTTATGGAACTTCCATCGGACCGGGCTTGTGCTTTGACACAATACACTTGCTTGCCGATCAGCCATGCAACAATGAAGAGCTTTATCATGTTCAAATGTTGGGAAGGGGAAGCTCCATGTTGTTAATCTGGTTTTACTCTTCAAGACATTTTAGTCATGATTTGTCTTATGGTCATAAATTCTGTTTGGGTTCCCCCTTCTTCCCTTAAAAGTGTGTTTCGTTATAATAAATAAAAATTTACAGGCCTTCGGGCCATTAGATGGAAGGGACCATTTGATTCACAAAAAAAAGGTATTAAGACAACGTTCCCTAGAGTTGAATAATTTTCATGAGTATTTATACATACTAGATTTCATTCCTTTTCATATATACAATCTCACCCTTTAGTTTTTTCTTGATCATTTCGCATATTATATCTTACTCGAGGGAATGATGGAAATTTTTTCATTCCTGAAGAACTAATAGATTATGAGATCCATGAATAGAATGATAAGCCATTAAATCTTCCTTTACTTATCATCATAGTAAAATAGTTAGCAAAGTTTATCCATCATGCATAAATTTTCATATGGTGAGATATTACTTTAATCTTATTCCCTTCCATAAATGGTTAACCAAGTAACTCTTCTGGAAGATGAAAATAAAAAACATTATAAATTTCATGAAATCATCTTAAAAATGATCCCCCATATATCACAAAGTAGATCTTGGTTTTCGCATTCCAAACATTTGAATACCCTCATCATAAATTCTCTTGAAACATGGTAATAACATGAATTACCATAAATCCTTTTTGGAAGACATTCATTATTCCTTATTCAAAAGGTTACTGGATATTTTCCTTAAATCAAAGAAGTTGTAAACATCATCCATGATGACATATACCAATTTTTCAACAAATCACTAATTATATTTAGGGTAATCAGATCTATCCAATTTACTTAATCCAAATCAATCATCTCTTTACCCAAGGTAAAAAAATCTTCTCAACATCTTGATCCAATTATGGGTTACCTTCCCTTAATAAAAATATCACTCTTCTATGTCATAACCACCATTCAAAATATCCTTTTCAATCCTTGATAAAAAACTTATACTGAAAATACTTATATATTTCATGATTCATATAATAAAATATTTGAATTCGAAAACATATACACTTAAATATTCAAACATTATTATTAAACCATTACTTAGGATCCACCATCTTATCCCTGAATACCTCTTTTATTGTAGATGAAATATTAATTACGTGTTAATCTTCCTCAACCTCAATCTAATCATGATTCTTAAATTTAATGTAAACTATACTAGATGAACATCACATATGTTTCACATGTAATTCATAGTCTCTTTATCTTCACCTATATAAGCAATATTTGTACCACCTTCATGATTATCTTCATGAAAATTTCACTTAGGAAATCAATTTTCATATTTCCCATAATTTCCACATCTGATACATTCAATGTTAACCAAGTTACATTGAATAAAACCAGAATACATAGGCTGAGAAACACTTATCATAATAGAAATCCATATAATATTGAAAAATACCTTATAGAATTTATAAATCATGAAAAATACTTCTTTAATATATAGAAAACTATATTTATCTTATTTTATTCATAGAAAACTTATATTTAAATCCTTTATTATGGTTTGTAAAGAGTTCATTAATTTACAAAGCATATCCCCTAGGAGAGTCAAACCAGGTGTGTAGTAAGGATCGTTGTTGTGTACTAGGTTATACTAATTCAGGCCAAACACACCTGGACGAAGTTGTTACCCCTATATACATCTGTTTCAGAGTCAAATCAACTTGTAGTATCCAAGTAGGGATATATTTCTAGGAAACCGCTCACTCTGTCCTTTACCAAAATTCCAGTACATTTTCCTTTACTTTTCCTTGTCCTTATAATTATCCTTAAACATGTATTTAAGGGGTTTCTTTGTCCTTGTTTCCAATGGTTAACTAAACCCTTGATTTGATACCAACTATAGAGACCATATCATTTCATTACATTTCTTTTTAGGAATACTTAATACATTACACAAACAAATACCCAAATAATATGTTAGTTTAGTTCCTTTAGAAACATGAAAAAAAACCATTAACTTAGTGAAATGTCTTAAATCTATCCCAAAAATATCATCCCCATGGTAATTCTACTTAAACAAATTTCTCCATAACTAGGGGAAAGGAAACATAAGAAATGGGTGAGCACGAATGCTCAGTAAGGGTAAATAAAGAAAATTTGTAAGCATAACATGAACATAAGGGTACAAGAGAATGAGCATAACATTTATAGATCATACCCTACATATCAAAGATCTTAAACATGAATCATGGCATAAATATTTATAGTTCATAATATATGAATCATAAGGTAATTAAGATATTATTCCAAGAAATCATAACATAGTAGTAAGACATGGAATTTTAGCAGACACAAAAGCATATAAATGAATTTCATAGTAGTCAAGGAAACAATAATAAGGCCGTATTAGTAGCATGGGTTATCTCCCCATAATATCTGGGTAGTTATGGTTCACTACCATATCCAATTTAGTAGTATGATTTCACACCCCAATTCATCTTGGTATTCATGGTTCACTCCCATGGTCATCATAGTAGTCAAGGTTCACTACCAAGGCCATATTAGTCTATCTCATGAGATATAAATATTTACCCAATGAATTGGAGGGATAAATAGGTCCCACCCATCTCATAATAAAATCATTAATACATGTAACATAATATAATAAAATTATCATCATACCATGATCCAAAAAATATGGGTTTCATTAACAACATATCATAACACATGAAAATAAATGGGTGTCATAAACATGTTATCATATCATAAAATATTGTTTCCAATGCTTTCGTCGGGGCGCATGCGTCCGTCTCATTCGGGGATGAGAGGCACAGTCTTTGTTTCCCCACATTCCCACTTTCCAAAGGTGGGCGACATCTGCTCCTTATTCATGGACGTCTACTCCTTGATTGAAACTGAATGATGGGATGTCAGTTCTTCCTTCTGTGGATTCCTCTTCGGAACTTGTCACCTAGTCTGGGTATCCCTCATAGACTTAAGACATTGTTCATGAAACTCTTCCTGGCACCATATCTTTATGGACACCTGTTAATTACACTACTTATGTCAGGACATTCCAAGGGGTCCAGTCAGGGTAGCAACCTTCAGTTAAGGGAGTAGTCACGTTGGGCATCAATGGATTTTCTAGAAACTGGGGATTGGTGTGTCTGTCTTCTTTCCCTTATTATAGGGCTTCTCAAAGGCGCAGAAGCCCGAGGCATCCCACATCGAATGCGGGGAATCATATTCCATGGGCATGTATCTAAGGTTTTCCTCAGCATCCCATATTTAACACAGGGTATGTCGCAAGTTTAATGTCCAGCGGAGACAGATCGGGCTGATCAGAACACTGACTAGAGTGGATCAGATGGAGGATCCCCCTGGAAAGAACACCAATATTGGGGCCATCATGTGGGTGGCTTCCTGAATGCTATTAGATGGAATGGGGAATATAGTGGCATTATCCCACCAGGATGTGGCAGCCTGGGTAAGAATTAGGATGAATGATGGAAGGTTTCGTGAGGGGGTGGAGAATGGGATGGAACCATCATGAGGATGATGATGGTTTTGGGCTTGAGCCTCGAAGAGGCTTCCTACGTATCCCTGTGGTAGGGAATCAAAGTCCATGTAGTTCGTCTGATGATGTCTTGTCACAAATTGGGGGTTTCAACGGCTTAATGATGGATGGGGTCCATAGTTTAACATCATGCAGGACGACGGAAAATCGACATGAAGGGGGTCTGAACTGCTGGGTGTTGGGCTCCAACCTCATGGAGGCTTCCTATATACCTCACCTTGGAAAGGATCAAAGACCACGTAGTTCAGATGGTGGAATTTGAGGGATTACACTCTGAGCTGACCCAGGGTGTCGGTGAACCAACATGGAGGAGGGACTGGGGTCCAATGGTTATTGGGCTTGAACCTCAGGGAGGCTTCCTAAATACCCTACCTTGTCAAGGATCAAAGTCCTCATAGTTTGGATAGGGCATTTGAGGTTTACGCTCTGAGGTGGCCCAATGAGTTGGTGAACCGACGTGAATATGGTCGGGACAACCAGTGTTGGGATTAAACCTCATGGAGGATTCCTACATACCTTGCCTTGGAAAGGATCAATGTCCTCATATTTCAGGTGAAAAGGGGTAATTTAACTGACGCGAAGGGGTCTTGGGACAACTGGGTGTTGGTCTTGAACCTTAGGGAGGCTTCCTACGTACCTTGCCTTGTCATGGATCAAACACCTCATAGTTTATGTGAAAAAGGGGCTATTGAACCGACACGAAGGGGTGTCGGGACAACTGGGTGTTGAGCTTGAACCTCAGGGAGTATTCCTACATACCTTTCCTTGGAAAGGATCAAAGACCTCATAGTTCAGGTGAAAAAGGGGTTATTGAACTGACACGAAGGGGTGTCGGTACAACTGGGTGTTGGGCTTGAACCTCAGGGAGGCTTTCTACATACCTTGCCTTAACAAGGATCAAAGACCTCATAGTTTGGATGGGGAATTTGTGGCTTACGCTTTGAGGTGGCCCAATGAGTTGGTGAAACGATGTAAATATGGTCAGGATGACCAGTGTTGGGCTTGAACCTCAAGGAGGGTTCCCACGTGCCTTTCCTTGACAAGGATCAAAGATCTCGTAGTTTAGGTGAAAAAGGGGATATTGAACTGACGTGAAGGGGTGTCAGGACAACTGGGTGTTGGTATTGAACCTCAGGTAGACTTCCTACGTACCTTGACTTAGAAAGGATCAAAGACCTCATAGATCAGGTGAAAAGGGGGCTATTGAACCGACGCGAAGGGGTTTTGGGACAACTAGGTGTTGGGCTTGAACCTTAGGGAGGCTTCCTATATACTTTTCCTTAGTAAGGATCAAAGACCACATAGTTTAGATGGTGGCATTTTGGGGATTCTGCTCTGAGGTGGCCCAGGGTGTCAGTGAACCGACATGGAGGAGGACCTGGGGTCCAATGGTTATTGGGATTGAACTTCAGGGAGGCTTCCTATGTACCCTTTCTTGGCAAGGATCAAAGTCTTCATGGTTAGGATGGGTCATTTGGGGATTACACTCTGAGGTGTCCCAATGAGTTGGTGAACTGATGTAAATATGGTCAGGATGACCGGTGTTGGGCTTGAACCTTAGGGAGGCTTCCTACGTACCTTACCTTGGCAAGGATCAAATACCTCGTAGTTTAGGTGAAAAAGGGGCTATTGAACCGACATGAAGGGGTGTCGAGACAACTAGGTGTTAGTCTTGATCCTTCGGGAGGCTTCCGACGTACCTTTCCTTGGCAAGGATCAAAGACCTCATAGTTTAGGTGAAAATGGGGCTATTGAACCGACACGAAGGGGGGTTGGGACAACTGGGTGTTGGGATTGAACCTCAGGGAGGCTTCCTACGTACCTTGCCTTGGAAAGGATCAAAGACCTCGTAGTTCGGAAGGTGGGTGTGGGGCTTATATTCTAGGATTCCCAGGGTAGATGTCATGATCGGTGCTCACTCTAAGCCTATGTGAGTCTTTCTTGGTGTGAGAAACAAGAGATAGTAGAGACCTGATGATCACGTCGCGAAAGGTGCGTCCATGGGAAATGGAGTGGGTCTTACGCGTGATTAACGACCCAAAGAGGAAACATGGGCTTATGCATGGTTAGCAGCCTCAAGAGGTTGGGACTTACTCCAGGATGGAGGCCCGATGGTGACAAAGTGCAACAGGAGAGGGATTTGGGACCGAAGAAAGAAGAAGCATTGTTCCCCATCACGCCCTTTGCTGGCCCTGGGGACCAAAGAAGAAAGGAGGAGCAGTGATGCTGCCTCCCACAAGAAAGCTAGGGGCTTACACTGAGATGGTTTCCCTTTCCCCACGGACAAACGCCACTCCCATAAGGATGATATCATCCCCTGTGGAGACCAGTGGGCATGGAGAACGTCTAAGGTGGGGGGTCCCCATGTACGAGGCATGGGGCGAGGTCGCAGTTTAACGTCATGTACTAAGGACGAAGGTGCTTGGTATTTTAACGTCCTGCCGCTCGGACATTGTGGGTTTTCTCCACACCCCTAGGACTTACATAACCGGTACCCTCTACTCCTTGGTGCAGAGAGGGGACATGCAAAGCCATATTGAGGGGGTTTCATAGAGCGAACCATCAGGGGGGTCCACATTAGCGTGGCTATGCGAAGAAGCAATATCCATTAGTGTGCCTATGTGAAGAAGCATGAGGTGAAGTAACGCAATGGGCGATATCATCCAGGGGACTTTGAAGTTACTTAGTGCGATCCTAGGAGGTTTCACAGGAAATGAGTATATGGAAAAGGTGCTATGGGAACAAGAAGAACCTGAAAATGATGCCTGACAGAGGGACATCACGGTTGCACAAGGCGGGAGGCTTGCATGAAAAAGGGACCGTTGCGCGAAAAAGGGGTTGGGTGGGCATGAAAAAGGGATTGTGTGCGCAAAAAATTCTGAGCCAGTGTGCAATCAAGCACTGGGCGTGAAAAAGGCTGGGTGCAGCGCGCTAATGGTAAGCAGGTGCACAAAAAGACGGGCTGGCGCACAAAAGGAATTTCACGCTGAAGAGATGATGGTGCACAATTGGAAGGAATTGAACGTGGTGGAAAGGGCTCAATGAGACTTCGAATAATATCAAGCTTGAGGGGTCTCATATGAAGGAGGACCCCTGGGTGACATGGTGTGGAAAATTTAGTACCTGAAAGCCATCTTTTGCGCGCACGAGAGGTGAATTTTGCGCAGGGGAGACGATTCGGATTCTTCGGGGCTTGAAATCGAAGGGGTAGACTTATATATATAGGAACAAGGGATCATAGGTCTACCCGAAAAACACTTCGGCACGAAATATAGCGCGCCCCGATGTCGGTAGTGTGGAGATCAGCCGCCTGGAGCGATGGCGTGAAAGAGTTCTGCGCCCACGCGGAAAACTCTCGCGAAACCCGAAGTTTTTCACGCGGGGTAGATTTTTTTCGCACAACCCATTATTTTTTTTCACCACCCCTTCAGGACCCCCATAATGGATTAATGGTCCCAAATAATGCTTTGCTTTGTCGCGCCCAAACCTTCCTCATCCCTAGAGTTCTTTTTGGCGTCTACAAATTCCCCCCTTTGGAATCAGACTAGCGAGGGGCCGCCAAGGTCAGATTTCGAGGGAAATGCTGAGATACAGGGCTTTCGGGGGCCTTCACACGCTTAAAACCTGAGCAGTGTGAAAAACCCATCTGGAGCGCACAATCTTATTTTTCCCCACGTAGAGAAACCACTCATCGTACCTATAAAAGGCTCCGTGGGTACCTCCATTCTGTACTAATTTTCTCACGTGAAAGCCCAGAGCTCTTGCACGTGAAAAATTCCTCCCCCTGCGTGAAAAACACTACATTTGTAGGCAATTCACCACGATTAGTCGTCTATTTTCACGTAAACCCAGGATTTTCCATTCCAGTCCTAATATTTTCGTGTCGACCGCTGATTCTTCACACTGGCTCCTGGTTTTTCATGCCAACTCCTGTTTTTTTGTGCCATCTCCATAAAATCTTACCGATAGGAGATGGACGCTAATTAGGATGACGGTGAGAGGAAAGTCACATCTACTGCCCGAAGGGATGAAATGATCACCAAACCTGAGGTTTATGGTGCCCGAAGGGTCGTATCTATCAACCATACTCTCTTCAACATGCTTACCCCAGCGCAGAAGGAGTGTGCATTGTCTTCCAATCTGCCGATTCGGGACTTTGGGATCCTGGAAGAGGTACCCGTGCCAAGGTTTGAGGTCGACACACCACGTTCATGGGTGACTTGCAAGGATGACCTAACCCTATATAAAATAATCTACAATGGCCATACTACTAGAGAAACCAGGCACATGGATGTTTACATCTTGAATCCCAGGACCAGGACCATCTTGGGGAGTGACCCTGTCGCGGAGAGTTCTCCAACCCTTTACGCAAGAAACTTTTGTCAGAGTGTTACTGATGAGGCCAAATGCTAGCTGTAGGATTGGGATCTGTGGTCTGGAGGCAACTTCACCATTGAATGGTCCTGGTCATATTGGGTTCTCTAGACATGCGACCAGTTTGGGGCCGAACTGCGACACATCGGTTTGTTTGCGGTGGTGTGGATGTCGCAGTTCCATTTCTATCGCCAGCCTGAGCTTGGGCCAGAGCTATTTACTCGATGGTCTCTCAAAACCAATACCTTCCACCTTCATCATGGGGAAGTCGGCATCAGCCTGTGGGACATCCATTGCATCGAGGGTATCCCTCTGGACATGCATCAGTACGATGAATTCCTCTCGACGAGTAACACATGGAGTGACAAATCACGAACCCCTATGCTGATGTGGCACCTACTGGAGTTGTACAAAGAGAGTCTAGGGGTCAAGGATTTCTTAAAGGACATTTCTTATAGGAAATGGTTCAGCTTGTTCCTGAAAAAATATCCAGAAGTCAAGATTTCGGGGCAAGGGAGATGGTGTCTGACCACGACACAAAGGAGAAAAAGCAGATCGTACTAGAGGATCTTGGAGGCAGGGGACTATTAGTCATGGGGCTTTAGCATAAATGAGAGTCGATACCCGAATGTCTGATACGCCAGATTCCTTGTCACATTAATGAGTGGATGGATCCTACCAGTGAGGGATGCAAGGATGGGGGTTCATCCAACAACCCTAGTGATGGTCGACATCATGGTCGCCAACCATAGATTCAATCTGGGAGTCCCCGTGTTGGCTCGTCTATACACCATTTTGGGATGTATCTCAAGATGAGGGTCACTGAGGAGGATTTTTGGCCCCTTCTAGATCTTTTATGGCCAGGTCGCGGCCCATTGTGGCTGGTATACCCTCCCAAACGCCATCCTTCCTCCAATTAATGGCCTGCGACCTTCCCTGCTGAACATCATTGGGGTCATGCCGTTGATGCTTAATTAGGAGGGAGTAAGGACCAGGAACGATAATCATGCCAACTTCATCCCATTCCCTACCCTGATAGGCTAGATGATAGATAATGGGCAAGGCTCACTAGAGAAAAGGGAGAACTTCCATAGCATCAGAGGTGGGGTACTCGTAACCCGAATTGATGGAAAGATCTTTTGCGAGCCCTAAGTGCCATCCAAGTTTTCCAGGAAGTTCGGATGCCTTCATCGGATGCCAAAGAAGGTTTACACAGATGTTCGAGAAGAGAGGCACCCTTGCATTCTTCGCCAAATGTGGCTGATGTTCACAGCCCAAAGCTCCGATGACATTATCACCTTTCCTACCACTAGAGTTGATGCTGGCCTCTCAACCGAATATTCCCAGCACTGGGACATAGTGTACCATGAGGGGATTTTTCAGAATCGAGTTTGGAAACTCAAGGTATCCAGTGTAGAACCTGGGCGACGAGAGATTAGGTAGGGTGTTGCTGGGGGGGGGGGGATGATCGGAAGCGCGTCGGGAAAATGGGCCCACATAGGCTAGTATTTTAGTAGCGAGGACATCACATGGTGTGGTCTGGACCTCATCATCTAGGGGGAGAGGCTCATGTAGTGGCCAGGGAACTCTCAGGGAAGCAGATAAGATATTTTCTTCAACCTTCCAGTGACACAATCTTCCTGGCTCTATGGTCAGCTTGGATGACCCTACAACAGTCGATGGGTACCGAAGCTCTTTGGCAGAAGATAATACGATATGGAATCCAGATGTCGGAGGTCGGACTCATTCAGGTTATTGATAGGGTGAACTTTCATTGTTAGAATGCGTACCTGATGACCATGGATGTGTATGCACACCAACAGGGTCGGCGTGCAGAGCCACACTTCTTGGTGAAAGTAATGCTCATCCAAGAGCATGATCCCAAAAAGATGTCATCAGAGGATGATGACAGTGATGATGAGCTGGAAGGTGATGATACGGAATAGGAGGAAGAAGGAGAAGGTGAAGGAGGGGGCGAAGAATAAGAGGATCCTGAAGGTGTAGGGTCTCAGGGAGTGTCCCACCAAGGGAGTCTCTGGGAAGGCGGTGTGATCGTTGGCTCTAATGTGGATATAACTGAGCTGATTGAGGTACATCTCAACCCTTATCTATACTTTCCCTTAATTATCTTTTTTATACCTCAATTAAATCTCCTTATCCCATTCAGGAGCATATGGACGCTAACCAAGGGTCTCTGTTCGAAGGGGAGGAGGCGCCGGTAGAACAAGGCAGAGAACCGATGCCCATTATTGAACTGACGAGCACCGAGGGGTCCCCTATAATGGAAACTCCTATAGTGGCTAGGGAATAGGAAGATGATGCTTTGGGTTCTTGTAATTTCATTAATACAACTCTGGTTAATCACCATTAGATAGATCAATTGATCAGGGTGTTCCTTGTTTGTGCAGTAATCATAGCCTTGGAGGCTCGTCACGCTGCTAAACCTAGGTCATGTGCACTTGATTCAACTGAAAATGTGCTGTCCCATTTGGGACACACTTCTCAAACTGATCCGGCCCCAGCACACAGTGAGTAGAGAGTGGTGGAAATCAGCGGTACTCATATCGGGGCAGGTCCGAAGGTCGGTGATGGAGCAACTGAGACTGAGGTGAGAGGTGACGGTCGCCCAGACATTGAAGAGCCCAACCCCTTGGGAGGGGTGCTCGAAGAAGACCCTACTGCTAGTTTGTTAGCTGCTTTCCCCAACTATCGGCCCACAGACCCCGAGGATATTGATGATTCAGACTCAAAGGTGGCCGAGGAGAGCTGATTGATGCAACACAAAGGGTGGATGTGCATCAAGCTCTTTCTTGTTCAACCCCATACAGAATGGCTAAAATGGATGGGGTCACTCCAAACCTGGCTGTGCTTCCTCTATGTTGGAGGGGTGGATGCTCAACACCTTCATTTGATGGTCCGTGACTACATGTCCAAGAAGCTACGCAAGAGCAGTCGATGCTCCGACGTTGCCCTGTGTTGGGAGGAGTCAGGGAGTACCCAAGCATTCATCCAGGCAGAACAAGAGGCCTGGAGCCTTGACGAGCAGGTGAAAGCAAAGGATATATTCATCGAAAACTATTCTGAGCTTGTGGAGCATTTGAGGGCCCAGTTGGAAGACGCCAAAGAGCAACTAGTGGAAGCGGTTCACTAAATATCCACACTTCAATCTGAATAGGTGCAAGCATGAGCTAGAGTCAGTGGACTATGCTCTGTGGCCGATGATTAAGAGAGAGTACTCAAGGGGCGAGAAGCAATCCTTGTGTCCACCAGCGAAAGGGTAGAGGTGCTGGAATGATCCATCCAAGAAGCTGACCCTTAAGGGCACTGTTTTGGATGAACTCATAAACTCATTTCTCCTTACTGCTTCTTATTCTGAACTGCATGTATGGATGAATTTATTTACTTGTCTGTTTGTTTTAACGCATTTAAACACAATTATGGAATAAATAAAAATCCATTCCTAAGCTCACGTGGGTCTCCCCCAATGTGAGAAACAAGGGATGTTCATACTATTACTTCGCTTGATCGCGGGAGTGTCAACCCAGCTTCAGGCATCCAGGGTTTAAATAACCAGCCCTGATTTTTGGGAGGAAATGGAAGAGACCTGAATGGAGGATGAAGCTCTCTAAATATCCGAATTACCATTTTCCCAATGTGCTCTTGTGCATGAACAAGATAACGCTAGGGGCATTGGAATAAATCCGAATAGGGGAATGGAAGGTGTGAATCACAATACCCAGGATTCAGAACACTGTGGGGGTGGCGTGACAATGAAGAATAACTGTTGATTTCATTCGAAACATAGTATCCTAATTGTGTTAGACTGGAATGGGGATAGAAAATGAGGGCTGACCACTGACCATGTTCAAAACATGGGGCTCAACTCAAAATGTCATCCAATAGCCTTCTGGAATGTTGGCCTGGGACAATAGGCATGCCATAGGCCGAGCATCCATACTATTAGGGGGTTCCCTTAGACATGAAATGGGATGAGGTTCTAAATAAGGGGTACAAAAAGCATGGAATGTAGAGTGGTGGTTTGTTCGAAAAGAATCTAGCACTATTGAAATTAATCCACCATGGTGGAAGCACATTAGAGGGGTGCATCAGTTTGATCATGGATCTTTCCTCCTTTTAGATAGGACCTCTCTGAAGAGGGAGCTGTCGCTTCCCAATGTCATCATGGGGCATCAAGAACTTGTTGAAGGAAAATATTCAATTACATGGTTCCCCACAAGGGGTTAGGCCAGGGGGCCAAAAATGGGGAGGAATATGATTTATGATTCCTAGGGCTGGACCTGAGGTGAAATGCCTGGGTGTCCCTACGTATCCCATGAGGATGGGAATCAATCCATACATAGTTCTAAAAGAGATCTTAATTTATGGTCTTAGAGATCAGACCATGTATGGTAGGAAACGCGGGAGACACATGGTGGGGTAATTATAAAACCTGACATGAATTGGAACATGGGGATCTAACCACCATGTGTTCCCTGGGAAATTTCTAGGTAAAGGTACTGGAAATGAGAGTTAAGCTGGGCCTGAGGCAAGGTTCACAGACGTTCCTACGTACCCCATGAGGATGGGGATCAAGATGCACATAGTTCTGGAGGTGGCATGGTAAGGTACAAATGCCAGAGATAAAAAGGGGTGTGCCAGTGTGGCCCTCGCACCAAAAGAAGCGGTATTTGATAAATCTTGTTTGTCCTTTAAGGTGAATGTTTTTTTGTGAAGCAACACACCTAGGGTAGAAAGTCCTGGCATCGCCAAAAGAATCAAGCCATGTACATGCATTGAAAAATGGTATGGCATGTGACCGATACCAAACATGGTGTCCCCTTGAGTGAGGACATCACAATGGGATACCATTTTTCATCATGCGACCAGGATGATAATGTCCCAGTTTAGGGTCATGTGATAGGACCAGACGTGCATTTTAACATCATGTGGCGCAGACGTAACACTGCACGTGATTCCATGAAAGAAAACCCGATCCAAGGGGATAAAATAGAGGTAAGAGGGTAAGGGGTAGGAGAAACTAGTTCCCAATTGAGATGGACTAGAAAACGAGACGTTCGGGTGTTCCTACATATCCTATGAGGATGGGAATCAAGATATATGTATTTCTCACATACAAAAAGATCTTAGTTTAAGGTCTTAGAATTCAGACCATGGAGAAGCAGGACTATCCCAAGTAAAGGAATACCTTAACCCAATCCCTAGAACCACTTGAGTTGAACTCAGTGTAGGAAACAAGGGTGGATAAAGTATTCACAATACATGAAATACATGAAAAGGGGGAACTGGTGAGGCCCTGAATGATCAACTTATCACGGCCCTTTTTTTCCTCCTAACATGCAAATGCGCACTGAGGGATAATACCAAGAATTTCAAAGTTCTACTTGGACATGATGATGTAGAGAAGGATGTGAATCATGTAACCGACATTTTGGGCTTAATGGGGTTAGTGTGACGATGGAGGATGGCTGTTGAATGTGTTCAAAACACAACATCCATATCGTGTTATCCTGAAATGGGGACAATCAAATGAGCGTTGACCACTGAACATATTTGAAATGTGGGATTTGTATCGATTTTTTGTCCGCAACCCTTGAGGACGTTGGATCGTAATGGTAGGAGAGCCCTTAGGCCTAGCATCCATGCCACTTGGGGGTCCCTTCAGGTGTGAAAGGTGATGGAAGACCTAATGAAGGGGAACATGAATCCTGAGAAATGGGTGAAAGCATGTATGAGTAGAGTCTGACATCCTAGGTACTAAACCAGAGTACCCTTAGGCACATTGATGAATCGCCGAAGAGGGTTGAAGAGGGTGCTCAACATGAGAGTAACTGATTTGACGGGATGAGTATAGAATACAAGGATAGAGAACTCCCAAGAGGGAGAGGTACATGGTGTGGTCATTACAAACCCAAAGTGAATGAAGGCATAATCCTATGCCATACCATATACTCCCCTCCCCGGGAAAGGGTAGGCCAATGGGCCTAGGTGAAAGGGAGATTTCTGGGAGATGGGGCTGGACCCGAAGTCTAGACATTCGGGTAGTCCTATGTATCCCATGAGGATGGAAATCAAGCCGCACATAGTTCCTGATGGCGCATAGGGGTAAGATACCCTAACAAGGGGGGTTTACAACATGGTGAGTAGCCTAACGTGAATGAGGACATAATCACATACCACACCGTACACTCTGTGTAAGAACTTGGGCCAGGGCTCGAGAAGTCCAAGGGGCCTGAGGTTGGGCCTCGGTTGGAAATGCTCGACCTATTTGTAGTTTAATGTCTTGTCGTCTGGACGAAAGAGAGGAGTTTGGTATCTCATCCGGGGATGTGTATGGCATGGTGCATAAACCGATGTGAATGAGGACATAATCCCACACCACATCATACAATCTTGAATAAGAACTTGGGCCGGGGGCCCGAACAGGCCAAGGGGCATGAGGTTGGGCCTCAAACGGGAATCCATACGTCTTCTTGTGCAATAACTTCCTCATCAAAACTCCTAATTCCACATGATCAGTGCTCGGTGTGGGAAACAAGGAGACGATCTAGACTCTCCCCGTCATATGGGGTCTAATAGCTAGCATTGCCTGAAGGGAGTTCATCATTTGGAGACATAACGGGGCAGAATGAACCACTGCACTCAATGTTTGGGATATCTTGGGGTGGTTATAATGACACATGATAGCTGTTGACCATGTTCGAAACACAACATCTCCATAGTGACCTGAAATTGGAACAACAAATGAGCATTGACTGCTGACCATATTCGCAATGCGGGACTTGTATCGGTTTTTTACTCAACATCCTTGGAGGCGTTGGCCCAAAGAGTTAGGAGAGCCATTAGGCCTAGCATCCATACCGTTCGGGGGCCCTTCTGGATGAGAAGGATGATGGAGTCCCAATCAAAGGAGTGAGTGAAGCATAGCTCTACCCATTCATTTTAAAGTCAAGCAGGGCGGTGAAAGAGGCGGACACCTTTAGGGAGGGAGACGTATGACAGAATTGAGATGATCTCAATGTAAATTGGGGAAAAAGTCTGCACCCCACCATATGTCTTGTCTTGAGGGGAAGATTCTGGCATTTGGGCTAGGCCAACAGAGGAAATGTCCAAGCGTTCCTACATATCCCATAAGGATGGGAATCAATCCATACATAGTTCTTAAAGTCCATGCAGTTTAACGTCATGCAGTGAGGAAGTGGGAGGATAGAAGAATGGGGAGTGGGTACATGGTGTGACCATTATAATCTTGGTATGAGTGGGGCTAAGGAATCCTACACCATATCATGCAAGGATCCTCCGAGATAACTATACCCAGGGGGTAGTCAAAGAGAATAGTTTAGAGGCTGGGCTCATGAAGAGGCGTCTGAGAGTTCCTACGTATCACATGAGTATGGGAATCAAGCCATACATAGTTCTCAAGACGCAGTTTAACATCATGCAAGACGATGCGTAGTTTAAAGTCGTGTAGGACCGGACAGTTTAAGGTCATTCTTGATCAGTGTGTAGTTTAGGGTCATGTGGGACCATCCAGTTTAAGGTCGTGTAGGACCATCCATTTTAAGGTCATGTAGGACCATCCAGTTTAAGGTTGTGCAGGACCATCCAGTTTAAGGTCTTGCAGGACCATCCAGTTTAAGGTCATGCAGGACCATCTAGTTTAAGGTCGTGAAGGACCATCCAGTTTAAGGTCGTACAAGACCATCTATGGCTCAGGCAAGGTATTACTTGAGGAAATTGGCATTGGTGGGAGGAGTTATATGCTCACCATCCATGGTCACTAGGGAGTATGCTCCATTGGGGTAAACCCTATGAATTATGTAAGGTCCTTCCCATTTGGTCTCCAACTTGGGTGGTTTCCTTCCAGGGATCATTGGCACCCTGAGGGCCAATACCAAGTCGCCTTGTAGGAAAGAGAGGAGGAAAACCTTCTTGTTGAAGTCCCTAGCTATTTTATTCTGATGCCTTTCCAAATTGTGCAGGGCATGAAGCCTATTCTTGTCAGGGGATTCCAATTCAGGCAGATGAATTTCGGCTACCTTATCTGGCGCCTGTTGGTCATAGATCGCTGTGCGTAATGATGGTAGATGGATCTCGATGGGGAGGATGGCCTCTGTTCCATACACCAGGGAATATGGGGTCACCTGGGTGGAATTACAAGTCGTCGTCCGATAGGCCCAATGGGTGTTGGGGAGCTTGTCTGGCCAACTCTTCTTGTTCTGAACAACCATTTTCTATAGAATGTTATAGAGGGTTTTGTTGAACGACTCAATCTGACCATTTTCCTGCATGTGATAGCGGGAGGTATGGTTCAAACAGATGTTGTACTTGGCGTAAAATCTCTTCATCTCAGCTTCTCGGAAGTTGGTGCCGTTATCGGTGAGGAAAGTATGATGGAATCCAAACTGGTGGATGATGTTGGAGCTCATGAAGTCAAAGATAGAATGGGCCTTGAACTCCTTGAGCTAAACTACTTCTTCCCACTTAGAAAAGAAATCTGTGATGGTCAGGATGAACCTGCAATGACGGGTTGTTACCGGTGGGTATGGTCCCACGACATCGAGTCCCTATACTAAAAACGACCAAGAGTACCTGGTGGAGTGGAGAGGTTCTGGAGGCCGATGAATGAATTTGGCACGTGTGACATCTCTTGGTAGACTCAATACAATCATGGATCATGGAGGGCCAGAAGTACCCCAGTCTCCAGATCTTATGGGACAACTTCGGTCCAGCCTGGTGGGCACCACAAGAACTGGCGTGAACCTCGTGCATGTCCTAAGAAATCTCGACTCCTTGGATGCAACAGAGGATAAAACCATAAAACCTGTGCTTGTAGAGTATTTTTTTGAGACTGGGACCACTCTGGAGGGTAAACTGCAGTGCGCGATGTCGGATTCGATCGCGCTCGGCCTGATCAGCTGAGAGGTAACCATTTTGGAGATACTCGACAAAAGGGGCTCTCTAGTCAGTATTCACTTCAACTACTGCATCTGAAGAACCTGGGGGTCCTGACGTGGAGGATCTGGCAGTAAGATGTCTTACTCGCTTGTCATCATCATCTGGGGTGACGGGGTAAATGACTCCCCGGTGTGCCACGTGTATAATCAAATCATCCTACTCGGGTTCTGCAAGTGCTGCATCCAGGCCGGCCAGGGCATCAACTCGACCGTTCTGAGATCGAGGGACATGAGTAACTTCTGGACGAGATAGAAACTAGGACATTAGTTGAAGGGTGCACTCCAACAAAGGTACGAGCTTTGGATTTATGACGACATATTCACCATTGACTTGCTTGATGACTAGTTCAGAATACCCTTTCACTTGTAGATGGGGTACATAGATCTCGAGGGCCAGATCGAGGCCAATGATAAGAGCCTGATACTCTGCTCATTGTTGGTGCAACCTTCTAAAAATAGGAATGAATATGGTGGAATGGATTTCACTGAGGTAATAAAGACAATACCCAGACCAACTCTGTTGAGTCTAGGATCATTGATCCTCCTGCCGGTGGGGCTCTGGGAGGCATCATCAAAGTTAATATACCAACACAGGAGGGCATGATCTACTGAGAGGATTTCCTCATCAAGAAAGTCCAGTTCCAAGGATTGGTCCATGGGGGTTGGATGGGCAATGAGAAAATCTTCCAATTCTTGTCCCTTCATAGATTTCTGAGGCACGAACCTGATGTCAAACTGCTGATTATCACCCACCGTGTTAGATGGTCGGGTAACATGGGGCAGTTCAGAATGTACTTCAGTGGGTCTACCTGAGACACCAGCTGTACCTCGTGGTGGTACAAGTAATGTCACAATTTATATACTATGAATACTAGCACAAGGCATCTCTTTTTGACGGGGGAGTATCTGGTCTCCGTATCGATGAGCATACGACTGAGGTAGTAAAGGCTATTTTCTGTCCCCTCATTGTTCTTCTGGGTAAGAAGGGCACCGAGAGATCATTTCAGGGCAGTCACATACAAGATCATCAACTTTCCAAAGATAGGTGGCATCAAAACCAGAGGCTGGAGTAGATACTACTTGATTTCCTTGAACATGGTCTGACACTCTTTGTCCCACTTGTAGGTGGAGCCTTTCTTTAGGAGCCAAGAAAAGGGATTACACTTGCCATCCAGATTTGCAATGAATCGGAGTATGTAGGCTAAGTAGCCTTGGAAACCTTGAAGCTCTCGAATATTACCCGGGGAAGGAATTTTACTGATGGCCTTGATCTTCTCTAGGTCGATCTCGATGCCTCGATACCTGAAAACAAATCCAAGAAACTTCCCAGAGGTTACCTTGAAGGCACATTTCGGCGGGTTCATCTTCAGGTGGCGGGAATGGAGGAAGATGAACACTTTCTCAAGGTCCTTTAGATGGTCCTGGCACTGGCGATATTTGACCACCAAATATTCCACATAGCATTCCACCAATGTCCCGAGGATTGGTCTGAATATGCAGTGCATGGTCCACTGATAGATGGAACCTACATTTTTCAGGCCGAAGGGAATAAACTGGTAACAGGAAGTACCTTGGGGCGCCCTGAAAGCGATGGACTCTTCATCCTTGGGGGCCATCCAGATCTGATTATATCCAGAGTACCCGTCCATGAAGGAGAGGGCCTGGAACCCAACTATAGTATCAATCAACAATTATGTCATTGGAAGGGGAAAATTATACTTCGGACAGTGACGGTAGAGATCCCAGAAGTCGATGTGGACTTTGATCTATCCGTTATTCTTCCTGACTGCCACAATGTTGGATAGCCACTTGGGGTACTAGAACTCTTTAACTAAGTTGGCTCTAATGAGCTTATCAACTTCGGCCTCGACCATGGCACCGTGAGAAGGGTGCATCTTTCTGGGAGGCTGCTTGAACCCGCGATGATTTACAGGGAGACCAAGGCGGTGGATGGCTACCTGAGGATCTAGTCCTGGCATCTCATCATAGCTCCAGGTGAATACATCATGGTGCTACTTCAGGAAATATATGTACCGTTGCTGCTCCTCAAGGGACATGGTGACACTGATCAATGTGGGTCTCAGATCTTCCTCACTACCAAGGTTCACCTATAAAGTTCATCGACCGTGGAGGAGACACCTTCTTCAAAGACAGGGGGGGGGAGCGTCCTCCAAATCCTATTCATTAAATATAGAGGAGGTATTACTAGCGGTTGAATCTTTATTTGGGTCAGTAGATCCTGATGGAAGGCTATTACCAGCCTGGAAAGTAGTGGACAACATATCATGGGATTCATGCACCGCTGAGACCATAGCGATGAAGGCATTCAATCCGATCCCATCTGGTCTTTGGCCCAAGGGGCCACACTTGATGATATCAAAGCAATAGTGGCACGTTGTCTTGAGTAAGTTGATTCCCAGATTGGTGAAATAGACATGTATGACGTACTGTCATTTCCATGGGGTGGACATCCTAATATCGTATAGGGGTAGGAAGCTCTGATATCACCTGAGCCTGGTTTGTGTAGGAGTACGAGATGATTTTCCTCCATTGCTTTGACTTGGTAATATTCTTTCCTATTGTACTAGAGACAACAAAACATTTCCCCATATCGAGGTTCTTTGCATCCAATTTATGGATCAGGAAGACATAGGTTTCATCTAGACCTGCCTTGGGGTCAGTTGCAACAATGACGGGCTCAACCTCACTCGCCTGAATCTGTTTATCCTTGCTCTTGTAATAGTCAGCATCCATACAAAAGGATTCAAAAGAGGAAAAAGGAGATGAATCACCTTGGAGAACACCTACTCTACCATTTAGGGAGTACTTAAGGCACTGGTGATATGATGAGGGGACCGCCGCATGCAGATGGAGCCATGGTCTGGTCATTAATGCATTGTACGCAGTGTCCTGGGAGACAACCATAAACTCGGTACTGGAAACTATGCCGCCAAAATAGGTCTTCAAACGGATCTTTTCAACTGGAGTATGCTCGGTCCTTTCATATCCCTGGATACTTAAATCAGAGGGAGTCAGGTCATCTTCGGATAATCTAAGCTTTTGCAGCATCCACGTTGGGATAAGGATAATCCTGGAGCTGGTGTCAATGAGACAGCAGCGAACATCCACGCCGTTGAATTGGCTGGTGATGTACAACGGGCAGATGTGCCCCTATATAGGGGTGCCTTAATCCTCTCCAGAGAACAAAATTATTTCCTAACATTCATCATTATCAACAGCTTCAGCATGTAAAGCCTCTGCAGCTGCTATCTCTGTCTCAAACTAGAGGGGGATTCTTAAAGCATCAGTGAGCGCTTCGTGCATATCTGGCAATATGAAAAGGGATTCAAGGATGGAAAGCCTCGTCGGGATGCTAGTAAGGTGATTGAGAACATCACACTTCTATTCCAGGCATGAACTTCTGCTTATAGGGGGTTGCTCCGTGAGGGGAGGCATGGCAGGCCCAGCTGGCTAGGCTGACGGCTGGTTGGTGTTGGGCATATCCTGCTGCTCACTAGTTGAAGCCCAGAGAGTAGCTGACAGATGAGGACAGGGTGACTGATATCAACATGTCGTAGGGATAGGCTGGTCGCGGTATGGTCGAGGTAGCTCCGACTGATCCAGTAGCACAAACAGTGGTGGAGGCGGGCCCGACAACACCAGATGAAGAGGTTGCGCATGCAGAGTTCTGTGCTGGGCCTACTGTCTAGTCTCAATGGCATGCACGACCTGGATGGAGGTGAAAACTGATGTTCCATGAATATTCACATGGACACGACTCCACCGACGTTGGTGTCAGATGGGGACATTGGGGAGGTTATCCTGGCGCTCCCCGTCGCCGGGAGTCATAAAGGGGTTTACCAACTCCACAGTATTAACTAAAGTGTACCCTTGAATTTCACTTGAAGATTCATCCACTACTAGGTGTATTCTGGGAGGGATATTCATATCCAGGGGAATAAAGTCATTGAGAGTGCATGACGATGATGGAATTTGTGGGGCACATTGTTTTTTCTTACACCGCGATGCTTGCTCTTCTAGGAAGAGGCCGACTGAGATGATGATTTAGAAGTGGTGGTCGCAGCTTCTAAAGGATATGGATGATTCAGGCATGCCTGAATGATGCCAGGGTGTGAGCAACCGTCTTGCAAGCCATACAATCGTCATACTTCTGGGACCCATGGTTAGAAACCTTCTACCACTCGCCTTTGCTATCGCTACTGCTGTCTAGCCTTACAAAGACACCCACCACATGTGCCGGGGCTGGACCCAGCCTGAATATGTTGTTATTAACCTGGTCTTAAAGCTATTCTTTAAACATGTATCACTGTTTGAGGGTGTTCCCCAGAATCTGATGATATGGTTAGTAGTCAGGACGATCAGTGAGATTCACCTCTTTCGGCCTTCTGCACTCAGGAAAGCGTACAATCCCCTGCTCTACGACACTTCTGAAATTTACAAGAACCTAATTCTCGCTGAACGAGTAGGACCAGTTTCTTCTTTCTAGGAAGGGGGGCCTTGGAACCTGACCCTGATGTGGGGCCGGAGGGGCCTGTCGAGGTGGTGGACCCTGATAGTCCTGCCTGAGCGGTAGTGGCGCATTCCGCGGGGGAACCTACCGATTCTAAGGAAGATACTGCTAAGCCTGAGGCTGCACCTGAGGTGGAGGGCCTCTGCGAGGCTACGGGGCCTGTGCCACTGGTAGCAATTCTAGTTTCTTGGGGGATTCTATTTGGGCCACCACGACGGACTCGTCTCTGGCATCCCTCCTCTCTAAGATTACAGGAGGCAACAAACATTCCTAGATGGCATGTTTTAGGGCTTCCTCCAGGAACTGGGCCTTATCGGAGAAGTCTCGGAAACCTTTAGGGTAGTTTTGGGTGATTAGAGAAGGAACCAGTTCTGTCTTGACGTTCCCTACGCAAATCATCAGTAGTTTCTCCTGAGTTAGTGGCATGTCAAGGGAGTATGTGAGACCCTTCCACCGGGCGATAAATTCCATGACTCACTCATCAGGCCCTTGTTTTCACTTGAATAGGTTTGCGATGCTTGTTTTCTAAGTGGTGGAACTAAACTGGTAGAGGAATTGTCTACAAAGGTCCTCCCAACTGGTTACAGATCTGATGGGGAGCTGGCTATACCAGATGAATGCTGACCCTTCCAATGTCTGAACAAAACTGCAGAGCTTGGTAGCCTCCTGTAGTGCTGGAGTCCCTAACATGGGCCCACACCTTCAGTTGAAGTGGACCAGGTGTTGAGGCGAGTCCCCCATCCCATTAAAGGGGGAGAAGGTAGGAATCCCGAAACCCGGAGGTGACAGCATATCATCCACCCATGTCGGGTATGGCCTGCTATCTGTTGGAATTTCCACCTGTCGCATTTCAAATTCCTCAAGGAAGGCTATGAGAACTACCATAGGATCATCTAGGATAGGGTCCCTATCTTGATGGGGATCCCTAACCATGAGCGCATTGTCGGGTTCTTCAACATGGTAGACAAGCTCATCGGATCGTGGAACGGTTGGTGGAGTGACCCTTGGGGCGGCCGGGGGAGCCCGAGCGGGATTCCTTGGATTTCCACACCATTCAGGAGGGTTTGGTGATACATACTATGCCCTCTTTCCATGATCTCCATCTTCAGCCCCGTCCACAGGAGCGACATGATCTGGGTTGCTTGGGGGAAGCTCACCGAGGGGTAGTTGTTCCTACCCCTGCTACCCCAGCCTAGGATCACCATAGTCGGGTCTTCACTCTCCAGTGTGTTCAGCCAGGAGTTCGTTGACCAAATTCTTCTTCTTAGCAATCTTTTGACTCAACGTGTCCTTCTTGGGATCCTCCTCCATCTTCTACACTGAAGTGAATGGGTCGGAGTGCTTGACAACTTTGACATTCTCTTTTCACTTACTGTAATTTCGGCCGAGTACCAATGCCTCAGTGGGTATAGGGAGACCTATGAGGTTCCTCTACTGATGAGTAATCCTCCCGGATGGGTCCAATAGTGGTGGCACACCCTCAGGGGGTAAGTCTCTATTGAGAACCTCCAGCTCGTCCTCCTCGTCCACTATGTCGTCCATGTTGACCGTGACCCTTCCCGGGGGCCCGTCCCTAATATCGCATAACGAGTCAGGCTACCGCCGAATAGGACTGAAGAGAAGGGAAGAATACTGCCCCCAGTTAAGGATTTACATGTGGGGGTATCCTCCATGATAATTTTGTGGAGTACCTTGATACTATGAATGTATTGCTGCTGGAGGACCTCACGACAACCTGGTGACTCAGGGCGCTGGGCCACATGGAGTGTAGCCTGATCAACCAGACGACACTATTCGCTGATGTCTTCAAGGTGCACTCAGATCCTGGGATAAGACACTCACTGGTGGAGAAGAAGGAAGTGAGTCACCCAGAGGGTCTGGTGAAAAAATTCAAACTCTTCACAGGAGAGGGATTCCAGTGTGCAAAAGTTCGGCGCTGCCACGGGCCAGAATGTCTCGGGGAAGTAGTCCGCTACGAGAATGTTCCATAAGCTCCTCGGCTAGGATTCAAGGTCTGGCCCTTTATTTCCCTACTCGTCAACTAGGGGTGGATGAAGAAGTGGTAGCGGTACTGAGGTAGACCACTGGGACGGCAAGCTAGCCGGTGGAGAGTACGGCGAACGGGCTGACTAGCTGACGAATCTCAGGCTGTCTTCCGAAGAGTGTAGCGACCTGGCCACTACGTCCCGATAAGAGGGGATGACGGTCGTAGTTCCCAGCATAGGGGCTATGGCTACTGGTGATAGGCCACGATGCTGCTCGCTTGCCATTGGTCCCCAGAATATTTCTCCGTGATCTCTTGTTGAGGCAGAGAGTGCTTTTGGTGACGATGGTGGTGATTTCACGACTGTAACCTGTGGGTTCGTCAGATTTTCATTCTCTTGGATATACCTGCGGAGGGAGGCGGGAATCCTGTGGACCTTGCGTTTCGAGAGTACTAGGCTGATGCGCCTTATACCTGCCCCGACCCTTGACTCAGATGAGCGAGGGGAGGGTCCCCGAGCTGAGTCATACTATGCTTCAGATTCTGAGAAGCGGACCAATTTGATCTCCATCTAGACCTTCCCAAAATTCTTCTTTTTTCGGCGACGACCAGCCTTCCAGCACTTGGGTGGTCCCTCGGGACATGGCTGATTTCTGACATGGGGTCCTTCAGCCGCACTACTATTGGGGTGGAGAGGGTTTCCACCCTAGAAATCCAGGGTGCTAGGAGAACCAGGACAAATGTCGAAGGGGGAATGGGGAGGACCTCCATGGATAGCACTAGAGCAGGCAAAACCTCCACTGGAACTGGAAAGAGTGTGGGAAGGACCTCCATGCTTGGTGCAGGTGGAGCGAGGCTAGCCTTCACCCCTCTGGTTTCTGGGGTGAGGAAGACCTTCACCGGATACTGAAAGTACGCAAGGAGGATCCCCATGTTGGAGAGAGGCTGTACGGGAAACGTCCATTCACTAAAAGTCGGGAGCAGAAAGAATGACTCCATATCCAGTGTAATGGGCACCAGAGAGGCTTCTGTGCTAAGTATCACTACTACGGGGCAGACCTTCATTCAGATTGGGGGTGGCATGGGGTAGACCTCCATGCCGATCCTCAGAGAAGGTAAGGTCCGCGTTCCCCATAGTGGTGGTACGGGGAGGACCTCTGTACTGGGTGGCATCGCTGCGAGTTGGTTCATAGCGGCCACTACTTATGCCAGCGGCCAAGAGAGTAAACCCAGCCTGCCCGTGGGGTGGTATGGACCTTGATCCTGGTTGGGAATAGAGGTTCCCCTGCATAATGTATGCAAGGACTTGATGGTATGTGTTGATGGTGGATCAGGCCATAGTAGGCATCGACGTTGATGCCCCTTGGTGGGCATCCTCTTCAGCTTGCACCCAACGCTAGAGTCGGGTCGGATGAACCGGGGCTAGTGGTGTAGGTCCATAGCTTACCTGCTCCTCATCCATCAAGACCGGGCGACAGTACTGACACGGCCAGGTGGGAGCCCTCACTGGGAGCCCCTAGATTGGGACTCTGACCGGGCTAGGTCGGATGTCACCTACCTTATCAGCGTGAGGTAGGGAGTCGTCAAAGCACTCTGTAGACAGGCTCCGAAAGCGGTTTTTTGTCAAGGTGGGGAGCAATGGATCCCTCCGCATCCCTCAAGGGAGGCATTGGTGATAAGGCGCAGATGCCTCCAGGTCCAAGAAGTCCATATCTAGGGTTGGGATTATTCCCTCCTCCTCATAATGACGCATGAGGTCATTAATTACCATTCGTTGGATAACTTCTGATAGGGAGATGGGGCCTGGGTGCCCCACGGTCATAAACATAGAGGCCGTCATGGAAGAGGTTAATCCATGCAGGATGGCCATGTTGGAGCTACCCCTAACCCTGCGTCAATGGGCGGGTGGTGGTCACATTCTTAGGGTAGAAACCTGATTATTGAAAGCCAGGGAGATGAACTCATCAGTGCTGAAAGAAAAAGGAATCGAAGACCAATTCCCCAACGCCATCCCATCTTCCGTGATCGGTAAGAGGTATCCACACTGAAAATGTCATAGGACGGGATGTACAACGTTCTACTGCCCCAATTATGGTGAGTTTCATTCCAGGACAACTATTTTCTTGGCGGGACCCAGTGCCAGATAACTGGATCCGATGACACGTCGATCCATTGATGCCCCGAGCACTACTAATCTTCATATTGAGGAGAAGAAATTCATTTTGGGTTCAAAATTTCTATTTTCGATGCTTTCACCGGGGTGTAAAAGTCTGTCTCGTTCGAGGATGATAGGTGCGGTCTTTGTTGCCCCGCATTCCCACTTTCCAAAGGCGGGCGACATCCTCTCCTTATTCAGGGATGTATTCTCCTTGAATGAAACAGGATGATGATATGTCAGTTCTTCCTTCCATGGATTCCTTTTTGGAACTCATCGCCTAGTCCGGGTCTCCCTCACAGACTTAAGACATTGTTTGTGAAACTCTTAATGGCGCCATATCTTCATGGACATCAGTTAATTACACTGCTTCTATCAAGACATTCTAAGGGGCCGTTCAGGGCAGCAACCTTCAGTTAGGGTAGTAGTCACGTTGGGCATCACTGATATGTCTGGATGTTGTGGATTGGTGTGACTATCTTCTTTCCCTTATTATAGGGCTTCTAGAGGGTGCGGAAGCCCGAGACACCCCACATCGAATACGAAGAGTCATATGCCATGGGCATGTATCTGAGGTTTTCCTCAGCTTCCCATGTTAAACACAGGGTATGCTACAATTTTAACATCCAACGGAGATGGATCAGACTGATCAGAACACTGAATAGAGTGGATCAGATGGAGGAACCTCCTGGAGGGAACACTGATATTGGGGCCATCCTGTGGGTGGCTTCCCGAATACTATTAGATGGAATGGGGAATGGGGTGGCATAATCCCACCAGGATGTGGCGTCCTGGGTAAGAATCAGGATGGATGATGGAAGGTTTTGTGAGGGGGGTGGCAAATGGGATGGAGCCATCATGAGGATAATGATGGTTTTGGGCTTGATCCTCGAAGAGGTTTCCTACATATC
This sequence comes from Viscum album, assembly GCA_963277665.1. NCBI lineage: Eukaryota > Viridiplantae > Streptophyta > Magnoliopsida > Santalales > Viscaceae > Viscum > Viscum album. Next base: position 1,450,314,668 of record OY728130.1, read on the forward strand.
CCCATGGCAGGGAATCAAAGTCCACATAGTTTTTCTGATGATGGCCTACTACCAATTGGGGGTTTCAATAGCTTACTGCTGGATTGGGACACAACAGCTTACCGTTGGATTGGGGCACAATGACTTACCGCTGGATGGGGTCCATAGTTTAACGTCATGCAGGATGGGGGATAACTGACGTGAAGGGGGTCGGTACTACTGGGTTTTGGGCTCGAACTTCATAGGGGATTCCTATGTACCTCGCCTTGTCAAGGATCAAAGACCACATAGTTCAGATGGTGGCATTTGGGGGCTTACACTCTGAGGTAACCCAGGGTGTCGGTGAACCGATGTGGAGGAGGACCTGTGGTCCAATGGTTATTGGACTTGAACCTTAGAGAGGCTTCCTACATACCCTGCCTTATTAAGGATCAAAATCATCATAATTCAGATGGGGTATTTGGGGATTACGCTCTGAGGAGGCCCAATTAGTTGGTGAACATACATGAATATGGTCATGAAGACCGGTGTTGGGATTGAACCTCAGGGAGGATTTCTATGTACCTTTCCTTGGCAAGGATCAAAGAACGCGTAGTTCAGGTGAAAAAGGGGTTATTGAACCGATGCGAAGGGGTGTCGGGACAACTGGGTGTTGGGATTGAACCTCAGGGAGGCTTCCTACATACCTTGACTTGGCAAGGATAAAATAACTCGTAGTTCAGGTGAATATGGGGCTATTGAACTGACTCGAAGTGGTGTCGGGACAACTGGGTGTTGGGATTGAACCTCAGGGAGGATTCCTACGTACCTTGCCTTGGAAAGGTTCAAAGACCTCGTAGTTCAGGTGAAAAAGGGGTTATTGAACCAACACGAAGGGGGTGTCAGGACAACTAGGTGTTGGTCTTGAACCTTAGGGAGGCTTCCTACATACCTTTCCTTGGAAAGGATTAAAGACCTCATAGTTCGGATGGGGAATTTGGGGCTAACGCTATGAGGTGGCCCAATGACTTGGTGAACCGACGTGAATATGGTCGAGATGACCGATGTTGGGCTTGAACCTCAAGGAGGATTCCTATGTACCTTGCCTTGGAAAGGATCAAAGACCTCGTAGTTTAGGTGAAAAAGGGGCTACTGGACCGATGCGAAGGGGTGTCGAGATAACTAGGTGTAGGTCTTGAACCTTAGGGAGGCTTCCTATGCACCTTTCCTTGGCAAGGATCAAATACCTCATAGTTCAGGTGAAAAGGGGTCTATTGAACTGACACGAAGGGGTGTCGGGACAATCAGGTGTTGGGCTTAAACCTCAAGAAGACTTCCTACGTACCTTGCCTTGGCAAGGATCAAAAACCACGTATTTCAGATGGTGGAATTTGGGGGATTATGCTCTGAGGCATCCCAGGGTGTTAGTGAACTAATGTGGAGGAGGACCTAGGATCCAATGGTTGTTGGTCTTGAACCTCATGGAGGCTTCCTACGTACCATTCCTTGGCAAGGATCAAAGTCCTTGTAGTTCTGATGGGGCTTTTGGTGCTTACGCTCTGAGGCGGCCCAATGAGTTGGTAAACTGACGTGAATATGGTCGGGACAACCGGTGTTGGGCTTGAAACTCAGGGAGGCTTCATACGTACCTTTCCTTGTCAAGGATCAAAGACCTCATAGTTCAGGTGAAAAAGGGGCTATTGAACTGACACGAAGGGGTGTCGAGACAACTGGTTGTTGGGCTTGAACCTCAGGGAGGCTTCTTACATAACTTGCCTTGGAAAGGATCAAATACCTCGTAGTTCAGGTGAAAAAAGGGTTACTGAACCGACGCAAAGGGGTTTCGGGACAATTGGGTGTTGGGATTGAACCTTAGGGAGTCTTCCTACGTACCTTGCCTTGGTAAGGATCAAAGACCTCGTAGTTCAGAAGGTGGGTGTGGGGCTTACACTCTAGGTTTTCCAAGGTATATGTCATGGTCAGTGCTCACTCTAAGCCCACTTGAGTCATGCTCGGTGTGAGAAACAAGAGATAGAAGAGACTAGACGATCATGTCACAAAAGGTGCGTCCATGGGAAATAGAGTGGGGCTTACGCGTGATTAACGACCCAAAGAGGAAACATGGGCTTATGCATGGTTATCAGCCAAAGTGGTTGGGACTTACTCTAGGATGGAGGCCCGATGGCGACAAAATGTAGCGGGAGAGGGATTTGGGACTGAAGAAAGGAGAAGCACCATTCCCAATCACACCCTTTGCTAGCCCTAGGTACCAAAGAAGAAAGGAGGAGCAGGGATACTGCCTCCCATAATAAATCTAGGGGCATACACCGAGATGGTTTCCCTTTCCCTACGGACCAATTCCACTCCCATAAAGAGGATATCCTCCCATGTGAAGACCAGTGGGCATGGAGAACATCCAAGGTGGGGGGTCCTCGCATGCAAGGCACGAGGAGAGGTCACAGTTTAACGTCATGTGCTAAGGACGAAGGTGCTTGGAATTTTAACGTCCTGCAGCTCAGACGATGTGGGTTTTCTCCGCACCCCCAGGACTTACATAACCGGTACCCTATGATCCTTGGTGCGGAGTGGGGATAGGAAAAGTCATGCCGAGGGGGTGTCATTGAGCGAACCATCGAGGGGTCCACATTAGCGTGGCTATGCGAAGAAGCAATGGCCATTAGCGTGCCTATGCATAGAAGCATGAGGTAAAACAACGCAACAAGAGATATCATCCAAGGGACTCTAAAGTTACTTCGTGCGAACCTAGGAGGTTTCACGTGAAATGAGTATATGGAAAAGGTGTTGTGGGCACAGGAGGTGCCCGAAAATGATGCCCGACAGAGGGACATCATGGTCGCACAAGGTGGGAGGATTGCACGCAAAATGGACTATTTCGTGAAAAAAGGGGTCAGGTCAGAACGTAAAAGGGATTGCATGTGTGAAAAAGTCCGGGCCAGCGTGCAATCAAGATCTGGGTGCGAAAAAGGTTGGGTGCAGCGCGCTAATGGTCAGCAGGCGTACAAAAAGACGGGCCGACGCGCAAAAGGAATTGTGCGCTGAAGAACTAATTGTGTGCAATTGGAAGGATTTTCACTCGGGGGAAGGGGCTCAATGATACTTTGAAGAATATCAAGCCCGAGGGGTCTCACGTGAAGGCGGACCCTCGGGCGACCTGGCGTGAAAAATTTAGTACCTGAAATCCATCTTTTCCGTGCATGAGAGGTGAATTTCGTGCATGGGAGATGGTTCAGATTCTTTGGGGCTTGAAGTCGAAGGGGCGGCCTTCTATTTATATTCTCAAGGGATCGCAGGTCCATACAGAAAACACTTCAGCATGAAATATAGTGCGCCCCGATATCGGCAATGCAGAGATCAACCACGCAGAGTGGTGGCGTGAAAGAGTTCCGCACCTGCACAGAAAACTCTTGCGAAACCCGGAGTTTTTCACTCAAGGTAGAGTTTTTTTGCGCAACCCATTATTTTTTTCATGCCGCCCCTCCGGGACCCCCGTAATGGATCATCAGTCCCAAATATGGCTTCTCTTTGTCATGCCTAAACCTTCCCCAACCCTGGAGTTATTTTCGGCATCTACACCTATGAAAAAATTTAGGTTTCATAATCATTTCATCGAATCATAACCCATAAAAAGAATCGGGTTTAATAAGTATAAAACCCATGGAATATGAAAAAGATTCACAAACATATATCCCATGAAAGAGAAATGAGCTTCATAAACATCCTTACCTCAAAACATAAAACATTCAATGAAATAATATGAATGGAACATTTTCAAAATTTTCCAGAAATTCATGAGTAACACCAATGGATGTAATCTTATGTCGAAGATAATTTTTAAATATCCTTTGAAAAACTTTCTTGAGGAAAATATTTTTTCTTCTTTAAAAAATGTTTTTAAAACATAAAGCCTTTTTGAAAGAATTTTTCTTTGAAAATAATTTAAAAACAAAGAAAGATAGATTAAAATAATTTTTTAAAAGAGTTTTTTATAAAAACCTATAACTAATATTGAAAAAAATTAAGAAAATTTTTCCTTGAAAAATTATAAAATAATCTTAAAACATTTTAAAACCCATTTTCTTTGAAAACAGTTTGAAAACCTATAAACAAAGATTAAAAATGTTTTGATAACCATTTAATTCTAAATAATTTGAAAAATTATAAAGGAATGTATGAAAACCATAAAAATTTAAAAATAATTTTTCCATTAAAACAATCTTCAAATATAATTTTAAATCTATTTTGAAAACATGGTTTTTGAAATAAATCATATTTCTGACCGAAGAGTGAAATACAACTAGATTTTTCTTAAAAATATTTTCTTAATTATCTCAAGTTACAAAGAGTGGAAAAATTTTACTAGTAAATTGAGATATCTTGGATAATTATATGATAATAAAACTCATGACATTTCTTGGGAGATGGATCAAAACATTTCATCAATGGAAGCATATTCATAATCAATACCGATATACGATGAAATTGTTTCAATAAACTCTTACCACATGGTAACATGGGATCATACTCTACATTTAAGAAAATTTAATTTAAATAATATTTAAATAAAAGTAAAATAAGTAGATTCAGGATTTAACATTTTGAATATAAGTATACACACCTTGAAAAATAATGTAGGTGCAAAAAAAAAACATGTGTCTCAAAGAAGGAAAACTGAGACAAAACTATCTTACCAATTTGGTATCTTTTGAAACATAAACCCCATAAAATAAAGTTAATATAATGAATATGTTAATACCCATAAATATTATATACACCACACATAATAAAATATTGGTGAACATGACATTTTTCTCATAGATATAAAAAGTGAGATGAAATTCACATACCTTATATCTTTACTCTCTTCATACTCATACAGACCTCCCATTTAAAAAATATAAGTTTATCATAAATATTTTAAATAACTATATTTTTATTTATAATAAAATAAATGGTTTTATTATGAATTTATATTTCCCACTTATTAACGAATCCATGTCAAGTTTTCACTTCGGGTAATATCTGTTTTTTTCTCATATGTCATAATTTGTTATTTTTCTTATCCTCATATTTATATCATGATTTAAATAATGTAAACCATGATATAAGTATAACTTATATTCAGTATATATTTACTTATATTAATATATTATATAGAAATATTAAATGGAATATACTATTCATGGAGATAGTAGGTCGTACGTACACATGAGCATTCCTTGCATTTTTCTTTGTAATATTGAAAGAATGAAAGTAAAGGAAATATATGTGTATTTATTTAACATCATTATATAATTATTATTATATTATATATATCATATAACCTTAGAAAAATCATCCTTAATACATTCCTTGTAGTGTGTGAACGAATCACATCTCTTTGAGGAGGTGGTAGTCAACACTTTCCCAAACGAAATTATCATATTTACACAAAATAGAAAGCATGAAAGTAGAATTTATATAATAACTAAATAAGTATAAATACATCAAAAATATATAAAATATCATATAAAAATATATTTTAATCATAATTTCCAACCATGATAGTTGGTAAAGGTAAAATTAACAACATCGTTTCGTGAGGTGGTAATTTACCATACACGAGAATGATAAGTTTGTTACCCATTAGATGGATATGGGTGTAAGTGCATGTCAAAAACTTATAATAAAAAACATCAGTATATTTATTATACTATTATTATTATATTATCATTTAATAAGAAAAATGTAGGTGGTTGAGAAAGAAAATAAAAGAAAACAACTTGAATAGGATGTTACCTCTTCTTTGGGTAACTCCTTTTGCTTTGCACAAAGGGATTACATGGATGGATTTATGCCCAAATGGAGGCTTCAAGGAAGAATTTAGGGATGTTATAAATTTAATTGGGTAGATATTGGGTGAAATTAAGTGTCTTGAGATTTGTGAAGAAGGGGGATATGGGGTGACCTTTTATAGGGGAAAAGGACACACCTGACATTTTTTGAAAAAAATTGCATGTTCTCCAAGTATAACTTATTCCCAAAGCATTAAAATGGATAATTATTTAAAATTATAGATTTATGTTCCTGAATATGTTAATACAACGGGTTTTGGACAATTTTTAGGTCATTTTAACCCTTAAAATTATGTTTTAGTCCCTTATCATGATTAATTTTACCTTAATCACTTTATTGTTTTTTTATCACTTTCATTAATAATTTTGGTCAAAACATAAGTTTATATTATTATAATATAAATATTATAGTGATTAAATCCATTTATTTACCTTTTTTAAATTCAATTAACATATGTGGAAACATTAACTTTAATGCAAATCCCGTAGATGTGGCGAGAAAGCGAGTTTTAAAGTAAGAATTTTTAAAAGTTCACTAAGATTTTATATATAAATTAAATATAAAAATGATTTGAATGAACTAAATTGGATTAACATATCTATAATTTATCTATTTTTACAAAAAAAACTTAAAATATAATTTAACTATAAAAATCAATTAGACGAAAAAGTAGTTTTGAATTAAAAATTAGTATTTTCACTATTCATCCAAGAACAATGTTTCTCAAACAAATCCCAAAAAAAAATCACCCTAAGATAATTTTGACATTATAAATTAAAAAATTATGTTTATGTTAAAAAATTAAATTTCTAAAAGTTTATAATCATAATTTTATTATTGATCACAGAAGGACTTAAAAAGTAGATCTTTTGAAAAAATAGTATTTCGAAGCTTACGAAGACTTTACAAAAAAATATACGTTTTATCATCATTAAATTTTTTTATTTAAAAAAATTATAAATATTATTTAAAATTTGTTCATTAATATTCATATTATTATGTTTAATTGATATTTTACAACTATATATTTTAATTAATTATAAACAATGTAGTTTTGTAGAAACTCAGTGTTGTGTGTAACGCAAGCCAAGCCAGTGTTGCGTATAATGAATGCCAAGTCGGTGTTTCATGCAGCGAAACATATATTTTTGTATAATATAATGAAATATTATCATGGTTTAGCTTACCGACTAATAATAACTTAGAGCTCTCATATAATGCAAGCTATATTTAGTGTTGTGTGAAATGTAAAATATAAAAAAATTATATTAATTCGAAAAAAATATTTCAAAAAAACTGAGGGTGTTACTGTAAATCCCCAAACCCCAGTTTCCCAGATATAGTGCCTTGATTTATTAAATTACTATAATAAATAATAATTTCACATCCCAAATTATTTATTAGTTTATGAGTTTTGGAGAACTAGTGTAACATCCCAAGTAAGTAATGAATAATAGATATTTTTACCTATGTCTATTAATGATTAAGATAGTGTTTTAGAGGCTTAAAATGAAAATAAATCCAATCTTAAGCATGGAATACACTAATATTTTTAAAAGATTATTTTATTGCCTTATGATGAAAAACCCTTTTTAAATATATCTTTTGGCAATTTTATAAACTATGTTTTTCAAAATAAACTTATTATTTATGATTGGGACATCAAAATTTACCTTGTGTGAATTTTTGGTATTTTTCTGACAATGTTCATTTTTTAATGAATAGTGAAAAATACTGCATTTTACATCAAAACTGATTTTTAATCTAATTTATTTATATGATTAGATTATCTTTTTAATTGGTCTTAATGTGTAATATGAATATATTTTTACCATTTAATCCAATGGTCGTCATTGGAATCAATTTCACTTTAAAATTGGACTTAAACTAGTGTCAATCTTTTGATACTTATTGTTTTGTAAAAACACGCTATTTGCTCTGGCAGCGGGAATTAATTATTAAATTAATTAATGTGACTTATATGATTTGAATTTTGTAAAATAGACTTCATTTTTGAATTAGGAATATCAAATATAGCTTAGGGTAAATTTTTGGTAATTTTCTGAAAAACTTCAATTTTTGATGAATAGTGAAACCACTAAGTGGTAATCAAGAAAACTGATCTTTAAGTTAAATGAAAGTTTACCACTAATGTGTATTGAATTTTGAAAATCCGACATACATGGTTGTCATTAGTATGCAAAATGTGGTTCAATGTGAATATAATAATTTTTTGGTGAATAGTAACTTATTAAGTTCTTAATCACGATTAGTGGTAATTAGGGTAGTTTAAGGTATAAATAATACTTTAATAAAATGAAATGACCTAGACACATGTCCTACCCTTATTGGTTGTGTCATGTCCGACCAAGAAAAGCCATGGGTCAACTTGGGGACCCCATGGATCCACTTTCTTTGGGAAATGACATAAATTACTTTTTATTTAATGTTAAAGTGAAAATGACACAAACACAATATGTTTTACGAAAACAATTTTTAAGTGGGGTTATACAAGTCCAAATTTTGATTATAAATAGTAATTGGAAATCTAAAAAGATTTAATATATCATAGTATTTTTTTTATAATTTTTAGACATTAAATAAATTTAATTATTTATGACATAATAATGATGCAGTGATGACATCATTATTTGACGATTTAAATAAAATAGAAAGATAATGTAAAATCTATGAACTACACATGTCCAACACTTATTGGATGAGTGGATTTAGAAGCCTTATCACCTTATCCACGAATTATATCAATGTGGGACCTTTTGAAACCGAAACACATTTTCAAATAAAGTAATATTTCTTTACTTTCCAAAAGTGCCCCTCCTCTCCTCTTATAAAAGGCCCCCACCTCTACCTCATTTCACACAATCCTCAAGCCTTTGGCTTGGCCAACCCCTACCCATTTACTCTCTCCACATCCCTCTCCTCATCCTAGAGGATTCCCTTTGGGCATAATCCTTTCAAAGGAAGCCTTTAGGCTCAAAACAAAAGGAGATACACTTTTAAAGGTAATTCTTTCTCTCATGTTCATTTGTTTTATTTTGCTTCTCCAACCCCCTAAACTCTTTTTATTTACATCTTTTGTAACAAAACCAGTATCTTCAATATACTAGGATGTTGTTATAAGATATATTTGAGCTACACACTCACACAACTACATCAAATGGTTAAAGAACATACGGTTTCCGTGGATGGCAAAATTCTGCCTCCCGAAACGATGATTGTTCAATACTCATTTAACACCTTCAAAGGTGGCCATTATGATGTCACTATTTTTATATATGATATATAATATGTTTATGTTTTCCTTAAGCTTCTGTTTTTTTCATTTTGGGCATACCTTTATGGTTTCCATTATGGGTAAACACGATATCTTCATTTTAGGAAGTGCGGACTACCGCCCCCTCAAAGTGATTTGATTCGTTAAAATACCATATGTGGGACATATAAAGGATGGAACTATGATATTATATATGATATTATACTGGAATTATAATATACCTTTATATCATTATGATTCCATTCTATAAAATACGAAATAGAAATGAAAGTAGCGTTCATGCGTACGTACGGCTTACCGTCTCCATGAACGGTGCATTTCATTTCTTACCTCTAAATGATTATGTAATATTATAAATGCATGTATGTACTGGATATATATGACATATATGATATCTACATCATGAATAATATTCTGGATATAATGAACCTTTGACCAAATTAACAACATGTAAGTGTAAGAAGTCTATTTTTGACTTAAGAACCAAATACCGACAAAATGAACATTATTAACTTAACTGATTACATGATGTTCATAACATGGTATAAAAGGAATAATGAACTTGAAAAAGATTCATAATCAAGTATAGATTAACTCAAGTTTATTATTCAGGAGATTAAAGAACGGTCGGGTCAAGTCGGATACGAGGTATGGGACTTCGTCTCAATCTCCTTTCGTTGAGGCATATTTTATTTTATACACAACTTTCTTTTATACGGTGTATAAACCCCTTTGACTTTTACGTTTATTCAAAAGGAATATTTTTTATACGAAGCTTTTACTAAACGACAAAAGGGAATGTTTTTGTCGTACGTATGCGGCGACAACGACTTCTCCGCCGTCGTGACTGTTATTTGAGTTTCGGCTTCCTCTACAAGCCATACCTTCTTTTTAAAAGAAAAATAAATACCATGTTTTACTTTTCTTTTATTTTAGTATTGAAAATGGTTTTCATAATGTTTTTATATCAATGTGTTGTATTGATATCTCGTGATTGAAATGTTGAAATTTTATGTTTCCTTTATGCATGTTTTATGTGATATGATTATGTTATGGTTCTTGGGCATTATTATGAAGACGGGTGGTTCCGTGATAAACTAAGGGTGGGTGAGCCCGTTATAGCTCTCCAATGAATTGGGTAACGCGAAGGAGTGAAACGTTAAGGTTTCTCCGAAGATATTTTAGGGAATATACTGTGATGGGTATTCCAAACGTAACCAAGAGGGTTACTCCCTACGTAAGAATGTTATGAATGCCTCAAGTTACCTTTATGTCTTATGATTTCTATGATTTATTCATGATTTTATGAGGTATGTTAAAGGGCCTATGTTTTATAGGTAAAGTATGATTTCATTCTTATGTATATATGAACTCATGTTTCCTTTCCATGTTTTTTTATAACCCATACTGAGTTTTTATGCTCATCCCAAGTTTTTGAAATGTTTTTCACAGGTCAAGGGAAAGGTACATGATAAGATGATAGAGTCAAGGATGTGTCAAGAAATAATCCATGTTTTATTTTAAATGTGTTTCCATTGATGGGAATGAAGAATAATATCTTTATGTAACCACTTTGTTTATATGTGGAATGTAATGCAAGTTTTATGATCTAATTCTCTAAAACTCTAAACCCGAAAAGATCCTCAATGTGTAATCTTGTAATAACTCAAGATTAAGTAAGGTTTAAGGCTGGGGCCTTATAGTTGGTATCAAAGGTCGGTTTAGATAACTTTAGGAGTTAGAATTATATTAAATGATTATCCAAAAATATTTTTTTTAGAAATGATATAGCATTTAAAGATTACCATGTTGCTTCATCTAAGACATGTTTGTTCAGAATGGTTTTCCGCAGAGGAAACAGGGAAGCAATGCTAGGAAGGCATACAGAAGGAAATAAACTTCCGAATCAGCATCCAGAAATGGTCGGAATTGGAACTGAACAGTTTGTTGCAGTAATGGCGCAGTTGACTCAAGCGATAAATGGCGGTGGTATCCATGCACGAGATCAGCCAGATCAACCACAGAGGAACATGTCAGTGGTGGAACATTTCATGAGGCAACATCCACCATCATTCAGAGGATCATCTGACCCTGTGCTAGCTGAAGGGTGGATTAAAGCACTGGAGAAGCTTTTTGATGTCATGGGGTGTTCAGACAATCAAAAGGTTAGTCTTGCTATTTACCGTTTGGAGGGTGAGGCAGATCAGTGGTGGTCTATAGTTAAGAATATCAGGGACGCCGATGAGATTTATGCTCTTGACTGGGATGAATTCAAAGGTATGTTTCTTGAGAAGTATTTTCCTAAGGCTGTTCGACTTAGGATGGAAAAGCAATTCTTAGAATTGAGGCAAGAGGAAGACTCAGTGGCTGCCTATGAAGAAAGGTTCACTCAATTGGCAAGGTATGCTCCAAATTTTATCCGGGACCTTGATAGTAAAATCAATCGTTTTTACTCAGGATTAAAGCCAAAATATCGAAGGGCATTAGCTTCTCGTGAGTTTAAAAGTTATGAAAAGCTTGTTCGATGTGCTGAGAAGGTGGAAATGGAGTTTGCCGATGACCAAGTGTTCTATAACAACCAGCAGAAGAAGAGACCGAGGTGGCAGGAGAAAGGTAAGAATTCTTCAAAAAAGTCTGATGGTAAGAAAACTAAGTTTCCAGTTTGTGATAAATGTGGCAAAAGGCATGCTGGGGAATGTATTCTGAATTCTGGGAAGTGCTACCGATGTGGTAAGATGGGACATAAGGCTCGTGATTGCACTGAAAAGGATCAAGGGGAAGGTAAGAACAAATTTTATTTACAGTTAGTGAAATGTTATAAGTGAAATGAGATGGGTCACTATGCAAACGAGTGTCCGACAAGGAGCTTGAGTGATGGGAAGCAGTTATACTACAAGAAGAAAGGGGTGGTGAAATCCTTTGCAACTACTTCAGCAGATGTCGGGCCATCAAATGAAGTTGTATCAGGTACCTTGTTTGTTTTTTCAGATTATGCCAGTGTGTTGTTTGATTCGGGGTCTACACATTCTTTCATCTCTGAAACCTTTTCTAGTAAAATGGGAATACCATCTCAAGAAATGACTCCTGAACTTTTGGTAAAAACACCTGGGGGAAGTGTCGAGGCAAAAAGAATTTATAAGAATCTTCCTATCCTTATCTGCGGAAAGAACCTACTTGCAAACCTTATTGTTCTACCTCTAGTAGAGTTTGATGTTATCCTGGGTATAGATTGGCTCTCTATTTACCATGCTAAGATTGACTGTAGAGCTAAAGAAGTTTCTTTTCAGAAATACTTTCAGTTTGTTTACAAGAATGAACCCTTACTTTTGATAACATATCAAGAGGCTGAGAAACTTTTAAAAGATGGAAATGAATGTTACCTTGCACACATCGTTGAAAATAAAGGAACTGTTCAGATTAATGATGTGCCAGTGGTAAATGAGTATCCTGATGTTTTTCCTGATGAGTTGCCTGGAATAATACCAGATCGGGAAGTTGAGTTTACTGTTGACTTAGTTCCTGATGCTAATCCAATTTCAAAACCCCCTTATCGAATGGCACAAATTGAACTTTTAGAGTTGAAGGAGCAATTGAAAGATTTATTAGAGAAAGGTTTCATTAGACCTAGCACATCACCATGGGGTGCTCCTGTTTTATTTGTTAAAAAGAAAGATGGTTCTATGAGACTTTGCATTGATTATAGAGCCTTGAATAATATCACTGTTAAGAACAAATATCCTTTGCCTCATATCGATGATTTGTTTGATCAGCTCTAGGGAGATCAGTTTTTTTCAAAGATTGACTTGAGATCGGGGTACCATCAGCTGAAGGTAAAGGAGGTAGATATTCCGAAGACCGCGTTCCGTACGAGATATGGCCATTATGAATTTGTAGTAATGCCTTTTGGGCTAACCAATGCACCTGCTGTATTCATGGACTTAATGAATAGAATTTTCCATGAGTTCTTGGATAAGTTTGTGGTGGTTTTCATTGATGATATTTTGGTGTTTTCTAAAAGTAAAGAGGAGCATGAAAAACATTTAAGGGTTATCTTGCAAACCTTAAAAGATAAGAAACTGTATGGGAAATTCAGAAAGTGTGAGTTTTGGTTGCAACAAATTTCTTTCCTTGGTCACATTGTTTCTAAAGATGGAATAACTGTTGATCCTACAAAAACAAAATTTGTGGAAGAATGGCCAAGACCCACAAATATAACCGAGATTCGTAGCTTCCTTGGTTTGGCAGGATATTACCGAAGGTTTGTTAGAAATTTTTCACGGTTATCTAGTCCAATGACTAAGCTAACTCGGAAGGGTGTTAGGTTTATCTGGACAAAAGAATGTGATGATTGTTTTCAGGAATTGAAAAGAAGATTGGTGAATGCTCCAGTTTTGGCACTACCTTCCAGGAATGGTGAGTTTGTTATATACAGTGATGCTTCATTGAAAGGACTTGGTTGCGTCCTAATGCAGAATGATCAGGTAATTGCTTATGCTTCACGACAGTTGAAAACTCATGAGGTAAATTACCCTACACATGATTTGGAATTAGCTGCTGTTGTTTTTGCTTTAAAAATTTGGAGGCATCATTTGTATGGAGTAAAGTGTGAAATATATACCGATCACAAAAGTTTAAAGTATATATTCACTCAGAAAGAGTTAAACATGAGACATAGGAGATGGCTAGAATTAATCAAGGATTATTATTGTACAATTCATTACCATCCGGGAGAAGCAAATAAAGTGGCTGATGATTTGAGTCAAAAAAGTAATGCTTCATTAACAATGTTGCGTTTGGAACGTGATACTTTGGTTAACGATTTGATGAACTTTGGCATAGAATTTGTTGGTGCAGGAAGTCCTTCTGTTTTGTTTCTGGTATCAGTGAGATCTTCTCTATCAGATAGAATCAAGCAAGCACAGAAGCAAGACAGTGAGTTGCAGAAAAAGGTAGAGCTGGTTCAGAAAGGTAAGTTGCCTGAATTCAACTTTGATAGTGATTGTGTTTTGAGATTTGGGAAGAGATTGTGTGTGCCTTGTGATTCACAGTTGAAGAGAGAGTTGTTATGTGAAGCTCATAGTTCTCCGTTTTCAGTTCATCCGGGCAGCACTAAGATGTATAGAGATCTGTGGGAGTATTACTGGTGGGATGGAATGAAAAGAGATATTGCTGATTTTACTGTGAAGTGTTTGACATGTCAACAGGTTAAAGCAGAGCGGCAGTTACCGAAAGGGATGCTTCAGCCTTTACCAGTGCCAGAGTGGAAATGAGAAAACTTATCCATGGACTTTGTTGTGGGATTACCGAGGACATCTCGAGGTAATAATGCAATCTGGGTTATTGTTGATCGCTTGACCAAATCTGCTCATTTCCTTTCTATACGAGATACTTTCTCTCTTGATCAACTTTCCCGTTTGTATCTTAAAGAGATAGTCAGGTTACATGGAGTTCCTCTCTCCATTGTATCTGATCGTGATCCCAGGTTCACATCTAACTTTTGGAAAGGCCTTCAGAAGTCGTTGGGTACTGAATTAAATTTTAGTACAGCTTTTCATCCTCAATCAGATGGGCAGTCAGAACGAACAATTCAGACATTGGAGGATATGCTACGAGCTTGTTCTATGGATTATCAGGGAAGTTGGGACCAACATCTTTCTTTGGTTGAGTTTTCATATAATAACAGTTTTCATTCCAGTATACAGATGGCACCATTTCAGGCATTATATGGGAAGCGGTGTCAAACTCCAGCTTTCTGGGATGAAGTGGGTGAAAGGAAGTTGATGGGACCAGAATTGGTAGAAGAGATGGCAGAAAAAGTTCAGCTGATTCAGAAACACATGAGAACAGCTCAGAGCAGGCAGAAGAGTTATGCGGATAACCGGAGGAAGGATCAATCTTTCGAGGTAGGTGATCATGTTTTTCTCAAGGTTTCTCCTTGGAAAAGTGTGATGAGATTTGGTAAGAAAGGAAAGTTGAGTCCAAGGTTCGTTGGACCATACGAAATTCTGGAGAGAGTTGGATCAGTTGCATACCGAGTGGCTTTACCTCTGAGTTTATCTCAGGTACACAATGTTTTTCACGTTTCGATGTTGAGAAAGTATATGCCAGATCCATCTCATGTTTTGAGTCCAGAGGTAGTTCTGCTAGAAGAGAACCTATCTTATGAGGAACAACCGGTCCAGATTCTTGACCACAGGGAGAAAGTGTTACAGAATAAAGTGATTCACCAGGTAAAGGTTTTGTGGAAAAACCACATGATTGAAGAGGCAACATGGGAATCTGAAAATGCAATGAGGGATAAGTACCCCCATTTATTCGATAAGTAAATAAATTGCGGGGATGCAATTTTCTAAAGGGGGGAAGGATGTAACATCCCATGTAAGTAATGAATAATAGATATTTTTACCTATGTCTATTAATGATTAAGATAGTGTTTTAGAGGCTTAAAATGAAAATAAATCCAATCTTAAGCATGGAATACACTAATATTTTTAAAAGATTATTTTATTGCCTTATGATGAAAAACCCTTTTTAAATATATCTTTTGGAAATTTTATAAACTATGTTTGTCAAAATAAACTTATTATTTATGATTGGGACATCAAAATTTACCTTGTGTGAATTTTTGGTATTTTTCTGACAATGTTCATTTTTTAATGAATAGTGAAAAATACTGCATTTTACATCAAAACTGATTTTTAATATAATTTATTTATATGATTAGATTATATTTTGAATTGGTCTTAATGTGTAATATGAATATATTTTTACCATTTAATCTAATGGTCGTCATTGGAATCAATTTTACTTTGAAATTGGACTTAAACTAGTGTCAATCTTTTGATACTTATTGTTTTGTAAAAACACGCTATTTGCTCTGGCAGCGGGAATTAATTATTAAATTAATTAATGTGACTTATATGATTTGAATTTTTTAAAATAGACTTCATTTTTGAATTCTGAATATCAAATATAGCTTAGGGTAAATTTTTGGTAATTTTCTGAAAAACTTCAATTTTTGATGAATAGTGAAACCACTAAGTGGTAATCAAGAAAACTGATCTTTCAGTTAAATGAAAGTTTACCACTAATGTGTATTGAATTTTGAAAATCCGACATACATGGTTGTCATTAGTATGAAAAATGTGGTTCAATGAGATTATAATAATTTTTTTGGTGAATAGTAACTTATTAAGTTCTTAATCACGATTAGTGGTAATTAGGGTAGTTTAAGGTATAAATAATACTTTAATAAAATGAAATGACCTAGACACATGTACTACCCTTATTGGTTGTGTCATGTACGACCAAGACAAGCCATGGGTCAACTTGGGGACCCCATGGATCCACTTTTTTTGGGAAATGACATAAATTACTTTTTATTTAATGTTAAAGTGAAAATGACACAAACATAATATGTTTTACGAAAACAATTTTTAAGTGGGGTTATACAAGTCCAAATTTTGATTATAAATAGTAATTGGAAAGATAAAAAGATTTCCTATATCATAGTATTTTTTTTATAATTTTTAGACATTAAATAAATTTAATTATTTATGACATAATAATGATGCAGTGATGACATCATTATTTGACAATTTAAATAAAATAGAAAGATAATGTAAAATCTATGAACTACACATGTCCAAAACTTATTTGATGAGTGGATTTAAAAGACTTATCACATTATCCACGAATTATATCAATGTGGGACCTTTTGAAACCGAAACACATTTTCAAATAAAGTAATATTTCTTTACTTTCCAAAAGTGCCCCTCCTCTCCTCTTATAAAAGGCCCCCACCTCTACCTCATTTCACACAATCCTCAAGCCTTTGGCTCGGCCAAACCCTGCCCATTTAATCTCTCCAAATCCCTCTCCTCATCCTAGAGGATTAACTTTGGGCAGAATCCTTTAAAAGGAAGCCTTTAGGCTCAAAACAAAAGGAGTTACACTTTTAAAGGTAATTCTTTCTCTCATGTTCATTTGTTTTATTTTGCTTCTCCAACCCCCTAAAATCTTTTTATTTACATCTTTTGTAACAACACCAGTATCTTAAATATACTAGGATGTTTTTATAAGATATATTTGAGCTACACACTCACACAACTACATAAAATGGTTAAATAACATACGGTTTCCATGGATGGCGAAATTCTGCCTCCCGAAACGATGATTGTTCAATACTCATTTAACACCTTCAAAGGTGGCCATTATGATGTCACTATTTTTATATATGATATATAATATGTTTATGTTTTCCTTAAGCTTCTGTTTTTTTCATTTTGGGCATACCTTTATGGTTTCCATTATGGGTAAACACGATATCTTCATTTTAGGAAGTGCGGACTACCGCCCCCTCAAAGTGATTTGATTCGTTAAAATACCATATGTGGGACATATAAAGGATGTAACTATGATATTATATATGATATTATACTGGAATTATAATATACCTTTATATCATTATGATTCCATTCTATAAAATACAAAATAGAAATGAAAGTAGCGTTCATGCGTACGTACGGCTTACCGTCTCCATGAACGGTGCATTTCATTTCTTACCTCTAAATGATTATGTAATATTATAAATGCATGTATGTACTGGATATATATGACATATATGATATCTAAATCATTAATACTATTCTGGATATAATGAACCTTTGACCAAATTAACAACATGTAAGTGTAAGAAGTCTATTTTTGACTTAAGAACCAAATACCGACAAAATGAACATTATTAACTTAACTGATTACATGATGTTCATAACATGGTATAAAAGGAATAATGAACTTGAAAAAGATTCATAATAAAGTAGAGATTAACTCAAGTTTATTATTCAGGAGATTAAAGAACGGTCGGGTCAAGTCGGATACGAGGTATGGGACTTTGTCTCAATCTCCTTTCGTTGAGGCATATTTTATTTTATACACAACTTTCTTTTATACGGTGTATAAACCCCTTTGACTTTTACATTTATTCAAAAGGAATATTTTTTATACGAAGCGTTTACTAAATGACAAAAGGGAATGTTTTTGTCGTACGTATGCGGCGACAACGACTTCTCCACCGTCGTGACTGTTATTTGAGTTTCGGCTTCCTCTACAAGCCATACCTTCTTTTTAAAAGAAAAATAAATACCATGTTTTACTTTTATTTTATTTTAGTATTGAAAATGGTTTTCATAATGTTTTTATATCAATGTGTTGTATTGATATCTCGTGATTGAAATGTTGAAATTTTATGTTTCCTTTATGCATGTTTTATGTGATATGATTATGTTATGGTTCTTGGGTATTATTATGAATACGGGTGGTTCCGTGATAAAATAAGGGCGGGTGAGCCCGTTATAGCTCTCCAATGCATTGGGTAACGCGAAAGAGTGAAACGTTAAGGTTTCTCCGAAGAGATTTTAGGGAATATACTGTGATGGGTATTCCAAACGTAACCAAGAGGGTTACTCCCTACGTAAGAATGTTATGAATGCCTCAAGTTACCTTTATGTCTTATGATTTCTATGATTTATTCATGATTTTATGAGGTATGTTAAAGGGCCTATGTTTTATGGGTAAAGTATGATTTCATTCTTATGTATATATGAACTCATGTTTCCTTTCCATGTTTTTTTATAACCCATACTGAGTTTTTATGCTCATCCCAAGTTTTTGAAATGTTTTTCACAGGTCAAGGGAAAGGTACATGATAAGATGATAGAGTCAAGGATGTGTCAAGAAATAATCCATGTTTTATTTTAAATGTGTTTCCATTGATGGGAATGAAGAATACTATCTTTATGTAACCACTTTGTTTATATGTGGAATGTAATGCAAGTTTTATGATCTAATTCTCTAAAACTCTAAACCCGAAAAGATCCTCAATGTGTAATCTTGTAATAACTCAAGATTAAGTAAGGTTTAAGGCTGGGGCCTTATAACTAGATTCAAAAATAAGGTTTATAATACAACTTGAAAGGAAATACAACATAGAAATTCTATTGGTAACACCCATAAACTCATAGATTATCCTTGAAAGTAATTAAATATAAATATTCACAACCTGATAATAATAAAACATAAGAAATGGGTGGGATAATATTCTCATTAAGTGTAATTAATACAATGTAAACTAATATAAACAATAAGGCATGGTGAATGACTAATAACACATTCCATTAGAACATAAACTTGAGCATAATGTGGAAAGAATAAAAGCTGAATAAATGATTCCATAAAAATAAACACATGAGAATAAATCATAACCATGTATATTATACTAGATTAATATTCACATGTATTATCAATTACTAATATCATAATGATGGAATGCATATCCTGGACATCATAACATACCGTTGAGGCATCGACCAAGACATATGAAAATAAATGGTTAAGGCCTCAGCCAAAATCCATTTCTATTTTATCTCAAGAGACCTACCGATGAATTGAGGTTTTATAGAAGTCCTCATTAATCACTTACTAATTTCAATTCATTCCACATATGAATGGAGTTAAAAATTAAAAACATATATATGTGAAATTTAAATAACTTTCCCTATTATTTAAACATAATCAATAACTATTCTGAGTAGTATGTTGAATTTTATCAAGATACAACATCCATAGTCAAACTGATCGTAAAACATTTAATAATATATGGTAGATTATAATCATAATGTATAAATATCAATAAATCATAAAATTCAATATAGGTTTTCAAATAGCATAAAATACTCTAATAAAATTATTTAGGAATTCTTGAGAGAAATACCCCTTTAACTTTGCAAAGAAGAGTTCTTTTGGAAAAATATTTCTTATTTGTCATAATTGTTTGTATGGAACTAATAATGAACAAATATATTTTTTCATAATTTTTGTTTAATTTTATAAAATTAAATGTGTCTTAAAACAAATTATGGATTGTACTTTAAAAGCTTTAAGAAATTGAGATGTTCTCTTTAATCGGGGCTATTGTATCAAGAAGAATTGAGAAGGGAGTCTTGTAAAACATGTATTTCCCCATAAAATAAATATTAAATTATCTAGATAAATGAGTATGAAATGTATACATAAAATTTATAATAATTATATAAAATTAAATAATAATTATATTGGTGTAAAGAGGGAGAATGGATAACCCGAATGAAAATGGATGTTTGGGAAGAAACCCCTAACTTTTGTTTGAAAGTGTTATGAACTAGACCTTAATGTCATGAATAATCAATTTAAATCCATTAATTAATTAATTAATAACATTTTATACATATTATTTATTTAAAATTATTTTATTAAGTTCATTTATGGTGTTTTTGATGAGTTATAGGATACAATTTTATTGTTCAGGAGTGTTCATTTCATTGGTTTTTATGACTAGTTTACTTGTACATGAGTATGGATGTTCATGTAAAATGAGAATAGACATACATAATTGGATTTATATGTTATTAAAGAACATAAATAATATTAAATGGTTATATAAGTCATTTTTTTATTTTGGGTGAGGATGAATCATTAGATAAGATGTTCGTGATAAACATTTAGATTATTTTGGCGATATTTCAATCATCACAAACTAGTTTTTTAATTAATTAAAATCATGTGTATATAATGGTTTCATAATATTAAATAGGTTTTAATATATATTATAATTTGTTTAAACCATAAAAATGGTTTTATTACTAGCCTTGAAGGCGTTAATGGAAAATTAAAATGCATCATTCATGATGTTGCTAAATTGACACATCACGAAAGATGTTTTCATTTATAGAATAAATGAGAGAGATATAGAAATGAGTTTGATGATGGATATTTCATTAACATGATAGTGTTATAGTATATGAATGATATTGGAGTTATCATGTAACTTTGGGTAGGGTATGTGTTGTAAGGATAAGAAAATAAAATAATTTGAAAAGAAAATGAAATAAAAGAATGAGAATTTTTACTTCTTGAATTCTCCTCCTTGAGAACCTATTTAAAGAAAATTGGGTTTTGTCTAGTGTTGATAAAAAATGCTCATAGATTTTGGGAAGGGTATTGGTAAGAGTATTGGGCCGATATTTGACAAGGATCAAATCATTGAAGGTGTGAGGTGAAGTGGTGATATTTATAGTGGATGGGAGGGGTGTTTTTTATTATTTTAATCATTTGTTTATTATTTTGGCTCAGGGTAAGAAATAATGCTGATTATTATGAATAAATACAATATCTAGTGCATTTGACTTCTAACTAATGGTTCTTAACTCAACCTTACATCAAAAATGACTCAAAAATTATTGTATTTAGCATTTATTATAAATTATCATATTTTACTATTCACTAAAATTCATGTTTTTTAGAAAAAACCCAAATTTGAACCCTGACAATTTTTTGATGTGAAGAATTAAAAAATAAACTCAATTTTATTAAAATATATTTCTAAATATTTGAAATTTGGTTTTTAATTAAAATCATCATTTACTTAAAAAATAAATATTTTAAAATTATAAATGATTTTATAACACTTTGAAAAATTAAGTAAGGTCTCATTAAATTATATTAAAATAATAAGAAAACAAAATCTTAATTTATCAATACATTTTTTTAAAATAAATTTTATTTTAGAAGGGTTTATTGATTATAGAATTTTAGTTAAATATTTATGACTTACAAAAATACATACAGTTAAATAATAATTTTTAAAATATTCATTTAATTATAATATGATATAATTGTATCATACATTAATTTATCAGATTCCTAAATTTTATTTATACTTTCAAGGGTGAGGGTACTATTTATTTTCTCAGTTTACTATTCGTAAGAGTCAAATTACTATTCCTAAGGTTAAGTTAATATTTAATCATTATGGGTTCCTTAACTTATAGAAATACCTCTTATTTAATTCATTCATCATTTATAAAGTTCTTATTGTTTTCTATAAGTGATTTTTTGATATTTATACTATATGATATAATTATAAGAAGAGAAATTCATTGATAGAATTATGGGTCATTACATTCATGCCTCCTATAAAAATTTCATCCTCGAAATTTCTATAATGTCACCTAATAAAAATATTTGGGAAGTTATTAATCATAACTCCCTCTAGTTCCCACATCCCCTCTTCAATTTTATGATTTTTTAAAGTACCATTACCAGTTGAGTCATCTGATTCCTCAAAACTAGTTCTTTAGTGTCTAGAATCTGGATAATCTCTTCAAAGTAAGATAAATCAGGTTCCAATTATATTCTTTTATAAGAGAGGACATGTGTTTGGTCTAGTATGTACATCCTTAACAAATAGATGTGGAACATATCATGAAATTTGGAATGTCTGGGAGGAATTTCCAAATGATAAGATATTACTCCGATTATCTCTAGAATTTCAAAAGGACTAATGTACCCATGTCTTAGTTTTCCTTTAATTCCCAATATTATAACTCCCTCCCATGGTGATATATTCAAGAAGACATGATCCCCCACTTGAAATTACAAATCCCTCCTTCTATTATCATTATATCTCTTTTTATACTTTGATATGATTTTATATGAGTTTGAATAATCTTTACCATCATTTTTGTGTCATCCACAAGCTCTAGGGATACAAGATTTTTTTCACCAACTTTATCCCAACAGGTTGGTGTATGAAATATCATTCCATAAAATGATTTATATGGTGCCCTTTGAATACTTGAAAGGAAACTATTATTGTAGGAAAACTCTTCCAAAGGTAAATACTGATCCCACTCACCTTTAAAGTCAAGTGAGTATGATCTCAACATGAATTCTAATGTTTGAATGGTCCTTTTAGAATTCCTGTCAGTTTGATGGTGATAAGCAGTACTCAAATGAATCATAGTATCTAAATATTTATGAAATTTTTTCCCAAATTTTGATGTAAATCATTGATCATTACCGCCAAAAATTGAAAGAGGTGATCCATGAAGTCTAAAAACATAATTAATATAGATTCATGTAAGGCGCTCCTACAGAAAATCTTCCCTTATAGCAAGGAAATGTGCATATTTTGTAAGTTGATCAACAATTACCCATATAACATTAATTTTTTCATTTATTTTTTGGAAATATATAAAACAATCTATTGTTATATCATCACATTTTCATGTAGGAATAGGCAGAGGTTGCATGAATCCTCTAAGATAATGTCTTTTAGCCTTCACCTATTTACAGACTAAACATATTGATACATAATCAACAATTTCGTGCTTTATATTATCCCACCTTAAATGTTCCTTCAAATATCTATACATATTAGTGCTACTAGGGTGTATAGAAAAATTTGATCTATGGGCATCATCCAATAACTCACTTTTTTAGCTCATGTATAGAGGGAACACATAACATCCTACAAAATTTTATAATTCCATCTTAATACAATAAGTCCTCCAAATTCCCATCATTCTCAACTATAATTTTCTTTTGATGATTATCATCATCATACTAGGAACATTTAATCCATCCCAATAAAGATGTTTTGGAAACCAATTTAAAAAGTAATGATGTTTCACCTTCCTTTATAACTCCCATATCCATATTTTCTATATCCATGTACACAAGATCCTTGGAAATCCTTATTTTTCTAGAACTCCCTAATCCTTAATATTAATGCATCTTCTAAATTGTTCTCCTTCACTGGGTGGTTGTGTATTGAACAATCATAATCCTTAAGTAGAATTATCCATCACCTTTACCTCATGTTGAATTATTTATGTGAGAAGATATATTTTAAAATCTAGTGATATGTATATATCTCGCATATTTAACTAAAAATATAGTGTCTCCATATTTTCATAGTAAATATTATAGATTCTAACTTAGAATTTTGAGTTGGATAGTTTTGTTCATGAATTTTTAACTACCTTGATGCATAGGTAATAAATCTATCATTATACATAATGAAACAACCAAATCCTTTTTTTGGTGCATCACTATAAATCACAAATCCTCAATTTCTTAATGGTAGAGTCAACATAAAATCATTTACTGATATACTATTAAAATCTAAAAATAAAATTCTTCACATTCATTTGTCCATACAATCTCAACTCCTTTATGAGTAATATTTGTTAATGGGTTAGCTAATCGGGAAAAATTCTGAACAAAACGCCGATAGTAACTTGCTAAACCAATGGAACTACATACCTTAGTTATGTTCATTGGTGTAGGCTATTCCTAGACTACCTTTATCTTTGCTATATCAACTAAGATTCCATCCTTAAAGACAATATTTCCATGAAAAAAAACTATTTGAATCCAGAATTCACACTTTCTAAACATCCCATATAACTCTTTTCTTATAAGAGTCTTTAGAATAACCC